>CM070772.1:147672303-148872303 GCA_036346955.1 Dipus sagitta | reverse complement strand
AAATAAAAATAATAGAGAAACTGCATGGAAACCATTACACAAACTTGTTTAGCATTATTATAGATGAACATGACAAAGATACACAGGAAAAAATATCACAAAAGAGATGGAAGAACATCGAAGGCAGAAGAAGATCCAGTTTATGTCTTAGTAGGAGTTTATTTTTGGTTCTGCATGTGTGCACACATGTGTGTAGAGTATGTGGTGTGTGTGATGTGTGATATACGCACATGTATGTGCAGATGTGTGCCCCATGCAGATGCATGCATAGGCTGGAGGCTAATGTCTTGTTTATTTTCCTTCTCATCTCTGTATTTTCTTGTTAAAGGTCTCTCTGTGTCTCAACCTGGTGTCTCGGAGCCAGCCCCAGCAAGTCTTTGATCTCTTTGCCCCTTCCACCACCAGCACTGGGGTTGCAAACATGTGTGGCCACACCAAGCTTTTTGTGTGGATTCTAGGGACATATTTGGTCTTCATGCTTAAGTAGGCAAACATTTAACTGCTGAGCCATCTTCCAACCCTTTACAAGAATTTTTGATGCATGGAATGAAGAGAATATCTAAGAACAGATTAAAAAAACTATACATTTTTCAAAATTAAAGACAAACATGATATCGCAGATGTAGGATACATGTGGAATTCCAAACAAGATAAATAAAAACAAATGTATAATTAGTAATAGCTAACATTTATTGAGTTCTTTTTATGTGCCAAGCAAGCACATTTTAAGTACTCTACACATATTGCTTCATTTAATTTCAGTACTGTTTCTATTCCTATTTAAAAATTTATTAAGTTAAGACTCAAGAAGAGCAAGAAAAGTTAAGATCACACAAATAGCATGTAAACCTAGGGCTTATGAATGATAGACAAATGCTCTGCCACTGAGCTATATCTCCAGCCCTCTTTTTAAAACCTTTTTAAATATGGAATCCTCCGGCTTTGGACAATGGAACACTCAGGAGCCATAGATCATTGTTAGAAAATTTTCAGTGCCAGGGAATGGATACCTCCAGTGAGTTGTTGGCCAGGGAGGTCCCTGATGCCCCCAAAGCATTATAGGCCACTGCTGAGGCCCTTGATTTCCCACCAGGAATAGATGGTAAGACCCTATTGCTGAAGACTCCACATACTTGGGCTGCAAGGCCACTGAGAAATCCTGCTGGAACTGAGCTGATAACCTCCTCCATGTAGACCAGCTGAGAGAAAGCTGGAAGAAGCCATTCTACATGTAGTTCAATGGGAGAAAGAGATACCACCAGTGAAGATACTCAACAGTGGACACTGCAAGTCTTATAATTGGCCAACCAGGCCAAATGAGCCAACGGGTGCAATAGTGGCACGTCTGTCATGGTGGAAACCAACTGTCCTCCAATTGGACTGGAGCCCCGCTCCATGGGGGGGGGGGAATACATCCCTGATACTGAAACTTTAAACAGGGATAGTCATGAGCCCTAGGGGTGTAACATCTGCTGATGTCTGGAAAAATGTATATACTATGCTTATCAAACTGCCCAGTAAGTACTTTTCTTAATATTTATACCCTTATATTAACACTACTCTCACTTTGGGTAGAGAATCTTCTCTTTTCAGATGGTAGTGACCTTGGGATGACTCAGAAGGTATCATAGTGCTGGAAAGAAGTGACTGGAGTACTGAGTAACATCTCGATCACACCTTCCAAGGCTCAGGGTCTAACGCGGAAGAGGTGGCGGAAAGAATGTAAGAGCCAGAGGAAGGGTAGGACTCCTCACAACGTGCTCCCTCCAGACATAAAATGGTCTGGATATCCATGACCTCATAGTGCCTGACACTACCTACACCAGACCATCATAAGAGGAGGAAAAGATCATGACATCAAAATAAAAGAGAGACTGATTGAGATGGGAAGGGGATATGATGGAGAATGGAATTTCAAAGGGGAAAGTAGGGGGAGGGAGGGTATTACCATGGGATATTTTTTATAATCATGGAAAATGTTAATAAAAATTGAGTAAAAAACCTTTTTTATTGTCAACTTCCATAAATATGAACAATATACTTAATTCCTTCCCACCACACTTTCCTCCTTTCAAATCCCCTCTCCACTGAATCCCTTCTTCTTTCTAACTAGTTACTCTTATTTTGATGCCATCATTTGTTTTCCTCCTACTATGCAGGTCCAGTGTAGGTAGCGGCAGCCACTCTGAGGTCAGGAACATCAAGGCCTCTTTGTCTCTGAAAGACAATATTATAAGCATTTCTCCCCTTCTGCCACTTCTTCCACAATGGTCTCTGAGACTTGGAGGGTATGAAAGAGATGTGATACCCCACTCTCACTTCTCAGCAATATTATGAGTTTTGAGTCACCCCATTTGTCACTGTCATCTGAAAAGAGAAGCTTTTCTAACCTATATGAACTTAAACATAAGTATTTAGAAGGCAATTTGGTGGGCATAATATATGCACTTAACCAAATGACAGCAGTAGTTCCCACCTAGGACTTATGGCCTTCCCAGTCATAGGCTTTTCATTAGCTTTTCGCTACTAGGCAGGAATTCCTTCTCATGGACTGGGCCTCAAGTCCAATCAGAGCCGTTGGTTTTCCCTATAACAAAAGTTGGTATATTTGGCATGACTGGCCAGCTGTAAAGCTTGCAGGGTCCACTGCTTGTTAGCACTGTTGACAAATTTTCTTCCCCAACAGATTGCATAGGTCTTTCTAGCATCCTGACAGCTAGCCAACAGGGAAGAGGCTTCCTGTTCAGCTCTATCTTGATGTCTTAGTGACCTGCTGCAGAGTCCTTAGCAATAGAGTCTTACCCTTTATTACTAGTGGGCAACCAAGAGCCTTGGCAGTAGCCTGTAATGTTTTGGGATATCAGCAGCCACTTCCCTGGCCAACATCTCCTTGGATGGTATCCCACCCCTGGCACTGAAGATTCTCTAATAACCGTCTGTCTTCTGGGCACATTATCTACCTCCACAAGATACTTCTGCCCAAATTCTAAATTTTGTAACATATATATTATCAGGAAAGAATTAGGTTTACATGTGGCTTATTCATAAATCTTAAAGTTTGATTAAACCTCTTCTGACACCTTTCTCTCCTTCCTTCCCTCTGCCCCAGTATTTTGCCATCTACTTATATATCTACTATACCCTTCCCTTAAGCCTGTCCCTTTCTTCCCTCCTTCATAGCCCCAGCCTTTTTTTTTTTTTTTTTTTTTTTACTTTCAGCTTTGATGCAGAATCTTATTAAGTAGCCCAGGATGGTCTAGAGTTGCCTCTCTGTCATAGTCAGGCCCCATACCTGAGTAGCTAGAATTATTGGCTTGTACCACCTTGTCTCTTAAAATATTTATTTGAAGTTAAAATTAAAATTTCCTTGACATGGGGGTCAAGTATTAAGAGAAATAATCACTAATAATATTAGAAATGTATACATATATGCAGATTTCAAAAATTATAGTAGCAACTTTGAATAAGTTTATTCTAAAATGGGAAAATTTTGGACATTATTTAAAATTTCAGCTTCCTACAGTAAAAGAAAAAGTAGACAAGAGCTCTAACCATTAGTGAAATATATTCATTAGTTCTTTAAAAAATGCATTGAAAGAAACACTAGTGACAGGTATTTGACTTGTAAATTTTGCCAAAACATTGATTAGTAATTTAACAGCATCTTGTATGAACTGTTCTAGAAGATGAAAATGACTAAGTTTTCTGAGTAACTTTACTTCAACTCTAGCAAGTGTATTCTCGCTGCCCAGTAGAAAGCCTCCTCTGTGAGCACAGGAGTCATGTCTTGTTTATTCGCCACCTGTATCTAGTGCCTGAGCTAGGGCAGATGCCCATGAAATACCTGACTAAAAGAAGCAGCAATATCTTTATTAATGTTTGTAAAATATTTTAAAATATCATAATTTGTCATCTGTAATTTTTCTTATGATAATTCCCATAGAGAATTATCAAATACAAGTTTTAAAAATATTTTTGGAGCTGGAGAGATGGCTTAGTGTTTAAGGTGCTTGCCTGTGAAGCCTGAGGACCCATTTTTGACTCTCCAGATCCCATGTAAGCCAGACACACAAGGTGATGCAAGCACACAAGGTTGCACATGTGCCCAAGATGGCGTGTGTGTCTGGAGTTCACGTGCAGTGGCTGGATGCCTTGGTGCACCAATGCTCATTCTCTCTCTCTGTCTCTCATAAAAATTTTTTTGTATTTTATTATTTATTTCCTAAAAATATTTTTGATATTTTAAAAATATATATTACATTTTAAACGTTTACCATTTGCAAACATTTGTCTTATTGAGAAATGATCACTACAAAAGCAACAGTGCTTTGTAACTTTTAAAAATAATTTAGAAGTGGCTGGGTATATGACTTTTATGTGTTTGCATAGCAGATGGAAGGCTTGAGGTTCAATCCCTACCACCATAAAATAATAATAATTGGTTTTATTATAATAATAACATTATTATAATAAGTAATTATTATTTAAGGAAAAAGAAAACTTTATTCATTTTTGTTAGAAATTTGATGAGATATTTTTCCATCTTTTGGTGTTTTTTTTTGTTAAACGATCTGTCTCATTCTTTACTATCTCTTATTATTTTTACTTCAAATTTATATAATTTTGCTTTCCCTGATTTACTTCTTTTTGCTCTTTTTACTTGTAAGTCCTATTTAAAAAAAAAAAAAACAACATTTTTGATGGTCAGGTAGAAGATCCCTTTTTTAAAAAAAATATTTTTATTTATTTATTTGAGAGAGAAAGAGGCAGAGAGAGAGAATGGCTGCACCAGGGCCTCCAGCCACTGCAAACCAACTCCAGATGCATGCACCCCTTGTGCATCTGGCTTACGTGTGTGCTGGGGAATCGAACCAAGGTCCTTTGGCTTTGTAGGCAAACGCCTTAACCGCTGAGCCATCTCTCCAGCCTCCCCCCCCCCCCTTCTTTTGAGGTAGGGCCTCACTCTAGCTCAGGCTGACCTGGAATTCACTATGTAGTCTCAGGGTGGCCTCGAACTCACAGTGATCCTCCTACCTCTGCCTCCTGAGTGTTGGGATTAAAGGCGTGCACCACCATGCCCAGGTGTAAGTCCTATTTCTTGAGTCCTACACATTTTCTTTTCCCCAAAAGTATGTTTGCAACTGATTTTTGTTAGGCTGCAGCTGTCCTCCTGTGATGTGAATGCTTGCTTTATACTCAGGTTTTTCTGCTATTCTTTCATGAGTATCAGTAAAGGAAAAGCCAGATGTGTTTTAGAAATTATAATGTATGGAATGTGACATTTAGTTCATGGCTAGTCTCACTAAAATTTTGGTTCTTGAAACTAGAAACTTCATCTTTCTGCAATTGAGAGTAACTTAGGGTCATTTATATTTGAAGTAAATTCAAATAGAATTTATAACTGGCTCCTCTTAAATAAATAGAAGAGTTTATCCTTGATTGATTTTTTTTTTTTTTTGAGGTAGGGTCTCACTCTAGCCCAGGCTGACATGGAATTCACTATGTATAATTGAATTTTTTAATAGTGAAAGAATACTTATGAAACAGAACTATTTGACTAAATTGTTTCCTTAATTTATTTGTGTTTTAAATCCAATCATAGTTTTACATTTTCACAGAATGATTCTTAGCAAAGTTCAAGTGTTACTGGCACAACATAAAAATTGTGCATTAAGAGCCGGGCGTGGTGGCGCACGCCTTTAATCCCAGCACTCGGGAGGCAGAGGTAGGAGGATCGCCATGAGTTCGAGGCCACCCTGAGACTACATAGTGAATTCCAGGTCAGCCTGGGCTAGAGTGAGACCCTACCTTGAAAAACCAAAAAAAAAAAAAAAAAAAAATTGTGCATTAAATAAGTATGTGAGAAGATAAAATGAACCATTAAAGAAGAAACAATTTTTGTGATCTGAATACTGTGTTGCTTTTCTAAAGCCAAAGCCATAAATTCTTATTACTTTATGCTTATTTCTGATGTATAGAAGAAATCATCTTCATTCTGTACAAGATAATTATTTCAAAAATATTTTGTACTTGGAAAAAGTTTTTAATTTTAGTTTAGATTTTAAATCTTTGGAGTTTACACTAGTACTCCTGTGCAATATTATTGGGTTTAACTTAAAATGGGCTGTTAAGTTTAAAATATTCATTTTATGCCAGGATATAGTGAATTTGATTCTTATTAAATTCTAGAAAACATTAGTTCCATAAAAGTCAAGTCATTTTATTGTGCTTTTTTGTGTATATGGTTTATAATTTGCTATTTTTCTTAGTGTATTAAATAGTTATGTATAATAAGAATTAGAGGTATATCTGTTGATAAGTGTCATAACTAAATGACATAAGTGCACAGCATTCTTAATAAAATTGAACATTTCAAGAAGACCATCCATTTCATTTAGCTGACTGATTTTTGATAGGAGCTGCTAAGCATCGAAGGATCTCTGATGGGGTGAAAATAGAATATATGTGTTAAAAAACTATTTTTGATTACTTAGGTTAGTTTTTGTGAGATTACTTTTCTAAGTTTTGGAGTTGTGTTATTAATATTTAAAAAAATTATTTTATATATGTTATAACAGGCTATGTACTATTATCCCCTTGCTCCAATTCCCATTACTCTGGGGCCCCTCCTAGTGGGGTTATGGTAATCATTGTGGGGTCAAGAAGGCCTCAGTCAGTACCCTCTGGGATAGTGGTAGACGAGCTTCAGGGTATTCCTTCCTGCTCTGTGGCTCTTACAGTCTTTCCACCTCCTCTTCTGCAATATTCTCTGAGCCACGGCAGGCCTGTTGGCAGTCTGATTTAGTGTTGAGTTATTTGTAGTCTCTGTATTTCTGCTTTCATAGGTTTTGATTATTCTGTGTGCCTATCACCATCAACCTGGGACTGGTTGTCAGGCTAGCAGTAAGAGTGATTCATAAGAAATTTCTTCAGATGTGGTAGAGATGGAAAGTCTCATGGTGGTCAGTCAGCTATCTTCTTGTCTTATCAGTGAGTCCTGGCTCTCCTCCATTTTCTCTGCTATTTGATTTTTTTTTTTTTTTTTTTTGAGGTAGGGTCTCACTCTAGCCCAGGCTGACCTGGAATTCACTATGGAGTCTCAGGGTGGCCTCGAACTCTCGGCGATCCTCCTACCTCTACCTCCCGACTGCTGGGATTAAAGGCGTGCGCCACCACGCCCGGCTTTCTCTGCTATTTGAACATTAGTTGGTCTGTCCATTCCCAGGCCACAGCTGCCTCAGAATGGTGACCAGCCCTGGTGCACAACTTCCCAGCTCCACTAACACAGTGGCTGGGCCCAGCCTGTACCTGAACTTCAGCTGGTCTGTTCCTAGCCACAGCAGCCTCCACTCCATGTCAGCCTGGGCTAGAGTGAAACCCTACCTTAAGAAAAGAAAAAAGGGCTGGAGAGATGGCCTAGTAGTTAAGATGCTTGCCTACCCATATTTGACTGTCCAGGTCCCATGTAAGCCAGATGTACAATGACGCCAGTGTGCAAGGTTGCACATGCGCAGAAGGGGGTGCATGCATCTGGAGCTTGATTGCAGTGGCTGAGGCCCTTGTGCACCAATTCTCTCCCGCATGTGCTCACTTTCTTTCTCTCTCACATAAAAAAAGGGCAATCTGTTGGGCTTGCCTCAAAACAAAACAAAAGACATAAAACCTTGAGATATCAGTGTACTACTGATTTTCTTAAATTTTGTTGTGATTGCCATTGTAGATTCATTTTAATGTATATGTGTATAGAAATTTATCTTAGATCTTGAAGTCATGACATTTTAATCATTTAAGTTAAAACTGAAAATTTATTTTTATCCTGTATAATATGAAGGTAAAATTATTTAAAGCAACTTCTCTTATAATTAGAATGCCTACTAAATTGGAGCATTATAAATGTTGATTATTATTTCAGTGTTCATTGATAATATAGTAACTGTGTATACAATTTTATTCATTTAATAATAACCTAGTATGTGACTTCTGTAGACTGGTGGAAGACTGAAGATTTGTAGGATTTCCTTTTTGCTATTTCTATCTAGTGTATTTTTAAGTGGCCTCAAAGGCAGTGAAGAAGTGCTTTATTTTTCCTCATATTTATAAAATACATCTGGAAGAATAAATTCACATCTGGTTCATGGATTTCCTCCATGGAGATGATCCAAATTCAGTGTCAAGATTAGAGCTTGTACTCTTGGGTTTGCAGAATCTTGTGTGGAATTTGAAATATTTTGTTTGGAAGTAGTTGGGGAAACAATTGATTCACATGTTTTTGTTAAGTTCTAATTTTAGATATATTTATTCCTCATTAAAAATAAAATGTTTTACACTTCATAAGATAATCAAGGTACATGTAAACACAGTTTACATTTGACATGATGTTTTAGGTGACCATTTTCAACATTGTTTTAGGGAAGAGAGATCAATTATATTGTTAAATATATCACTGGTAACCATAGCCAATTTTAGAAATTCACTTCTCTCTCATACATAGTGCGTAGCCTAAATTATATTGTCACATTTCCTTGAGTCCATCTAGAAGCAACAGCAATAATTTTTAATTGTTGTGTCCTGAATATCCAAATGAGATGTTTCATTTGGATTTTCAGAATATAATGGTTACACAGAATGCCTTACTCATTATCCAATGGCTAACAAATGTACTTGTGCCTGAATGGACTCAGTCCCTGGAGTAGCATAAAGTAGAAGCATTTATGGGCTCAATCCAAGAAACATGTGAACTAAAAATAATATTGTCAAACTTTTATGAATTATTTGTCTTTTGCATTGAGACTGCCAAATCAAACTGCTAGTCATGTGAGCTAAGCTTGACACGGGAACAAATGAATGTTGCTTATTGAATCTTTCTCATTAAAGATGTTTGATCTTTCTCAAAGATTGCTTTTTTAGGCTAACATGTGATGTGTTTTCCATGTAAGAACACTACAAAGTTTATTCACAAATTGATCTACATCTAATTTGCTTTACTGTTTTTTTTTTAACTTCGAGCTTTTAGTGAAATAGAAAAATATATTTTGCATATGTGTTTAATTTAGTGGTTTCTAAACAATATGGCAGGATTTTTTTTCTGTGTGTGTTTGAGCAGATTTTCTAGAACATTACTAAATCCAAACTATTAAAAAAAGGGGGGGGCAGTCTTCAGTAGTTCCTACTTCTCGCCTATGTAGTTTTCTTTCAACCTTACTCTCCTGTTAGTAATTGCCAAGTAAAATTTCATTCTTGGTAAATAATAATTAAAGTAGAAACATTACTTACTTGATCATAGTCTGTTTTTTTTTATATATATTATGCATTTGTGTGATCCTTTAAAAAGTTCTGTGCTTGCTTTGCAATCTTCCTTGATGAGCTGACAATCCTTCCTTTATCCTATACAGCAAACAAACTTCCCTGGGTCTGTAACTATCACTTAGTAGTTAACCCAGGGAACTCTGAATTAGCGTTTCATTGATTCACGGACTAACTGGCCAGCATTTTCTGAGTCTATATGGACAGTCTTGCTCAGGGAACTAACAGTAAGCATTCTGATTCACATTTCCTTTCCCTTTGGGGCAGCAGAGCTCCTCCTTCTTGAAACTTGCCATTCTGTCATTCATTAAATTTGCAACTTAGTTTGCTTTCTTCTATCTCAGTTCTACTTTTTGGAGCCTGGCTTTTGCTCTGTAGCCTAGGTTATCATTAAACTCATGATCCTTCTACCTCAACCTCCAGCGTGCTGGGGTTACATGTGTGTTCTTACTACCCTGACTTCCACTCATCTATAAGCCCTATCCTTGTTTTCTTTTTTAAAAATTAATTTTATTTATTTGCAAGTAGAGAGAGATAGAAGAGAGTCAGACATAGAGAAAATGGGCACACCAGGCCCTCTAGCCACTGCAAACAAACTACAGGTGCATGAGCCCCTTGTGCATCTGGCTTACGTGGGTCCTGGGGAATTGAACCTGGGTCCTTTGGCTTCACAGGCAAATGCCTTAACCACTAAGCCATCTCTGCAGCCCGCTTTCTTTTTTTTTAATACTTTATTTTAATTTATTTATTTGACAGAGAGAAAGAGGGAAAAAAGAGGGAGAGAGAGAGAATGGGCACGCCAAAGCTCCAGCCACTGCAAACGAACTCCAGATGCGTGTGCCCCTTGTGCATCTGGATTACATGGGTCCTGGGGAATCGAACCTGGGTCCTTTGGCTTTGCAGACAAATGCCTTAACTGCTAAGCCATCTCTCCAGCCCCCTATTCTTGCTTTCTTGCTTTGAGTTTCAATCATTTACTTAGGGTTAATATCATTCATAGCTTTATATTCATTTATATTTGAGACTCCACTATGGGAAATGATGGCATTCCTATTGTAAAATATATACTTTATAACTGTTAACCTAAGTTTATATATATGAAGCAACTACTGCAATACAGATATGAACCATAGGGGTTTTTTTATGCCCCTTTACAGTCGTTTCTTCTGTTCTGACAACCACTAATTTTCTTTTTCACTACAGATACATAGTAAGTTGAGTGGCACCCCTTATAATGTATATGTACCCATAGCCTATACAAGACTAAATTTGGGAAAAAAAGAGACTTTGCAACTAAAATTAAGGATATTGAGAGGAGATCATCCTGGATTAGTATGGACCCTAAATCCAAAGACAGTTTCCTTCAAGAAACCAAAAGGTAATGGGAGGGAAGATGAAGGGAAGGGATAAAAGATGATGTGATCAAGGTAGAGACTGAAGTGATGTAGCTACCAGCTATCTCTATTGCTGGGGGTCCTTGGTGCCTAGGGAGAGGCAAAGAGAGCCTACAGAAGGAACCAGTTCCACTGACAACTTAATTTTGGACTTCAGTTCTTGAGAATTGTAACCAAGTATGTTTTTTTTCTCCTTGTAGTGAACCACTGAGCTAGTGAAAATTTATTTATCAAACAGTCTGTGAAACTAATACAAGATCAGTTTACATTGTATAAAATTTTCACAGAGATGGGATCATGTTATATGCATTCTTTTTATGTGGATTCTTTCAGCATAATTATTTTGAGATCCATCTTTGTTACTGTGTGGATTAACAATTTACTTTTTATTGGTGAGTAGTTTTTCATCATATATGCATGCCCCAAAGATTTTTTAAAATCCATTCATCTATTGAAAAACATCTGGTTGTGTATATTTTTTAGCTAGTATAAATTTGCTATGACTCTTTATGTGAACATGTGATTATATTTCTTCTGGCAAACATCTGAAAATTGAATGACTAGGCAAATTCAAGTATGTGTATATTTAATTTATTTTGAGATAAAATCTCATGTAGCCCATGCTGGCATCAAATGTGCTATGTACCCAATGATGACCTTGAACTTCAGATACTCCTGTCTCTACCTCCTTAATGCTGGGATTACAGACATACACCACTGAACCTAGCTTATACAATGCTGGGGATGGAAAACAGTTTTGAACATACCAGACAAGCATTCTCCCAATTGAGCTACATTCCCAGCCCTGTATTTAATCTTTTTTGGAAAAAATATTTATTTATTTATTTATTTAAGAGAGAGAGAGACAGAGACAGAGACATGCATGGGCACCAGGGCATCTAATCCACTGCAAACAAACTCCAGATGCATGCACCACCTTTTGCCTCAGGCTTATGTGGGTCCTGGGGAATCAAATGTGGGTCCCTAGGCTTCACAGGCCAGGCACCTTAGCCACTAAGCCATCTCTCCAGCCCAGCCATATTTAACTTTTTAAAGATACTACCAAAGTATTTTTCAAATACATTTGTGCTATTTTAATTATTATAAGGGATTTTTATTGCCTCTCTCTTATCTAGTCAGCTTTTTAAAAAACATTTTTTATTTATTTGAGAGAGAGAGAGAGAGAGAAAGAGGCAGAGAGAGGGTGAGGGAGGGAGAGAAAGAGAGAGAGAGAATGGGCATACCAGGGCATTCAGTCACTGCCAATGAATTCTAGACTCATGTGCCACCTTGTGCATCTGGCTTACATGGGTCCTGGGGAATCAAACCTTGGTCCTTTGACTTTGCAGGCAAATGCCTTAACTGTTAAGCCATCTCTTCAACCCCTAGTTAGCTTTTGATAACATTAGTCTTTGTCATTTTAGCATTGGACTGATGTGTAGTGACCTCTCATTATAGTTTTATTTCTCTGAATTATAATATGCATTTAAAAATATTTTATTTAGGACTGAAGCAATGGCTTAGTGGTTAAGATGTTTGCCTGTGAAGCCTAAGGACCCAGGTTCAATTCCTTAGTACCCATGTAAGCCAGATACAAAAAGTGGCACACATGTCTGGAATTTGTTTGCAGTGGCAGTATGCTCTGGTGCTCTCATTCTCTCTCTCTCTCTCTCTCTCTCTCTCTCTCTCTCTCTCTCTCTCTCTCTCTCCTCCCTCCCTCCTTCCCTCCCTCTTTCTCTCTCAAAATAAATATTTATTTAAGACTTTAAAAAATATTTGAGAGAGAGAGAATGAGCATATCAGGGGCTCTTGCCACTGCAAATAAACTCCAGAAGCATGTGCCACTTCATACATCTGGCTTTATGTAGGTACTGGGGAATCAGTCAAACCTAGGCCATCAGGCTTTGCAAGTAAGCACCTTTAGCCACTGAGAAGTCTCTTCAGCTCATTTTCCATCTTTATATGATATTTGGTAAAGTATTGTTAAAAATTTTAATTCATTTAAAATTTGACTCTTTGGGGGATTTTTTTGACTTTAGAGATTTAAAAATTCCAGTTTTGGGGCTGGAGAGATGGCTTAGCGGTTAAGCGCTTGCCTGTGAAGCCTAAGGACCCCGGTTCGAGCCTCGATTCTTCAGGACCCATGTTAGCCAGATGCACAAGGTGGCGCACGCATCTGGAGTTCATTTGCAGTGGCTGGAAGCCCTGGCGCGCCCATTCTCTCTCTCTCTCTCTATCTGCCTCTTCCTCTCTCTGTCACTCTCAAATAAATAAATAAAAATGAACAACAAAAAAATTTTTTTAAAAATTCCAGTTTTTAAAATCTGTATAGGGCTGGAGAGATGGCTTAGCAGTTAAGACACTTGCCTGCATAGCCTAAGGACAAATGTTCTACTCTCCAGGTCCCATGTAAGCCAGATGCACAAGGTGACACAAGTGCGTAAGGTCAAACATGCACACAAGGTGGCACACATGTCTGGAATTCAATTATAGTGGTTGGAGCCCCTGGTGGGCCAATTCTCTCTCTCTCTCTCTCTCTCTCTCTCGCTCACTTTCTCTTTCGCTCTTTCTCATAAAAAAGAAAAGGCCAGGGCCGGGCGTGGTGACACACGCCTTTAATCCCAGCACTCCAGAGGCAGAGGTAGGAGGATTGCCGTGAGTTCAAGGCCACCCTGAGACTACATAGTGAGTTCCAGGTCAGCCTGAGCTATAGTGAGACCCTACCTCGAAAAATTGGAAAAAAAAAAACCCAAAACAATAAAAAAAGAATCTGTGTAATACTATTTTATTTTTTTCTCAGTGTATTTCAAGAGCTGAGCTTTAAATTTTAGTGATCTTATTTTATGCATTTTAAATTAATGTTTTTTTACTGTGTGTTATATCTAAAGAGTCATTACCTTACTCTTGTAATGAAGGTTTTTCCTTTATTTTCTTTCATTTAAAAATAAGCTACACATATTAAAAACTATATATACCTTAAAGGTTTAACATGTAACCCATGTAACCACCGTAGTGAAAATGATTAGCATGTTCAAACCTCTAATAATTTTTTTCTTGTCTTTGGATAGTATCTCCTTCCTGCTGTTCCTCGCTGTTTTGCTTTGACTATGTCCTTCTAAAAGTATGTGTTGTGGGCCTGGGGAGATGGCTCAGCAGATGCAGGTGTTTGCTTGCAAAACCTGATGTCCCAGGTTCAGTTTCTCAACACCTATGCAAAGCCAGATGCAATCCAGAGCTTTGGGCAGCAAGAGACAATGTTGTAAGAAGATGGAGCACAGACACCTTGAAGTTATTGTCCCAAGTATATGTGTGTGCTTTGGCACACATAAGCCCATCCACACACATACCAAATAATTTTTTAAAATATGTGTTGAAAATCTATTTCCCAATATAACTGTGTTAAGAAGTGTGACTTTTGAAAGGAAATGGGGCCTTTCATGCAGTCTGTCTCATAAATGGATTAAGGCTATTATCCTAGGATTGGGCTCATTATGGAAGGTCTAGAATTGATTGATCATAGAAGGTTCTCCTTTCCCTTTCATGCTTTTTCACAGCATGATGGTCCATGCCATAATGTGTGTGAGGCTTTGAATCTTAAATTTCTCAGTGTCTAGAATGTTAAAAAATGTACCTTTGTTATTTTTAAATAACCAGTCACAAGTATTCTGTAACACAAAATAAGATAGAACTTTTCTTCTTTTGCTAAGCATTCATTGATTTGCTTTCTGTCACTGTGAGTTAAATTATGGTTTTAGAATTTTATGTAAATTGAAATTGTACTCTTTTGCCTGGCTTATTTCACTTTGCATAACTATTTTGAGATTTGTCTGTTTTATGTCATAATATTATAAGTTTGCTTATTTGCTTATTTATAGAAATATTATAGTTGGCTTATTTATATTTTGGAAAATATTTGAATTGTTTATATTTTGTGGCTATATAGCTACTAATTGCATTTGTAATTATCTTAAGACATATGGTTCCTTTTAGCTAAAAATCACATAGAAGAATGGCTAGATAAGGAGATAGGTGGAAAAGAAATGGTAAGGTCTTAAATTGACCTCAGACTGATCCTTGGTACAGAGATAATTCATAACAATTTAGTAATGCAAAAATACTAAGAAAAACACTGCATATTGTGGAGAAACTGACTTCCAGGACTGCTATACCTACTACTTGATGTGGATATCCAGTTCTCCACAATCAAAAACAAATTAAAAAAATACATGGCATACAAAGCAACAGGAAAGTATATAGCAGTGTTTGTTTTACTGTTATTTTGTCAAGCTGTCTGTTTTCCCTGCAGTCCTCTACTGTTATAGCTTTGCTCTCTGTTTCTTATCTCAAATCTGGTAACATTGTCTGTGCATGTCCTTAATGGCTGAAGTGAGGGAGTAGAAGATAGTCCATGAAAACAGAAAACCAAAGAAACTGGGGTAACTACACTGACATCAGATAAAATTGACCGTGAGTGGAAAAGCTGTTCTTTTTTAAACTTTTCATGCAGTTATTCATCCTTTTTCTTTCTTTTTTAATCAGAAAGAAATTTTGTTAGCAGGAAAGGCAAAAGTGAAATAGTGGAGGATTATACTTCAAGAAGGCAGTGGTCTCTATGAGCCTATTCAGCCCTTTTCTGTAGCAGGGTTTGGCAAGCATGCACTCTTTTACCAGTGAGCCATTTCCTAGCCCAAAGTACCCACCACTAAATGCATTTACTTTGGTGATTAAATTTCAATGCATGAATTTTGGCTGTTTTGCCCATAGCATTCATCAGAATAGTAGGGTCTAGGGAGCAGTAGTGGCAGTGCTCTGAATGTAGTGCTGCATTCTTCATTCTGTAGGCTTCTGTTGGGTAGCTGTCCAGTATTTTCCCCAAATTTCAGTTAATGCTGCCTGTAGTCATGGCAGTAAAGACAGTGCATGATAAGATCCTTCTTGATGAAACACACATTGTTTGCTGCTTACAGAAGAGTCGTCTTCTTGGAGGACAAGTAATGGTTCAGCAGCTGTCAGTACTGTGCTGCTGAGCTGCCTTTTTGTTCTAGAACAACCATACCTTTAAGTGATGGAAGTCTTGTGGGAGCTTCTCTGGATATTTTATTCTAGATCTTGAATAGTTCCACTGTTAACATGAGTTTCCTCTAAATATCATAAGATCTGTGAGCAGTGTGGTCAAAATAACAGGATTTTGAAATGCCTGTGGATCTATGGCCATACCACAGCACACCAGATCTCCTCTGAAATGCCTAGTGAGTAGATAACTACTTAGACCTAAATCACTTACCCCTGATAAAGTGATGCATATAGTGGATATTACTAAGATATTTCTGCTTATTTCATTTTTAAAACATATTTTTAAAACACAGAATCTTGACTTGTATCAATCAAATTAAATAATTTAACAATCTGCATTTCCAAGACAATGTTTTATTTTCATTTGTATGCTAAATCATTAACAAAAGACAATTCTGACTCATCCTGAGGCAGTTAGGGTGACTGGGCCCCAGAAAATAAAAAAGGCAGGAATGTCCTTAAGTCTGCCCTTGCAGGCTCCACTTTGCTAGAGATCAGAGAAGAACCTCTCCTCTCCTTATCTTTTGACTAAAGGCGTTCCTTAGATCTGTTTTTCCATGAACAACCTGAGCCCCTCCCTGGGAGGGAGGTCACCTGTCCTAGAATTTAAATCTGATCCTGGCACTGTGGTTAAGCTCAGACCCCGTAACTTGACATCTTGACTAGTGTCTTCCTGAGCCAGCCTCCTGCCCAGACTAATCAGCCCTCTCTCTACTTGATATCATGACTGGTCTCTTCCTGAGCCAGCCTCCCACCCAGACCAATCAGCCCTCTCTTTACTTGATATCATGACTGGTCTCTTCCTGAGCCAGCCTCCCGCCCAGACCAATCAGCTGTCTCTCTGGCTCTCCTGAGCCTGAAGGTGAAGCCCTACACAATTAGGTTGTATATAGACCCTGATCAGAGGCAAGCCCTCTATTTAAAATATTTCAGAAATACACAAACATATATAGGGAGACTGTCTTATGAAGGTCAGCTTGGATGCTGAATCTGTATGGTATGACTTATTTGTAATTACTAGATATTAGGACATTCTATGTCTCCTGCTTCAGTTTAGTTATGAAATAACAACTATGTAAAGTAACTTAAGCAATGTTAAGTTGAAATAAAGATAACACTTATTTGTTCAGGTATTTGCTTTTAATCTTAGCCTGATACTTTATTTTTCAGATTCTGTGTGGCTATTTTATTAGGAACATTTTGTCCAACCATGTAATGCTGTTGTTAAAGCCTAAAATCAGATAAACTTTTTCAATCACTGTGGCCATTGCTGTGTTCTCTGAGATAAGAGTTTGAATTTGCATCCTTTTCTAATCTCCATGCAACTGCCTTTTAAACTTTTTTTTTTTTATTTCCAAGCTGTCCTTTAGATGATGACCTTGAACTTCTGATCCTCCTGCCTGTACCTCCCAAATGCTGGGATTGCAGATGAGTGCCACTATGCAGCACTGGGATCAAGCTCTTTACCAACTGAGCCACATCCTCATCACTGTCTTCAAGCTTTGAACAAAAGCAATTTTTACTGTGAAATATCAAGAATATTGTGGTCTTTGACTTGCTTATTCTTTGCCATTTTATTATATCTAACAGCAGTTGGTTTTGTTTAAAAACATAACCTTATGAAATTCAGCAATGTTCCTTTTATTTTGGGGCACAAATGTATAATACAGTCATTGTTGGCTAATCAAGTGTTGAATTGGATGTTACTGTTTGCTTTTATTAAGTTTTATGTTTTAATTTTCTGGTATCTTACATTCTCTGCACTCAGATCTTATTTCAGGAATGGTTGGTTATTTTAGCACTGATATAGATTACATTCTGTTACTTCATTGCTAATATTTTCTTGGCAATTAAATGTATACAGTAACTTAAAGGCAAAGCTATTATACTATTTAAAAACCAAACATAATTGCTTTGGCATTTGTCATCTGCTGTATTTCTCAGTTAATTATAGCTATGCTGTTTAAAAACACATCTGCATGGGAAAATTGAATAGTTAGCAACTTGTATTAGGTTGTATGTATGTATGTGTGTGTGTGTATGTATGTATGTGATGATGAGTTTTACAGAGATTGTCAGTGATGCTGTTTTCTCTCACACCAGTCCCTATTCCCACACCCCCCCAGAAAAAATCCTGTGATAGTATTACAAAAAAATCCGTATGCATTTTGGTATTGGAAAAAATTAATGTACACAGTCAGCACCCATAGACTTAAGAACATCCATTATAGGCAATTGGATTTAGTTTGTTTAAAAATGTATAGCTCTATATTCAGAATGATTTCCAGATGGAAATTTTAGGTCTTATTTTGAATTATAAGTTAAAATATTTATAACAATATTTTGGAAATGCCAAGGCATACCTTTAGAAGGTTATACTTAATACATATACTCTTGTGTTTACTTTTTAATGTTATTTAAATTTCTGTGTTATGCAACCATAACTGAATGATTGTTTTCTAAATTTTGTTGTGCTTATTCAATTACTGTGTAATTTGTAGTTTTTTTTCTTTCTTTTTTGCTTTTTCGAGGTAGTGTCTCACTCTAGCTCAGGCTGACCTGGAATTCACTCTGTAGTCTCAGGGTGGACTTGAACTCATGGCAATCCTCCTACCTCTGCCTCCTGAGTGCTGGGATTAAAAGTGTGTACCCCCACACCTGGCAAATTTGTAATTTATTTATGTTTATTTGAAACAGAGAGAGGGAGGGAGGGAGAGAGAGAGCGCACTAGGGCCTCCAGCCACTGCAAGCGAACTCCAGATGCATGCACCACCTTATGCATTTGGCTTACATGGGACCTGGAGAATCGAACCTGGGTCCTGAGGCTTTGCAGGCAAGCAATTTAACTGCTAAGCCATCTTTCCAGCTCAAATTTATAATTTATATGTGACAAAGATATTGGTATTATTTACTTTGTCTCTAATTGTTTATCACTATTTCATTCTTACTACAAATAAGACAAGTGCGTGCCATGGCATACACCTGTAGTTCCAGCGTTGAGAGGCTAAGTCAGGATTACCAGTTTTAGGCCAATTTGGACTACATAAGGAGGCCCTATTTCAAAAACAACCAAATTGGGTTGGAGAGATGGCTTAGCCGTTAAGGTGCTTGCCTGAAAAGCCAAAGGACCCAAGTTCAACGCCCCAGGACCCATGTAAGCCAGATGCACAAGGGGCGCATGTGTCTGGAGTTTGTTTGCAGCAGCTAGAGGCCCTGGCATGCCCATTCTCTCTCTCTGTCTCTCTCCCTTCCTCCCTCCCTCCCTGCCTATTTCTGTATCTCTCTCTCTCTCTCAAATGAATAAATAGTTAAAAAAAAACCAAATCCAGAAAACTCCAGTGTTCACAAGTTTGTATAGTATTTACAGGTATTCACAAACACTTGGGCTAATAATTTTCTAATAAAAGTAACATACTCAAAATTTTATTCTTGAAATAAATTTGATGACAGAATAGAAGCTATATATCCATTATTTATTGGCTACAAGCATAAACAAGGGCTAGAGGGATGACTCAAGCATAAGAGCCTGAGTTCAGTCTCTAGGACCCACATAAAAAGCTGAACATGGCCATGCATTTCTATAACATCAGTGCTGGGAAGAGTGGAGGCAAGAGAATCACAGGGGCTTCCTGACCAGCCAGTATAACTGAAAAGTAGGGAACTCAGCTTCAGTGAGAGACTGTCTCAGGAAAATAAGACAGAAGAGTGAGCGTGCAGGATACCTGAGATTTTCCTCTGGCCTCTACATATGTGAGTGTAGGATGCACACACGTGCACACTACATATGCTACCCATACAAAGAGACTAAAACATACTTTAACTTACACTGTATAGTTCTAGAACATAGGCTATGTGAAAATCAGCCTCTAAAGTTATCCCATAGTAATATTAATATTGTAATATTAAGGTCATCTTAAGAAATTTGAGAATGTGTAAATCATTACGTTATCCATACAAGGATAATATAAGGTTATTTTTTTGTATTTATATAAAGTGCTTATTGTTATTGGTAAAGTACTTGTTGCACCAGCATGGGGACATCAGTTCATATCTCCAGCACCCATGGAAATGCTGGCAAGGCATGGCAACCTGCCTATGATCCCAGCGCTTAGGAGATAGAGGCAGGGAATCTTCAGCACAAGCTGGCTAGTGTGAGAGACCCTGTCTCATTAAAATGGAGACTGATCAAGAAAGACACCAAACCTGGTCTCCACAAGCACATGCATGCTCAACTGCACACACACATGCAAACACATATATGTGCACACATACAGGCATGGAAAAAAAAACATTTTAAATTGCCAGAATTAATTTTCTGGAGAATTATCACAATATTATTTAAAAATCTGTTACAGGGGCTGGAGGGATGGCTTAGCAGTTAAGGCATTTGCCTACAAAGCCAAAGGACTCAGGTTCGATTCCCCAGGACCCACATTAGCCAGATGCATAAGGTGGCACATGCAACTGGAGTTTGTTTGCAGGGTCTGGTGACCTTGGCACGCCCATTCTCTCTCCCTCTCTCCCCCTCTCTCCCCCCTCCCTCTTTCTCTCTGTCAAGTAAATAGCTAAATAAAACTAAAGTATTTTTTTAAAAAAAATCTGTTACAGATAGTATAACAGAATTACATGGTAGCATAGGATACAAAATGGTGCCTGGTATATTGCCTTTAAATTTTTTTTTGTATTTTTTTTATGAGAGAGAGAGAGAGAATGAATGAATATGATTGGTGTGCTAGGGCCTCCAGCTACTGCAATCAAACTAGATGTGTGCACCACCTTGTGTGCATGTGCGACCTTGAATGCATGCATCACCTTCTGCATCTGGCTTATGTGAGATCTGGAGAGTTGAACTTCATAGGCAAGTGCCTTAACTGCTAAGCCATCTCTCCAGCCCTTAAAATTTATTTATTTGAGAGAGGGGGAGGAAGGGGGTATGCTAGGATCTCCAGCCACTGCAGGTGAACTCCAGACACATGCACCACCATGCACATCTATATTGCTTTTCAAAGAACATTTTATTTATTTATTTATTTTCATTATTACTTTCAAGGAGAGAGAGAATTGGCACCCCAGGACCTCCATCCACTGCAAACAAACCCCACACATGCCACTTGGTGCATCTGGCTTTATGTAGGTACTAGGGAATTAGACTCCAGTTGTTAGGCTTTGCAGGCAAGTGTCATAACTGCTAAACCATCTCTCTAGCCCTGTATATTGCCTTTTTGATAATGGTGTTGGAAAATTTGTTTCTCTATTAGGACATACTAAAGTTTTTCACTTAAAATTTTATTCTTTAGCTAATCATAGCTGTATATATACTGCAGAATAACAACTAAGTTCTAGTACTTGCAGAGTTCTATGTGTTAAGAGTAAGGTATTTCAAAGTAACTATAACAATAAAAGTTACCCATTTTGTGGAAAAAATTAAAATAACATTATTTCTGAGATTAAATTAGGGTGGTGGTTATAAGCCAAATGCTGGATCGTTTTAAGGCCCTGAGACCTTCACAGTTCTCTTGGAACTCACTGTTTTGTTTTTGTTTTTGTTTTTGTTTTTCTGAGGTAGAGTCTTATTCTAGTCCAGGCTGACCTGGAGTTCACTATGTATTCTCAGGGTAGCCTCAAACTCATGGCAATCCTCCTACCTCTGCCTCCCCAGTGCTGGGATTAAAGGTATGTGCCACCATGCCCACTTTGGAACTTACTGTTTTGTTTTGTTTTGTTTTGTTTTGTTTTGTTTTGTTTTGTTTTGTTTTGTTTTGTTTTGTTTTGAGGTAGGGTTTCACTCTAGCCCAGGCTGACCTGGAATTCACTATGGAGTCTAGGGTGGTCTTGAACTCATGGCTATTATCCTCTCACCTGTGCCTCCCGAGTGCTGGGATTAAAGGTGTGTGCCACCATGCCCTGCTGATTTTTAACACTTAAAAACTTAGAGGACAATTTTATTTCTTTCATTTCCAAGATACTTTTTAGAGGGGGTATTTGGTTGCCCTCTGCACTCATAGTGTTTGCTGCCCTCTGCACTCGCAGTGTTTGCTTGTCATTGGTACTGAGGGAAGTGCTCTGGGTATACATGGAGGGGGTTTCTATGAGCTTACTGTCTGCATACATAGAGTTTGCTTATCATTGTTACTAAGGCAAGTACTCTGGGTACTTGAGAATGAACAGGAGCAGAAGTGGTTTCAACCAACTAAGTCATGAATTGAGTAGTTTTATTTCCTCTGTTCCAGAAAGCATTCAAGGCTACAGTGGTTAGCAGAAGAGAAAAATATGATTTTGCTATTAAGCAGATTTTTGCAATAACATTTTAAGGTTAATTCCTTAAGAAGTTTATAGGTAAAATTTTCAATGATGAAAAACTAGTCTTTCTGTGTTGCTTGCTACCTTATTTTTCAAGATAGTGTCTCTTGCTGAGCCCAGAGCTCACAGATTCAGCCAGACTAACTAGGCTGCAAATGCTGGAGATTCTTTCATCTCTGCTTTTCTTGACTGGGAACACAGGAGTATACTGCCATGCCTAGCTTGTACCTGGGTGCTGAGAATCTGAGGTCAGGTTCTCATGCTTGCATGACAAACACCTTACTAACTTAACCATCTCCCCAGCTCCTGAGAGTTTTGAACAATATACAGATATCAGAATTTTGTCACATATATTTTTTACTTCACTCTCTTTCTCCTGCCTCCTTCCCTCCCTCCCTTTCTGTCTTTTCCTCACTTCTTTCCCTCTTGCTTCCCCTCCTTTCTCCTTCTCTCCTCCCTGGTAATATGTTAATACCTTTTTCTGTTCATATCTGACAATTCTAGTTCTTACAGTTATATTACTGGAAGTACATCCTTGGCCCACACCAGACATCACCTGACTAACTCAGCTGTATCTTTTTTAAAGCTTTAGTATTTATAAAAATGAGTATTTTAAAAGACAAATTGTTGAGGTGAGAAAATGGAAAGTCACAGATGCAGAAACAAAATGAAAAACTTTTTTTAGTGTTTGGTACACATGTATGTAGTATGTGTGGTATGGTATGATGTGTGTGGTATATGCATGAGTGTGCACAGATGCACTTACCTAGTGTTAATATGTGCAGAGGCCAGTGGAGAACAGTAAGTGTTCTGTATTACTCTTCTGCTTCTTTGTTGAGATAGTCTCTCATGGGTCCTGGAGATGCTATTTTTGGTTAGACTGGCTGACCAGCAAGCCCCAGAGATTTCTCCTGTCTCTGCTCCTCACAGGACTGTGGTTTCAGATGTGCATGGCCATACCCAGATTTTATATGAGTGCTGGGGATTGAACTCAGGTCGTCTCAAGTCTTCTCAAGACCTCATGCTTACAAAGTAAGTGCTGTTACCTGATGAGCTATTTCCCCAGCCCAAAAAAACTGTTTTTTTTTTTTTAAATAATGACTCCAAGTATCCAATTTCATTATTAATCTAAGGATCCATTTTTCTTTTACTCTTGAAAATTTAAAGCAATTGTTGTCTATTTATTATTTTTAGTCCTTTTTAATAATCATATTGTGTGCTTATATGAACCTTACATGGCTTTTAGTTGTAATTTCAATTAAGTATATTTTCTGATTGATGAGGCTGAATTTTTGAGCTAGAGGAGAATTTAGTTCATCTTATTTTTTATATCAGTTAGTGCAGTTTTCATTTTCAGATTTTTAAAACTTTTTTATTGACAACTTTCATAACTATAGACAATAAACCATGATAATTCCCTTTCCTCCCCTTCACAAATACACTCTCCATCATATCCTCTCCCTCTCTTTTCATTAGTCTCTCTTTTATTTTGATCTCATCTTATTTTCCTCCTATTAGAAGAGTTTTGTGAAGGTAGTGGTAGACACTGTAAACTCATGGACACTGAAGCCAATTTCTGTCTGAACCATTGCATTGTAAGGAGTCCTTCCCTTTCTTTGGCTCTTACATTCTTTCCATCACCTCTTCTGCAATGGACCCTGAGTCTTGGAAGATATGATAGAGGTATTTCAGTGCAGAATACTCCTCTGTCACTTCTCTTCACAATGGTGCCTTTTGGGTCATCCCAGTGGAGAAGAGAAGCTTTTCTAACCAAAAGTGAGAGTAGCATTAATATATGGGTATGAACATTAAGTAAAGTGCTTACAGGGCAGTTTGGTAAGCATAATACATGCATTTAGCCAGACATGAGCAGGTGATACACTCCTAGGGCTCATGACCTTCCCCACCATGGGCTTTTGATTAGGTTTTCAGTACCAGGCATTTATTCCCTCCCATGGAGCAGGCCTCCAGTCCAGTTGGAGAACAGTTGGTTTCCCCCATAATAGACATGCCACTGTTGCACCCGTTTGGTCATTTGGCTTGATTGGCCAAACTTAAGGCTTGCAGTATCCACTGTTTTCACCACTCATGACTTCCCATAGGGCTGTATGCAGTGCAAGTTTTCCAGCTTTCCATCAGGTGGTCTACAGAGAGGAGGTTTCAGCTCAACTTCAGCTTGATTTCTCAGTGATCTTATAGCCCAGGCCTGTGGAGTCTTCAGCAATAGGGTCTTACCATCTGTTTCTGGTGGGAATCCAAGAGCCTTGGCAATGACCTGTAATATTTTGGGAGTTTCAGGATCCTTGCTTGCCTACAACTCACAGGAAGGTATCCCAACCCTGGGACTGAAATTTTTCCAGTTATAGTCTATGGCTTCTAGGTGTGCCATTATCCAAAAAAGTAGGTTTCCATATGGCTTATTTATATCATGTTGAATTTTGATTAACCCCAACCTTCTTTTACTCAGTCTGTTCCCATGACCTCACTTAGGCCATTGCACCCCCAGTAATATGTTTATCTACTTACGTATATACAATACCATCCCCTTAATTCCTCCCCCCCTCCCTCTCTTATAGCCCTTTTCTAGCTTACTGGACTCTGCTACTGATTTTTACTCCAACTCACATACATTACTAAACATTTGTGGCTAGGATCCACATATGAGAGAGAAAGTGTGATGTTTGTCTTTCTGGGCCTGGGTTACCTCACTTAATATAATGGTTTTCAAATCTATCCATTTCCCTGCAAATTTCACAATTTCATTTTTATTTGTGGCTGAATTGAACTCCATTGTATAACTGTACCACATCTTCATTATCCATTCATTAGTTGAGGGATATCTAGGCTGGTTCCATTTCCTAGCTACTGTGAATAGAGCAGTATGGTTGTTTGATTCAGGTGTCCCCCATAAGCTTAGTTGTTCAGAATGCTATGTTCCCAGCTGATGGAGATTTGGGAATTAACACCTCCTGGAAGCAGTGTATTGTTGGGGGTGGGCTTATGGCTATTATAGCCAGTTTCCCCTTGCCAGCATTTGGCATACTCTCCTTTTGCTATTGTCCACTTTATGTTGGCCAGGGGGTGATGTTCACCCTCTGCTCATGCCATTATTTTCCCCTGCCATTGTGGGGCTTCCCCTCAAGCCTATGAGCCAAAATAAACCTCTTTTTCCCACAAGCTGTTCTTGGTCAGGTGTTTCTACCAGCAATGCGAACCTGACTGCAACAAGCAGCAACAAACATGGTTATGCAAGTATCTCAAAGGTAGTGAGAAGAGTCCTTAGGCCTAGGAGTGGTATAGCTAGATCAATGGTAAATCTATTTTTAGCTGTCTGAGGAACCTCCACACTGATTTCCACAATGGCTATACTAGACTATTCCCACCAACAGGGTAGAAGGGTTCCTCTTTTTCTGTAACCTTGGCAGCATTTATTGTTATTTGTTGTCTTGATAATAGCCATTCTGACAGGAGTAAGATGGAACCTCAAAGTAATGTTAATTTGCATTTCCCTTATGGCTAAGGATGTAGTACATTTATTTTAGATGTGTATATGTTATCTGTATTTCTTCTTTTGAGAACTCTCTATTTAGTTCCATAGTCCATTTTTTTTAATTGGGTTGTTTCATTTCTTATTTAGCTTTTTGAGTTCTTTGTATATCCTAGATATTAATCCTCCATCACATGTATAGCTGGCAAAGATTTTCCCCCATTCTGTAGGTTGCCTCTTTGCTCTATTCACAGTGTCCTTTGCTGTACAAAAGCTTTGTAATTTCATGAGGTCCCAGTGAGTGATTAGTGGTTTTATCTCCTGAGCAACTGGGGTTATAGTCAGAAAGTCATTGCCTATGCCAATATGTTGAAGGGTTTCCCCTACTTTTTCCTCTAGCAGTTTCAGAGTTTCAGGTCTGATCCATTTGGACTTGATTCTTCTGCATGGAGAGAGATAAGGATCTATTTTCATCCTTCTACATATAGATACCCAGTTTTCCCAGCACCGTTTGTTAAAGAGGCTGTTTTTTCCAATGAATATTTTTGGTATTTTTGTTGAAAATGAGATGGCTGTAGCTTCCTGTATTTACATCAGGGTTCTCTATTCTGTTCCATTGATCTATGTTGCTCAAAATAATTTTGGCTACTTGAGGGTTTTTGTGTGTGTGTGTGTGTGTGTGTGTGTGTGTGTGTGTGCTTCCAAATGAATTTTAGTATTTTTTTTCTATTTCCATGAAGAGTGCCATTGGAATTTTGATGGAGATTCCATTACATGTATAGATTGCTTTGGTATGATTGCCATTTTCACAATATTGATTCTTCCAATCCAAGAACATGGGATGTCTTTCCATTTCCTACACTCAGTTTCTCACTTGAGTGTTTTAAAGTTTTCATTGTAGAGGTCCTTCACTTCCTTGGTTAGGTTTATTCTAAGGTACTTTATTTATTTATTTATTTATTTATTTACTTATTTATTTATTTTGAGGTACTTGTAAATGAGAATGATTCCCAGATTTCATCCTCAGTATGCTTGTTGTTAATATATAGGAAAGCTACTGATTTCTGTGTGTTTATTTTGTGTCCTGCTATGTTGCTAAAACTACTTATCAGAGCCGGGCATGGTGGCACACACCTTTAATCCCAGCACTCGGGAGGCAGAGGTAGGAAGATTGCCATGAGTTCGAGGCCACCCTGAGACTCCATAGTGAATTCCAGGTCAGCCTGGGCCAGAGTGAGACCCTACCTTGAAAAAAAAAATATTTATCAGCTCTAACAGTTTTCTGGTAAAATCTTTAGGATCCTTTATGTATAGAATCATATCATCTGCACATATTGATAATTTGGTCTCTTCCTTTCCAATTTGTGTCCCTTTTACGTGTGTCTCTTGCTTTATTGCTATGGCTAAGACTTATAGTAGTATAATAAATAAAAGTGGGACAGTAGACACCCTTGTGTTGGTCCTAATTTTAGTGGAAAAGCTTCAAGTTTTCCCCCATTTAGTATTATGTTGGCAGTAGGTGTGTAATAAATAGCCTTCAGTAAGTTGAGATACGTTCCTTCTATTCCCAGTTTCTGTAGGAGTTTTACCATAAAGGGAGGTTGGATTTTGTCAAATGCCTTTTCTGCATCTATTGAGATGATATTTGATTTTTGTCCTTCAGTCCACTTATATGGTGTATTACATTTATTGATTTGTATACATTGAACTATCCCTGCATCTCTGGGTAAAGCCTACTTGGTTGGGATGAATAATCTTTTTGATAAATTCTTGTATTCTGTTTGTTAATATTTTGTTGAGAATTTTTGCATCTATGTTCATGAGGGAGATGGGTCTGTAATTTTTTTTTATTCTGTCTTTGTCTCATATTAGTATCACACTGATGCTGGTTTCATAGAAGGAATTTGGTAGTATTCCTTCCTTTTACATATTTTTTATTTTTTATGTTTTGGTTTTTCGAGGTAGGGTCTCACTCTAGCCCAGGCTGACCTGGAATTCACTATGTAGTCTCAGGGTGGCCTCGAACTCACGGAGATCCTCCTACCTCTGCCTCCTGAGTGCTGGGATTAAAGGTGTGCGCCACCACGCCTAGCCCTTCCTTTTATATTTTATAGAAAAGTTTGAGAAGCATTGGTGTTCGTTCTTCCATGAAAGTCTGGTAAAATTCACCAGTGAGTGCATCTGGGCCTGGACTTTTTTTAGTTGGGAGATTTATATATATAACTGCTTGGATCTCTGTACTTGTTATAGGTCTATTTAAATGGTCTATCTCATCTTGATTTAATTTTGGTAGGTCATATAAATCTAAGAAACCATCCATTTCTTTCACATTTTCAAACTTATTGGAATTATATGTTCTTAAAATATATCCTCATGATTTTCTGAATTTATTTGGGATGTGTTGTAATAGTGCCTTTTTCATCCCTAATTTTATTAATTTTTGTCTCTTCTCTCTTTCTTCTGGTCAGATTAGCTAAAGGTTTATCAATCTATTTATCCTTTCAAAGAACCAACTTTTGTTTCATTCATTCTTTGTATTTTTTTTATATTTCTTTAATATCTGCCCTCATGTTTATTATTTCTTCCCATCCACTCATTTTTTGTTTGCCTTGTTCTTATTTTTCTAAGATCTTAAGGTGAAACACTAAGTTGTTTACTTACGACCTTTCTAATTTCTTAACATAGGCACTTAAAGCTATAAATTTTCCTCTTTGGACTGCCTGCATTGGATCCCAAAGGTTTTGGCATGTTGTGTTCTCATTATCATTTGATCCTATGAATTTTTTGATTTCCTTTTTTAATTCTGCAATGTCCCATTCCTCATTTAGTAGTATATGATTTAGTTTCCATGATTTTGTATATGCTCTGTAGTTTTTTCTTTTTGCTGATTTGTAGTTTAATCCCATTGTGATCAGATAGAGTAGAAGGAATTATTTCAGTTTTCCTATATTTGTCAAGATTTTCTTTGTGTCCTAATATATGTTCTATTTTAGAGAATGTTCCATATGCTGAGAAGAATGTGTATTCTGAAGCATTTGGATGGAATGTTCTGTAGATATCTATTAAGTGTGTCATCATTTAATCCAGATGTCTCTGTGTTTATTTTTGGCTTTGATGACCTGTCAATTGATGAGAATGGGTTATTGAAGTCACCTACTGGTGTTATCTGTGACCTTTTGTTTGATAAGTTGGGAGCACCCATGTTAGGTGCATATATATTTAGAATTATAATGTCTTCCTGTTAAAGTGTTCCTTGGTCTACTATCCTGTCAGATATTAGGATAGCAACACCTGCTTGTTTCATAGGTTCATTGTCTTGAAATACCATTTTCCATCCTTTCACTCTAAGATAGACTCTGTCTTTTATGGAAAGTTGAGTTTCTTAGAGGCAACAGACAGAAGGATCCTGCCTTTTAATCCAGTCTGCAAGCCTGTGTCTTTTGGTTGGGTCATTGAGCCCATTGATAATAAGAGTTATTTTGAAAAGTATGTATTTATTCTTGCCATTCATCTTGTTTTGTGGTGCTTCCTGTTTTTCTTCTACTTTCTTGTACTAACTGTTATTTTAGTATGGTTTATTTTCTTTTTCTCCTGTTTTCTCATGTGTGTGCTTTCCTATCTCTTCAGCATGGAGAATCCCCTTGTAGAGCTGGTTTAGTGTTCATATATTCCTTTATCATGCTTTTGTTATGGAATGTTCTTATTTCTCCATCAGTTTGGATGGATAGCAATGCTGGGTAAAGTAATCTTGGTTGACATTTGTTACCTTTCAGAACTTGGAATACATCATTCCAAGCCCTCTGGCTTTTAAAGTTTGTCTTGAGTAATCTGCAGTTATTCTGATGGGCTTGCCTTTGTAAGTGACTTGCTTTTTCTGTCTAACTGCTTTCCATATATTTTCCTTGGTTTGAGTAAAATTAGTTTAATTATAACATGGTGAGAAGGTTCTTTCCAGGTTTTGTCTGTTTGGTGTTGTATAAGCTTCCTGTATCTGCATTGTCATCTTTTTCCCAATTTGGGGGAAATTTTCTTCTATGATTTTGTTGAAAACACCTTTTATGCCTTTGGACTGAAATTCTTCTCCTGCTATACCCTAAATTGTTATGTTTGATCTTTTCATACTATTCTGAATATCTTGAAATTCCTATTCATACCTTCCTATTAGCTTGTCTTTCTCTTTGTTGGGCTATATGAGATCTGCTGCCTGGTCTTCTAGGTGTGATAATCTATTCTCTTCTTCATCCATTCTGTTGATGAGACTCTCTACAGAGTTTTTTATTTGACTTACTGTATTTTTCATTTCTAGTATTTCTGAGTGGTTTTTCTTCAGTATTTCTACTTCCTTACTCATGTCTTGTATTGACCTTCTTTCATTAAGTTGGCTTCCTGTGTTCTGCTTTAGGAATTTGTTTCCTTCTTTGATTTCCTTGACTTCATCTTTGATTTCTTTGAACCACAGTTGTAATGGTTCTTTTGAAATCTTTCTCAGGCATTTCATTAAGTCAGTCTCACTAGAGGTCATTTCTGATGGATTTATCATTTCTGGTGTTATTATATTGTCTTGACTTTTTGGGTTTCTTGTACTGTAATACAGAGATTTTTTGAATATTGGGTTAATTTGATGCTTGGGTTTTCTCATTATCTGCAGTATTCTTAGATGTATAAATCTGACATTATATATCTTCAGGGTAGGAGCTTAACAGTAGAAGTTGGGCTTTCCTGTTATGCAAGTATTCTAGTAAGGTAGGTGGGGCAAAATACAGGCAAATTCTAAAATTCAGCTGAACAATATATACATTCAATCAAAACCAGCACGTAGTATTTATGTAAGAATGGGTATTAAAACTAACAGATCATCTAACAAGATCAAGTCCCTAAGGATGTATGTTGCCCTATACCCTTAATCCTGTCAATTGGGAGGCTGAGATTTTTGGTTAGTACAGGGTTCCAGGTCAGCCCAGGGCCGAGTGAGACCTTGCTCCAAGAATGACAGAAGAAGACGATAAAGGCACTATAAATCAGGGAGCTACAGAGGACAACCCCAAAACATAGCTTATTTAAGAATGGCAAAGATGCTCACCAATCAAATCTAACACATAACCTGCCCTGACATAGAAGGTACAATTAGCACTTCCAGTGCTGCCCCATATACCAGGCTTTTTTGGTGAGTACTGACCTGGAATAAGCAGGCTCTGTTACCTTTTGGGATGGCTTTCGTCTCAGCTATGCTGTGTGTCTGCTTGGGTCCCACTTTACTGCACTGTAAGCTCAGCTAGGCTGGTTGGGTAGGTGGGTCCCCTGATCTGATCACCTGTGCTGGGTTCTGTGTAGCTGATCTCCCTTCCACCAGGTCTCTAGTGGTTGCCTACACTGGTGATTGGGTGGGGGGAGGCTATGGAGGGTGCCTGAACGTTTACTGGAGCTATGTAGCTGGTCCCTGCGATCCTCTTCCTCATGAGCTGCTCAGCTGTTCCTGCTGTCTTCCCCTTCAGGTTTCTTGACTCTGTGAGGAGGCTGGTGTGAGCGGAAAATCCCTTTGCCTGGCTTCTCCTGTGGCTCAGGCAGAGCCTGGCGGCCACACACACCAACACCACAGCTGGAGCCGCTTCTGCCTGCTTCTGTAGTCTGTAGAAGCTCTGGGTCTCCCCTCCTCCTCCTCCTCTGCTAAGGTTGATAATTCCTTATACACCTTCAGTTTTCGGCAGAAGAGTGTATTTTGCTGTTTTTCTGCTTATTTCCTCCCTAGGCTGCTTTGGCATGGCCACTACACCACCATCTTACCTGGAAGTCCTCATTTTCAGGTTTTAAAGTAGATTCAATTTGTATCACATTGCTGTCCTTACTTTTGTTTGTATCATTTCCTTTTCATTTCCATTTGAATACCAGGAACATTTCTTCTAAGTAAACTTAATTTTAAAACTTTAATTACTTATTGTCTACCATGCACTGGGTTTGATCTCTAGCACTGCCACTCCCATATTTTTATCATTCCTATAAAATTTATTTCATGTTTACTAAAAATTCTGATTATTGGGCTGGAGAGATGGCTCAGTGGTTAAGGTACTTGCCTATGAAGCCTAAGGACCCACGTTTGATTGCCCAGTACCCATGTAAGCAAGATGCACAAGGTGGCACATGCATCTGGAGTTTGCGGTGGCCAGAAGCCCTGGCATTCCCATTTTCTATCTGCCTCTTTCCCTCTCAAATAAATAAAAATAAAGTATTAAAAATTCTGATTATTGGCTTCTAACTATAATTTTTAACAATAAGTACCTCCATTTTTTTTTTTTTTTGTCAGTGCCAGAGATGAAGTGCAGAGCCTGCTGTATATATAGCTGGGCAAATGTTCTACCTCTGAGTTACATATCTAGGCTCTTCCTATGATTCTGAATATAGATAGGTTTTCTAAGTAATCACATTAGAGAGTTTTTGTTTGTTTGTTTGTTCATTTGTTTGCTGTATTTTTCTTCCAGCTTCCTTCTTCTTTATGCCTATCTGCCTATTTTGGGTATTCAGTAACCTTTAGTTTTAACATCCTTTCTCCCCTTTTGTACAGTGCAGAACCCACTATTTTGGAGTGATTTGATTAGCAGTTATACTGTAGGTAGGGCAGGTTCTTTCTTAGAAACTTTGGGCTCCTAGGTTCAGTTCTTTACAATAGGAATGTCAATATGCATGTCACCTGCCTCCGACCTTCTAAGGCAGTTTGCTTTTAAATAAGGCATAGGTGAAGGATGACATCTGTATGTTTTGCAGCCCACTTCTTGAACTAGTTCATTGCTTGGACATAATAAAGGGTAGTATGAACTAGTGCCATTTCTGTTGACATTCTGTAATTGGCAGGCCTGAGTCTTAACTGGATTTTTTTTTAAGCAGTTCTCTTTTATTATTATTGGTCATAAGAGGTGTTCAACTTGCTTTGGAGCTTAGCTCTTTTTTAAAAAAAAACAAAGACATATTTATTATTATTATTATTATTATTATTATTTTCTTAATTAGTTAGTTTTGTATTCAGCAAATACAGTCAGTTTGGTACCATTATTAGGCTCATCCGTGGCCTACCCCCTCCCCTTGGCCCCTCCTTGTTGAGGTATACGGGTCATGCATTGTGGAGTTAGCCCACAGTTATGGGTAAGCTAAATGTCTCTGCATATCATGACCCAACATGTGGCTCTGACATTCTTTCCGCCCCTGATTCCGCAAAATTTCCCTGAATCATGTTGGGTTCATTTTTGGTCTGCTTCAGTGATGAGGTGTTGGGGGCCTCTGAGGCTCTGGCTCTCTGATTTGGTAGGAGTTGATTTTTCTCTGTGCTGATCTCCTTCCCCCTTGTGCTGGCATCCGGTTCATCAGGAAAACAGCCCCCTTGCTTGTTTCTCCAGTTTTTCTTAGTTTCAGCCGGGGCCCTTTTGAGGTATGATGGGGTGGCTCTCTCCTTAGGATCTACATCTATCTGAAAAAGAGAAGCAGATTCTCCAACGGAGAGTAAGTTAGCATCAGGACAAACAAGATAACCCTTTTTTTAATAGAGAATTTAATAGGTATAGGCCCTCTTGTAGCCCACAATTGATGGTAGCTTGATATTGGAGAGTGGGCTTATGTTTGGATATGGTTCTGACTTGTTTCCCAGCTCCAGCTATGGGTCCCATACCAGTGAGGGGATCAGTTAGCCGAATTGAGAGCAGTTGGTTCTCCACCATGGCTGTGTGCCACCACTGCACTTGTGTGGGCATCACAACAAGTTATTTGCTGCTAAGTAGGTCAGACCATGCGTTGCTTCGACAGATATTGGTCATTTTCCCCCAGTCGCCCATGTAGCACCTTCTGGCACTAGACGCGCTGACTGTCTGGGGACTGACTCTCTTCCAACTTCCAGCCATGCCATTCTAATTTGCAAGTCGATCACATAAGGTGTCTTCAGCAGTAGGGTCTTACCACTAGCCTTTGGTGGGTCATCAAGTACTCTGACAGAAATCTGTCTGTCTTTTAGGAAACCTTGTAGGTCTCTCTGATCAAAAGCTCATTGTGGATGATAGCCCCATGCTGGTTCTGGGAGTTACAGGTCAGTGCCCACTAAGAAAATGAGGAAAAAGATAACTAATATACAAGAGTTAGAGATAAAAGAGAGAGAGGGAGAGAGGAAGTGAGGGAGGGAAGATGTAGAAGATTAAGGTTAGTCTTGATCTTACCCTCTCCAGTGTCTTGTGGTTCAGGTGTTCCCTGTAAGGGCCTGATGAAGGATCAGCCATTTGGTCTGTCTTTTAGTAAGGAGAAAATTATGGTACCATTGCAAGCATCTCCTAGACTAGACACTAGGATGGAAGGGGAGGTAGGGGAGGGCACCAAAGGGGTGGGAAACACAAATATAGACCCAAAGACGTATTTTTATATGTTCTGTTCTGACCATGTATTTGGTAAATAGAAAGTGATTGATGGTTAACTGTCATGCCATCCTGATTTGAAGTCATATTCCTAGATTAGTAGATTTTAGAGTAAGTATACCTAGTTTACTTCCTCCTGATTACAAATGGACAAGGAAAGGTAAGGAGTACTCAGGGCTATAAATCTGATATTATTTTTTTACTGAGCCTCTGCAGTGTGTAATGTTAGTAGTTTATCTTTTGGCTATTCCTAGCTTGTGATTGCTTGATTACCTTCTAAATTCTTTAAGTTCTTCTGAATTTCTGCTCTTCAAGTCTTAACTGCAGTATAATTGAAGGAGTATAATGAACATAGAAGTCTGAGGTCCTAACTGTATGGATTTGCACACATTATTTACTGATTGTTATTTCAGTTTCCTCTTTTATTTATTTTTTGTGTGTGTTTGTGTGTGGTATGTGTGCACATGCATGTCCTTCTGGAGGCCAGAGTCAGAGATTGGCATCAGGTGTCCTCCCTGATTGATCTTTTTTTTTTTTTTTTTTTTTTTTAACTGAGGCTGTTTGTCTCACCTCACCCCAGAGCTCCCTGTTTAAACTAGACTAGCTAGCCACCTTGTCCTGGGGATTCCCCACGCCTTTCATGTTAGGATTAAGGCAGGTGTCCATGCCCATTCGGTATCGAGAGGGGTGCTGGGAGACTCACACTTGTATGGCAAGTGCTTTATCACTGAGCACTTCAGTCTCCAGCTTCCTCAGTCATACAACAGGGGTAGTGTTTACTTAAACCAGCTCATGAGATTGTGATGTTTACTGTAGAAGATAGAAGAGTGAAATTCAACCAAGTTTTAACTAGTGTCTATTTGGCGGGAGGGAGGAGGTTCTGGGGAAATAAAAGTTGACTAAAGTATAGCTCTTTGGTAATTTGTAATATAGTGGTAAAAACATCCTGCAGACTGTGATTAATACTCAACTAGAAGTGTGAATGATAAGTTTAGAAGGTCCTTTCTTCCCCCAAATGAGCAATTTGCACTTAAAGAAATGAGCAAAATTTTTCACTAAGGAGCCATTCTTTGATCAAAAGTCTTAGGAATAATGCGAAAGTGTGATGTTAATGTGACATGTGCTATTACTTTGTTTTATGTACCAGAGTTTTCCCAAGTGAGTGTGATTGGAGACTGCCTAACCATTTCTTCTTTTTGTTGTTGTGTATGTCTACCCTTGATAGGAAGTCTCGATCCTTCCCAAGTCCTGATGCTTGGCTGTGGTGGTGTGTGTCACTTGTTTTCTCTTCTATGAACAAGTGATTTTAATGTTGCTGCTTCAAGGGAAAAAAATTTTTTTTCTAACATGTTTTATTTTGATAATGTAATTATCAAAAGGATTTTTCTTCCAGGCTGCTTTTCAAATACTGTTGCCTCTGAAGTTCCACCTAGTTTTTGCTATTATCCAGACACATTTAGACTGAGCTTTTGCAATGGAACATTTTGTTCTATTTGCTATCTTTTTTTTAAGGAACCAAGATAAACAGCTTAAACAGATAGTCATCTCTGGTTGCTGCCTCTAACAATAATATTTAGCAGCCAGTGAATATTCTCAGAAAGGCTGCATTAGGTAAGCAAGCATTAAACAATCTCGTGACTGATAGATGATAGGATTTAAAGTTATCCCACTGCCCATATCAGCTAAAACATTGTTTTTATTTTGGTAAATAGTACTCATCTTGTTGAGACAGGTCTTATCAGAAACAGTGCTGGCCTTTCATACCAGTCATTTGTAGGGCACTCATGAGCGCTAAAACTAACACATTTTCTACTGCTTGAATCATATTTCATTTGTTTTCTTTAGCTATAGATTTTGATTCATTTCCAAATAACAAATTATACTGTGTCCTGTGTTTTGAAGAAAGATGGCCATTGTGCAGTGTTCAGTCAGTCAGCACTTACTGTAAAACTTAGCTTATGTTTTCCATTGAAACGTCAGCCTTGGCTTGAGTTATATGTGGAAAATCACTTTCACCTGATCTTTGGCTCCCAAACGATAATGTTACAGGTGTTTTCCAAGGTTTCTGTACTTCATATCTGGGTGGTTTCTCTGTCAGGTGTCACTGTGATTTGAATTGATATTTCCTATTTAGTTTATATGACACCAGAAATCTGAGAGACATATCTACTCTGAGCTCCTTGACTGAATCGACAGGATAGCTACTTGTTTGCTATGTATAGATGTCAGGTGTAGTTGTTTTCTTGAATTATTTCATGTGTTATTGGAATCCAGAAATAGTAAACAGCAAACTCAGAGCAACGATTTGATTATGATACTATATTTTCAGTTCTTAAAACTGAGGTCATATAGTAATTGTTTATCAAACTCATTGAATTAATTACTTTCAGCCCCAGGCTCACCATCACTTATATTTCCATTTCTTATATACAAGCCAACACATATGTCCTGCATCCTCCTTTGATTAAACTGGCCCTCTGTTCCCTGTATTTTCCAGCCCATTTGCCTCAGACTACAGGTTTCCTTGGTTCCATTCAACTGCCTACTGATCCCTTGTATGATAACAATTGCACTAAAAATGATACTGATCAGGTGCTGGAGAGATTTTTCAGTGGTTAGGTACACTTCCTATGCAAGCATGAGGGTCCATGGCGGCTTGAGACCACATGATTTGAAATCTGCAGATCCCATATAAAGACAGCTGAACATGGCTTTGTATGCACCTGTAACCTCAGCCCCTTAGAGTAACAGAGATCCAAGAATCATTGGAGTCCCACAAAGTTCTAGAAGCAATAAAGAGACTCCAAAGTAAGACAGTGCACATGCATCTGGAGTTTGCTTTCAGTGGCTGGAGGCCCTGATGTGCCCATTCTCTCTCTCTGTCCCTGCAAGTATATATTTTTCTTTTTCTTTTTTAAAGGGACAGGGCACAAAAGCAATGCAGTGAAAGACCCAAAATTCTGCTCCAGCCATCTTAGGTGAGCACCCCCATTCACAGGTGAGCATATATGGAGTGCCACACCTCACCATACAGACACACAAGCAAAAAATAAAAAAGATAGTAATTACTAATACAGAAATCACAGGCATGACTGGTCAATTCCTAGTGTTTATTCCCAGGAAATATGTTAACCATTCACATGCATGATATCATTTAATCTTGATAGTGAGATATGAGATATTTTGTGTTTAAGGAAAACTGAGCTTCATAGAAATTAGGGAACTACCAAAATCATGCCCTAAATTGGGGTCAAATGAGGACTTCATTCTTAGGTGTCTAGTGGCAAAGGACTTGAGATTATCAAGGTTATCCTTCTGCATAAACTTTTTTTCAGTACATGTGTCAAGTTGCCATCTAGCTTTTGTTTTAATGTTCATAGGAAGGGGGTTTTATTTTCTTAAGAGATGGGTATTTTCATTGTTTGGCACCTTTATTACAAGTTTCTCATAGAACTGGGCATATTTCTCAGTGGTAGGGCACTTGTCTAGCATGACCAAGGCCCTGGTTCCATCCCTAGTGACCATTCATCCAAATCAAATGGCTGTCTCTGGACTGGAGAGATGGTGGCTCAGTGGTTAAGGTACTTGCCTGCAAAGCCTAATGATCTGGGTTCAGTTCCCCAGAACCCATGTAAAGCCATACACACAAAATGGCATATGTATCTGGAGTTCATTTGTAGTGGCTTGTGGCCATGGCATATCCATACACACACACACTCTGTCTCTCTGCTTGCAAATAAATAATTTTAAAAAATAGGTTTATCCAGGCTGGAGAGATGGCTTAGAAGTTAAGGTACTTGCCTGCAAAGCCAAAGAACCCAGGTTCAAATCCCCAGGGCCCACATAAGCCAGATGCACGAGGTGGCACATGCATCTGGAGTTTGCAGTGACTAGAGGCCCTGGCATGCCTGTTGTCTCTCTCTTTATCTCCCCTCCTCAAATAAATATTAAACATAAAAAGAAAGTTTTATTAAAAATGTTTATTCCTAACATTAATGAAATATTAATATTTTTCAGCAAAACTTTTCCTTTTTATAGTGTTAGCAATCAAACCTAGGGCCTTACACTACGCCAGTATTCTACCACTGAGCTACACCCCAAACCACTTATAAACTGTTTTGTCTGTTTGTTTGCTTACAGATATCAAGAATGTTGATATGTAGCCCTGGCTATTCTCTAAGTCATGATTCTCCAACCTATTACTCCCAAGTGCTGGGACTACAAGGATGCATTGCCATGCTCAGCTTTAAACTATTATATCTTAACCTTTTGAGAGATATATCTATAATATAATTAATCTATCCTTGTGTGCATTGATGATACTTAGCCAATTATATTTAATTTAATTTTTTAATTTTTGTGTTTTTCAGGGTAGGGTTCCATTTTAACCCAAGGCTGTCCTGGAACTCACTCTGTAGTTCTAGGCTGACCTTGAACTCACAGTGATCCTTCTGCCTCTGTTTCCCAAGTGTTGGGATTTAGGCAAATTTATTTATTTATTTATTTATTTATTTATTTATTTATGAGAGAAAGAGAGTGAATATGGGCATGCTAGGGCCTCCTGCCACTGCAAGCGAATTCTAGATACATGTACCACTGTGGGCATCTGAATTTACGTGGGCACTGGGGGAGCAAACCCAAGCCATTAGGCTTTTCAAGCAAGTGCCTTTAGCTACTAAGCCATGTCTTCAGCCCCGCAAATTACATATGGTTGCTTCACCTTAAAGAATAAATCTTATTTTACATGAGTAGAATTGTGTGTGAGCCAGATCTGTAACCCTAGCACTTGGGAGATAGAACCAGGAGCATCTGGAGTTCAAGGCCAGCCTTGGCTAGGCAGCAAAATTGTATATGTGTGGTACAAAAACTACCACAGAGGTTAATGTACACATTTAAAAAAATAAATTATATCTGTATACCTACATTTATACTTAATAACTAGAGATTGATAATGGAATTCAGCACAAATGGTTTTTTAGTCAGCCTAAGTGAAACTATATAAATGTTTTTTTCTCTTCTCCTTTTTTCCCTCCCTCCCTTCCTTTCTTTTAGATGGAGTCACTTATGTAGCCCAGGCTAACATCAAACTGCTGAACCTCCTCTCTCAACCACCATATGTAATACCAGGATTACATGCATGTGCCACCACACCCAGCTTGTTTTGTTTTTAGTGCCTTGTTAGGCCTGTGTTACCACCATCAGCTATGTTTTTTTGTGAACTCGTCATTCTTTTGTATAGATCAGTCTATAAAATCATATTAATTTAGATGTCTTTCAACATCTGTGGGTTTTAAAATTAATTTTTAAAGTAGCATACAAAATAATAGGTTTTCATTATGACACTTTCATACATGTTTATCATTGTACTTTGCTTATATTTGCTCCCCTACTACTCTCCCTTGTAACCCCCCCTCATTGACATCTTTCCCCCTTCAAATAGTTGTACTTGTGCTTTCATGATACATGTATATGTTTACATTTCAATTTCACATATGAGAGAATTCATGTAGCATTTGTCATTCTTCACCTCCTTGCCCTCTCTTGCTCCCCCTCCTTTTAGACCTCCTCTTCCTCACATAGTTCCCCTCTCCATTCATGTCATATATATGATGTGCATATAGTATGTGGACAGGTTTTAAAAATCTAGATCCACATCTGAGATAAAATATATTTTTGTCTTTTTGAGTCTGGCTTATTTTGCATAATAAAAAGAACTATAGTTCTGTCCATTTGTTCAAGACATAATTTATTTATTTATAGGAGAATAAATTTTCCTCCATATATACATCTCATTTTCTCTATCCTTCCCTCTGTTGGTGGGCATCTTGGCTAGTTCCCTGTCTTGGCTATTGTGAATAGTGAAACAATAAATGTGGTTGTGCAGGTATCTCAGTGGTACTTGTTTACTTAGATTCCTTCACATGATAGCTGGAATATATGGGAATTCTATTTGTTAGGTTTTTTTTTAAAGGAACCTCAACACTAAATTCCATAGTAGCTGTACTAATTTGTATTTCTACCAGCAGTATAAGAGTGTTGCTTTCCCCAACCCCTACATATGTACATCCTCACCAGCAAATATTGTTTATTTTCTTGATGATAGCCATTCTGACTGGGGTGAGATGGAATCTCAATGTAGTTTTAATAGGTGTTTGCCAACATCTATGTTTTTGATATTCACTTCATATCATAGAACTAATAAACATCAGACAAGATAGGCAACTCTCTGTGTTTTTTTTTTCAACTAAAAACTTAGGAAAATTAAAACATTAAAAAAGAGAACTCTTAAGCTGGGCGTGGTGGTGCACGCCTTTAATCCCAGCACTCAGGAGGCAGAAGTAGGAGAATTGCTGTGAGTTCGAGGCCACCCTGAGAATACAGAGTGAATTCCAGGTCAGCCTGGGCTAGAGTGAGACCCCACCTTGAAAAACCAAAAAAAAAAAAAAAAAAAAAAAAAAAGAGAGAGAGAGAGAAAAAAAACTCTTCTTGGTGTGCATGTGTGTGGTATAGGGGATTGAACCTAGGTCCTTGGTAGGTAAGTTCTCTACCACTGAACTATATTCCTAGCCTTTTAAAAAAATTTTTTACGTCAATATTGGGTCTCACTAAGTTGCTCAGGCTGTCCTTGTACTCACTGAACCATATAAAAATATGTATATCTAACCATTTTGACATATAAAATAATCCAGTAGAATTTACATAATGTCATTTATGCATAAATATTTCCATATGTGTGTATTTGTGTGTGAGATTTAAAAAAAAAAAAAAAAAGCAAACGGGGTTTCATTATGTAGCCAAGACTGGCCTTGAACTTGTGATCCTACTGACTCTACCTTCTGAGTATTGGATTACAAAAGTATACAACCACATCCAGCATTAGTATAAATAACTGCAATGTTAAATATGATGCTTAACAAATCATTCATTACTGTCACCCAGGGTCTGTCTTCACAGATCACCACATGGGTTTGTTCTTTTACTGTCCTTTCATAATTGATTGTTAGAATTACTAGCTAAGTGATGTCTGTACATCCTGATCGGTCTTTCACATCTTTCTCAATCCATAATTTTTTTCTTTCTTTCATTTTTCATGTAAGCCATTTGTTAAAGAAACTTATCTCTGTTAATTTCAATTTAAAACATTTTTAAGTAATTTTATTTCTTCTATGTGAGAAACAGGAAACATATATCTCAAACATACATAAAACCTACTTTATTTCTTTTAAAGTAACTTTTATTCAACACTCACTGTGTATTCTTGTCTCTTGAAAGTACTTTCATATTTACAGTAGCTGGATAAAGCATGTACTGTTAGTAATGGCATATTATAAGGTGATCACAATTGCTTAGACGGATCCCCCTTTTCATTGGTGCTGGGGGTTGAACTCAGGGTAATGGGCCAGGGTGGTAGCTCTGAGCTGCATTCCTAGCTCTTAGGTCACATTGTGTATAGTCCTTGTAATAGAGTCATTGGATAATATTGCACTGATTTTTTTTTGTTTGTTTGAGAACATGGAATAGAATTATGAGTGGAAAAGCCCCAAGTGATAGCATTCTTTCTGCTTATTATCCAGGAAATTAGTAAAATTCCAATGTCTATATAATTTACTAGAAAGGAAGATGTATTAAAATGGAATTCACCTTATTTTCTCTACTTAACCACCAACTTTTGTCTCAAAAACACAGGAATTCTTAGGAGCCTTGTTAATTCTAGTTTTTTAATTAATATTAAAAGTGCATCTGAAATTATTTTCTGAGCCATTTATGTATGAGTATTTCTGTAGTAGCCAAACTAAACCTACATATATGCTCACATGCTTGTAGATATAAGTGTGTATACGACAGTATGTGGCAGGAAACCGTTCAGTTATTAATAGTGACAAATAGGGATGCAGGTGAATTGCATTGTGGCCATATCATTGGGTGACCTCATTTTCTCCCTTGCTTTTCTGCCAGTTTCCATTCTTTTCTTTAAGGTATAACTTCTATTTATTTATTGCAGTGTTTTTTCACTCTCTCTGTCCTCGTCCGCTCTGTCTCATCTCATGCATCTCCCTGTGTAGCCCAGGCTGGCCTTGATGAACTGCTATACTGTCTATGCTCCTGAGAAGTGGTGGGGTTACAAGTGTGCTATCTCCATGTCCCCAACACTTTTCTTCTTAATGTTTTAAATTATTTTTCATTCTCTTGTGTTTAAGCTTTTGTTCTTGTTTTCTTTTTGTTTTTCCTTCTTGCATTGCTATAAGTCTACTGAATTCTCTTTCTTTGTTCATTTGCTTTGGTCTTTCCTCCATATTTGGTGACATTCAACATACCTGACACCTCTGTTCCTATGTTTTCCAGGAATTTGTGCTAAAAACTAGTTTTCTAATTTCTGAAAATCTCATAAACATTTTAAACCTATTGTCAGTGCCTTTTCTATTTATTTACTTTTTACATCTCAAAATCTCATTCTGGTTTGTGTGTAGGTTTGCCATGCTCAACCAGAAGTCATTAATAGTTTCTGTATTATTTTGTTGATTTTGGAATTCTTTCAGATTTGTAATTGGTTTACAGTTTTATGTTTTGTTTTCTTTCATTTCAAAGTTTGAATGTTAAAAGCTGTTCCAAATGTTCATTTTTCTCTCTAGTTGCCTCTTGAATTTTTTTTAATTTAAAGCTTTACATGTAGGGCTGTCACTAGACTAATATGTCAAAACGTCCATGATTTGAAGTTAAATTGGCTTATCCTGTGTTGTGGAGGACATATTGGGATTGTTTTTTTAAAAAAAACTTTTTTTTTCTAATTCTTATTGCTAGTATAAAAGAAACACTTGTTGGTTTGATATGTTTTTCTACCTATCTAACTAAAATAAAACCATGTCAATTCAAACAGTATTTAGTCAGTTTGCTTATATACTCTAGGCAGATAATCATAGTATCTTACACTTGATGATGATGATAATGTAATGAGGGACAATTTATTCCATAATTCCTTACTGTAAATTTTTTGTAAGAGCAATATAGTTCACCCATTTAAATTAAGATTCATTTTAAGCAAATATTTTTAGATAGTCCTAATAGCAGTTACCTTCTCCTTGCTGGGACAAAACACCTGACCAAAGGCAGCTAATGGAAGGAAAGGGTTTATTTTGACTTAGAATTTAGGAGGGGGGTGGAGTTTCATCATGATGAGGTAAGAATGGCAGAGCTGGCAGCTGGGCATTATATCTTGTCACATCAGCAAGAGGAAGCAGCAAGAATAAGCTAAACTAGCACTGGCAAGGAGGCTGGACTGTAAAGTTCCAAGCCCCCCCCCCCCCCAGTGACACACCTACAACAAGGAGTATTCAAAACACATGAGCCTGTAGGGGACATTTTATTCAAATCACCACAATCCCTTTTAAGTACACTTTATCAAAAGCTTCTCACTAAAAATAGGCATTAATTAATATTCACTATTTTTTTATTTTGGGGAGAGAGAAAGAATGAGCATGCCAGGGCCTTTCAGCCACTGTGAACAAACTCCAGGTGTTTGCGCCCCCTTGTGCACATATGTGACATTGCACTCCTGCATCACTGTGCATCTGGCTATGTGGGACTTGGAAATTTGAGTATGTATTCTCAGGCTTTGCAGGCAAGTGCCTTAACCACTACTAAACCATCTCTCCAGCCCAGTATCAACTATTTTATAATAACAAAATATCTGAGTTTTTCTGACTCTTAATTTGAAAATAATCATTTTCCCTTGTCTGTTCCTAGATATCTTGTAACATTTTTATGGACATGATTTGTATGATGAGGTCAGATGAGAGTAGAAGGGAATTATCAAAAACACAGCATTGTAGCATATGTACTCCTGTGTGTATGAAACAGTATTAGTGTCAGTTTATGTGCTATGTTTATTGATAATATTCCAAATTGATCTGCTTTTCTGTTACTTGAAGGAGGTCAGAGTGTAAGTCCATCAGTTAGATGATCAGTTCTAAACATTTTAGGTTTTGCACCTGTGATAGCAACTTTTTTCCTGTTTTCCAGTAAAGACACTGGGGAAAACAAAGCCCTTACCTTCTCCTGTTTGTTTAGTGCTTATCGTTCTGCTTATGTTTTTTAGTGAATACTCATCACAGCTGTCTAAACATTCTCTTACATTCCTGTCAGAAATGTGACTGGAGCACAGTTCAAGAACTGTAGTGTCTACACTCTCTTTGTTCATTACTTCCTCAATGCATGTTTAGTTAAGAGTCAAAATGGAATGAACTAGCATTATTATCAAATCCAAGCCCTATGAGGACTTTTCTCATTAGATACTTGAGTCTTGTCCTTGTACTAAATTCTGTGATTGATGATCTGTGATACAATGAATTGGAAAGTAGATACTTGTAACTGCAGGTAAAGGCCATTTCTTTTTTTTTTTTTTTTTTTTTTTTTTTTGGTTTTTTTTTTGAGGTAGGGTCTCACTCTAGCCCAGGCTGACCTGGAATTCACTATAGAGTCTCAGGGTGGCCTCGAACTCACGGCGATCCTCCTACCTCTGCCTCCCGAGTGCTGGGATTAAAGGCGTGCGCCACCATGCCCGGCAAGGCCATTTCTTTTCAAGGTTTGAAAACAATGTTTTTATAAACCCAGTTATATAAGCTGTTAAGTTTTTATTAACTACATATTTGCATGTTAATGTATTTCATGTGAGAAATCAGACTTTTCTTATAAAGTTCGATTCTGATATTTTTATTGTATACTTTAAGATAATTCCTTAATGTGTGAAATAAGAGGTCTTACATGTAACCACTGTACTTGTTAACTCTGTTCACTAGCGTTTTGTGAAAATTCCAATAACTGTCTGACACTCATAGTTTGGGCCATAGTAAACAGAATTTTAAAGTTCTTACTGAGCAACAAAAATAATCCTTGCACTGCTCTCTGATTGAACTTGATGCCTATTCTATGGGAGGAAATTTATACCTGGTACTGAAAAGTTAGTCAAAAAAGCATGTAGCTTGGAAGGTCTAGATGGAATTTGCCTATGTATTCTTATTTTTATTTGTTTCTTATTCTCTGGAAGAATATATAGAAAATAAAAACAAATAGAAAAATAAGGGAGCTGAAATCTGTGGAGAAAGTTTAATAAAACCAGGTAAGCTAGGTCTTTAAAAAAATATATATCAATAAACCTCCAGCCAAGCTAAGGAAAAATCCACATATTATGGTCAGAAATGAAAGATCCCAAGCACATTGAAAGAATAGCCATGGAGTACCCTGAACAATGCTCTGTCCAAAATTTGATAATATAGACCAATTTGTTAAAAGATGCAATTAGCAAAAGCTCACCCAAGCAAAACAGATTTATATTATTTCAAAATTCTTATCAATAACTTCTCCAAACAGAAAATACCTGATGAATTAAACTGTGCATTTAAATAATAAATGTCAAATTTTCTGCAACATATTTCAGAAGACAAATCCAGAAAGAATAGTTTTCTCCAATATCTTTCAGAATAAAGAAGCAAAGAGAAAACACTTCCTAATTCATTCTATCAAGGCAGCTTCACTCTAATACTAAAGCATACAAAGAGAGTTTCAGAAAATAACTTTCTCCATTGATTTCAGTTCTCTTATTATTTTTCTATTTGTATTTATTTTTTAGTTTCCTTAACTCAAAGTTTAGATTACTGATTTTAGATCCTTTTTTATTTTTACATACATATACTCAATGATACTATTTTAACCACTGCTTTTACTGTCTTCTACAATTTTTGTGTTTTTATTATTGTTATTAAAAACATATTTTGTATGGATACATCATGTGTTGTTACCCTCTTTTCCATCATCCCTGCCTCCATTCCATTCAGACGCTCCTCAGTGGGGTTTCAGGTATTCCCCATGGGGTTGTAATTTATGTGTTGTGGGAGCAGCATTCAGTTATTTTGGGGGGAGGGAATGCCTCTGGGCATGATGTGTCAACCTGTGACTCTTAAAATCTTTCCACCCCCTCTTTCGCAAAATTCCCATTTAGAAGTATGTTGTTTACCCTCTTAAGTATTTGGGAAGTATTTAGGTTTCTGTTACTGATTTCTAGTTGAATTATACTGTGGTCTGAGTAGATTTATATAATTTTATTCTTGCAACTTTGTTAAAATGCATTTTATACCCAAGGTATATGGTCTTTCTTGATGAATAAGGTAACTTCCATTGTAATGAATTGAAAATTCCTTACATTTATAAGGAAAATTTTGCATGATTCAATTTTATATCAATGATATATACTTTGTGCTTTATCTGCTACTTATCCTATAATTTATTCTCAGAGTTGGGGGACAGTCCTTCACCATGTGATATGCAACTGCACATGGCAAAGAAGGACTGAGAAATGGCATCTTAGAGTGGGACATGTGGACAATCTTGACTACCTTCACAAAATAAATATGCACATTGGTGAATGTTTTCAAAACCATGAATGTACACAGGAATTTATTTTGCGTTCTGTGTATGTGTAATGTGGCCGTTGTGTGGTATATGCAGCGCCCACGCCTGTGGCAAGTGTGTGTTCGCAGTGGAACAGCCAGTGTTCGTTTGTCCCTCTTCTGCTCATCGTTACTTGAGCAGGGGTGTCTTACTGATCTAGGAGCTTGATGTTTTTTGGTAAGCTTTGGCAAGTCTCAAGTCTCTGCTCTCCCATGCGACTGGGATACAGATGCATGTTGCCACATCCAACTCTTGATGTAGGTCTTGGGGATCAAACTCTAGTGGTTGCTCAGGCCCTCATGCTTGCACAGGAAGTTCTCTTAACTGCTGAGTCATCTTCCCAGCCTCAGTGTTTTAATGTTGGCTGATGTGGTACACCATATCAAGTAGGCAGTTTGAAAGACAAGTAAGCCTTAGATGTTAATGAATATTAAATTTTCATTTTGTGTTCAAAATGTTACCATTTTTTCTACTCCATTTAGTTTTGTCAGCCTGCTGGATGGCACCTGTCCAGAGAACGGAAGCAGCCGACATTCTTCGTGGTGGTCCTGACAGATATTGACTCGGATCGACATTACTGCTCATGTTTAACCTTCTATGAAGCAGAGATCAATCTCCAGGTACAGAAACTATCCTATCCAAAGAACAGTCACAGGGATAGCATTTACTTTGTGTATTCTTTATTTTAAAAGATGAATCTCTTGTAATGCTGTATTTGTTTTCATTAAAACTGCAAGTTTTGTGATATTCTTTTAAAAGACTGAGAAAGCTTTGATTATTTTTTGTTTAATGTTAGAGAGGAGAGCAACAAGGGAAAAACTACTTAAGACATTAATTGTCCTCATTTAAAATATTTCTGAGAGTAGTATATCCATGAACTGGCTTGTTAGGATTAGTTTACTTTTGTGGTGCACCTGTGATTTTTCTCTTCCAGTCCTCCTGAGGGAACTTTCACAAAATATTTAATCAAAATGTTCATAAATCATTGATCACAATGCTTTACATCATTGTTACTGAAAGAGCCAAGTAAATGTTAACTGATTCACATCATTGTCACAAACATGAGCAGTATGAAACTGATGGTTGGAACTAGAGAAATTTAAAATACCTGATCTTTTAGAGTAGTGCTTGACATTCCTAATTTCAAAACTGGATCTTTATGCATTCAAAGCAGAAATTATATAGGACAAAATATTGGGCAGTATATGGTAATTTGCTGAATGAGGGAGGAGCAGGGAACTGGAGAAATCGCCCAGCTTGGAGGTGTTCTCATACAAGCCACACTGCTTCCATGTTTTACCACGGGACATTTTAGGGGTTGCATTCAGGCAGTGTAACCTTCTCACTAGTTGCTCTGCAGTATTTCATCTCCTCTATGTGCTATCATTCTCACACGCTGATGACTTCTGTTTCAAATGGATAGTTTTCTTGGTAGGAGACAGATTGCTTGCAGAACCCAGCCCTGTGAGTGGGAGTCATAAAAAAGATAGGACTTTTGTTGTTGTTGTTGCTGCTGCTGCTGCTGCTGCTGCTGCTGCTGGTGGTGGTGGTGGTGGTAATAGTTGTTTGGCTTGTTTTCCTTATTCGTTGACAATAAGGAAGGTAAAGAAGTTTGGTTCATGTTGAACATGACAGTTTGCATCAATTACTATACCTTGTGCCACATGGAGAAAGATGAGTATTACCACTGGGAGGAAAAATGAGTTTATTTTCTGAAATGCGCCCAAATGAGCACTTGTTGCTTTGATAATATTTCTTAAAACTCCAAAATCTGAATTTTCTGAATTCAGTGTCTGATTTTTTTATATAAAGTAGAGAAATCACCTATCACAATGCAGACTTACAGTATTCAAGTTTATTATACTTAAGTATTAAAACTGGCATGATTATTTATAGTGAAAGATCAAAAGCTTACATGGAACAAAATTTGTATTGCCTGCATTATCAACAACATACATGTTATCATCTTGTCAGATCTTTATGTAAAGACATATCAACATCTTGACGTTCTTGAATGTAAAATGAAGTTAATATCTAATGACTATCATCATATTTCTTCTATTTGAATTTGGAGGGTTATGTTGTCAGTGAGAACAGAAAGTTTCTAAGTCTGTGAGTATAGTGATTGATAGTGGTGGAATTGTCAATGAATAGCTGACTTCCTATTTTTTTTTATCATTTCAGTCAAAAACAACTTTGAGAGTGTTCTCTAGTCCACGTGTCACTTTACTTTTAGGTGGCCTTTCATTTCAGTGTGTCTATGTAGAGTTTAAGTTAGTTTTGAGAATCCAGTATTTTTTATTTCCAGGTTCTTTGTGTACCTTTTCTTGTAAAATGTGCATATGTGTACTTATATGTATGTGCATGCACATGCATATGGAGGCCAGAGGTCAATATTAGATACCTTCCCCAATTGTTCTCTACTTTATCTTTCTTTAAAAAAAATAGCTTTTATTGAAAATTTTTGTTGATATAGGCAATATACTATGATCATAATTCCCTCTCACTACCCTCCCTTTTCCACCTCCAACATCCCCCCTTCACTGAATCCCTTATTCTTTCTAGTAAACCCCTTTTCTGTTTTGATATCATAATATTTTCCTCCTGTTGTGCAGGTCTTATGTAGGTAGTGTCAACCACCATGAGATCATGAATACCGTAGCCACTTTGTATCTGGAAGATAGAATTACAAAGAACCCCATCCCCCCCCCCCTTCCTTTCAGCTCTTACATTCTTCCCATCACCCTTTCACAACGGTCCCCAGGCTTTGGTAGGTGTGATAGAATGTCTCCCTTGATGGTGAGCATTCCACTGTCACTTCTTCTCAGGGCTTTGGTGAGTTTTGAGTCTCCCCAGTGGTCACCGCCATCTGAAAAGAGAGAAGCTTCTCTAACGAAAAGTGAGAGTAGCACAAACATAAACATAAGTATTTAGAGAGCAGTTTGTATATCTCAACTTTTGAGGAAAGATCTTACACTGAGCCTACACCTCACTAATTTGCCTAAACTTGATAGCCAGCAAGCCCAAGAGGTTCTCTAGTCTCCCCCTTCCTGGTGCTGGAGTCACAGAGGTCCACTGCCACACCCAGCTTTCATGTAGGTGTCAGTGATCCAAACGCATCATGCTTGAGAAACAAGCTCTTTATACCCACTGAGCCATTTCTGCAGTCCTATTTTCACATTATTTAAATCTCCCTTGAGTTGTCTAATGGAAATTAAATGATTATTTGGATTCTCCCTCCTCTCTTCTTCAGTATATATTCATTCTACTTCCTTCCATATAAGCTAACAGAAAAGCAACACGTTAAGACATTATAGTAGCTGGTTTAGAAAGATGTTCTAGAAATTGTTGAATGCTTCTCTAACTTTTTATTTGCAAATTATTCCAAACTTATAGAAAAAAATTCAAGTATTGTGCAAGGATTCCAATATCATTTACTGGTCTGGAGAAATGGCTCAGCAGTTAAGTTTTCTTCCTAAAACCACCTGAGTTCAAATCTCCAGATCCCACGCAAACAGCTGGGGTTGCCTGTAATCCCAGCCCCATAAACGGGAACCAAGACTGTGAAATGACCCAAGATTGCTAAAACTAACAGCCTGCTCCTATATCAGTAAGAAAGTCCCTCTCAAAATAAGAACAGGTGAAAGAGCAGTGGAACAGGACACCCGCCATTCCTGCCAGTGCAGGCAAATGCTCCCTGCCGCCAGCAAGCTCACGGGCACTGCAAGGGCATGCACACATTCGTATACCACACACACAAACAAAAATGTTTCTTTTACTCATATTTAATCTATAAAGTTTTGCCCTTTTAATTTATTAAGATCTTTCTCCAAAAACAAACAAAACACACACACACACACACACAGAAAAAAAAGCCGGGCGTGGTGACTTGGCTCTAATCCTAGCACTTGAGAACCAGAGGTAGGAGGATCACCATGAGTTCGAGGCCACCCTGAGGCCACATAGTGAATTCCAGGTCAGCCTGGGCCAGAGTGAGACCCTACTTTGGAAAAAAGAAAAGAAAAGAAGAAGAAAGAAAAAGGTCTTTCTCCGGCTCCCTTTCCCTTTCCATTCCCTTTTTATTTCCCATTCACTCTCTGCCACCAGAGTCCTGCTCTCTTTCCCTTTCTTTACTCAACCCACACACTCAGAAACATACACAGTTGGGTTTTTTTCCCTTTCTGAGCAGTTTGAAAGAAATCCATGTATCAACCCTTTACTCTAAATTCTTTACTATATATTACCAAGAACATAACTATCTCAAGACATGTAACACACATGGAATACTTTAATCTGTCATTCATATTCCAGTTTTGTCATTTGACCGAATGATGTTTTCTGTTTGCTTGTTTTGATGATGGGTCTTACTATATTGTTCAGGCTGGACTCAAACTCCTATTGTACATCCATTGTACATCAACATATTCCCTAATAATGGTTCTTATCATCCATTCCTCTGTTTTTCTTCAGAAAGCACACAGTCCATATATTTATCATTTCTCTTTTCATCTGCATTAGTCTTTCTTTTTAAGAAGTCTCACATTGTTCATAACATAACTCTCCATACCCCTCTAATAAACTGTTCTGATTTTGTGCTTTGTCATGTCGCTTATTAAGCTCAGGCTGTGCACCAGAGTGAGAGTGCTGCAAAAGTGAAGCACATCCGCATTCTGCTGCTTGGAGAGTGAGGCAGGAGGATTGATAATTTGAGGATAGCCTGACCTAAATAGTGAGAGGCTGCTGCAAACAAACAGAAGAAAAATACACCAAAAAAAGACAGAAAAGAAAAATAGAATATTTCCTAAATGTGTTTTTTTTAAGTGTCCTTCCAAGTGTATCTGAAGCTATACAATGTGCTATATGCTATGCAATGTACGCCTCATGAGGATGTTAATTTTGGTTAACTAATCAAGTGATTATCAGATTTAGGCACTGTATCATTCCCCTTTTTTCTAGTTATAACTACTTAGTCTATAGGAAGCTGCTGTCACACTATAAAAGTGATGTGCTGCTCATCATGCATGCTCACTTAAGTTTCGTAACTGGTGACTCTTGTCGGTGCTGATTGATTGTGGTGGTTACTTGGTGATTATTTAACAGTTCTGCGCTCCTCTACCTACCAGTCAGCAGGCAGCATTTACTGTGGACACAGCTCTCCTCTCTGTCTATGGGCTTACAGATTCCAGCTTTTTTTCTTTTCCTTCAGAAGCTTACAATTCCTTAATGTGCCATAGCTGACCAGTGGGCACATCGCAGGTTGGTTCTTGTATTTTTTTTTCAAGGTAAGGGTCTCACTGTAGCTCAGGCTGACCTGGAATTCATTATGTAGTCTCAGGTTGGCCTCAAACTCACAGTGATCCTCCTACCTCTGCCTCCCTAGTGCTGGGATTAAAGGTGTGTGCCACCACGCCTGGCTTGTATTTTTTTTTTTTTTTTTTGAGATCCCATCTTAAAAAAAAAAAACAACTTTAGAACTTCTTGGCCTATCAAGCTTACCCAAGCTCTTATTTTTATTTTTTTTATTTTTTATGTATTTTTTACAGTCTCATCCTTGGAATCAACCCTTCACTTGAGGATACTTGTTCCCTTTTAGGGAATTAATATTGCAAATCAAGATTGTGATTTTTGTATATTTTGAATCAGTGGCTTAAAAGTTTATATTCTTTTCTCTTAGCAAAGATGTTTTCTCATTTACCATTTTAAGTGCACCAAAAAATTGCAATTTAAGTTTTACAATGTACTTTGAGATATTTAAAGTCTACTTCCTATAAAAGTTTCTAATTCTAAGATATCTACTTTCTGTAGTACATGGGTATTAGATAATAGCTACAGTTATATATGTGTGTGTGTTTGTATATATTATTTATTTATTTATTTGCAAACAGAGAGAGAAGGGGCGCATCAAGGCCTGTAGCCACTGCAAATGAACTCCAGATGCATGTGTCCCCTTGTTCATCTGGCTTACATGGATACTGGGAAATTGAACCAGGGTCCTTTGGCTTTGCAGGCAAGTGCCTTAACCGCTAAGCCATCTCTCCAGCCCTTAGCTACAATTATAAAATTGATTCTGTCATTTGAGTTTAAAATTAGTGTGAGAGCACAAATGATAAAGTAGAATTTGGAAAGAAAAAAAAAAAACCTGAAAGGTATTCCTTTCTAGGTCCTTAGTAAGGTTGTTCTCATTTTTAGTGTGAACTGTTTATGTCCCTAAAAAAAAATGTGTTTTTCCTTTAATTTTGGATCATGTCACCAGTTCAAAATAGATCTTTTAATTCTCATTTGGTGTGAATTACTTCATACGAAATGTGCTATGACACATTATTTGGAATCCTAAAAAGAGGAACTTAGGGACATACACCATCAAGAGTAAAGTTGTGCAACTTTAAATTTTTAAGTTGGCTCTTTTGTCTTCTCTGAGATATAGTAACACTTCTCAGTAATCACAGCAAACTTTGTCATTAAACTCTCATATATATTTCCAAACTTATTTAGGCAGTGTGAGCCTGGATTTCCATAATTAATCAATAAAGACAGATTAGATAATGGTGTCTATGGCTAATATAAAATATATAACAGACCTAAGTTTTATGTTTAATTTTATATCTTTTTAAAGTAGCAATGTGTTGCTGTATGTATATAATCCAGTGATTCCTTCATGTGTTTATGTAAGTGTGCGAGCCAGTGATTCCTTCATGTGTTTATGTATGTGTGTGAGCCAGTAATTCCTATGTGTTTATGTATTTGTGCAAGCCAGTGATTTCTTCATGTGTTTATGTATATGTGCAAGCCAGTGATTGCTTAGTGTGTTTATATATATATATATATATACATATGAACCAGTGATTCCTTTGTATGCTTCTGTATTATATAAACCAATGATTCCTAGTGTGTATGTGTGTGTGTGTGTGTGTGTGTGTGTGTGTGTATAATCAGTGATTCCTTAGTGTGTTTCTGAATATACACAAGCCAGTGAGTCCCTATTGTGCCTCTGAATGTGTACGAGCCAGTGATTCCTAGCATGGTTTTGTATATAATGTGTATAAACCAGTATTATTCTTGGTGGACATCACTGATTTCTCTCCTCTGAGCTTCTCTTTAGAATTCACTCTAAACACCAATTATTGCAAAATCGTTTCGAACCAGTGGGTATATTTTCACCTGTATTTCTCTCCCTCTGTTTTTTTTTTTTTTTCAAGGTAGGGTCTCACTCTAGCCCAGGCTGACCTGGAATTCACTATGGAGTCTCAGGGTGGCCCCAGTCTCATGGTGATTCTCCTACCTCTGCCCAGTGCTGGGATTAAAGGCGTGCGCCACCACACTTGACTCACCTGTATTTCTCTTATCATTTAAGCAGGACTAAATTTCCTGACAGTAGTGTTTCTGCCTTATCCTCTGTGACATGCATTATATGGCTAATCGAGTAGAAAATGTTTAATAAATAAATAAACATGTACTAATACATAATGATTTACTTTTTTAAAACTTTTTAGATTTTTTGTTTAAAAATAATACAGATAGAGGCTGGAGGGATGGCTTAGCACTTAAGGCCAAAGGATCCAGGTTCGATTCCCCAGGACCCACATTAGCCACATGCACAAGGGGGTGCACATGTCTAGAGTTCGTTTGCAGTGGCTGGAGGCCCTGGCATGCCTATTCTCTCTCTTATCTGTGTGTGTGTGTGTGTGTCCCTCCCTCCCTCTTTCTCTGTCAAATAAATAAATAAAAATATTTTAACATAATACAGATATAAACATCTGGATATATATATATATATATATATATATATATATATATATATATACACACATACACACACACACACAGACACACACACACACACACATATTTTTTTCATGTGATTCATATCAACCCAAAGATACTTGAAACAAAACTTTTCAGATCTTTCCCCTTCATATTAAAAATATAGGTAGCCCTTTAAAAACTTGTGTTTATTACTATTTCATTCTGATATCAATATATATGTGATTATATTTCAATTTCTTTTTTGCAATTTTTTTATTATTTTATTTACTTAAGAGAGAGAGTGTGTGTGTATGTGTGTACTAGGTGCTCTAGCCACTGCAAACTCCAGATGCATGTGCCACCATGTGCATCTGGCTTATGTGGGTCATGAGGAATCGAACCTGGGTCCTTAGGCTTCACAGGCAAATGCCTTAACTGCTAAGCCATCTCTCCAGCCCCAGTTTAAATTTATTAATAGCTACTTTTAAAAAATAAAATCTTAGCTTCTTGCTATCTGTATGCATTAGTTACTTTTCTCATGGCTATGGCAAGTACCTGGCAAAAGCAACTTAAGGAGGAAAGATTTACTTCAATTTACAGTTTGAGGGATACATTTCATCAGGATGGAGGAGGCATGGCAGCAAGAGCATGAAACAGCAGCTCTCACTGTAGTGGAATCAGGAAGCAGAGAGTGGTCAATGCTGGCGCTTAGCTGTTACTCCTTTCTATGCAGTCCCGGACCTCAGCTCATGTGATGGCACTGCTCACCATTAGGGTGGGACTGCCTACCTCATTTCGCTTAATTAGGAAATCCTTTCAGACACACCCAAGGATTTGTTTTCATGACGAGTCCAAATCCTGTTAAATTGACAACCGAGATCAGACATCAACACTGTTCTACTTTTATATAATAGAAAATATTTACTGGTTTCCAAAGGCATGTACTTCACATATATAGAATCTTTTTCTTTTTTCTTTCTTTTGTATTTAAACAGTAGAGTTTCCCCCCTGCCCAGAATTACATGGAACTACATCCTGCCTTAACCTCCTAAGCCCTGGGATTAAAACCTTGCACCATCACACCTAGCTGCATATAATGAATCTCAAACCATTGCTTCCCAAATACTCCCCATTCTTTTCTTCTACCATCTTTCCTAGTGTTTCTTCACTTGTTTCCCTTGTCTCCATAAAAGACTTTATAGATATCCAGGGTTTTGTGCGGGGGGGGGGTGCATGTGGTGTCCATGTGTGCATGTTTTTGTATGAGCGGGCACGCATGTATGTGTGGCTACACATGCACATATTGCATGTGCATGTGGAAGCCAGAAGATATTGCCATAGGTGTCATTCCTTGTGTGTTGCCCTCCTTTCTTGAGATAGGATCTCTCATTGGCCTAGAGTTTGTCTAATAGGCTAGACTGGCTGGCTAGTCACCGCAGGGATCTGTCTCCACATCCTTAGTGCTAAGATTACAAGCATGCACCACCACATCTTTTTTTATATGGGTTTTAGGAATTGAACTCGGGTCCTCCCGCTTGCAAAGCAAGCGTTTTACCAACAGAACTATCTCCTCAGCCCTTATATTTACTCCTAGCCTTCTAGGTGGTTTGAATCAGATGTACCCCTAAACTCATGTTTTCTGAATGCTTTGTCACCATCTGGTAGCAAGTTGGAAGATGGAACTTTGCTGAAGGTGTGTTGTTGGGGTGGACTTGGGAGTGTTATAGCCTGCTCTTCTTTGCCAGAGTTTAGCTCACTCTCTTGCTGTTGTCCACCTGCTGTGGCAGAGGTGATGTTCAGCCTCTGCTCATGCCATGCTTTCCTCTGCCATCTTGAAGCTTCCCCTTGAAGAATGTAAGCCAAAATAAAAACTTCTCAGCCGGGCGTGGTGGCACACGCCTTTAATCCCAGCACTAGGGAGGCAGAGGTAGGAGGATCGCCGTGAGTTTGAGGCCACCCTGAGACTACATAGTAAATTCCAGGTCAGCCTGGGCTAGAGTGAGACCCTACCTTGAAAAAAAACTTTTCTCCCATCAGCTGCTTTTAATAGGGTGCTTTATCCTTGCAACAAGAAGGTAACTACAGCACCTTCTAAGGATATAGAACACAGAGACATATACATACTTGTTTCACACATTTTATGTTCTAGAGTAGGTTTTGAGAGCCTTTTCCAGATATGTGTTCCATGTGTCAGGATGACCAAGTGGTCTAAGGCACCAGGCTCTAGCTCCACTTCCCCATGTATTCTATAGGGTACTACTTCTATAATAAAGAGATCTAATAAGTTTCAAAAATATTTTGTGCTATACCTCAGTTTCTTGAAATTGCACAAACAATATTTGCATTCACAGTCAGAAATCTTTCCATAAAGACACCCTTTTAAAATATTTTTACTTGTTTGCAAGCAGAGACAGACAGGGTAACAGGCAGAAAGAATGGGCACACCAGGGCCTCCAGCCACTGCAAACAAACTCCAGATGCATGTGCCACTTCATGTATATGGTTTTATGTGGGCCCTAGGGAATTAACTTGAGTCTTTAGGCTTTGTAGGCAAGCACCTTAACCCCTAAGCCATCGCTCCAGTCTTCCTTTTAAAAACTAGACTTAGCTTATTATTTCTGAAACACTTTGGGAAATGCTGCCTTGTGAGTATGTTAAAATAAAAAGGATGCTGTGTACTATGTCCTTATAAAATAAAAGCTTTCTGGGTGAATATGTAATAGCCCTGAAATTGAATCTGTCTTGTCCTCTGAGTATTTCAGAGCAATATATCAAATCCATCCTACCCTCTAAGTACTATAGAGCAGTATATTGAATCTGTCCTGTCCTCTGAGTACTGTACAACAGTATATCAAAGCTGTTCTGTCCTCTGAGTACTGGAAAACAGCATATTGAACCTGCCTTGCCAGGTACTTCAGAGAAGTATTGATTCCATTCTGCCCCCCCCCCCGAGTACTTTAGAGCAGTATATAAAATCCATCCTGTCCTTTGAGTACTGTGGAGCATTATATTGAATCTACCTTGCCCTCTGAGTACTACAGAGCAGTACAACAAATCCATCCTGCACTGCGAGGACTGCAGAGCAGTCTATTGAATCCTGTCTTCTGAGTGCTGCAGAACAGTATATTGAATCTGTCCTGCCCTCTAAGTGCTGCAGAGCCTTTGCTAGAGTTAAACTCAACTCTGTTATTTCTAAAACATGTACTTACTATGAATACAGTGTTTTTCAGACAAATGCCAATATAAACCAGGTTTTATCAAGTGAACATGCTAATATGTGTTAAAAATAATTTGATAGGAATTGAAGTTTATTGGGGGGGGAATTTTAGAGTAAAAGAAACTATTTAAGGCTCCTCTATTTCAGTTCTGGAAAGTTTAAACTCTTTAGTTTGCTTTACTGAGGCCACCCTCTGTGATGGTACATGGTAATAATATACATTTCAAAAGGAAATTTAGAACTAAATTTTTTACTTGCAGAATTCTTTGTCCTTTTATTAAAAAAACTGATTGTTTAAAGAAATGTGAGAGTATTTATAATGTGATGTGATATTGCTAGAAATGAGCATAGTACTGAGAAGATGCTGGTTGCAACAACTCTTTTCAGTATAGAAGTCTAGGATTTGACACGTGCTTTGAAGTGAAAGTCAACTTTCAGAATGCAACAGACATGACCAGAGTGTTCAAGCTGAACACTAAGATAAACTTCCTAAAGCAAGTACCTGTCTGTATAAGGAAGTCATTGCAGTTAGCTCCCTAGACTTCATGTCATTTTGCCTTGGGATATGGTTGAAGTGTAATAATAGCACTTTGGGGACAGATTAATACAGTGTGTGCCAATTTATTCCATGTGGGAGCACAGAAATTCAGATAGGAGCTACACAGAAGCGGGGACTGCCACTAGCATGTCCAATCAATGTAATAACTACTGGATAAAAATACCTACAATGGACAAGTTGTGGCATGTGACTATGATATAGATAAGAGAGAAGGTGACTTACTAAGTCATGGGAGATAATTCAGTAAACAGCATTTAAGGTAAATTTGTATCCTTAAATGATGCCTACTAAAATCATGAATCATTTTAGGTTAGAAGAAGGCATATGAATATTGTTCAGTTAGATAACACGAGACTTTTGTACTATAAAATGTTAAATTTCATTCATCATAAAATATCTTCAATACATTGAATTTCCTTATTTTAAATTTCTCACCTTTTCTGTATCTTCCATTACAAAACATGTAGTTCATGTCTATAATCCCAGCACTTGGGAATTTGAGGCAGGAGAATTGTGACTAGTTTGAGACCAGCCTGGGACTACATATTGAGTTTCAGGTACCAATTTGTGTAGAAACTGTCTCCAAATTTCATGTGTGTGTGTGTGTGTGTGTGTGTGTGTGTGTGTGTATGTATGTATGTATGTGTATGGTTAGAGAGAGAGGGAGGAAGGGGGCAGGCAGGCAGGCAGACAGAGCCATCCAAAGCAGTACAAGTTGTCATTGTATAATTACTACACATAAGATATTCTAGCAACTGAATAGATGAGGCAGTATCTCCCTTACATGATCTGTTATTTCTAGCAAAACTCGATTCAAAATATCAGTCCATTCTTTTAGAACAAGCTCTCTTTTACCTCACAGCTTTTGGTGTACGTTTTGCCTTGAAAACAGGAATATTATTTTTTCTCAGAACTTGGGACATTATATTTGTGTTGGGAGAGGTTATATGGGATCAAACCTAGAACCTAGGGCGTCATACATGCTAGGTAGGTGCTCACTGCTGAGCCGCATTTCCAGCCTTTGGGACAGTATATTCTTGTAGGAGAATTATTAGAAATAAGAATCACAACATTTTAGTATTTATAAGCTAAAATTGAACATCTATTGTAAAAAGCAGTGTAAATGAAAATGAAAATTTTTACTTAATTTTGACTTATATTATGTTAAACTTTTTTCTGTCTGTTAATATTTATTCATTTTAGTGAGTCTTTAACTAAAGAACAGCTTTAAGGAGTGACCACTGTATTCTGTTCTGTGTTTTGGTCAAAATAAGCTAATGGTCATTTATTTGAAATGGCTGTTTCTTACTCAAGTTGTCTGTCAGTGGTACTCTAGGGCATTTATCACAATCTCATAAAAATGTGGGTAGGCTTTTCTTTTCCAGGAATTTGAGTCATTTTTAAATTTGTCAGTAATCCATGAAAAATATGATTCATTAAGTGTGGAAATCTTTGGTAAATTAATAATCACCACATTGTTATTATTTCTAAGGATCCCAGAAACCAACCAACCTAATACTGGACTTTTTCTTGTAACAAATGAAATCTTTCGAGAGCATATGGACTTTATCATATAAATATATTCCCTTTGTAACAAAGGTAGTCCTTCAAATGCATATGGACTTTACCACATATGCATATAGTTCCGTTTGGAACAGACAAACTGATTCTTACTTATATTGCACTATACTAGAAGCTCCATGCAGGTTCTAAAGGGAATTGAAAATACAGTTCTTGGCCTACATGAGTAGGGAGAAAGACTTCCCTTGGTAAAATACTTAGAAAATAATTTCAAGAATATTTATTTCTGCATTTAGGCGGTAAACAAATATTACATATCACTGATATGGCCAGCCCCTTTTTTGAAAGAACTGGGTAATCACCAGTGAACAGAACAAAGATCCTGGACGTAGGGAGCATAATATAGTAGAGCAAACAGATAAACCAAAAGCCAAGATGAATAAAATGGAGAATAGTTAGGTAGTGATGAGGCCTGAATAAGAACAAGGCAGGGAAAGGCCGTGGGCAGTGCTGAGGCACTGCAGTTTCAGGCAGAGTGGTCAGCAGAAGCCTGTCAGAGCAGGAGAGAGATGCTTGAGTGCAGGAGACAGGAACATAAGCACTGGGCCATCTGTGGAAAAGAGCCTTCTGAGCAAAGAACAAGCAGTGTGCGGACGGAAGCTTGCCTAGTGTGTTTGAAGAGCAGCAAGAGGTAAAGAATAGTAAAGGAGATAAAGGAAGCTGTGTAATAAACCAGAGCAGACGTAGCACTGTGACAGCGGTGGAGGCATTGAGAAATCAGGGTATTGTGACAATTGGATATGAGCTGTGAAAGAGAGAGGAGTCAGAATGTTGGGTTTGTTATGTGAAAGGATGGGATTACCATTGATAGACAGGCACTGGTGCAGGAGGATGAGGTTTACAGAGAAAGATCAGAAGTGTGTTTTGAATATGTTAGAGACGGCATCATTAAATGAACATGTCATGTAGGCAACTGGATATAGAGCATTTGTGACATTTGGGAGAAAGGTTGGCCATGGAAGTAAGAATAAGCATATTTGCTATCTTGGTGAACCATAATGGAAAATAGAAAGGTTTCAGGAAGGAAAATTAGTTTTAAGCTAGAATTTTTATTATTGTAAAAGAAACTAAGGAAGATTGCTACCCCACCCCTTATTCTTAGAACTTTCAGTGTGTCCAATGATAGATTCATAGGGAATCTTTGTGGACTCATAAACCAGAATGTTTTTCCAGTATTTATGTGTTGGAATGTAGAAACCCTTAAGGCTATATACTTTTTTATTGTAGTAAAGTCTTTCTAAAATTTACCATTTCAACCATTTATACGTGTACATTTTCAAAGCGTTAATTACATTCTGACTCTTGGTTTTTGTGTATAAAAATGTTCTCTCAAGTGTGGTAGCACACACCTTTAGTCCTAGCACTCTGCAGGCTGAGATAGGAGGCTCACTGTGAGTGTGAGGCTAACCTAGGTAAGCTACAGAGAGGTTTTCAGGTCACCCTGTGCTAGAATGAGACCTTGCCTAAAATAATAATAATAATAATAATAATGATAAATGTTGGGCTGGAGAGGTGGCTTAGCAGTTAAGGTACTTTCCTGAGAAGCCTAAGGACCCAGGTTCAATTCCCCAGGTCCCATGTTAGCCAGATGCACATCGTGGTGCATGCTTCTGGAGTGTGTTTGCAGTGGCTAGAGGCCCTGAAATGCCCATTCTCTCCCTCTCTCTCTCTCTCTCTCCTTATGTCCCTCTGTATCTAATAAATAAATAAATAAAATGGTAAAAAATATTTTTAAAAAGATAAATATTCTCTCTTTTCAAAATAACCATTATCATTCCTTGTGAGCAGAAGCACGTGAGAACTGAAAGGGCTTCACTTCCAAGAGCTCTGAGTTTCCTGCAGACCTTAGAATCCTCATGGAAATGGGGCCATACAGAAAAACAAAAGTGAAAATAGTACCTTATTTCTAAAATATAAGTAGAGTTTTTCTTCTTTTGAAGACTAACTTTCCATTTAAGTGAGTATCATTTTTAATTATTTGGATCATCATTTAAAATAATTTGACATGCCTCATTCCACCTTGGATACCTCACTCAGAAATATATAGAGAGTAAAATCTGGAGCTTGCAGCGCTTTTTTAAAAAAATGAAATATGTATTGCTGCTTGGGTCATCATTTCTTTGCCTCATATTTATAAATAATACACTGTAATTAACTTGGTGTTCTTGTAGAATATCTGGAAGGTGTATAGTTTGACTATCTTTTGTGACTTGTGAACCTAGGAAACTGTGCTGACAGCAATGTCACTTTTTCTAGGGAACAAAGAAGGAAGAAATTGCAGGTGAAGAGGAAGTACCTGGCCTAATTCAGCCTGCAGAAGTGTTTGCTCCAAAAAGCCTGGTGTTGGTGTCCAGACTAGACTATCCAGACATATTTAGGGTAAAGAACCCAGTTATCATTATCAATATTTATGGTTATATAAATCTGTTTTGAAAGAACCATGGTAATACATTCTGTGTATTGAAAATATTTTTACCATAATTTAGTGATTGGCCAATAAAATAAAACTGGCCAGAAGAAATTAATTCCTACTGCATGAAATACCTAAGTTAGTAAACAATGCAAATTATACTTCTAAGAAGGTAGCATTTGTTTTAAAAATTTCCCTATATTAATTGAATCCATATTTATAAATCATAATGAAATAAGACAATTACCTATAGCAAGTTTAAAATGTACTAATAATTTAACAACTATGTATATGTTTATTAAGCTTATAAGGAGTCTGGTTGAAGTAAATAGGATTAGTTGAGATTTTAAATAATTCTGATCATGCCACTACAAACATACCTTTTAATATTGTCTAAAGACTGTGTGGTGGTACATGTCTATAACTCTAGCATTAATGATATAGAGATAGAAGGATATTGTGTTAAGGGCAAGCCTGGGCTATATATTGAGATACCATTTTTCTAGTTTTTATTTTTGATACAGTCATACATGTATATAATGTATTTTGATCTTATTCTTCCCTCAATTACCCTCTCATTCCTATTCGATCCCTCCCACTAAAACTCTCCTTCCTAATTCATCTCCACCCTACTTTCATGCTTGTTTTTTATCCATTAAGTTAAATTAGGGTTACTTACATGGTAATGGGTTGAAGGTTATATACTGGACAGTGGTCAACTTACCAGTGACTACACCACCAAAGAACATGACTCCCCCTCTGCCAGAAACTCTTAGCTATCATCAGTTAGTTACTCTGTAGATGTGGAGTCTTAATGAACCTTTCCCCTATCCATGATGAAATATTGACAAACTCAGTCTTAGACTAGAAACCATAGCTGCTGTCAGTTCATGCACATAATGGTCATGTTATATCCAAAAGAAAAACTCCCACAGCCCTCTTCCTGCTCTTAAATTCTTTCTTCCTCCTGTTCCATAAGGTTCCCTGAGCCTTGAAGGGGGTTGTTTAAATGTCTTGTTTAGGACTGAGCACACAAGTGTCACTCTTGGCAAATTTGCTAGTTTTGCATTTCTGCATTAACTTCTGGCCGTTGCAGAAAAACATCAATGCTACCAGTAGTACTTACCTGTAAAACAAAACATAGAATTTTACAAGGCAGTTTGATATGCTGTTTAGCTTAACCACAGTACTAGTTTCCCCTACGACCTATCTCCCTAGCCACAGTCCTTTGGGCAGGTTTATAGTACCAGGCATGAATTCCCTTCTGTAGAGCAGGCCACAAATCCAATCAGAAGGCCATTGGTTATACCCATAATATTCATACCACTATTGTACCAATGGACACATTTTGCATGGCAAGTCAGTTGTAGAGCAACCAGGGATGGAACACCATTTTTTTTCTTATAGACTTTTTCTTTTTCCAAATACTCATGATTTTCAAATATAAAAAAAATATGGGATCTGGAGAGATGGCTTAGTGGTTAAGCACTTGCCTGTGAAGCCTAAGGATCCCAGTTCGAGGCTTGATTCCCCAGAACCCATGTTAGCCAGATGCACAAGGGGGTGCATGCGTCTGGAGTTCGTTTGCAGTGGCTAGAGGCCCTGACATGCCCCTTCTCTCTCTCTCTCCCTCTTTCTCTTTCACTCTCAAAGAAGTAAATTAATTAATTAAAAAATAGGGGCTGCAGAGATGGCTTAGTGGTTAAGGCACTTGTTGGCAAAGCCAAAGGACTCAGGTTAGATACCCCAATACCCACGTAAAGCCAGATGCACAAGGTTTCACATGTATCTGGAGTTAATTTGCAATGTCTAAGAGGCCCTAGCACACCCGTATTCACGCTAGCTAGCTATCTGCCTCTCTCTTCTCTTTCCCTCTCTTAAGGCACTTGCCTCTTAAAATATTTTTTTAAAAAAAGTATTTACATCAGCCTGGGCTAGAGTGAGACCCTACCTCGAAAAACCAAAAAAAAAAAGAAGTATTTACAGGGCTGCAGAGATGGCTCAGCAGTTAAGATACTTGCCTGCGAAGCCTAAGGATTCATGTGTGGCTCTCCAGGTCCCACATAAGTCAGACACACAAAGTGATGCAAGCATGCAATGTCACCAGTGTGCACAAGGTGGAGCACACATCTGGAGTTCAATTGCAGGACTGGAGGCCCTAGTGCACCAATTCTCTCTCTCTCTTTCATTCACTCACTCTCTCACATAAAAAAGTATATACAAATATTTGTAGTATACAAATATGAAAAATATTTTCTAGAAGTAAAATTGTATATCCAATAAGAATAACTTAAATAATTTTTGATAAGTTCATATATGTGTATAATGTATTTTTATAATAATCACCCCCATTACCTTCTTGTAACCCCCTTTCACTCCTGCTGATCCTTCTAGAAAAATTAACCTAATGTTAAGATTTTAATGATAATGGGTAGCTCCTAGTTGGTACTTCTTAGTCACAAATTTGAATAAGCTGAAAATTTAAGATTGCGTTTTATCTTCTGGTTTACCACTTGTATTTTTCGGAACTCAAAGTGCTGATCTTATTACCTTATCTAATTTGCTGCCCTTTGCTATAGCTAATGTAAGTTAGATGGGATGATTTATAAGTATCTCAAAACAAATTCTCTAAATTTTTATCTTAAAATAAGGAGTTTTACAAAATAAGTTGAAACAAATGGGCAAGACAGTAGGGCAAAACCAATTCAGCTCTGTAAATTAGCTGGAGTAGTTATCTAAACAGAGACACCTGTTTTACAAATTACAGCTTTCTGTTTTCTATAAACTCATCTTGGATGCTCATTTGGAGGTTCTGGTCTTAGAGGAAAATTTAATAAAGTTAATATTATTTGCTGCTTAAAATTTATTCCATGTTCACTTTAAAATATACTTTAAATGGTTCAAAGAGAAATGTTCCTAGGAGCAGATGTCACAGTTTATTTTTAGTGCTTTTTCCATGAAGTGACTCCATGCATCTCTTTGCAGGCTTGCCTGGGTTTGATCTATACTGTGTATGTGGACAGCCTGAGTGTCTCCTTGGAAAGCCTCATTGCCAATCTTTGTGCTTGCCTTGTCCCCGCTGCTGGAGGGTCTCAGGTAAACAGAATGAAAGGGAGATGTAAAGAAACTATTCTTTTCCTCTAGATAATTTGTGAGGAAAGGAAAAGAAAGAATTCTTTAAATATTTTTGTTTTAAAGCAACTATTAACTTTAGTTATTGTCCTTATGGTCTGCCTTCTAGACATCGTAGATTCCATTCTTTTCTTTGATTGAGACTAATTTTAACCAGGTCCCTTTTCACATAGCATAATTAGAAGACACATTTTATGTAACTTGAACTCTAGTGTATACTCTTTTAGATACACCTTTTTTGCTTGACTTTTTAAAATTCACTCTACCTTTCTTACAATAGCTATCCCTCATTGTTTTGTTATTGATTTATTGTAAATAATATCCCATGGTAATTCCCTTCCTCCCCCCACTTTCCCCTTTGAAACTCCACTCTCCATTATATCCCCTCTCCTCTCAATCAGTCTCTCTTATATTTTGATGTCATCATCTTTTCCTGTTATTATGATGGTCTTGTGTAGGTAGTAGTGTCAGGCATTGTGAGGTCATGGATATCCAGGCCATTTTGTGTCTGGAGGGAGCACGTTCTAAGGAGTCCTACCCTTCCTTTGGCTCCTACATTCTTTCCGCCACCTCTTCTTCAATGGACCCTGAGCCTTGGAAGGTGTGGTAAAGATATTTCAGTGCTGAGCAGTCCTTTGTCAGTTCTTCTTGGTACCATGATGCCTTCTGAGTCATCCCAAGGTCACTGCCATCTGAAAACAGAAGCTTCTCTAACCAAAGTGAGAGTAGCATTAATGCATGGGTATGAACATTAAGAGAAGTGCTTACTGGGCAGTTTGGTGAGCACAGTATATAACTTAAATATGACCAAAATTAAGAAAACTCTCACTATACTTCTTTTTTTTGGGGGGGGGGGCTCGAAGTAGGGTCTCACTCTAGCTCAGGCTGACCTGGAATTCACTCTGTAGTCTCAGAGTAGCCTCAAACTCACAACAATCCTCTTACCTCTGCCTCCCGAGTGCTGGGATGAAAGGCATGCCCAGCAGTATACGTGCCCAGCATAATAACTATTTTGAATATATTGAGATTTTTCAAGCTTGTCTCTGAAGTAGAAAAACTAGAATCTTTGCTACTATGATTTGTTGATTTAACGTAGGTTATAGCCTTATATCCTTCTTCCTTGGTCCCCATTTCCCTGGTTTATTTATTGTTTCTAAAGCATCACATACTTAAAAAGAATGCAATTCAGTGTGAAGAGTACATACTGAGGGTGCTCAAGGACCTTGGTTCAGTCCCCAGTAATCCTTTCCTCCTCAAAAAAGGGAATAAAATGGTTGGGAGATGGCTCAGCCATTAAGGCACTTGCCTGCAAAAGGACCCAGGTTTAATTCCCCAGTACCCACATATAGCCAGATACAGAAGGTCATGCATCTATGGTTCATTTGCAGTGGCTGGAGGCCCTGGAACTCATTCTTTCTTTCTATCTGCCTCATTCTCTCTCACTGTATTGCAAATAAATAAATAAAATATTTTTAAAAAGAGAATAGACTTTGAAACCCTAAAACTGATTAGTCACGTGTTTTTCTTATTCTGGTATATCAAGAAAGAGGGACAACCCTTTAAAAACACATTGCTTGTCTTCAGTCTGTCAAAAATGTTGCATGTAGGAAAATTAGAATTGTTTTGCCTTGTCCCTTTGTCTTAATTTGTTACCCTAAGTATTTTTTTGAATTCTGTTCTCTTCCTCACCTCAGCTCCAAGGGCAGTATAGTAAACATGAGCATGGTCATAGCTGGCCTTCACTTCCAAGAAGCAGAGTGGTATTATAGACCTTTATCAACATTGTTAACATGAGCATTCAACTACAATTGTCTCTGGTTTTTGTGTCTCATATCTACTCAACTTTCACCTTTTAACTACTCAATTTTCTTGTATCATTTTGAATTAAACACAAAGTAGCCTAAGTGTTTGGCTATATGTTACTTCCCTGTACTTGAATCTCATATTATGGTCATTTGCTATAAAGTTGAACTTGTGAAGCGATTTTTATTTTAAGAATATGTCTAATTTATTTTGTGTTTCTCTCATTTTGCAGAAACTGTTTTCCTTGGGTGCAGGAGATCGACAGCTGATCCAGACTCCTTTGCATGACAGTCTTCCTGTCACAGGCACCAGCGTGGCTCTTTTGTTTCAGCAGTTGGGTATGTCTTGTCTTGCCTTTTTCAATGTTCTCTTGTAGAGGCCTGTGAAAAAAAGATTCAAGTTTATGTCACCTGTCATGAGAAAGAGTAAATAAACCACTAATTATCACTTCCAGCTTGCATAGGCCATGAGGAAAGATAAGTGGAGCCTGTTTCCCAAGTGGTAGATGTTGAGCAGGCTTCCCAAGGGACTTATTTCTGTCACTTCCTTGGCATAGCTTGAATATCTGTGAGCAGCTAAAAACAAAGAAAGGGGGATTGAGAACACTTTCTGTGGTACGATTCTAAGAAGGCACACAACTTAAGACTTACCTTTGAGGGAGAGCGATACTAGTATACATAGTGTTGTAGGTTTCAGAAGGCTACCTGCCATGTATTTTATAATATATGGAAGGAATTGGGACCATTGCTAATGAGGATGTGAAATAGCACTACTACCTTGGACCACAGTTTGACTCTTTTAAAAGGCTTAGTCATGGCATATAATCTCGATATTCCATCCATAAACATTTACCCAAGGTAATAAATGGTACATTTACCTAAACGTATTATGCATGAATATTTTATAGTCATTTGATGGTAGCAATAAAAAAATGAAACAATCTTAGCATTCACCAACTGTGATAGGTAATTGAAACAAACAACAACAACAACAACAAAAAAGTCTATAATCTGTGGAGACAAAAACAGGTCTCTGGCTGCCTGGGTGTAGGAAGAGAAAGATTACAAAGGGACATGAGGAAAATTTTTGAATGACATTTGTGTTCATAATCTTCATTGAACTGATTTTTCAGGATATATGTAGATTAAATGGTATCAAATTCTAAAAGAAAATTAAAAACACTATGTCAAAAACTTATGTTCATAGCATCATTATGCATAATAGATAAAAGGGAAAGCACTAAATATTTGTCATAAAAATTTTTTTGAGACAGAATCTTTGCTAAGTAGCTTCAGGCTGGCCTCAAACTCACAGTGATCTTCCTACCTCTAACCCCCAAGTGCTGGATTCAAGGTGTTTGCTACCATGCCTGGAAATCCAATCTTTTTTTGGCTTTTTTTGAGGCAGGGTCTCATTCTAGCCCAGGCTGACCTGGAATTCACTATGTAGTCTCAGGGTGGCCTCAAACTCACGGCGATTCTCCTACCTCTGCCTCCCGAGTACTGGGATTAAAGCCGTGCACCACCACGCCTAGCTGTAGTCTAATCATTTTTAACCCTCAAGGAATAAAGATCTAAGCAACAATAGCTATGACTTCAGCATCACAAAAAGAAAAATGAACAAAATTAGGTGTCTAGCCTTACTACACATTGCCTTGCTGCACATTGCCTTACTATACATTACCTGCTGTTTAACCAAAATCTCAAGACAGGAGATGCAGAAAATAGAAGAACACATTGAATTGTGCCTAGAGAATATAACTATCAAAATCCATGCTGTTCAAAACTGTCATTCAGATATCCCAATTCTTTAACAGAAGTACAAGAGGTAGACATGGAAGAAGCATCTCTAAATTAAAGGAGATTTAAAAGACACCCAGTTTTCTAATAGAATGAACTAATGTGTCTATGATGGTTAGTCTTGATCGTCAACCTGGTTGGATCTCAGATCACCTCAGAGACACATCTTTTGGGAATGCCTGTGAGGGAGCTTCTAGATTGGGTTGAGGTGGAAAGACTCACCCTAGCAATGAACAGCATCACTCCACGGGCTGGGGTCCCAGACTGAATCCAAAGTAGAAAGTGTTCTGAGCACCAGCAAGTGTCATCCCACTGTGCTTCCTGACTGGGTGTGATGTAATCAGCCACTCATGCTCCTGCCACCAGGACTACCCAGAACTGAGCCAACATAAATCCTTCCTGCTTAAGTTGCTTTTGTGAAGTATTTTGTCACAGCAACAAAAATAATAATTAATACAGTATCCAAAGATTTACTTTTGGGTGGTAAACTGCTTGCAGAAAAATAGTTAATATAACAGTCTAGACAGAAGCTTCTTAAGGTTGCTAACAAAGTTCTGTTTGTTGATATACATGGCAATACATTAAGCTATACATTTAGTTTGTAGATCTGTATTTTACCTTAAAATAAAATTACTTTTGGGCGTGGTGGCCCAAACCTTTAATCCCAGCACTCGGGAGGCAGAGGTAGGAGGAGTGCTGTGAGTTGGAGACCACCCTGAGACTACATAGTGAATTCTAGATCAGCCTGGGCTAGAGTGAAACCTTACCTCAAGAAACTGAAAAAAAGAAAAATTACTTAACATGAAACTGTTTAATTTTTTAGGTACATACCTAACTTTTACAAAATAATATCAGGCAAATGAGAAATTTTGTCCTTCTCACATGAGAAGTCTGGAGGTTGATAGTCCAGGGCTGGTATATATTGGTTTGGGATTGTCTTTGGGATGTTTTTGAAATTCTGTCTTAAACAAATAGGAAAAAGTCCACTCACTTATAAGGAGTTTTCACTTAGGAGTTGGTGATCCTGGAAAGCTAACCTGCTATTCTTGTGTCCTCTGTACCTGGCCAGCACCTCAGGCACAAAAGTCCTTGGTGCTTGATAAATAAAGGGGTGAGGAAATGATGATCACGTCTCATAAGATTTTTAGCATACAGAGAGGATGAGTGCCAGAATTCAAGATGATTGGTTATTTGAAGATCAAATTTTGTTATTTTAAATTGGGGAGATGGTTCAGTGGTTCAAGTTGCTTGTTCAATTCCCCAGTACCTACATAAGCCAGATACAAAAAGTGGCATCAGATGCCTGGAGCTCATTTGTCAAGAGTTGGCAGCGGCAAGAGGTCCTGAAGTGCCCATACATGCACTCTCTCTTTCTCAAATTAATTAACTAATTTTGTCATTTTACTCACTGTTATTTTAAGCTTAATTTGGAGGTAAATTATCCTTTGCTTCAATGTTCTAAATTCATTTTTTTCAGAGAAAAAATGGGGAAAAGCAATAAAAGAATGTTTAATATGTTGGAATTGTCAGATTGAAAAAGAAAAAATGTGAAGAATTGCATATTATAAAGCATCCTGTGGTGATGACTCTGTCTAAAGACATTTTTCTATCACCAGTCACTTTGACTAGACTTGCTGGTGGCCAATGTTAGACCATTATCTGAGCTCACTGCTTGGGTTGGGGAAGGGTGGGGGGGGGGGTTTACATGCCACAGAGAGGAAGCAGATTAGACTATAAGATTCTTTTGTAGCCTTGACTTGTTTTCCTGTGGAAGGTCTAAATGTAATGATAGCATTTCCTTTGTTCTAAGAATTTTTATGATAATGATTTCTTTTTCACAGTTTGAAAGTTTCTGTTTGTCTGAAATAGTTGTGTCTTGCCATTCCAAGTTTCACTGTCTTTAATTTCTTGTTAATCATCTTTGTCTCTTGACTACTATACTTTTTTTGTTTACACTTATGTGAAGTCCTTTTTGTTTACTTCAAGATTTATAGTAAATGCAATAAATACTGGTGTGTTTTATGTTAATAAGATTGTATTCACAGGGACTAGTTTTTAAAAAATATTATATTTTATTTATTTATGAGAGAGAGAGAGAGAAAGGGCTGAAGAGATGGCTTATTGGTTAAGGTGTTTGCCTGCAAAGCCCAACGACCTGAGTTCAATTCACCAGTGGCCACGTAAAGCCAGATGCACAAAGTGGCACATGCAGCTGGAGTTTACTTGCAGTGGCTGAATGCCCTGACGTGCCTATTCTCTCTGTCTGTCTCTCTTTTCTCTATCTTTCTCTACTTGTAAGTAAATAAATAAAAAAGAGAGAGGAAAAGAGGTAAGGGCAAGAAAGGGGTGCAAGAGGGCACAAGAGAGGGGGAGAGGGAGAGCAAAAGAAAGGAGATAGGAAGCGAGTACACAAACTGGGGAGTAGGAAAACCAAAAAGAGCAAGAGAATATTTTATGGTAAGAGAAGGAAAACTGCCTAATGACAGCTTTGGGGGATATATCAAGGTAGGGGCTCTGGGAGGTACAATTTCTCCCCAGAGGTATCTTCAGTTACCATAACAGGAGATGGTTCCAAAATCCCAGACTTAGTCTAGGACAGTCAGATAGGAGGGGTTGGAGAGAGCACTAGGACTCTTACACTAACCTATAATATTGTAACCATGTATAATTTGAATCTTTTTTGAAAACATACTAATTTTATAATACTTATTCCCCAGTTTTCAAAATGTATTTGTATGTACATGTATACATGTATCTACCTCTCTCCTTTTCTTATTAGTGACAGACTCTCCCTGTATAGCCCAGGCTGGCTTTGAACCCAGAGTCTTTCTGACTCAGCTTCTTGAGTGCTCTAACTACAGTATAATCTTTATTAGACATTTTTAAAAAGCTAGGCATGATGACTCAGGCCTATAATCCCAACACTTGGGAAGCTACAGCAGGAGGATTTCCATGAGTTCAAGGCCAGCCTGGGCTACAGAATAAGACAAAACAAAACAAAAGTCACTAATTAAAATGATTTGGGCTTTCAGCTATCTCTACTGTCATAATTAAACCACATTAAGTTTGCTCTTTTCTTCGACCTAGGTCCCACTTCCCAGAGGCTCCAAAACATCCCAAAACGGTGTTACTAGCTGGGGACCAAGTGAACATATGAAACTGTGGGGGGACATTTCACACCCAAATCATTACAATGACAAAGTTTTTAAAATCACATATGTACAAAGCCATACATGTATACATGTGCCAGAGTCTGTACTTGTGACCAGTGATACAATGATGACACTGCCGTTTTCTCATGTGTCCTTTTAGTCATGTAGAGAAAGAGGCATGTTTTTAAATTATATTGCAATATAATTAGTTCATTAACAGAGAGGCCAAAAGCAAAGTCTTACCAGCAAGACCAAGTATAAGAGGAAATTCCGAAGGAAAACCATGTTCAACAGCACCAAGGAGTCGTGAACAGCTTTTATGGAATAATAAGGCATTTAGAGAAGCCTGAGCAACAACTGCAGAAAGTAGTGAGAATGCTAATTAAGAAGCTGATTGCTTTTCACCGTGGCCTGGAACTCACTCAAGGCAGTCCTCCTCCCTCTGCCTCCTGGAGTGCTGGGAATAGAGGTGTGCACCACCATGCTCCTCATGCCTGAGTACAAGATGAACTAGGCTAGTTCTGTAAAGGAACCATCCATTGTGTAAATACCAAAGTCTGGCGGTCACTGCCCATTTGAACCCTTGTTTTCTAGTGTGCTGTGCTTCCGAGAATCACACATGAATAATGTACATAATTGTTACATGGTACGTTTTGAGGACAGTTCAGAAGCCTCCTGATTGAAAACTCTTCTCTTGATCTGGAGAGATGGCTTAGCAGGTAGAGTACTTGCCTGTGAGACCTAAGGACCCAGATTTGGCTCCCCAGTACCCACATAAACCAGATGCACAAGGTGGCTCATGCGTGTAGAGCTCGTTTGCAGTGGCTAGGGACCCTGATGCACCCATTCATTCCCTCTCTCTCTCTCGCTCTCAAATAAATAATTAAAAAATTAATTTTTATCTAAACTGTTCTCTCCATTACCTTTTTTTTTTTTATTTTTGAGACATGGTCTTGCTGTGCAGCCCAGCTTGACCTCAATTTGTAATCCTCCTACCTCAGTCTTCTGAGTGCTGCAGTTACAGGTGTTATGTCACCATGCCTCACCCTCACTGTCTCTGTGAACCCTTAAATGCTACGAGTAGATAACTGTTTTGAGTTACCTTTTATAAATGTGAATGACTTGAGGGAAGACAGTTGTAATTAAGTGTTCTTCTTCACTACCACAAAATTCTCCTGTCTAAAATTTCATTGGCACTAGCACCTCAAAGATTAATATTTTAATAAAACTTGACTACTTCAACATTTAACCCTACAGCTTTCAAAAGACAGCAGGATATATTACTGTCCTTCCTGTGCCATCTTGTGCATCGTGGATAACTGTATTCTGTTGTATTTTAACTTTATTTACCCACCTGCCATTCTCACTGAACTATGAGCTCCTAAGAGCCTGTTTCACATTTATTTATCTCCATCCCAGGAATTTTGCATTTTTTGACATTTCCCAGTAGTTCAGTAATGATTTTAACAATTAAGAAAGGAAAGGGAAGAAGAAAGGAAAAAATATTATTTCTGTCAGGATAATTCCTTCATATTTGTTTCCTGCATAATTCTCCAATTTCCTAGGTTATCCCTATTGTTTGCTATTCTACTCCTAAGATTCCTTTGCTTCCTGATTCTTAAACTCAGAACTAAATTATGTAAAAGCCTGGTCAATCAGAGCAGATGAGGAATCAGAGTAAATATAGCATGATTATCTTAGACTCAGAAAGAAAACTCAATTGCAATGTTCAAGAAAGAAGAAAGTGTGCTAGACCTTGTCACACAGTTTGGGCTGAGGTGGCCTTGTATGGTATATACACAATTTTAGAGAAGTGAATTTTTTTCAAAAAAAAATATATTTATTTATTTATTTATTTATTTATTTATTTATTTATGAGAGTGAGGAAGAGAAAGAGGCAGACACAGCGAGGGAGAGAGAATGGTGTGCCAGGGCCTCCAGCCACTGCAAACGAAATCCAGACGTGTGTGCCCCCTTGTGCATCTGGCTTTTGTGGGTCCTGTGGAATCGAACTGGGATCCTTTTGGCTTTGCAAACAAACTCCTTAACCTCTAAGCCATCCCTTCAGCCCAAGAAGTGTTTTTTTTTTTGTGTGATCATATGTATTCATTAATTGGCAGTATATATAGAAGTTCCAACACTGCTAAGCTCTATTTGTATGTACATAGAATATGTTTGATTTGGTGTAATTATATTTAATTTGTCACACTCAAGACTGTGTGATCACTATACTACAGTACTTCTTGTCAGTGGTACAATTCAGCCATACTTTCCCCCACCTTGCTAGCTTTGAACTCATGATCTTCCTACCTGGGCTTCCCAAGTGCTGAGATTACTAATATGTACCAGTAAGGTACAACCAGCCAAACTTAACTAATGTATTATTTTTACTTGGAATATTTGTCATATTGTACATATGTGTAAATAACGTGCGACATTTATAATATACAGTAAACTGCCTCTCAGTGATAACTGCAAAACAGTGGGTGAAGCCTGGGTTTATTTGTAAAGGTAGGGCTAGTGTCTGTTCACCGCTGTAGTCCAGGATGTGGAGAATCATAGACACTTCATAAGTACTGGCTAAATGTATGAAAAATCTTTCTCATGATTTCTGTTGAGCCATGGCCAGTACTATATGGTTTCTCCACCATAGATTGACCAGAAGTATGGTCTTCTGTTCCTCAGTTTACTCGTTTGAAAATAGAGACATCGTGTATAACATGATTCTATTCAGTGCAGAGGAAAATCTTGGATAAAGGTTTTGTTGTTGTTGTTTAAAAACAGGAAACAAATGTATTTATTAATGCAATAAATTTTAGAACTCTAACCCTCAAGAAAACTGAGATCAGGAAGTAATTTTTCAGAATGTTTTACTATTTGAATAATCAACAGGATGCGTATGTCCCATTGTGGTGAAATCAGTAGAAATTATCACTGCAATGTCTATCACATTGTCTCCTCTTCTGTTATTGTTCAGCTTCAGATGGATGTGGAGCATAGAAGACTAGGAAACAATTCAAGGTTATGTAGAACGTTGAGTGTAACTTAATTTTCTAAATAACTATAGCTATGAACACAGCAACAAACATTGCTAATAAAAAATCATTAATGTAACACCTTAAAATCTGAGTTTACTAATTATGTAAAACTTAAAGGCATTTGACATTAAGAATATGGAATTTAAGTAATATCTCAATTAGGCATGGGCAGAATATTCTGAACTACACTATTTTCTATCTAATGAAAAATTTACCTTCTAAAATAAGAATACTGTCCTCTCTAAATTAGTCATTTCTAAATTATGACATATATACGCTGTGTTAATAAGTGTAGTATAATACTTTCCCTTTGATAAGATAAACTAATTATTTTATAACTACTTTCCTGCCCTCTATAATTTATGTGACTGGTGCTATGAATTTTATTTTCTTATGAATTGTTTGTGAATGATGTGTGCGCATGTAATAAAACAAAAATTTAACTAGGGACAAGTTCTTTCCTCAACTCTTTATGAAAGAAGTCTTACTTCCCAGCTAATGCTTATCCTTAAAGAATCTCCCTCAGTGTGAAGGAGGTGAAAGGAGAGAGGCTCTACCTCTGCTTGTCTGAATTACTAGTCTAGTTGGAGCAGGTTATAGATTAGCCAGAAATGGAACAGGGAGATCTTGGGAAGGAGAGAACCAAGGAAGGTTAGATAAGTTCTCTATACATCTGGCTGCCTCTGAAACTGTATTTGGATAGGAAGAGAGAGAGAGGGACCAGCAAAAGATGAAAAGTGAAGACATACCTGAAAACTGACTGAAAGATGAATGTGCTTTCACCCATAAAAGGTTGATGAAAAGTGCATAAAGCCCTATTGGCTCAGGTCATTCAGTCAAACACAACCTCTGCTTAAATTATGGTTATCTCTGTTCCTGCAAATACAGGGGTAAACCCCAGTAAATCCAAGTAAATTAATAAATAATAATAATCTGAACTGGGTTATGAGCAGCCTAACATTGCAAGGAATGCAGGCTCTGGAGCTTAAGTCAAGGCAATTTCTCCTGCAAAGAAATAAGGAATGTGAGGGGAAAACAGTAGACCAGAAAGCATGGGTAGGACATGTGCTCAAAGAATGTGCTCAAAGAAAGAGCTAGCAAACAAGATTCTGCTCTCTCATGCAGAAGAGTGTGTGGAAAGAACATGAAACCAGAAGTTGGGGAGAAGTGCTTGGAACGCTGTCTTCTGTTGCACTCATGACGTCCCTGTGGCTCTGGTTACCTGCACAAGACCTGCCCAGTATTGGCCCATCAACATTCTGTCATGGATGCTGAAGAAGTACAGAAAAGTGGCATCTAAGTTGAGGGACTAGTTGGAAAGAAGAGGGGTTCAATGGAAGGGGTATCAGAGGAAGACAGAAGAAAGTTTTAGGAGCGTATTATGATAAAAAAAATATTACATACATGCATGAAAATTGTCAACTTTTTAAAGAAGTCCTTTTCTAGCAGCACTGTTCAAAAGTAGATCGCAGGGCTGGAGAGGTGGCTTAGCAGTTAGGTACTTGCCTGTGAAGCCTAGGGACCCCGGTTCGAGGCTTGATTCCCCAGGACCCACGTTAGCCAGATGCACAAGGGAGCGCATGCATCTGGAGTTCATTTGCAGTGGCTGGAGGCCCTGGCGTACCCATTCTCTCTCTCTATTTGCCTCTCTCTCTGTCTGTCATTCTCAAATAAATAAATAAAAATAAAATATTTTAAAAGAAAAGTAGATTGCAGGTGGTGATTACTAGGAACCAGGAGACCAGTAGAGAGCAACTGCTTGCTGGATCTAGGGTTTCATTGTGGAGAGATAAAAAGTTCTGTAACTAGATGGAGATGGTGACTGTGCAGTGTCATGAATGTATTGTTCCATCACTGGATTGTTTACCTTAAAATAGTTAATTTTATCTTAAGTGAATTTCACCTTACTAGTTTTTTGTTTTAAGTTGTAGCAATACTGCATGTTGAATGAAACTAAAATTTATGAAAACTGTGGGCTGGTGAAATGGCTCAGTGGATAAAGTGCTTGCTGAGCAAACATGAGTACCTGAGTTAACATCCCCAGAGATAGGCTGGAGAGATGGCTCAGAGGTTAAAGGCACTTGCATACAAAGCCTGATGACCCAAGTTTAATTTACCAGTACCCACATAAAGCCAGATGCACAAAGTGGTACATGCATCTGGAGTTCATTTACAATGGCAAAAGGCTCTGGCATGCCTATGCTTTCCTCAATCTCTCTCTCAAATAAATAAATTTTAACTCAATCTCTCTCTCACATAAATAAATTTTAAAAAGTGTTTTAAAGGGGATGGAGAGAGCTTAGCAGTTAAGCACTTACCTGTGAAGCCTAAGGACCCCAGTTCAATGTTCAATTCCCCAAGACCCACATAAGCCAGATACACAAGGTGGTGCATGCATCTGGAGTTCATTTGCAGTGGCTGGAGGCCCTAATGCACCCATTCTCTCTCTCTCTCTCTCTCTCTCTCTCTCTCTCTCTCTCTCTCTCTCTCCTGGTCTCTCTCAAATAAATAAAAATTTAATTTAAAAAAGTATTTTAAAGAATTGTTTAAAAGATCCCCAAGCCCACTTAAAGCTGCACACTGTAGTGCAAGCATCTGTAATCTCAGTGCTCATGTGTCAAGAAAGTAGCTGGAGAGAGGATAATTCCCAAGAAGCTGGTGGGTCAGCTAGCCTGGTGAATGCAGTGGTGAACAAGGAGAGACCCTGCCTCAAGGAAAAGGCAAGGACAGGCACCCAGAGTTGTCCTCTGCTCTCCACACATACACATGGCACACAATTAAGCATAAATGAAAACTCAATCGAACATCTGATCCTAGAGAGAATATTGACAACAGAGAAAAGGTTCAAGAATACTGTGCCAAAGGGGTATTAGGGGAAGGCACAGTGGGTAAAATGCTTGCCACATAAACATGAGAACTTGAGTTCAGATCCCCAGTACCCACATAAAATACTAGACATGGCAGCTTACACCCTGTAACCCCAGTGCTGGGAAGGCAGAGACAGGAGCCTCCCCAGAGCTTGCAGGCTAGCATACCTAACCTAATCAGTGAGCTCTGGGTCTAGTGAAAAACCTTGTCTCAAAAAGAAAGACAGAGTGATCAAATACAACACCCAACATTGACCTCTGCCCCACACACACTTGCAAAAAATTATTATTATTTTGTCAGCAACAAAATTTAGAAATAGATGAGAGATTAGATTTCAAATACTATATTGATGTTAAATTGCCTAAGCTGACCACTTTACTATGACTATGTAAGAGTGTCATTATTCTTAGTAAAGCCAACTGAAGATTTTAGGAGTGAATGTCATGATATATATATGCAGTATACATTCAAGTGACACAAAACCTGACTGTGTATGTGTGTGAGAATGTGCATGGATATGTGGATGCAGAGAGAGTGAGAATACTTACTTGAATGCTTATTATAACATGTGTTTGCAAATGTTGAAGCATATAGAATAAAACTTTAATAATAGATAAATCTTGATATAGGCTATATCTATATTCTCTGGTTACTGTTACACTTGTTTCATTTCTGTAACTTTTACATTATTCCCAAAGAATTATTGCAAAATCAACAACACTAGTGTAGTTATATAGTCATATGTCACTGAATAACAAGAAAATATTCTGAGAAATGATTCATTAAGTAATTTTATCATTGGAAGACATCCTGAAGTATATGCCTTTATACAAAATTAGATGGTATAGCTTGTGGCATATCTACTCTTTATAGATGAACATAACATAGCCATAATGTGCCAAACAACATGAGACTAAAAAAGCACAAGGGGAAAATGATGCTATCAAGAACCTTTAGTGAATAACATAACAAAGTGTAGTGCTTTCTTTTTTAATTAATTTACAAGCAAAGAGAGAGAGAGAGAGAGAGAGATTGGGTGTTCCAGGAACTCTAGCCACTGTAAATGAACTCTACATGTATATGCCACTTCATGCATCTGGCTTTACATGGGCATTAGGGAAATCGAACCCAGGTTGTTAGGCTTTGCAGGTAAGTGCCTTAGTCACCAAGCCCTCTGTCCAGCCCTAGTGCCTTGTAAGCAGAAGAGTACAATCTCTACAAAGAGTATGGCATAGTAAATACAAACACCGGTGATGTAGTCATTTATTGTCTCTGTCACATTTTATTCACTGTACCTAATTGTGTGCACTGATGCTTTCATACTGCTAGCAGTACGGATGCTTTATGCCAACAGTGTCACAACACATAATGCACCGTTGAGGATACTGGAGCAGCTGTATTGTCACTAGATGATAGGAGTTTGTTGCTTCTAATATGATCCTATGGAACCACTGTTGTATTAATGTGATCTATACTTCTTTTAAATGTCATTTTGAAGCACATGACAGCATTAACCTCAGGGGGAAAAAAAAACTTTAAAGGAGAGGAAAGAAAAATACAGACCTTGGAGATAAAGCTGAAAGAAAATAATAGTAAATCTTAACAGCTCATGTTTAAATAGTATTACAACAATTTCAAGAACAAAAATAGAACTAGAAGTCTAGGAAGACAAAAACCTGTAGTTTTTAGAATTTATAGTTTAACAAAATATTTTCCTTCAATAGTCTAAAAATATTGGCCTTTTTGTTTCTATGTCATAGTAAATCTGTGGTCAGTGGCAACACAAATCCAATGAAATGCACTTGGTGATGCCTTACTTTTCTGTTTGCAGGAATTCAAAATGTCCTCAGCCTCTTTTGTGCAGTTCTTACAGAAAATAAGGTTCTCTTCCACTCGGCAAGTTTCCAGAGACTTAGTGATGCCTGTAGAGCCCTGGAATCTTTAATGTTCCCTCTGAAATACAGGTAAGGTTTTTACTTGGTATTTTATTTATTCCCAGATTGTGCATTACTTGTTGATAAGTCAAAATGACATGGCCAACGATTTTGAATCACATAGGTAGGTATGTTTTACAAAGTTAGGTCATTGTAAGAACCACGATCCTAATAAAATGTAGGCTAGAATTTGGGACTTTTCCAAGCTGTGCATTACTGAGTGTTGACTAATTAATGAGAAATACTTAATTTACTTTGAATACTATTGTCAGCAGTATTTAATTCTTCTTTGACTGCCTTCGTGATTAAAAGTCTTTGGTCAGTGCTATTTGATACTAAAGGGTCGTTACTAATTTTAGGAGTTATTGTGGTCTTGTTAATTAAAAGATACCTTATCTTTTTCAGATATCTACTAAAGTATTTATGTATAAAGGGTATAGTATCTAAGGTTTTCTTCAAAATAACAGAGAAGAGAGCATAAATGGGTAGAAATATATATGGTTATGTACTGGTAAGTGTCAAGCCTAAATTAGATATGTGAGACTTCAATATAATTTTTTAATATAATTTTTTGCATATTGACTTTTTAGGGAATATGTTAAACCTTTTGCATAATAAATAGTAAAATAGGCCAGGTGTGGTGGCACACGCCTTTAATCCCAACATGCGAGAGACAGAGGTAGGTGAGTTTAAGGCCACTCTGAGACTACATAGTAAATTCTAAGTCAGTCTGGGCTAGAGCAAGACCCTACCTCAAAAAAAAAAATAAAATATTTAAAAATGCAGTGAGACCTGGTTTTTGCTGTTGTATACATAAAATTTTATATTATCTCAGGAGCCTATTTTTATTTTAATCCTCGCTTTTATCAACTTTTCGATGAAGAGTTTTGGGGCTTCATTTTTTGTGCTTCTGTTCTTACTGAGTGCAAATATCAAGTACAGAAAGTGAAATTTGAATGATTGTATTATTTAGACATATCATTACTTTGTCTTGAGAGAGGAAGCCCGTCAGTGTTACTCTCTGATGTCAGGTTTGTGCAGAAGAAAGGATGTTTTCAAACAGCATTGAAAGACCTAAGAAAACTTACATAGGAGGAAGACAAGATCAGGAGCCTTACCTAGGTTTTGTTTACTTTGCATTGTATTACCTTGACCATGAAAACTTTCTGAATCATTCCTTTCAAAATGTAATGCTAACAAACATGTAAATATAATTATTTCTAAATTTAGATCATTTGAAATTCATACTTTAAAATGGAAGTAAAATATATTTTCATTGTGGGAGAACAATATATATGGCACATATTTTTATTTGCAGTTATCCTTATATTCCCATTCTCCCGGCTCAGCTACTGGAAGTTCTAAGTTCCCCAACACCTTTTATTATTGGAGTACATTCCATCTTTAAAACTGATGTTCACGAGCTTGTAAGTATTCATCTGTAACATTTCAGAATCTTTCATATTTCTTTGAATCCTATAATATTTTAGCTAATTATTGTTTCCAGATCTGGTAAAAGTCTAGGGGAACATCATTGAAAAGTCTAAATATATTTAATTTTGCCTTATAGCAAATATGGAAGTTTTTAAAAGAAAGATTTACTTATTTGTCTGTGTGTATGAAGTGGGGGAGACAGAGACAGAGATAGGTGTCTCACCACATTGCCCAGGCTGGTCTCAAGCTCCTGAGCACAAATAATTCTTCCACCTCTGCTTCTGGGACTATAGGTGGGTACCACTGTGCCTAGCTTTTAAATACCCTTTGTTTAGCAGATTAAGTTTATCTTTCTGTATTCATCTCTTTTCATTATTTCCTCATATAAGAGAAAAAAGGTTAGCAACCCATCAATTAATAGTCATACTTTTCTTAGTAGTACTTTATTTATATTTTCTAGCGAAAGCTGTCAATGCTGAGTGCCTGAAGACTAACAAAAAGACTTGACAGAAGAGTTTACTTTTAATAGAACACGAATTTTGGGTGACATGTACAAATTATTGTATTGTTAATTCCATGTGAATAGAAGTAGCAAAGAAGCAGAAGCTGGTTCTGGAATAACGTGCTTTGGGTATTGCACTTTAAGAGGGACTGTAACAAAATGAAGTGCTTCAGAGGACATCCTAATCATCAAGAGTTTAGAAATGATAGTCTGTGAGACCCTGAAGAAATTTTCTCAGATAATAGTATGATACTATTTGGTAGCTAAAGGTCAGTATTCAAGTGGCTGTTCATAGGGAAGAAAGACAAGATTCTTCTTTTTTGTCTTTTTTGTAGCTGTAACAGGCTAAAATAGAATCAGTAAATATGGGTCCAAAACCAAATTGTTGTTCAGTATAAGCACTTCTGTTGGAGCTGCCCAGTAATAGTGTGGGTTTCCTAACATGAGATGAGAAGTATGCTCTCAAACTCTGTAAGTGAAGTAGAAGGAACTGACTACATGACACTTTTCAAGGAGCATAAGAAAATTTCTTCACTGTAAAAGATTAGGCCAGGCATAGTAGCTCACACCTTTAATCCCAGCACTTGTGAGGCAGAGGTAGAAGGATCGCCATGAGTTTGAGGTCAGTCTGAGATTACCAAGTGAGTTCCAGGTCATCTTGGGCCAGAGTAAGACCCTACCTCAAAAAAAAAAAAAAAAAAAAAAAAAGAGGGCTGGAGAGATGGCTTAGCGGTTAAGCACTTGCCTGCAAAGCCTGAGGACCCCGGTTGGAGGCTTGATTCCCCAGGACCCACGTTAGCCAGATGCAGAAGGGGGCGCACGCATCTGGAGTTCGTTTGCAGTGGCTGGAGGCCCTGCTGCACCCATTCTCTCTCTCCCTCTCCCTCTCCCTCTCTCTCTCTGCTTCTTTCTCTCTCTCTTACTCTCAAATAAATAAACAAAAATAAACAAAAATTTTTTTAAAAAGATTAAAAAGATCCTAAAGACTTTGTTGTTCTTCTGTTGTAGTTTTAAACTCCAGCAAAGTAATAAGCTCTTTTGGTAGTTACACAGTAACTGCATTTATAGTCAAATCAGAGATGTCAGCCCACAAAGATGATTTAATATCATAATTGTATAAGATCCACTTGTGTATATAATAATCCCCTCCTAACCTTATATATTAATACCTAGTTCTAGTTAACTTTGGTATTACCATATAAAAACAGGTAAGCCAATAAGCATATTTAGTAAAACCTAATCAGTACCCATGTAGCATATATATAATTTTATTACTACTAAATATAAACAGTGGAAATAGAACAAACCAAGTGTTGCCAAATGTAGGTTTCTTCATTTTAATGAGTGAATTAGAATGACTTATGAATCCCAGACTGGTGTATCTCACTAATCGTGTCAGTTGTTCTTATATTTTCATGAAGTTCTTCTTAAACTATCTTCTAGAATGTTGCAAATCAGGTTTGTTGGAGGGGGTGATTTTTTTTTATGTATTTGTTTCATGTGTGTTTTAATACAAGTTCTTTCTTATGTAGCTCAAACTGGCCTCCAAACTTAAACTCACTCTATAGCCAAAGATGACCTTGAACTCCTGATTCTCCTGCCTTCCAATTGCTAGCATTATAGGCTGCACCAATATGTCTGGCTGGGGTTTTTTTTTAGTTTTTTCAGGTAGGGTCTCACTGTAGCTCAGGCTGACCTGGAATTCACTATGTAGTCTCAGGGTGGCCTTGAACTCATAGCGATCCTCCTACCTCTGCCGCCCGAGTGCTGGGATTAAAGGCATGCGCCACCACACCCAGCTTAGGTTTTTTTCTTAACTGAACATTATACCTTTTTTGATTTGTATTACATTGTATATTAATTTATTTAGTATATATCATTCAAAATGCAATGGCTCAGTCAAAATGGAAGTTTACTTAACACACTTGATAGTCCATAGTAATGTTCCATTATATTAGGCTAGTTTGTTCCATGAAATCATTTAATCCAAGCCTCCTTCCTCCTTTTTGTTTGTGTGTTTTTGTTTTGTTTACTACAGTCCCCTCAGGCATTATCATCATCTGAATGGTTTAGGCTAGGCTGCTGCCAGGTCATCGGTTCAGTCTGTGGGAAGAGTGAAAAAAGCAGAGAAGAGCCTTCAAGAGCTGTCTTAGTGGTCTGGAAATGCACACCTCACTTTTTCATGCCCCTTTGGCAGAAATGTGGTTATATGCAACACCCAATTTCAAAGGAAGTTGGAAAACTTAGGATAAGTGGAAATCATGAGCTCAGAACCTTATTACTATGACAGCCAAGAATTTCTTCCTCAGTTGGTTTGTCTCATTTTGTTAGTCAAAGCCAAGCTAATTTGTTTTAACAACAAATGCATTTTATTAATTTTAGGTTAATATTTTAAAATGTTTTTCAGTTAGATGTAATAATAGCAGACTTGGATGGAGGCACTATTCAAATTCCTGAATGTATTCATCTCTCCTCCCTCCCGGAGCCACTTCTTCATCAGACTCAAGCAGCTCTTTCTTTGGTATGACTTTTTAAAAATAATAATGTTTCCTTAATTTAAATCTGAAACTAAAATAACTGGAATTAAAAATCATTGTCAATGTAATTATTTTAAAGTGACCTACATTTAAAACAAATATAGTATTTAAAGTAGAATCCTTCATTTACTAGGTAGTTATGTGAAGAAGATACCTTAACTTCTAATTGAATATTTATTCTACATTCATTCCTCCTTAAGAATATTTATGTAGTAGATATACCAAACATAATGCTATATATATTAGTAACATACATGTGAAAACTAGATAAAACTCTCCCTCAGAATCTGACTCTTTTAAAGTATTTATAAGCAGGGGTTAGTTTCTGACCTGTACCCTCATAATTGGCATCTTGTTCCTCTTTGGTAGATGCACTGCCTACAAAACAGTGTGCTCATGTGTCTTCAGGTTAGTAAGAAATGACTTATTGAGACATTAAATGTCCAAAATTACATGTATTCCAATTCTCAGAAATCTTGTGGCCTAGGTTTTCCATGTTGAAACACATCCAATTTTTGGTTGTTAGGCTCCCTTTGTGGATTTTTAAAGCACATGGTTGTATTTTGCTGACAGCCCTTTAGGCACTCATTTATCTATCATCCAAAAATCAGAACTTAAAAATTGTGTATTCCTTTTCAGGATGTTATAGAACTAAGGTCCTCATATTCTTCTTTTGATTCTTATTGACTTGTTTTTGTTTTTTAAGACAGGGTCTCGCTCTAGCCCAGGCTGGTCTTGAACTCATAGTGACCCTCCTACTTCAGCCTCTCAAGTGCTGGGAATGAAGCCACTATACCTGCTCTCATTCTTCTTCTTAACTCGTATTCCAGTTAGAGCTGCTTTAAAGTGTTTGATTACTTTCTCAAAGTGAAACTTAGAAGCTGTGGAATACCAAGAGGGATTTTCCTCTCAGAAAACTATCAATTTTGTAGTAGTCTTTATATGATATAATGGTTATCTATGAAAGGGTAACATTTAGAAAAAAGATTAACTTTTCCTAGTATAATTTCTAACTGGGAATATAAGATATAATAGAGTAGAAAAGAAGCTAGTATAGTACTCAGTTTCCATTGTGCCTCTTGTTTTTGTTTTTGTTTTGTTTTTTGAGGTAGGGTCTCACTCTAGCCCAGGCTGACCTGGAATTCACTATGGAGTCTCAGGGTGGCCTCGAACTCATGGCGATCCACCTACCTCTGCCTCCCAAGTGCTGGGATTAAAGGCGTGCACCACCACACCCAGCTCCATTGTGCCTCTTGATACCATTGACCACTCATATCTCATCACCAGTCCTGTATTCTAGTCTTACAGGACAGTTGTTTTCTCTTATACAGAGATGTCTGTAGATGACCATTTCTCAGACTGAAGGAGAGGATTTTTTTTTTTTTTTGAGGAAGGGTCTCACCCTAGTCCAAGCTAACCTGGAAATAGACTCAGGCTGGCCTCAGACACAGAGATCCTCCTGCCTCAGCCTCCCAAGTGCTGGAATTAAAGGCATGCGCCATGACACCCAGCAAGGAGAAGATTTTTATTGTAATAATTACAGGTTTGTTATAAGGCATGTTCTAAATTATATATAAGAACAGGTTGTACAGATAATACCTAAGAAAATACTATATTTTAAAAGGGTGAATAGCTTTAAAGAAAAATGTTCACTATTTGCACTGATAATATGTGAATGATCTAGCAGTACTGAAAAAGTAGTGTGTGAGTTGAAGAAATTTGATGTTTCTAGAAATTGTAGTGTTTAAGGCATTGATATAATTACCCAACAGTGATACTAATAATTATTCAGTGATTAAGTATCAAAATTAACAAAGATGAATATTTATTTCTTAAAACAATAGCTCTTAGTAAAGATTCTGCTACACAGTGTATATTTGAACCTGTAATACCTGTGCCACCAAACTTAATTATTGTACACAGTCCATTTGTGGTAAAAACTGACTGTAACTGTTGTAGTTATTGAGAACAATGAAGTATGTACTATAATGCATAGGATAATATATTGTGAGCATTATATATTGTCAAACAAGCACCAAAAAGAGATCAGATTTGATAGACCATAGGAAAGCTATAACAAATATAGCTTTGTTTGGTTAGTAAACAACTGTAATCAAATGGCAGTATAGTACTTGAACTATATAATAATTATATGTGATTTTATTGGCACAAAACATTACTATACTGTGGCACTGACTAGGTGAGTTGGTTGTAATTATGACATTTTAATGTTTGTTTTATTTTTTACTTTGAGACAGGATCTAACTATGTATCTTAAGCTAGCCTCAAACTCAAAATCCTCCGGCTTTGGGCTGGAGAGATGTCTTAGTGGTTAAGGCGCTTGCCTGTGAATCCTAAAGACCCATGTTCTACTCTCCAGATCTCATATGTAAGCCAGACACACAAAGGTGAGGCAAGCACAAGGTCGCACATGCCCGCAGTCTGGAATTCAATTGCAGTGGCTGAGGCATGGCAATTCTCTATCTCTTCTTTTTTCTCTCTCTCTCTTTAAAAAAAAAAAAAAAAAAAAAGGAAAGAAATAAAATAAAAGCTTCCTGCCTTAACCTCATGGAAGCTACAATTACAGGTGTGTACCAGTATCTCACTGAGTTGCTCAGGCTAACATCTAACCTGCCATCCTTCTGTCTCAGTATCCCATGTACCTGCAATTGCAGGTGTGCACTACCACGCCTATATAGAAAAGATCTTCAGGGCTGGAAGATGATTCACAGGGTGTAGCACACACTGACCTCCACACATGCTGTGGTTTATACACACACACACACACACACACACACACTCACAGAGAGAGAGAGAGAGAGAGAGAGAGAGAGAGAACTGCAAAGATAAAAATACTCTGAGCCAGGTGTGGTAGTGTACACTTTTAATCCCAGTACTCGGGAGGCAGAGATAGGAGGATCGCTGTGAGTTCAAGGCCACCCTGAGACTCCATAGTGAATCCCAGGTCAGCCTGGGATAGAGTGAGACCCTACCTCGAAAAACAAAATTCTGTCTTGATATAGCTTCATCTTTTTATAAGTCCTACATAGACTTTCTATCCTACCCACTTCCCCAACTCACTTTCTTACAAAGCCTAACTCACATGTTAGCCTTGGTTTCTTTTTAGCTTCTTTTTAGGCATTGAATTATGTTTTAGATTTCCCATATCTTATACATTCATCACATTGTATTATACTCCTCCCCCTCTAAAATAAAAAGTTCAAAAGCTTATTCTGTTTTTCTCAGTATTTCAGTTAATTGGTTTATTGTTTCCCAGTTTTTTCAGTGTACAGTTTTCTTTCAATTTTTTGTTAACATGCAAAATATGTTTTAATTATGGCATTTTCATTAATATATGCATACTTTGCTAATTTTTGCCCCCATTTTCCTCTTTTATCCTTCCCCTCTCCCACTGATCCCCTTCCCTCTCCACAGTTCCCTTTCTGCTTTCATGTCATGTGTACATGTTTAAATCTAGATTCTGCATGTAAGAAAAGTCTCTTTCCATCCCCCAGGGCCCTTTCTTGTTCTTCCTCCCTCTCTTTTGTTCTCTTTTCCCCCCATACACACACATCCCCCTTCTACTTTCATGTCATACATACATACACACATGTCTTTTAAACTATAGTCCACATGAGCACAAATATGTCATTGTTGATTATGTTCTCTAGTTTACCCATTTTCCTAAAAGTGACATCTTTACAGTTGAATAAAAGTCGTGTGTGTGTGTGTGTGTGTGTGTGTGTGTGTGTTACATTTTCTTTGTTCATCCATCTATTGATGGGCATCTAGACTGATTCCGTAACTTGGCTATTATAAACAGTGAAGCAGTGAGTATGTATGTGCAAGTGTCTCTGTGAATGATAACTTAGATTGGGTATATACCCATGAGTAGTAGAGCTGGATATATGGTAGTTCTATTTTTAGTTTTTTGATGACCCTCCACACTGATTTCCACAGTGGCTATGCTAGTTTATAGTCCTATCAGCAGTGCACATGGTTTCTCTTTCTTGTATTGGATGTCATGTTTTCTTGGTGATAGTCTTTCTGATAGAAATGAGATATTGAACATTTTTAAATACTTGTTGGACATTTTATTTATTCTTTAATTCATTGACCCATTTATTAATTGGAGGATTTGTTTTTTGGTGATTATTTTTTTGTTTTTTATATATTCTAGATGTTAAACCATATATATCAAATATGTAGTTAGCAAAGGTTTCCTCTCATCCTGTAAGCTATCTCTTCACCCTGTGGTTAGAAGCTTTTTAATTCCATGTAACCCCATTTGTCAGTTCCTATAACTATTTCCTAAACTGTTAAGTCCTTTTCAGAAGGTTCTTCCTATGTGTATATCTTGAAATATTTTCCATATGTTTTCTTCTAGTAGTTTCAGAGTTTTACTGCTTACATAAAGGTCTTTGATCAATATTGAGTTTATATTTGTATAGAGTGAGAAACATTTCATGCATATATACTCAGTTTCCCAGCACCATTGGTTGAGGTTATCTTTTCTGCAGTGTATGTTTTTGACACCTCTGTCAAAAAACAGGTGGTTATAACTTCATGAGTTAACTTCTGGGTCCTGTGTTCCATTGCATTGGTTTGTATTTTTTTTTCACTGTTATATTAAGAAATATGGGGGCTGGGGAAGTGGCTCAGCAGGTAAGAGTACTTCTCTGCAAGTATGAGTGCCTGGGACCTTTTGAGGTCAATCCTCAGCATCCATTTAAAACCCAGGTTGTGGCCACACACACCTCTACCCTGAGTCCTGTGAGGAGTGGAGACTGGTGACCTTCTGGGGCTCATTGATCATCTAGTCTGACTAGAATAAAAAGCAAACAGCAACAACAGAAAGTGGTAGCTCCAGTTCAGTGAGAGAGCCCCCTCCCATGGAAATAAACCAAGGAGCAATAGATGAGGACTCTTGGCCTTCTCCGCTGGCCTTCTCACAGAACACACGGGCTGTGCACATTTGCACACTTATGTGCATAAACTAACTACACACATATGCAAAAATAAACACATAACAACAAATACCTATCTTAAGAAAAATCAATGACATATATAGTTTTGCCCCAGACCTTTCACTCCCAATGTTGGCTACTCATTTGTACCTTAGTGTATATTCTTTGTGAACTTTATATAAGCATATGCATTGATTCTTTCATGTGTACATTCATTCATTTGAGACTTATTTATTTACTTTCAAATAAATGAGACCATACTATGCATATTTTTAAAGGCCTTTTTTTCACTAAATATTTTTGTCCAAGATTTTTCACAGTTGTACATATAGAGAGATGGAGCATAATTCATGTTTTGATTGTTCATTTAATGCTTTAAAAAGATTAAAGAACAGATATCTTACATGACAACACTTCTTTGCTTTAGATTTTACACCCCGATTTGGAAGTAGCAGACCATGCTTTCCCTCCTCCGCGAACAGCCTTGTCCCACTCAAAAATGCTGGTAAGAAGTTTATAGTGCTCAAATTTGATATGTTTAAAGTGTGCTGTACTTTTATTTGTGGAGTTGCTAAAGAAGCTGAGTGTAGCTGAGGTTAAAGTCTAGAAATTCTAATTGCCAGCATGTCCTTGCGTCCTACTCAAAAAGCCTCAGCAGGGCAGAGCACTGGCCCAGAGAGAAGCTGTTCTCACTGTTTTATAAGGAAGCCAACGTAAGAGCAGGACAGAAATCGGGACTTTGGTTACAGCCTGGAGAACTGCCAAGCACCACTTCAAAAACTGACTTGGTAAGGGTTTGGGTCTTTGTGGTGCTGAGTGTCAGTGCCTCAGTCATGCTCAGCAAATGTGATACCTCAGAGCTTATATCCCCAGCCTCAAGCATGGGCTTTTCAATGGGAGAACTCTTACAGAAATGGAAGTAATGAAAACTGACTATGGGAGAGAATCAAGTGTGAATAATGATTAGACCAAAGGACCAAAGGACTACTAGAAGTCATGAAAAAGTGAATGAATAGCAGAATTTTTTTTTCCCCAGTGCGTTTCTTAGAGGTAAAATTTGTGGCCAGTAAGAGGCATAATAGAGCTGGATACCTTTGAAAAACGACTTACACATTCTTGGCCTTTATTTGCTTACCAATTAAATGAGATATTAAATAAGTAAATTTATGACTTTCCTGAACAGTTTTCAAATGGCTTATAGTGAAACCTGGATTCTCAAGACATCTTTTTAAGTCACATTTTTAAATAAGAATATATTTTTAGGGCTGGAGAGATGGCTTAGTAGTTAAGGTACTTGTCTACAAAGCCAAAGGACCTCGGTTTGATTCCCCAGAACCCATGTAAGCCAGATGCACAAGGTGGCACCTGCATCTGGAGTTTGTTTGCAGTGGCTGCAGGCTCTGGCACACCCATTCTCTCTCTTTCTATCTCTCTCTGCCTGTTTCTCTCAAATATAAAAAATAAAATATTTTTTTAAAAGAATAGATTTTATAAGCCGGGCGTGGTGGCGCACGCCTTTAATCCCAGCACTTGGGAGGCAGAGGTAGGAGGATTGCTGTGAGTTCGAGGCCACCCTGAAACTACAGAGTGAATTCCAGGTCAGCCTGAGCTACAGTGAGACCCTACCTCAGAAAACCAAAAAAAAAAAAAAAAAAAGAATAGATTTTATAATTTGGGTATATGTTGAAAGAATTTCATAAGATTTTTAAAATAAAATCTTTTGAGTATTTTTCCATTTTATATTTGTAACTCTAATTTTGTTGGCAGCTATAAAAATGAAAGGACTTGGGGGCTGGAGAGACGGCTTAGTGGTTAAGCGCTTGCCTGTGAAGCCTAAGGACCCCGGTTCGAGGCTCAATTCCCTAGGTCCCACGTTAGCCAGTTGCACAAGGGGGCACACGCATCTGGAGTTCGTTTGCAGAGGCTGGAAGCTCTGGCGCGCCCATTCTCATTCTCTCTGTCTCTGTCTCTCTCTCTCTCCCCTCTCCCTCTCCCTCCCTCCCTGCCTCCGTCGCTCTCAAATAAATAAATAAACAAACAAAAAATTTTTTAAAAATAAAAAAAATGAAAGGACTTGGAATATATATCCTTCTCTAACCTGGTTTTTCCCCTATAGGAAAATTGAATGTTTTAGAGGCATATTTTCTTTGGCTCAGTGGAAAGAACAGACAGCTGCCCAGCAGTAGAGTAGACTAGAAGCCCTCTACCTCAGGCTGCCCCAATGGGACTTAGGCATAGAAAGCACAGACTTAGTCTTTCAATGTTGTTTTTTTTTTTTTTTCTTCCTCTTTTTCACTTAAATTTTATTTCTTAAGAAATTAAATTATCCGACGTGTTTCTTCTTATATTTTCAGGATAAAGAAGTCCGAGCAGTTTTCCTTAGATTATTTGCACAACTTTTCCAAGGCTATAGATCATGCCTACAGCTTATAAGAATTCATGCAGAGCCAGTAATACATTTTCACAAAGTAAGAATCTCATTTAGTAAAATACGTATTTTTTTCTAGCTATATGTATTGACCTAAATGTATCAAATGTGATTACTTAAAGTCTCTATTTTGCATGTTACCTGATAGTTCTTACCAGTACTATGGAGCTGACATAATGTTAATTTCAAATTGGTTTTTCTTTTAAAGTTGAGTATTTTCTAATTCTCCCCCCTGCCTTATAAGTAGATTCATTTTTATTCTTTCCAATACATGGAGTATTTCAGCTATCATACAAAAATCCTTTTTGAGACGAATGTATTTTTTAACAATGTATAATTATACCTAAAGACGTTTAAATATACAGGCTTCAGTCTTTTTATTTTGAACATTCAACCATTACTACCAAGTAAAAAATTATCATTTCACATTTTCTTTCTTTACAGACAGCTTTCCTGGGGCAGCGTGGTTTGGTTGAGAATGATTTCCTCACTAAAGTACTCAATGGAATGGCATTTGCAGGTTTTGTTTCAGAAAGAGGTCCTCCCTATAGATCCTGTGATCTCTTTGATGAGGTATAGTTCATACAAAATAAAATACATTATTTGTATCATAATTAGACTAGTATGTAAAAGCAAAAAGCACTAACATTTGCTCAAGTTGGTAGACATTATAAATTAAACATTAAGTGATCTGAATATTGTTATGTGTATCAAATTTTGCTGTTTATTATGTGGATTAGAAAAAATAAAATTAAAAGCTACCTTAGTCATACATAAAAATTTTGGACAACTGAGTTTTATTAATTTAAATGTATTTGAAAATTTGGCAGTGATGTATAAATAAAACTCTTATTTTTTAAGCAATTATTCAGTGATTCCCTTATTGATCTACAGGAGGGGATCTAATTTTTGATACGTAGGTATGTGATTTTCAACTGCAGTTACACTAATTCATGAGTGTCATAGAGCCACAGCTTATGTCTACAGCCTCCTTATTCATCAACAATTAGCAGTTCTAGCTCCCTTAGGATATAGTAAATACATGAGGAGGTATTTAGCCTCTTCTTTTCAAGGATTTGCTATATAAAGGAAGAAGTAGGAGAGATATGATGCTCTGTCAGGATAGTATTTTACATTAATAGTGCTTTCTCTTTTTAAAACACATTTTTCCATTTATCATTTAAGTGTATATTCACAGCAGTGCATTTGGGGAAATAGAACAATGAATATTATTCATATTTCAGTTTCTAGAAGATCACTGTATTAGAACCAATAAATCTAAAAGTTTCTAAAGTCTATGAAATAAAATTCCTAGAACCCAAGATAAGGGAGAATATATTACTGGTCATCCTTTGCACTGCTAAGTTTTATTTTATGTAGAGCAGATAGGAACCAAGGTCTTTTGTTCAGAGAACAATCTTTTATTCTTTATAAAGATACTTATATACTTACAGGTAAGAATTAAAGAAGCATGTATTTCAGTTCTGAATATAAAGACCTATACCAAATGCCATAGATAATAACACTAAGCATATGCAGATTTAGGACAGATTGACCTTCCACAGTCGGTTCCTTCTAATCAGCTACTGAGTTGGATTCTTTGTCGAAAACATTTAATATGATTCGTCATATATAAAACTAACATTTATGTCAGCCTTTAAATTCCTAATGTTTACTGCCTTATAAGGTTTACCTAAGATTCTTGCCACAGTCCTCTAGCTCTTACATTTTGTTAGTCTCTGACGCTTTATTAATAGTAACATTGGTGTGTGTACCTTCTGCCTTTTCTACTTAAATTTTTCTCGCTTACTTCCTCTAGAAGCTTCAGCACAACTGCAGTCAGATTGATGACTTGCAGCACCTTGCTCGCTACCACCTCTATTTTTGCAGGCCCTTCTTTTACCTGGAGCCTTCCCTTTGCCTTTCAGACCAACTAGGACCTTCCTTGTTCTTGGTCAGCTCTTATCTCATTACTTCCTACAATGTTTCTAAGAGTAGTTGATTCAAAGAGTGTTTAGGCTACATTAGGTTTCATTTTGTTCTCTAACTTTATATGGAAACATTATTATTCATAGTATGTATGCAATATATATGTATTAGAAATATACATATTATATAATATATAAATAATTACAAAGTAAGGATTCTGGTCTGCCTGAATGATGATTTATAACTTACTGATTGATATTTAAAGGGACACACGTGTGTGTGTGTGTGTGTGTGAGAGAGAGAGAGAGAGAGTTCAAGAGCCTAATAGAAACAAGGCATCATATGTTTGCATGGGAATATGCTTTTATACTATATGGGATGTTATGGAACTTTGGGAGGCAGCTTGCACTGTGCATTGCCGTATGCTTACGTTGCCATCAAATAGGTATCTTAGGACTGAAGAATTTTGTCTTTGTATGACAGTCTTTCTGCATACTGGCTTAGAGAAAGTAAAGCCATAGTTGCATCTGCTTCAGTGAATCTGGTATTTCCTAGAAGGAGGAAAGTCTGGTGTTCCTTTTCTTAAAAAAAAATATTTATTTATTTATTTATTTATTTATTTATTAGACAGTGCGGGGGGGAGAGTGGGGGGGGAGTGAGAGAGAGAGAATGGATACACCAGGGCTTGTAGCCACCACAAATGAACTCCAGATGCATGTGCCATCATGTGCTTACATGGGACCTGGGGAATCGACCTGGGTCTTTAGGCTTCACAGGCATGCGCCTTAATCACTAAGCCATCTCTCCAGCTCTGGTGTTCTTTTTTTTTTACCTTTCATCTGTTTACCTTCCCACAGTTCTTTTCCTGTCAAAGCACTACAATAAGTATACATGCTTACACAGTTCTCTCAGTTAATTAGTTAATAAGGAGCTAGGACTAATAAATATCATTTTTGAACAAAAAGGAGCCTAGAGGTCATCTTGCTCTTCTGTCTTATTTTGGAAATGAGGAATTTGAAACCCAAGAGTTCAAGTGTCTTGTCCCAGATCATAGTGTCCACTGAGCTAGAATTAGAGTCCTAGCAACCTGACATGAACATTTGGTTCATGATTTTGAGTTAAGGAAATATTTGGAGACTTTCTGAATTTCTTTGAGTAAGCACATTTTCCAAGAACTGTAGAATGATAAGATTTCTTCTCTTAGCTCCTGAAATGCCTATTCCTAAGAACTATTCATTGAGAAAGGACCACCAGGCAATACAAAGAGTTAATAGACTACTGTAACCCCAAGATAGAGGTGAAACCCAGTAAAAATCTTCTTAAGTATTTGTTTTAAAAAATAATGTTTCAGGTGTTTGGGGGTTTGCAAATTATATGAAAGCATCACATATGTTGGTATTGACATTTTGCCATCTAATTCTTTTTCCAAGTTGGTAGCTTTTGAAGTAGAGAGAATTAAAGCTGAAGAAAATAACCCACTGAAGATGGTAAAGCATATAAGAGAACTTGCTGAGCAGCTATTCAAAAATGTGAGTGAGTATGCTTAGGTAGTCAATTTAAAGATACAACAAAATGTTCCATTTATAGAACTAAAAGCTTTATAACTCTATTGATAATCCTTGTGCTCTTGATTATGAATTAAATGAGATTATAAGTGATATTATCTGTCCAAATACATCACATTTTTCAAAGTCACTTTTCTATCACAGTATTATGAAAATGTCTTTGTCATAAATGTTTCCATTTACCTTTTGTCGTCATTGTGGTTTTTTCATTTGAGTCTCATGTTTAATGCATAAAGATTAACCCCTGGAAGGTCAGAAGGCCCTCAGACAGCACTGGTAGGCACACTGTGACTCAGTGTAGTTAGTTCTGTGGTTGTCAGCTACATCACAAACATCATCTGAGTACCATTGTTTAGAACAGACCAGGTGAAAATCTGGGCAAAACCTGAAAATTGGCAAATGACCACAGAAACCCAAAGGTGAAAATACTCCCTGGATAGAGTAAATGTAGTAAGTTAAAGGAATTATGATGTGGTAAAGTGTGAACGTATCACTTGAATACCAAGGAGCAGGAGAGCTGAAGGTGACAAGGAGATGACATGTTCACGGAAGAGTAGGGTGAGGGGCTGCTCTTTGCAAACGCTACTTATGAAAACGCTTGCATCCTTTTGGTAAGAAAGAAAGTGGGAATATGGCTCTCCAGGGCCAACAGAAGATGAATTTTTAAGGAACTAGAAGGGCTAAGAGGAGCTGGGGCTGGTATCAATCACATTACTTGCCTAGTAAGCACTGTGGAAGCTCAGTTGTCAGTGCTTTGTCCCATTCATTCAAAGCTGAGAGCCGAGCCGGGCGTGGTGGCGCACGCCTTTAATCCCAGCACTCGGGAGGCAGAGGTAGGAGGATTGCCGTGAGTTCGAGGCCACCCTGAGACTCCATAGTGAATTCCAGGTCAGCCTGGGCTAGAGTGAGACCCTACCTCGAAAAAAAAAAAAAAAAAAAAAAAAAAGCTGAGAGCCAGGACAAAAAGGAAGAGACAGTCTTACACTATGTGTCTTTGTTTCGTGTTTTTAATTTTTTTCTTTCATGTGTATTGTGTGTCGGATGTTAGTGATTAAACTTAGGACCCTGTGAAAGCCAAGTATCCACTCCTTCTGAGCCAATCCAGTTACACTCGGTTTTTACACTCAGAAGCTGACCTGAGAGAAAAAAAACTTTTTGGAAGACAAAGCAAATTTCAAAGTTTCCATATTAGAACAAAGTCTGTTTTGAATGGTGCTCATTAAATAATTGAATACTCTTAACTTCTGTTTTAGCTACTTCTAGTTGGTTGATTTATAAATTTTGGAATGTGCTTTGGCTACCATTAAAAAGAACATTAATATAACTAACACTTGCAGAAATCATTAGCCACAACATTCTTATACCTGGAAAAAAACAGGACAGTGGTATTTGAGTTGACTGTTACTTGTAGATTATTAGTTCTGTTTCTAAGAAGTGATATTTCTTATCCCTAAGTATATAACGAGTGTGAGTAGATATTGGCATCGGGCCTGCTAGTATTTGTTCCTTACACTTATAACTGACTACATTTTTACTTGTAACTGCCCAACATACTAAATGTACTTTTTGGTTATTGTGCCAAACCACTTCCATAAAACAAAGCAAAAACAAATTCTGTTGGTAGGAAACTCAGTTTTATGTTAGTTTTTGCCATTTAGGATAGCTTTGTAGAACTAATAATTTCATGATTTGTTGTAATAATAAATACAGTTTGGCATGGCATTAACTTTATATATGTTATCTCTAATCCTTGTAGAATCCATTTAAGGTAGGTGTCAATACCCCTTTTTACTGGCAATAATTGGCTCAGTATCATGTAGCTACTAAGTGATAGAATCCAGACTTTTTAAATTCAGGAATTTTCATTTGTCAAATTCCTAACCTCACTCTGTCAGATTGGCTCTCATCCTTTATTCAGAAAAAAAGTACACTTTATAAAGATGGTTTAACATTCACTTGGAAATGACCTTGATAGAGGGGGGCTGGTATTGAACATATGAGGAAAGTTAATATTAGAAAATGTTTTTTTCTTCTCTAGGTGGGAATGATTTAATGATGCATTCAGAATGTCAAATGGGAATCAGTTCATTCAAGTTGATCAATTGAGACTGAATCCTTTAATAACTATTTACTTGCTTCTTAGGTCTTTTGCAAACTGTCCCAGGACCGTAAAATATTATAGCCAATAAAGTGACCGGTCTATGTTTTGGCATGTTGGTCTTCATTTTACAAGTGCCCAGTGTATGCAGGGGCCTGCTGTAAGCCACTTTTATGCAAAGACAACAAATAAAATCCTCCCTTACCAACTTAGAACTTAAATTTCATGATACGTAGTTGATACTTAACTAGTACAGAACTATCACCACAGTAAATATATGATTTTTCAATTATATAGTTTTAAAAGTGAATATAAAACACAATCAATTTCTTTCAAAAATGATACTTTTGTAGTGATCACAATGAGATACTCTATTAGTGTGTGAAAGTGTGCATTATTAGGTAAGACTTTTTCAAATGTACTTTACATTTCATAAGCCTTTATTGAGCTTTTTTCAGTCTAACTCAATTCCATTTAATTTCGCTAATTCTACTCATCCAATAGATACACTAGCATCATGCTTCTTCTAGGTGCATGACTCTCCTAATACCTTTCAGAAAGGATACATGTGCATAATGAGTGAGCTCAATGGATTGTCACCAGTCTTCCTTAGACTCCTTCTAGTTATGAGACTCCAAAGTCTTCACACAGGTAAAAGCAAAACATTTTGGTAAAGTTACTTTCCTGGTCATGGAGGAAACTGGGAGTAAGGAGAGGGTTATGTCAATACATGGAAAATAATCCACATAGTTTTATTTTTAACTAGTAAGTTGTTGTTGTTGTTTTTTTTCTCCAAAATCACATTTCTAAAATTCCCTTTTAGTAAGCAGGAATGAACCATATAATTTTACTGTTTCTTTATTCTTGGGTTAGAATTGAGACATGGTGGTTCTATTTAAATGTTTGTAAATTCTTTTATTACATTGAATACATTTACATTGCCCATGTAAAACTAGACACAAAGTGGTATGTTTATATTACATGTCATTTCACTTGCCTTTAAAGTACCTCAGATACACCTTACTTTTCCAGTTTCTTCTCACCATAGCCCTTTAGTGAGATTTCAGGAATATGAATATGACAAAGTATAACTAGATTTAACTGCTCTTCTAGATTTCTGGAACTTGCTGGATAATTTAGGAAAGCATTTATGAAAAGACTCCATTAGAGATAGCTTTTGTAAGCACAAAGACTATTGTCAACACCTCTATATAACTTTTTTTCCTCCAACTAGAAGATTCTTTAATTAAATTTATTTTTTACTTTTTTTATTTTAGAGAGAGAGAGACAATTGGCATGTCAGGGCCTCAGCCATTGCAATCGAACTCCATACACTTGCACCACCTAGTGAGCATGTGCAACCTTGTGCCTGTCTCACCTTTGTGCATCTGGCTTATGTGAGCTCTGGAGAGAGATTGAACATGGGTCCTTAGGCTTCACAAGCAAGCGCCTTAACCACTAGGCCACCTCTCCAGCCCCAGAAGATTCTTGTTTTCTTTTTTTTTATTGACAACTTCCATGACTGTAAACAATATCCCATTCCATGGTAATTCTCTCCCCCCGCCCCACTTTCCCCTTTGAAACTCCACTCTCCATCATATCCCCTCCCCCTCTCAATCAGTCATTATTTTATTTTGATGTCATGATCTTTTCCTCCAATTATGATCTTTCTGTGCCCAATTGGTTATACTAAGGGCTACTAGCTGGCTTCCAGTATCTGCATGAGAGCAACTTTCCTACTTACCTGCCTTATCCCTATGATGATTGATGGACAGTTGCACAGAACCACTGCCCACACATAGTGAAATGTTAAAATAGATTAAGAAAGAACTTTGTAAAGCCTCCCTTCCAGGGTACTAAGAAATCAGTAGGTATATATTTTCTAATTTGTTTTCTATCTTTTGTCACACGTAGTATTTGCTTGACTATGTCATTTGTCTGACAGTCTTATTAAAAGCTAACAGAGGCAGGGGAGATTGCTCAGTGGTTAACGGTGTTTGCTTGCAAGCCTGCTGAGGACCTGAATTTGATCTTCACTGCCCATGTAAAACCACACACAAAGCAGCACCCATGTCTGTAATCCCTACACACCTCTGGTAATGAAAGGTGGAGCCAGGAGGATTCTAAAGCTTGAGACTCTGTCTCAGTAAGGCAGAAGGAGAAGAGAAGTACCCCAAGGTGGGCCTCTGACCTCCACATGTGCACTGTGGCACATTCACACCCATATATACACAGACATTTACTCACATATACAGGTGTAAACAAGTAATAACAACTGAAAAAATTAAGCTAATGGAAAAAATAGAGAACTTAAATTTTCTTATAAAATGAGATTCCTAATTGTGTTTTGGGGACATATCATTGCCCAGCATTAAAAAAAAATAAATGTTAAAATCCTAATAATTAAAAAAAAAAGCCGGGCGTGGTGGCGTATGTGTTTAATCCGAGCACTCGGGAGGCAGAGGTAGGAGGATTGCCATGAGTTTGAGGCCACCCTGAGACTCCATAGTGAATTCCAGGTCAGCCTGGGCTAAAGTGAGACCCTACCTCGAAAAAAAAAAAAGAAAAAAAAAAGCTTAAATAACAGGCATTATTACTGTAAGTCAAATGTGATGTGTATAACCCATGGCCTGCAGGCCACACAATCACATCTGATTTAAGATAGCTATGAAGCCCAACGCAAAATTATAAACTTTTTAAAAATTTTATAAGATTTCTTGTGGTTTTTTATAACTCAGTTGTACAATTCTTAAGATGACATCAAATTACAATGTCAGAAGATTAGACAGCTGAGCATATAGTAAAATTTTCAGTGTATACCTCTATTTTAACAAATGTATGATGTCATATAGCCACCAGCATCAGAATAAGTACATAGAACTTTCCTGTCACCCCAGAAAATTCCTTAATGCTTCCTTGTAGTCACATCCTCACAGCACCTCAACGTTTGGCAACCGGTTTTGCCTTTCCATAAGGTACTGTTTGTTGTTGTTTGGGGGATTTTTGTTTTGGGGTTTTCAAGGTAAGGTCTCGCGCTAGCTCAGGCTGACCTAGAATTCACTCTGTAGTCTCAGGGTGGCCTCGAACTCACAGCGAGCCTCTTGCCTCTGCCTCGAGTGCTGGGAGTAAAGGCGTGTGCCACCATGCCTGGCAAGGTAGTGTTTTTAATTTGGCTTCATCCATTCAGAATAATGTAGCTTACATTCACCCATGTTGCCATATGGAACTATGGGACTGTTCCTTTTATTGCTGATTAGTATTACACTATATGGATATACTAAAGTTGTATTTATCTGTTGACCAACTAAAACAGTTTTGGCATTTATGATTGTGTTAAACATTGATACAGGTTGTTGGCTAACTATAACTTTCCATTTCTCTTAGGTAAATATTTAGGAATAGGGTGCCAGGATATATGATAACACAATCTTTTAAAAGTGCCAAATTATTTTTATTTTTTAAAATATTTTTATTTATTTATAAGCAGAGAGAAAGAGGAGAGAGACAGAGAAAATGAGTTTGCAAGAGCCTCCAGCCACTGCAAACAAAGTCCAGATGCATGTGCCACTTTATGCATCTGGCTTTAGGTAGGTTCTGGGAAATCGAAGTTTAGTCATTAGGCTTTGCAGACAAGTGCCTTAATCACTAAGCCATCTCTCTAGCCCCCAAATTAGTCTTCTAAGTGTCTACATCATGTACGTTCCTGACAGCAGGCTACTAGGGCTCCGTGTGCCCACACCTTCACCAACATGTGGCGTTTCCAGTTGTTGTTCTTGGTTAGTTTGTGTGGGTAGCCGTCATTCAGTACGTGTGTGGTGGTGACACCTCATGGCTCTGATTTGCATTTTAGCAGGGGAATGAGTGAAGGGCTCTCAGCCAGTCACTATATACTGCCTTCATATTTGTGATGAAACTTGGTATTTGTGATGAAATTTGTGTAGAAACTCTCCATCTGGAGTCATCAGAATAGTGAACCTCAAAAAGTTATCCTTCCCACCCTCTGGAAGTTGTCAGTATCTGGAGCTGTTTTGAGGAATCACAGCTGGAGGATGTGCTGTGGTCATCTAGTAAATAGAGGCCAGTGAGGCTTCAAAACACAATCACAGGACCCCCGGCCTGCTTGAGACAAAGACGTGCCAAGTTTAAAACGCCAGTAGGACCAAGGCTGACAAGCAGATTCAGCCAGTGAAACAGTCAGCACACTGAATATGAAAGCCTCACCCACCAAATTCTCAGCGTGCAGCGTGAGACATTGTGTGCTCTGAAAGGCCTCTGCAGCCGGAAAGGAGGGTGTTTCATCCACCAGTATCGTGCACACTGCCCGGCAGCTCAGCAGGTCCCGTAAGGTTGGCAGTGACTGGTGATGGTGCTGTATGATCCCCCGTAGCTCTAGGTATAATTGATACACATTAAATAATTTTAATTATCTGAAAATTTGGTGATCTCCAACAAGGTCATATTGATTTGTCATTCACTGCTAAGCCCAAAATGTGCAGGAAGAATTTTTTCCCCCAGTATGGCTGTTGCCTACTTTGCATTTCCAGTGAAGCTTGAGATTTAGGGTTTTTTATTGTTTGTTTATTTTGTTTTTTGCTTTTCTTTGTTTCTGTTTTTTTTTTTTCTTTTGAGTTGTAGACTTGATCTTGTTTTTTATAAGCCCTAAACATATTCTTATTTAGCTGCCAAAGGGAGGAAGAATCTGTTTCCAGACCATATGACATATATGCATGGCATTATTTTTTACTACTGAGAAAAACAGTAAGCCTTCCCTTACGGTACTGTACTAAAATTAATCAGGATTACAGAAGCCAGCCTTCAAAATCATTATCAGAACTTAAACCACTCCTAAAGACAGGCAGGCTTTTCAGGTAGTTCATCTTAGTGGACCTGACAGAATTGTTGCCATGCTCACTATATGTGGTTAGTTGTCTAACCCTTGTTACTTTGTATTTGCATTTTTCTGAAATCAAAGGTGAAAATATGACTGCTTCTTCGTAGTGTTGGAAAATTGCCGGGTGTGGTGGTGTACACCTTTTTTTTTTTTTTTTTTTTTTTTTTTTTTTTTTTGAGGTAGGGTCTCACTGTAGCTCAGGCTGACCTGGAATTCACTATGTAGTCTCAGGGTGGCCTCGAACTCACAGCGATCCTCCTACCTCTGCCTCCTGAGTGCTGGGATTAAAGGCGTGCGCCACCACGCCCAGCTTGTGGTGTACACCTTTAATCCCAGCACTCCGGAGGCAGAGGTAGGAGGATCGCTGTGAGTTCGAGGCCACCCTGAGACTACATGGTGAATTCCAGGTCAGCCTAGGCTAGAGTGAGACCCTACCTCGGAAAAGAAAGAAAGAGAGAGAGAGAGAAAGGGAGAAAGGGAAAAGGAAAAGAATGGATTTCCTTGTTTCAGCAACAATTGGGTTACAATCTTTAATGAGCTCATTAACCCTCAAGGAACCAGTACAGACGCATTTGGAATTACAAGTAAGAGTAGATATTTTGGGGGCTAGGAATAAAGCCCAGTGGGTGAGAGTACTTGTTGCGCAAGCATGGAGACCTGAGTTCAATCCCCACCACCCACATAAAAAGCCAGTTGTGGCAACATGCACCTGTAACCCCAGAGCTAAGGGGAGCGAGTAGACAGGAGGATGATCACTGGGGCTTACTGGTCAGCCAGTCTAACTGAAAATGGTGAGCTCTGGCTTCAGCAAGAGATGTGTCAAGGAAATACAGTCAAAGAACATTCTCTGACCTCCATATGTCAACTCACAAGGCGTGTGCACCTGCTACATACACTGCACACATACAACCTCCCCACACACACACACACTACACACACAAAAAAAGAGTAGATATTCTAAGACTGGATTGAGAACTCTCTCACAGCTGCTCTACTCATCAGTCATCATGGGACCCAGTATGACTTCAGGTGGCACATGTGGTCCTTCACATTTATCATGCTGCCCATTAGAGGGCAGCAGTGTGCAGACACAGCAGTCAGGAAGCCAACTGCTAAGCAGTCTGCCATAAATTAGAAAATGTAGCCGTGGTCTGCTGTTGATATACAATGTTTATACAAATACGGATAGCCTCAACTTTGAACTTTTTCTATAATAACATAATTTTAAAATGCTTGTTGTAGATAGATAGACAGACAGACAAACAGATATGGTTTGTAGTATTTCCAATTACTTAGGGAAAAACTTTTAGGAACAACATTTCATTAATAAGTGACTTCTGTTTAATGATTTATTGGTACTGCCACCCTTTCTACTAGTACAACTGCTATTGTTTTTTAAAATTTAAATGGCCAAGGATGTGATTTTCAGAAAGAAAGGAATGCATTTCATTTTAGAAACATGGCACCATACCAGAAAATATGTAATGAATAAATATTTTTCAAATAAATATAGCCTAGACTTTTGGAAAGGAGCTTTAGATTCATTTCTGGGGAGACATGTATAGTGTGCATTTGTTCATCTTCTAAGAACTGTACTTTCACAGCCTATAACGGTCCCCCCACAGCTCTTCTAAAAGTAGGTACTTTCTTTTGTCCAGAGTACTAGCAAGGAAACTAAAGCACAAAGGGATGATAACTTGACATTGTGCCAGTTCACACTGCTGGTAAAGTGGCAGAGCATGGATTTGAACTCCCAGACCCTGAAATCAGTGAGAGAGCATGAATTAAAAGTACTTTGGTATACTTTCTCTCCAACTAGCTAACTTTCCCCCTGAATTATAATACTACATGGTACTATCATATTTCACATCTAGTCTTATTTATGGGCTTTATATTCTATATGTCCTTTAACCCTTTATTAATACCATCATATTCGTGTTTAAGGTTTATATAAGTCTTAGTAACTGGAAAGCTTGGCTTTTCCACACTCTGGGTTAGTCTGTTATCAGGAAAAATACTTGAGACAATCAACTTACAAGGAAGAAAGATATACTTTGATTCAATGAGCCAGAGGTTTTATAGTCCATTGTTAGTACACCCTGTTACTTTGGAACTGTGGGTAGCATAGTGAATCTGACAGGTCTGCATGGTGAAGGATACTGCTCATTTCATGGTGGCCAGGAAACGGGAGAGAGAGAGAGAGAGAGAGAGAGAGAGAGAGAGAGAGAGAGAGAGAGAAGGAAGGGCGGGCCAGGGTCCCAGTAGTCCCTTCAAGGGCAGGTACTCAATGACCTCACTTCTTTCCACTTGCCCTTCCTTCCAAAGGTTCCAGCACACCCCATATCACTATGACCAATGATCAAGTCTGGCATGTAGGCCACTGGGGGACATTTCAGATCCAAACCATAATGTTCTTCTGAATTTCCTTCTGTTTATGGGTCTTTGTTCTGTTCTATAAGATTAAGGAAAAAATTGTCACATTACAGATTTTTACTAGAAGTGATCAGTCTATTCTTATTTTCCTTTTCTTTTTAAAATATGTTATTTTTATTTATTTACTAGAGAGAGAGAGAAAGGGCAGAGAGAGAATGGGCACGTCAGGGCCTCCAGCCACTGCAAACAAACTCCAGACACATGCACTGCCTTGTGCATCTGGCTTTCGTGGGTCATGGGGAATCAAACCTGGGTCCTTTGGCTTTGTAGGCAAGTACCTTAGCCACCAAGCCATCTTTCCAGCCCTCTATTCTTTTTTAACTAAACAATTTTAAGTGATTATAAGAGTGATATATAAAAATCCATGCTGAGAGAAAAATAATATATAACTCAGACATCATTAAGATTTCTACTTATCTCATGTTTTAAAAGTTATAAATATTATTTACTTCATGGAAAATATAGTGTGTTTTTTACTACAAAAAATAAGTATAAATGAAACAGAAATAGTAAAAATACTTTAAATGATTCAGGACTGAAAGTCTATGAATTATCTCTAGCCTAGATAAAAAAAAAATTGCCCAATATGTTTTAGAGAATTTATAATGAAAAAAAATTTAATTCTCAAAATTTGAGTAGAAAATATAACAAGAAATTATATCTAAAACAGAGTAAACTTAATACTTTTTGGAGAAAGCAGTTACAAATAACATAGACTAGTGGTGGTGATGTTAATCCCAGGCAGAATTTTAGAACCTTTTTAAATATACCTTTTCCCCTCTCAGGGACAATGTAAGGTAAGCCTGAATATATAACTTGGAGAAAACTATCCGTCAGTCATCACTCAATGAGTAGTGCATGAACTAAAACCTAGTTTTTTTGACACTTAAAACATTATTTCCATTGTACTATTGAGATATTTGCTGCTAACTCACATTTTTCTTTTTCTGGATCTGGGCCACATAACCAAAAAGGATTGTGGGGACCAGTTCTAATAAATGAAGAAAGTTGGACATTTTTAACTGACAATCGCATATGCAGGACACTAAGGGGTTTAGTCTGCATGAGTAACATAGGTTCAGGGGAAATAAGGAATTTTTTTGATGGAGAAGTATAATAAATGCTAGAATTGGTCTAAGAATGGCTGTAAAGCAGCCTTCCCTAGAGAACTTTATTGAACACATGGATTCCACTCTGCTTAGTATTTGAAATACAATCCTACTTAAGTAGATGTCAGATAAAATCCATGCCAGCCCTAAGTGCATTGAAAAAATATTAGCTGATAGAGATTGGGGTGTAGCTTAGTGGTAGCATGAAGAAGCCCTGCCCACTTTCAACCTCCTGCACTGAAAACTGAAAAACAAAAAGTAACTGACACATTTAGTTAAATTATTACAATTTTGATGCATATCCATGTAAGTAATTTAGAGTGTCCACTTGATGCCTGGCAGTTTCTTTATTTTTGTTTCTTTTGTTTGGGGGGGGGTTGTGCATGTGTGTGTTGGATGCATGTTCATCCTGGGGGGGGGGGGCACATGTGTGTGGGTGCTAGTGGAGGCCAAAGGACAACCTTGAGTAACATTTTCTCTGGTACACTGTCCACCTCTTCTTGAAACAAGATTTCTCACTGGCTTGGAGCTCACCAGTTAGGCTAGGCTGTTGGGCCAGAAAGCTCTATGGATCCTCTTGCCTCTGCCTCCTCGGCACTGGATTATAGGTATGTGCTGCCATGCCCAACATTTTTACATGTCTACTAGGGATCAAACTCAAGTCATCATACCTGTATGGCAGGTACTTTACCAACTGACCTATTTCCCCAGCTCCCACTCATTTTCTAGATGCAACACTTAGGTAGATGTAGCAACAGACCATAAAGTCCAGGTGAAGCACATGTTCAAGGAAGACCAACGACCGCCTAGCTGTCCCAGGTGCTGCCGCAGGGAGAATGGAAGCTAGGCTCTGGTCTGCTGTGTGTTTGGGCATGTCTATGGATGTGTAACCACTCAGCTGCTGATTTCAATGTGTCCCTTTGAATCCTATGTACTTTCATGACTGTTTTCCATTGCTCTTTTAACTTTCGGGTAATTTTACCTATCTATGATGTTGCAGGAGAATCCAAACCCTCATATGGCATTCCAGAAAGTTCCACGTCCAACAGAAGGATCCCACTTGCGAGTTCATATTCTCCCTTTCCCAAAGATTAATGAAGCCTGGGTGCAGGAATTAATACAGGAAAATCTTGCTAAGAACCAGAATGTTCCTCCTGCTACACGAGTGGAAAAGAAATGTGTTGTGCCAGCAGGCCCACCTGTTGGTATGTACTTGTTTGTTTATTTTAAAAATGAACCTTTTATGAGGTGGTATAATCCCAGCATTTGTAAAGCTGAAGCAGAAGGATTGTCAAAAGTTTGAGGCCAACCTGTGCTACATATTGAATTCAAGGTCAGCCTGGGCTTCATAATGAGACTCTGTATCAAAATTAGACCAAAATAAATAAAATATATATAGAGAGATTTTTTTTTTAAGGCAAGCCCAGCAGACTGGCCTTTTTTTTTTTTTTTTTTTTTTTTTTTTTTTTTTTTTTGAGAGAGAGAGAGAGCGAGAGAATTGGCACACCATGGCCACTAACCACTGTAATCGAACTCCAAACACATGTCCCACTTTGTGTACATGTGCAACTAGCTTAAATGGGATCTGGGGAGTCAAACATGGGTCCTTAGGCTTTGCAGGCAAGTGCCTTAACCACTAAGCCATCTCTCCAGCCCAGATATTTCTTTTATCTTTTTTATGCAAAATGGGGAGAAAGAAAGAATTGGCACATCAGGGCCTCCAGACACATGTGCCCCCCCCTTATGAACACGTGTGATATTGCATGCTGCATCTCTGTGCATCTCGTTTATGTGGGACCTGGAGAGTCAAACATGAGTCCTTAGGCTTCACAGGCAGATGCAATAACCACTAGGCAATCTCTCCAGCTCATAGGTATTTCTTTTTATCAAGATATAGGATACAGCAAAATAGCATAGATTTCACAGAAGAAGTGAAGAAACTCATATAACTAGAAGAAGAATGCTATGCCCAGAAACTGTATTACTAATTGCCTTTCACAACAGATGATAATTATCTACCTGCTACCATTATAAAATCTTTCTTTTTAGAAAACAGCATTATTCAGCCATTATCACTATTTAATCTGAGAACATTTTCATAACCCATAGAGAAACCTTTTACCTGTTAGCAGTGATTTTCCATTTCCTTCTAGAACCACTGCCACTCGAAATTAGGTAGTACCCACTTCCTTCATAGTTTAGCCTATTTGGGACATTTTACATAAACAGAATTACATGCTATATATTATTTCATTGGTATATTTTCAAAGTTTATATGATAGGATTATCAGTATGCTGTTGCTTTTTAAAATTTTTATTTGTGTGTGTGTGTTGTGTGTGTGTGTATGTGCATGCGTGTGCATACATGCATGCATGCGTATGCATGCCAGGGTCTCTTGCTATCATAAACATATGCCTATCTCACTTTATGTGGGTGGCTGGGAAATTGAACCGAGGGCAGCAGACTTTACAAGCAAGCACCTTTAACTGCTGAGCATCTCCCCAGCCTCTTTATTACTTTTTTTTAATGATTGAATAATGGTCTATGGTAAGTAAAATATATATTTAACATTTTCTCTTTTTTGATTGATATGTGTATGTATGTGTAGGATATGTGTGCATGTTCAAGTGTGAGTGCAAGTGTGTGTATGTGCAAATGCCAAAGCATATATGAGGAAGGGTCTTGTGTTGTTCATTATTCATCTTCCAGTCTCCAGGCTGACTGGTTTGCAAGCTTCTGGAGAATTTTCCTTTTTCTACCTCCCCTCACTTGCTGGAATTACAGCAACCTGCCAGAGCTTCTGGCTTTTACCTGGGATGTGGGTATCTTCTCAGCCCCTGTATGTTTCACATTTTTTTGTCCATTCTGAGGTGATGGGTATTTTGGTTAGTTTCTACTTTTGGCTATTGTGAATAATACTGCTGTGAACATTCATGCACAATTTGTGTGGGTGGGTCTATAGCTCAGGGGTAGAATATTTGTTTATTTTGTTTGGGAATATGTTTTTAGCTTCTCTTGGGTACACCATACCTAGGAATCAAACAGTGAGCTTACATGTAATTTGTGTCTAATATACTAAGGAACTGATAAACTGTTTCCAAAGCAGCTGCCCATACTTCACTTCCACCAGCTATGGGGAAGTGTATAGATAACACCCAGCCATGCAGATGATGACCTTCTCTCCCTATGTCTGTTGGGTATTCATGTATCTTCTTTAAAGAAGGTCTACTTGTCCACTTTTAAATTGAGCTACTTATCTTTTATTACCGAATTGTTATAGTTCTCCATACTTTAAACAATTTCCTTGTTAGATATTTCCTCCCATTTTGTGGGTTGTCTTTTTTTCTAACACGAGTTTTCAAACAAATTAGGGATATGTGTGAAAATCTCATTATAAGGGGCTGGAGAGATGGTTCAGCAGTTAAGACACTTGCCTGCAAAGCTTCGTGACCTCAGTTCAGTTCCCTAGTATCCACATAAAGTCAGATGCAAGAAGTGGCACATGCCTCTGGAGGTCATTTGCAGTGGCTGGAGGCCCTGGCATACTCATTCTCTGTCTGTCTCTCTCTCTCCTTCTGTCTCTCTCTCTGCTTGCAAATTAATAAAGTATTTTTAATCTCACTATAAAACAAATCTCATTATAATAGTGGAGTTGTCTGTTTTTCTTTCTCATTTTACTCTATTTCTGGTTTTCCTGATTTATTCTGAAGTTGGTTTAATAGATAGATAGATGGATAGATAGATAATGTTATAGCATACTTGTTATTTATCTCTTTATTATTATGAAATGTGAACTCAGTTGTATTCTCCAAAGGAAAAAAATTAGAATAAATTTTATGAATTTTTTTCAAGGAAGCAGATTTTTATTTTATTGACAGTCTCTATTATTCAGTTGTTCAATTATAGTGATTTCTGTTTTATTGTCACTTTTCTTTTGAAAGTTTAGTGTTTTGTAAATGTACATATTCTGTGTTGAGGATATCCCCTTTTGTTCCCTTTCTCACTACACCTCTGTTGGTTATCTTTGTCTCCCTCAAACATTTCACTTCTGCTTTCATGTTTCTTATACATAGATGATATCATATATCTATTTAAAACCTAGGATCTACAAATGAAAAAAAAACAAGAAATTGCTATTTCTAAGGCTGGCTTAATTTAGTGAGTATGATTATCTCCAGTTGCATGCATCTTACTGCAAACAACATGACTTCATTTTTTATTTATGACTGAAAAAGTTTCATTGTAAATATGTATCACATTTTCCTCATCCATTCATCTGTTGTTGGACCCCTGGTTTGGTTCCACACATAACTATTATGACTAGTGCTCTAGTAACATTGATGTGCAAGTATCTCTGTGAGATGTTGACTAAGAGTGCTTCCAAAGGAAATTTTTAATTCTGAGATGATAAACATAGTCATAACAAAATATTTTGTAATATCTTGCCGTAAAGAAAGGTTAAAATAGTGCTAAAGAGACTTAAGGATTAAAAGTTTATAAACATAATGATGTTGCCCTTTCAGTAGAATGGTATTATTTGAAGACTATAAGAAGTTTCCTACTAAAATATGAGATTTATATTTCTGTCTCTACCACTGACCTACATGTGTGGGAAGTGCCATAGCCCACAATTAAGATGAGCATTTCATGCAAGTTTAAACTACTTTGAGATTCCATCTCACTCCAGTCAGAAGGTCTGTTACCAAGAAAACAAATAACAACAAATGCTGGTAAGGATGTTGATGGGAATGTAAACTGATCCAGCCATGAAGCAAATCAAAGGACGCTTCTCAAGAAAGCTTCTGACCCAGCTCCACCACGCCCAGCATATACCCAGTGACTCTCCATCCTGCTATGGAGACACTTACCTGTCCATGCTTACTGCTGTGTTCTTCACAATTCCAAGGAAATGCTATCAGCCCAAATGTCTCTCAACAGAAGAATGGATAATCAAAGTACACTATATATAGACAATAAAATTTTACAAGAAGATAGATAGAACAAGAAAATAATATGTTAAGTAAGGTAGCCCAGGCTCAGAAAAGTAGATGCTACACATTTTCTCTGACTTGCAGATCCAGGTTCGATTCCCCAGTACCCATGTAAACCAGATGCACAAGGGGATATATGCATCTGGAGTTCATTTGCAGTGGCTGGAGGCACTGGTGTGCCCATTCTCTGTCGGCCTCTTTTTCTCTCTCTCTCTGTTTCAAAAATAAATACATAAAACAAAATATATTTTTAAAAAGTAGATGTTTTCCTTTGTTTAATATAATTTTATTTTGCACTATGAATTAATTTGTCTTGTAGCTAAGTGTATCATTAGACTATATCTTGTGTAATTATCCATTCACTTGTCTAACATTTCAAACCTTCAATGCCACATAACAAGGGAAAAATAAATACCAAATACTGGTCATATTAACAATCTTAAATTAATATTCCCTTGCTTATACATTTGCCAACGTGTTAACTTATTTGTGTTTTTCTTATGCTCCTTTACTAGTTTCCATAATAGATAAGGTGACAACAGTTTTCAACAGTGCTCAGAGACTGGAGGTTGTTAGAAACTGCATCTCATTCATATTTGAAAGTAAAACTTTGGAGACTGAAAAGGTAAAATACCATTTTTCCTATTTATCATTCCTCTTTCAGATTTACATTGTGAGATTGGCAACTGGCCTCTCCTCTAATTCTTTCCCTTTTCTTAATAAAGTATGCTTTCATTGTTTAAATCATTCTAAACATATAGTGTCTACAGTTTAAAACTGGAGCTTAAGCCTATGCCTATAAGAGAAATAATGGTAATCATTTTTCTTTTAAACATGGTTCTTTAAACCCTATTTTGACATCAAATAAATTTGTATTTATTTTAAATACAATTGTAACCATTGCAACGAGTTTAGTTAGATTGTATAATGCATTCTAGAAACTGGTATTCAATTTAAATATACCTCCTTGAGGGCTGGAGTAATTGCTCACATGTTAAGGGACTTGGCTACAAAGCCTAATGACCTAGGTTCAATTCCTCAGTACCCATGTAAAGCCAGATGCACAAAGTGGCAAATGCATCTGGAGTTTGTTTGCAGTGGCTGGAGGCAGTGGCATGCCCATTCTTTCTGCCTGTCTCTCTTCTGTCTCTGCTTGCAAATAAATTTGTAAATATTTTTAAATTTGCCTTAAATTTTCTTCCCTACTTCCCAATGAAACATGCTTAATATAATGTAACTTTTTCTTAATGAGTTATAGTCATAGTTCTTAACATCTTTTACAAAGGGTTGGTAAAGCATATTTCGCTGTTTGCCCTATACTCAGTGATCCCTCATCTTTGTATGTTTGGTTGTTTGGTTGGTTTCCTCATTTTCTTATCGTTGAAATGTTGTAGATTTTCTTCATTTTTGCTTACAGCTTTTTGCATACTGTTTCTTTTCTGTTTTGTTTTGGTATGCTCTGGTTTGTTTGAGGTTTGGGTTTTTGAGAAAGGTTTTCCTTTCCAGTCTGTGCTGTCCTTAAGCTCTCAGTCTTCCTGCCTTAGCCTCCAAACTGCTGGGGCATTAGTATGTGATGTCATACCCAGCTTTACGTGCTCTTTCTCATAGCTGCCTTAAACATGATTATACTCTCTTACTCTAAGATTTTTTTTCCTTCTTTCTCATTCATGCCTTTGTTCTGTTCCTTTAGGTTGTTCCAAATTAAATAAACTATTTCTATTATAACATGCAAATTAATAAGCCTTATGTGATGAACTAAAGGAGACATTCTGGAGTGTTCTTATGAGAGAATTTTAATGCCTATACCTAGAGATTATTTCTGTTGCTTTAAGTTTTTTTCTTTCTTTATTATGATATTGAAGTAAGGAGACATCTAAGATTATAGAAGTGTTCACTCAGACATTAAAACTGAATACTAATGAAATAGATGACCAGCTTAAACATACAAAATCATTTGTGCTTTTGTCATTGTAATTTTCCTTTTATTGTGCCTTGGACATTTGGCCAGTTGTAGAAACATCTAAGTGCTTGTAGCTTTGAGTCATGATCTGAAGCAGCAGTTTGGCTACTAAAGTTCTGTCAAATCTAAGAAAAAAAAATTCAGTTTAATATTTTTTCATGTAAGCTACTTGTATTTATTTTTCTCATTTGTTTATAAATAAAAATGAGTACATATTGTCTGTTGGTTTTATAATAAATAATAGTGAATCACTTCTTCCCTGAGAATTTAATTCTGCTACCAACTTTTTTAAATACTTGACAGAATGTATTTGAATTTTCAATGTAGTTGTTTAAAGGTTACTTTCTTCCAATACTATACACTTTTGTCACTTATAATGCTCTTCTTCTCAGACCCTTCCTGCTGCCTTGAGGGCCCTTAAAGGAAAGGCAGCAAGACAGTGTCTCACTGATGAACTGGGTTTGCATGTCCAGCAAAACCGGGCGATATTGGACCATCAGCAGTTTGATTATATAATAAGGATGATGAATTGTACTCTACAGGTAAGTTTTAGTCCTTTTGTTGTTGTTCTTGCTTTTTCCAAGGTAAGGGGATCCCTCTAGCCCCAGCTGTCCTGAAACTCACTCTGTCATCTGAGGCTGTCCTCAAGTTCACAGTGATCCTCCTACCTCAGCCTCTTAAGCATCGATTAATGGTGTGTGCCACCATGCCCCATCAAATTCTTGATATTTCTTAGTCGTAGCTGAGAGCCAATATCCGTAGAAACACTCATCCGTTGACATAAGTGATAAATTATCGATTCTTGGTTTTCTCCTAAAAAGTACTATTTTATCTTATGAGTTTTGCATATAAGCCAGTTCTTTAAAAATGAAGTCAACTTTAAGGCATTGAGTTATATATTACTCAATATCTGTAATCACATCTATCAGTTGTATTATTAAGGCAGAGATCAATTAATAGTAAATAATGTAAATGATAAGTTATTTACTAAGTGCTTTATATATGTAAAAACAAAAGAAACAATTGCTAGTGGGCTTCAAGATAGGTGTACAACCATCACACAAAATAGGGAAGACTTAAAATAACAGACGCAAATTCTTTGGGCTCCTTGTTACAGATGTTCTATGGAATTGCCATCCTGTTCTCTCTAAATATTGAAATTTCAAAATTATTAGACTCCAGGGGAAGTAAATAAAAATACATGTTAAATAATAACATATTAGAAAACAAGAATCATAGGGTATCATTGGCAATAAAATATGTAGATGAAAGATCCTAAATAAATAAGAAAATATACCATATGTATGGATTGAAAGACCTCGTAAAATAAAAATACTAGTGCTCTTCAAAATAATCCACTGTACTGAAGTGATATAATTCCTATCAGAATCTCAAGTAGATTAAACTTTTACCTTGTAATTACCAGCTCTAATGGAAAAGAATAAACCATGGAGACTTGCTTTATCAGACAGATATAAAAAAAAATTAGGGGCTAGAGAGATGGCTTAGTGGTTAAAGCACTTGCCTGCAAAGCCTAAGGACCTATGTTTGACTCCCCAAATCCCATGTAAGCCAGACAGACAAGGTGATGCATACACCAGGTGTTTTTTGTTGCGCAAGGTGGTGCACTCGTCTGGACTTAAATTGCAAAGGCTGGAGACCCTGGTGCACCAATTTTCTCTCCTCCCCTCATTTTATATATACATATATATATATATATATATATGTATGTATGTATGTATACATACACTATGTGACTTTTAATGATGAAAATAGTGTAGAATTGGCAAAATCATCATAATCAGATTGACCAGTAGAAGAGAATAGAGAGCCAAAAACCAGATATTCACATACACAGAAATGTGATTTATAGAAAAATGATATATAAGAAAGTAGCAAAATGATTAGGGATTTAGTAAGTAGTGGTGGGACAGTTGGATGACCACATAGAGATACCACTGGCATAAATATAAGCATGACTCTCACTCTGTATACCAATATCAGTTCCACTTACATTAAAAACTGAGAGTGAGGAGAGGGGATTTGTGAAGGGGAAAGTGGGGAAGGGGGATATCATAGTTTATTGTCTATAATTATGGAAATTATCTATAAAGTTTTCAAAAAACTGAAAAAAATAAAAACTGCTGCAATCTAAAATAAACTTAAAAATCAAAAAGCTGAGCCTAAAATATTTCAAGCATAATACAGGAGATAGTATTATGATATATGATATTATGATTCGGATAGGGAAGGATTTGTCAAACAACAGTAGTGTCAGTCATAAAAGATTAATTGACTACATTAAAATTAAGAACTTCTATTCATCATACATATATAAAATCAGGCTGGAGAGATGGTTCAGTGGTTAAAGCACTTGCCGGCAAAGCCTAAGGACCCAGGTTCGATTCCTCAGGACCCACATAAAGCCAGATGCACAAGGTGGTATAAGCATCTGGAATTTGTTTGCAGTGGCTAGGAGGCCCTGGTGCACCCACATTCTATCTGCCTATGCCTCTTTCTTTCTCAAATGAATAAATAAAATATTAATATATATTTTTGTATATTTTATTATATATATATGTTTGTATGTGTTTGTGAATATATGTGTGTGTGTGTTTCCTGTTGTAGTAGTATGTACCTGTAATCCCAGCACTCGGGAGGCTAAGGGCAATCTGACTTAGAGGTCAGCCTGATCTACATACTGAGGCCTTGTCTTAAATTAAAAAACACATGCTGCAGAGATGGCTCAGTGGTTAAGTCATTTGCTTTCAAAGCTTAACGAACAGGGTTCTCCCCCAGTACCCACATAATGCCAGATGCACAAAGTGATGCAGGCATCTGGAGTTAATTTACAGTGCCTAGAGGCCCTGGTGTGCGTCCTCTCTCTCTCTCTCTCTCTGTCTCTCTGTATATCTTCGCTTACAAATAAATAAAATATTTTTTAAAAAATATAAAAACAAACAAACAATAAAACCCAAGCAAGTAAGAATATAAACATCAGAGTGACAGGATTTTGCAAAGTAAATACCTACCAACAGGTTTGTACATACATGTAATGATACTCTTGTTAGTTACTTTACTAGTGGCTGTGACCAAGTAGCTGATGAGAATCACCTTAAGGAAGGAAGGAAGGAAGGAAAGGTTTATTTCAGCTTGCAGTTCAGGTGTCCAGTCCGTCAGGGTGGGGAAGGCATGGGAAAGCCACTGCATCTGTGGTCAGGAATAGAGAGAACAGGAAGTCAAGCAGGAGGCACTTTTAAAATGAGCTAAACATGAAATAAACACTCCATTTGTTTAACAAGAATATGAAAGGCTGATCTAAAAAAGATTATCTGTCAGGCATGGTGGTGTATACCCTTAATCCCAGCACTCAGGAGGCAGAGGTAGGATCGCTGTGAATTCAAGGCCAGCCTGAGACTACATAGTGAATTCCAGGTCAGCCTTGGCTAGAGCGAGACACTACCTCATTAAAATAAAGATGATCTATACAAATAATTGAAGTTATACACACTAAACCATAGTGAGATAGCCTTTCATATTTAGTATTAAAAGATCTTAAAAGTCAGGTCATATCAAGTATTGACAAAGTTACAGAATATGTAAACAGGGCTGGTGAATGTAAATTAGTACAACTATATGAGAAAATTTTGTAAGAAATTGCCTCAAAAAATGAAGAATGAGGGCTGGAGAGATGGCTTAGCAGTTAATCACTTGCCTGTAAAGCCTAAGGACCTCAGTTTGAGGCTCCATTCCCCAGGACCTACGTAAGCCAGTTATACAAGGTGGCGCATGCATCTGGAGTTCATTTGCAGTGGCTAGAGGCCCTGGCGCACCAATTCTCTCTCTCCCTCTCTTTCTCTCTCTCTCTCTCTCTCTCTCTCTCTCTGTGTGTGTGTGTGTGTTGCTCTCAAATAAATAAATAAAAATAAACAAAAGAAATTTTAATGAAATTGAAGAAGACACTAGGAGATGGAAAGACCTCCTCCTGTGCCCATGTATTGGAAAAAAATAACATTGTAAAAAGTGCTATCTTACCAAAGCAATCTACAGAGTCACTCACTGCAGTCTCATGAAAATTCCAATGCCATTCTTCACAGAAAGAGGAAAAAAATTTAAAAACTAATGTTAGATGAAGACAAGAGGATCAAAATTCAAAGTCATGCTCAGCTATATAGCAAATTGGAAACCGTCGTGAGTTAAATGAAACCCTGTCTCAAAAACAAAATAAAAACTCCCAAAATTTATATGGAAGCTCAGGTAGCCAAAGCATTTCTGAACAAAAATAAATAAATAAAACTGAAGGTATCACCATGCCTGATTTCAAATTATACTACAGAAGCATAGTAGCATAACTAGTAGCCAAAACAGCATGATGCTGACACAAAAGTTTCCATGTAATTAATGAAATGGAATAGAAGATACAAATATAAGCCCACATAGTGCCAACCACCAGATTTTTTGACAAAGATGCCAAAAATACTGTTGTGGAATTAGAGCTCTGGGTAAGATTAGAACTCCCCATACTCATCCCTAGTCCTTATCCATGCTTACCAAAAAACTGAAAAACAGATTCAGAGAAGAATATGTTATGGAGGATATATTACAGTAGAGTGGAAATGGGAGGGAAGATAAAAAACTGGAAAGCTTCAAAGCCAAGAGGAATTCCTTCCCTCCCAACCAGCACAGCCAGGAGGGGAAAGGGAAATACCAGGCCAAATTCTCTCTCATTGGGAAAGATCTCTCACACACAAAGCTCAGGTCCATTTATATGAATTTATATGAATTAGGCATCCAATTCGCATGAGCCTCATTACCAGGTTCAGGTGAATAGCAAGGTCACTGATTGGCTGATGGCCACCTAGGAGGAAGAGTGACTCAGGAAGGCCCATTCCATTGTTTCTAGTCCCCAGAAAAGTTCAAGAAGGACCAGGAAGCTTCTGCTGCTGCTTTGTCATCTTGAATGAGACTGGCTTGGACTGGTATCCTAGTCTCACCAGGACAGGTAGGGTGTCATCCATACTTCTTTGAGCCAGACCCTAGATGACTGCCTACAAAAAAAACTGAAAAAGAAAAAGGGCTAGAGAGATGACTTAGCAGGTAAGGCACTTGCCTGCAAAGCCAAAGGACCCAGATTTGATTCCCCAGGACCCACGTAGCCAGATACACAAGGTGGCACATGCATCTGGAGTTCGGTTGCAACAGCTGGAGGCCCTGGTGCACCCATTCTCTCTCTGTGTGTGTCTTCCCTTTCTCTCTCAAATAAAAAATTTATTTTTTAAAAAAGAAAAGAAAAGGGCTAGAAAGATGGCTTAGCACTTAAGGCATTTGTCTGCAAAGCCGAAGGATCCTGGTTCGATTCTCCAGGACCCATGTGAGCCAGATGCACAAGGGGGCACATGCATCTGGAGTTCATTGACAGTGGCTGAAGGCCCTGATATGCCCATTCTCTTTCTCTCTCTCTCTCTCTAATTTAAAAAAAAAAAAAAAGATTTAAACTTGACCCCTGTCTCTTCCCCTGCACAAAAATTGACTCCCCTAATGGATGTAAAACCTAAAACACTGAAACTATTAGAGGAAAAAGTAGGAAAAATGATTGAATATACATATAGGTAAGGATTTCCTGAACAACTGCTCCTGCTCAGGAAACACTGCTGAAATTTAATAAATGGGACCTCATAGAATTAAAAAGCAAGGTAAACAATCACATGATGAGACAGCCTACAGAATGTTAAAAAGTCTTTGCTTCCTATACATTTGTCAGAGAATTAATATCTAGAATACACAATGAGCTCAAAAGTAAACAAGGTGCACACCTTTAGTCCTAGCACTTGGGAGGCAGAGGTAGGAGGAGTACTGGGAGTTCAAGGCCAGCCTGGGACTACAGAGTGAGTTCCAAGTCAGCCTGGCCTAGCATGTGACTCTACGTCAAAAATAAATAAATAAATAAAATAAGAAATCAACCTATTCAGTAAATGGGCTAATGAAATGAACAGACAGTTCTTTTAAAATGAAATACAAGTGGCCAATAAGCATAAGAAAAAAATGTTCAACTCCACTACTTTACTAGCCATCAGAGAATGCAAATCAAAGCTACAATAGGATTCCAGTGTACTCCACTGAGAATGGCAATTAGTAAGAAAACAACAAAAAATGCTGACTGAGATGTGGACAAAAGGGGACATTTATATACTACTGGTCAGAAAGTAGCTAGCTTAGCTTAGCTTTAAAACCTAAAAATAGGGCTGGAGAGATGGTTTAGCGGTTAAGCGCTTGCCTGTGAAGCCTAAGGACCCTGGTTTGAGGCTCGATTCTCCAGGACCCACGTTAGCCAGATGCACAAGGGGACACACATGTCTGGAGTTCGTTTGCAGTGGCTGGAAGCCCTGGGGCACCCATTCTCTCTCTCTCTCTCTCTACCTCTTTCTCTCTCTGTTACTCTCAAATCAATAAATTAAAAATGAACAAAAAAATTTTTAAAAAATAAAAAATAAATAAAACTTAAAAATAGGGGCTGGAGGGATGGCTTAGCAATTAAGACACTTGCCTGTAAAGCCTATGGACCCAGGTTCAATTCCCCAGGACCCACATAGCCTAAATGCACAAGGTGGCACATTCATCTGGAGTTCATTTGCAACAGCTGAAAGCCCTGGTGCACCTATTCTCTCCCTCTCTCAAGTAAGTAAAATAAATTTAAAAAAACTAAACTAAAAATAGATCTATTATATGACCTAGCTATACCACTCCTGAGGATTTATCTGAAGGATTTTAAGTCAACATATCATAGATATTCTTGAACATCAGTGTTATTGCACTATTCACAATAGCTGAGTTTTGGAACTAACCCAGGAATCCAATAATTGAGGAGTGGATGAAAGAAACTGTCACATATACATCCATGTTGTAGTTAGTACTGTGTTGCAATCAGTGCCATGTTGCTGAGACAAACAGCAACAGTTTGTGGGAGGAAGGTTATTTCAGTTTACAAATCCAGGGGAAATTTCATCAATGGCAGAAGCTGGCTTCCTTTCATAAATCCAAGCTGAAAGAAAAAACAAAAAAGAAAACAAAGCCGGGTGTGGTGGCTCACGCCTTTAATCCCAGAACACAGGAGGCAGAGGTAAGAGGATTGCAGTGAGTTCAAGGCCACCCTGAGACTCCATAGTGAATTCCAGGTCAGCCTGGGCTAGAGAGAAACCCTACCTCAGGAAAAAAAAAAAAAAAAAAAAAAAAAAAAAACAGCCAGCAAACACCAATTAAAAAAAAATGCACCATAACAGTTCAAACTGCTCTCTCTCTCTCTCTCCACACACCTTTAGGTTGGAATTCAGATTCATCCCCAGTGACACACCTTAGGGCTGAACTCCAGGATCCACCTCCAGTGACATGCCCTCTCTAGCAAAAATCTGCCTGCTAGGGGCTGAAGTTACAAACTCAATTTTAATAAAACACCTGAGTTTCTGTCTCTCTCTCAAATAAATTTTAAAAGCATATAACATCTATAGGTACTTAGTGATATTGACATAACTAGCAAATCTATAAAGAAAATCAAGTTAGGGCTGTGGGACTGAGAATGTAGCTTAGTGATACAGTGCCTGCTTAGCATGTAGGACACCATGTAGACATTCAAAACAAACTAAATATTACCATTAGGATATTGATTACTTTAGTTATGGTCTATTTTGGGAGAGAAACACATCGATTATTGATATGAACAAAAAATACCTTCTGTTATTCGTAAGTGATTATAGTAGTTACCTTCTCATTAATTTTCTGGAGCAATTACTGTCTTGTTGCTGGGACAAAACACTAAGAAGCAGCTTATGGGAGGAAAAAGTTATTCCAGCTTTAAGGGAAAGTTTCACCATGGTAAAAATCACAGCAAGGTGTCATACATTGCTGTATCAACTGAGTAAGCAGCAAGAGTGAACTAGCTAGCACTGGCAGGGAGGATTGGATTATAAAATCAAGGTCCACCCCAGACAAACCTCCTCCAGCAAGGCTCCACTTCCCCCAAAGGCTCCATCAGCTGGGGAGCAAGCATGAGGCTTAATTATCAACACATAAAACTACAGGGGACATGGGCAAAAGGTACTTACATAAAGTATAATGTGATTTATTTTTTACCTATAATTACATATATGCGTGTGTGAAGATGACAGTAAAACCCTGGAAGGATATTTCATTAAGTCCTTACTCCTGGTAGAAGGATCAGGAGAGTTTTGGCTTCCTCTCTCTGCTTGAATGACACATAACTGTATTATATTAAAAAAATTATAGACATACCTTAGTTTTCAAATTTGACAAAGGTTTTTCATTTTATGGAAAGGAATTTTTGAGCACCCATATGAAAAAATAAACCATAATAAATGTGTTCTTTATTACCAATTTGGGATTATTACTATTTCTGTTCTTGTTGAAAAACATATATATAGGGTTTTAACATGACATTCTGAAGTTTTTATAAAAGCATAGAATTTCAAAACAGAGAAGCCAGACATCTGTGTTTATGCTTTCAAAAGGAAAAATTAACTAAATGAACTAATTTTTAGTTAGTGATTCAAAAACTTTAGTAATCTGCTTTTCGTGACCTAGAAGTTATTCTGTCTTTCTTGTCCTCCAGGGAAATTTAAGTGGAACATGAGTACTGCCAATGGCTATTTTGTTTATCAAGTTTCTTCACAGCCAAGACAAATCTTTTTACAGCACTAGTTTGTGCCAGATATAAATTAATTCCTACATATCATCTCATTTCAAACAACTGATCATATTTTAATATTTTTTGAAATGAAGGTTACTAAAAAGTTCTATCTAAAGTTATTAATTTAACTCTACAATTTGTAAGCTACAAAGCTCTTTATTATGTTAAGATCTTAGCTAATGTCTTCTAATAATAAATTATGACTTGAAAACTATATGTAATGAGGAACCCTCTCATCAACATAGAAGTAGATCTTAGAAAATTGTAAATAAACATAAACTACGACTTTGATATGGTTTCTCCCAAGAAAGCAAAGGAAGTCTCCAGATACACCCTGTCTTACTGAGAAAAGAACAAATAGAACAAACCAATCCTGAGCAGCCACAGTTGCTAAGACCAGATTTTATCGGCACAGTTAAACTTGGAGTTGTGTAAACTGTGGTTAGCTGTTTGAACTGAAACTTTCATGTCTAGACTGGAACACTGAGGAAGAATAAAGCAATCCCTATCCAATCACATGCCCTTCACCTTTGCCTCCAGGAGAACGAATTGTAAATCTTTTTTGACTAATGTACCCCCTGGTTTAAGTAATCAGGATTCCCCAGATTAAGTATAATAAAATATGAACTCAAAATTTTAAAATGACGGAATTCAGAAATGAATTCAGTATGAATCACTGTCAGGAACAACCAATGACATATTTAGAACTCCCTCACCCAAACTGTATATTTTAATTAGCCAATTTGAATATATAATAATTAAATTAAGTAAATAAAAGATTAAATATGAAAAAGCCTAGAGCAGTTGACTAGCAAAAAGTGGCCAGATAATATAGAATCATTAAAAGGAAAAACTCAAAGGACATGATGGATTTAATATTATTAAGATATAAGTTAATCATTTGTAAACTAAAGCTTATATTAAATCAAAATCACAGGTAAGTTTTTTTCTAGAAATTTGCAAACTGATTCTAAAACCAATATGGAAATTCATAGGCCTTTTAAAAAAGGAGAAAGGCTAGAGCAATAAACTGCTCAGTGGTTAAAGGCACTTGCTTGCAAAGCCTGATGGCCTGGGTTTGATTCCCCAGTACCAGTGTAAAGCCAGATACACAGAGTGGCATATGCATCCGGAGGTTGTTTACAGTGGCAAGAAGTCCTGGCATGCCCATACTCATGGATACTCTCTCCCTCTACCTCCCTCCCTCCACCCTTCCCTCCCTCTGTTTTCTGCTGCTTGAAAATAAATAATAAAAATATTTTTATAAAAGGATAATTTTAGAGGATCTGATTTCAAAATTTACTATCAACCTACAACAACAGGACATTGTTGTATTGACATAAACACCAGTGAATAGGTCAATGGAAAAGAACAATCAGAAATAGACCCATATGTATTGCATTTTTCACAAAGCCATCAAAGGACTGCAACAGGGAAATAAAGGAGTTTTTTCTTGCAAATAGTGTTAGAATATCTAGATAATTATAGGAATACTGACTCTATATCAGAATTTGAGATAGATCTTAGACATAAATTGTAGGCTATAAAATTGATCACTAAATATTCTTTGAGATGAGGTCTTGTTAAATTTTCCCAGGTTGGCTATGAATTCATGATATTCCTCAGTACCTTGGATGTGTGGACCACTATACCCACCCCAGAATTTAAGGGTGTTTGTTGCAGTACTGAATGTCAAACATAGGCCCTCGTATATGCTAAGCAAGTGCTCTACCACTGAGCTTGTGCCCCAGCTCCAATTCAGTATTGTAGACATTACTAGATTTATTTTTTTATTTTATTTATTTGTGGTACTGGGGACTGAACTTAGAGCCTTTGGGCATGCTGGTCAAGCATTGTACCACTGTGCTATATTACCAAGCCCTGTGTTACTTGATTTGAATGGAGGACTTCTCACATGCTGGACATATACCCTGTGCCTTTAGGCTACATTCACCTCACTTCCCCATGAAACCTAGAGGAAAATATGGCTTGGAAATGAGCAACAATTTCAGTTTACAGAAAGCAGTAGCTAAAAATGAAAAAATAAATTGATAGGCTTTTTGATAATTTAAATTTGTGTTCATCACAGACTGGGAAGATGGATCAGCAATTAAAGGGCTTGCTTGCAAAGACTGCTGACCCAGATTCAATTTCCAAGCTGCCCATGTAAGCCATATACAAAAAGTAGCAAAAGTGATTGGTGTTCATTTGCAGAAGCAAAAGGCTTCTCATTCATTCTCCTCTCCCATCACATACACATGATACACATGCAAATAAATTATGTACTTATTTATTTGAGAAAGAGAGAATGGGCACGCAAGGTCCCATAGCCACTGCAGTTGAACTCCAGATACATATACCACCTTGTACATCTGGCTTATGTGGGTACTGGGCACTCAAACCTGAGTCCTTAGACTTTGCAGGCAAGCACCTTAACCACTAAGCCATCTCTCTAGCCCATAAATTATGCTTTTTAAAAATAAATAAATTTCTGCCAGGTGTGCTAGCACACACCTTTAATCCCAGCACTTGGGAGACAAAGGTAGGAGGATTGCCATGAGTTCAAGGCTGGCCTAAGACTGCATAGTGAATTGCAGGTCAGCCTGGACTAGAGTGAAACCCTACCTCCAAAAATAATAATAATAATAAATTAATTAATTTCTCTTCATCAAAAGCACCATTAAAACAATGAACAGGGAGACTTCTGGGTAAGATAGCAACATAGTACCCGTGCCAAAGCAGCCTAGGGAGAGAAATAAGCAGAAAAACAGCAAAAATACACTCCACTACCAAAGTGAAGGTGTACAAGGAAGTATCAACACAGCAGACAAGCGGGAGAGACTGTGATCTTCTAGCGAACAGGAAACTGGCCAGAATCTGCCGAGTTGCTGGCAGTGCCGATCCACGCACCCCACTGCCAGGCCAGTGTAGAGCGGCAGGAGCAGAGACCAGGGAGAGTTTCTCCACTCACACCAGCCTGCTTGAAAAGTCAAGAAACCTGAAAGAGAAGACAGCAGGGACTAGCTGAGCAACTGCTGAAGGAGAACACACATAGGACCAGCTGAGCAGGGAACCACCTGAGAACTCATCCACCCCCACCGGGGCTGCCCAACATCCAGCACAGCTGATCAAAACACCAGGTCCTGCAACACAAGCAGCACAAATAGAGAGGGATTGAGGTGGGCACTCAGCATTGATGAGATTAGAAGCCATTCAAAAAGGTAATAGGGCCTACTGACACAGAGTACATAGGTCTGCGCTGGAAGTGCTAATCTCATCTTCCATGTCAGGGCAGTTATGTGTTACATCTGACTAGTATATTCTTGGTTGGCTTTACATTCTCAAATAAGCTGAATTTTGATGTTGACTATTGTTGACTTTGGTATTTCCTGATTAATAGGGCCTTTGTCTTTTTCTTCTATTATTACTGAGGGCAGGGTCTCACTTGCCCCCAGGCTGACCTGGAGTCCATTTCAGACCAGAAAGCTCAGCCTCCCAGTGGACAGGATTAGGAGTGTGGGGCAACACACACCTTTGGGGACTTTGGCTTTATTAGATTCTTTGTTTGTCTCACTCTCCACTCACATAAATATTCCATGCTGGTTTTGACTGAATGTGTATATTGCTCAGTTGAATTTTAGAATTTGCCAGTAATTTGCTCCACCCATCCTACTAGAATACTTGAATAGCAGGCAAATTTAACACCTAGAGTAACTTCTGCTGTTAGTGCAGGAGCATAAGAGCTATACCTGGCACCTTAAACTCCTACCCTGAAGATATTAAAAACATGGATTTACACAGCTAAGAACAGTGCAGATAATTAGAAATCCAAGCATCAGATCAACTCAAGATGCAAAAATCTCTGCATTATAATGCAAGAAACAAAAAAATCAAGGCAGTATAATTCCACCAAAAATTATTAATCCATCAGATATGACCTCCAGTGAGAGTGATTTTGATGAAATGCCTGACAGATTTCTTTAAAAAATGATTGTATCTATGTTTGAAGATATCAAACGAATCAAAGAAGAAAACAAACTCCAGAAGGAGAACACAGGAAACCAACTTCATGACATAAGGAGGTCAATATAAGATATGAGTAAGGAAATAGAAATAATGAAAAAAAATACCAAACAGAAATACTAGAAATGAAAAACAGAGCAAGTAAAATAGAAAACTCTATAGAAAGTCTCACCAGTAGAATGGATTAAGGAGAGGACAGAATATTTAAACTATAAGACCAGGTGACAGATGTGATACAGTCCAACAAAGAGAAAGACAAATTAATAGGAAGGCATGAATGGGCATTTCAAGACATTTGGGACACTATGAAGACATCAAACAGAATTCAGGGAGTAGTAAAAGGAGAAGAATTTCACTCCAGAGGTACAGTAAGTGTTCTCAACAAAATCATAGAAGAAAATTTCCCCCAAATGGGAAAGAGATGCCAAGGCAGATACAGAAAGCCTTTAGAATGTCAAACAGACAAAATAAGAAAAGAACCTCTCACCACCATATTATAATTAAGCTACAAAACAAACAAACCAAAGAAAATATATTGAAAGCAGTTAGAGAGAAAAATCAAATCACTTATATAGGCAAGCCCATCAGGATAACAGCAGATTATACAACATGAACTTTAAAAGACAGAAGGGCTTAGAATAATATATTACAAATTCTGAAAGGTAACTGTCAGCCAAGATGACTTTGTCCAGCAAAGCTATCCATCCAAATTGATGGAGAAATAAGGACATTCCACAACAAAAACAGGCTAAAGAAATATGTGACCACTAAACCAGTTCTATAGAAAATACTTGAAAGGATCCTCCATTCTGAAGAGAAAGAAAAGCATATACATAAGGAAACAGGACTGTACTCAAGTATAGTCAACAGAGAGTAAAGGGAAAACCAGAACTACAAAACAATAAGAATGGCAAGAATAAATGTGCACTTTTCAATAATAACTCTTAATATCAATGGCCTCAAAGCCCCAGTCAAAAGACATAGGTTTGCAGACTGGATTAAAAAGCAGGACCCTTCTATTTGTTGCCTCCAAGAAACCCACCTTTTTTTTTTTTTTTTTTTTTTTGGTGTTTTGAGGTAGGGTCTCACTCTAGCCCAGGCTGACCTGGAATTCACTATGGAGTCTCAGGGTGGCCTTGAACTCACGGCGATCCTCCTACCTCTGCCTCCCGAGTGCTGGGATTAAAGGCGTGCGCCACCACGCCCGGCTAAAACCCACCTTTTCATAAAAGATAGACACTATACTAGGGTGAAAGGATGGAAAACAATATTTCAGCTATTACAAATTGAGCCGCTATAAACATGGTTGAGCAAATCTCTCTGGCCTGTGGTTTGAAGGTTTTAGGGTAGATGCCCAGTAAGGGAATAACTGGGTCTGTTGGTATCTCTATAGTCAGCTTTTTCAGGAGTCTCCAAATTGCTTTCCAAAGTGGTTGTACCATCTTACATTCTCACCAACAGTGGATAAGGGTTCCTAGTTCTCATCCTCACAAGCATTTATTTTCATTTGATTTTTTGATGTTTGCTATCCTTATTGGGGTAAGGTGGAATCTCATAATGGTTTTAATTTGCATTTCCCTGATGATTAGGGATGATGAACATTTTCTTAAGTCTGTGTTTGCCATTTGTATTTCTTCCTCTGTGAACTGCCTGTTCAGCTCTTTGCCCCATTTTGTGAGTGGGGTGTTTGACTTTTTACTGTTTAGATTTTTGAATTCTTTGTAGATTCTAGAGATTAGGCCTCTGTCAGTTGGATAACCCACAAATATTTTCTCCCATTCTATGGGTAATTTATTGGCTTTGCTTATTGTTTGCTTGTCTGTAAAGAAACTCTTCAGCTTCATGTGATCCCATTGGTTGAGTGACTGTTTAAGATCGTGAGCTACTGGGGTTTTGTTCAGGAAGTCTTTTTCCATTCCTATATCATGGAAAGTACTTCCTAAATTTTCTTCCAGTAGTAGTCGAGTTTCTGGTCTTATATTGAGGTCTTTGATCCATTTGGACTTGAGTGTAGTTCATGGCAAAATGTGTGGATCAAGTTTCAGTTTCCTGCATATAGTTACCCAGTTTGTCCAGCACCATTTGTTGAAGATGCTGTCTTTTTTCCAGCCTACATTGTTAGGGCCTTTGTCGAATATCAAGTAGCTAACAATATTTCAAGCAAATGAGCCTAGAAAATAGCAGGTGCTATCCTAATATCTGACAGAGTAAATGTCAAACCAACATTAGTTAGGAAAGATAAAGAAGGCCACATTGCTCCTTTCGGCCGGAGCCGCCATCTTCCAGTAATTTGCCAAAATGACAAACACAGAGGGAAAGAGGAGAGGCACCCGGTACATGTTCTCTAGGCCTCTCAGAAAACATGGAGTTGTTCCATTGGCCACGTACATGCGAATCTACAAGAAGGGTGATATTGTAGACATCAAGGGAATGGGTACTGTCCAAAAAGGAATGCCTCATAAATGTCACCATGGGAAGACTGGAAGAGTCTACAGTGTCACTCAGCATGCTGTTGGCATTGTTGTGAACAAGCAAGTCAAGGGCAAGATTCTTGCCAAGAGAATTAATGTGCGTATCGAGCATATTAAGCACTCTAAGAGCCGAGACAGCTTCCTGAAACGGGTGAAGGAAAATGACCAGAAGAAGGAGGAGGCCAAAGAGAAGGGAAGCTGGGTGCAGCTGAAGCAGCCACCGCTCCACCCAGAGACGCACACTTTGTGAGGACTGATGGAAAAGAGCCCGAGCTGCTGGAGCTTATTCCCTATGAGTTCATGGCTTAATAGATGTCCTAAATGAATCAGACCTAGATTGTCAAAATGCTTTTCTTCATTAAAGTATGGTATCCTCACTCAAAAAACAAAAAAGAAGGCCACATTGTATTGATTAAAAGAATACTCCAACAGAAGGATATAACAATTCTAAGCATATATGCACCTAACATGGGGGCTGTCAGTTTCATCAAATAAACACTATTAGAATTATGCTCACATATAATACCAAACTCAGTTATAGTAGGTGACTTCAATAACCCACTCTCATCAAGTGACAGATCATCCCAGCAAAATAAATAAATAAATAAATAAACAAACAGAGAAGCATCTGGATTAAATGAGGTCATAGAACAAATGGACCTAACAGATATCTACAGAACATTTCATCCAAATGCTGCAGAATACACATTGTTTTCAGCAGCACATGCAACATTCTCTAAAATAGACCATATGTTAGGACACAAAGCAAACCTTAATACAGGAAAGTTGAAAGAATTCTATCTGATTACAGTGGGATTGAACTACAAATCAATGGCAAGAAAAGCTATAGAGCATATACAAAATCATGGAAACTAAACAATACAGCGCTAAATGATGAATGGGTCAATGAAGAAATCAAGAAGGAAATCAGAAAATTCGTGTACTCAAATGATAATAAATGATAATGAGAACACAACATATCAAAACCTATGGGACACAATGAAGGAAGTCCTAAGAGGGAAATTTATAGCTTTAAGTATCTGTATTAAGATATTAGAAAAGTTGCAAGTAAACAACTTTTCACCTTAAGGCCTTGGAAAAAGAAGAAAACGGCAAACTGAAAATCAGTAGCTGGAAAGAAATAATTATGATTAGGGCAGAAATTAATGAAATAAAAAGGGGTGGGGGAAAGTTAATCAAAATCTAAATGAGACATGACCTAAAAAAGAAGAGATAGAATGTATTTTTATCATAAAATGTGTGTGGTAATTATATGTTAATTAGTCCAAGTCAACCATTCCTCAGTGCATACATATTGCCAAACCTCATGTTGTTCACAATAAATATACATACATATATATAATTTTTATTTGTCAATCAAAAAATGGCCCCACATAAACCTTCCCACTCCAAAAGAGAGTAATGGAGGCTCTTGTAGTCAGCTCTCGTTGCGGGGATTTCAGTTTAAGCCATGAGTAAACCTGCTGCGTCTGCTGCCGTTCTGCTCTGCTGTTACTGCAGCTGTAGCTTTTTTCATACAGGTACTCATTGGCATTGTTATTGAACAGCGAAAAACCAGTAATAATGCAAACACGTAGTACAGTGTATAAGCAAAGGGTAAGGAACTTTCAATTTGGGGTAATCCTTAAACATTTGTTAAAAGAAGGGATTTAGAGATATGACCTGTTGCATTCTGCTGACCCCAGAGCACACATGTGCTGTGATTGCAAATGTGATTACATTTAGCACATCTGTTGTCTTCAGCTGTACTGGGCCCATGCTTTCTGACCTCAGTGTCTTCTACACTACGATCAGCACTTCTTATGCATGAGTGCTTGTTCTGAGTCAGGAGTCCAACCAGGCCACTAAGGAAACTGGACAAAGAGCATAGCTTGAAATCAGTCAGCATCTCTAAACATTACTTGTCTATATTGGTCCTCTGTGCTGTGCTGACCAAAGGTAAGCCAAGGCAGAGGAAATTTAGTCATACTGCTTTAAGCAGTTGGATTACACAGCTGTAAGATTACCTTTAGACCAAGTTACAAGTAAGGAATTTAGCATCCCACAGCAATAATCTCAGAAAATGAGGCGCTGACCCATCTACTGGAGAAACCATTGTCTCACCAAAATCCACTGGATTGGAAATGGTAGGCACTCTGTGTGAAACTTTTGTAAACAAGAAGGATGAAACAAAACTTGTTTAAAAAAATATTTAAGCAGAAATACAGATAGCTTGCAACATACACAACCCAGTCTAATCTCAAGGTCCAAGTGAAAAACTCACATCTCCGCCTTTGAATCTGCCATGATTTAATACCCTTTGAAGTGTGGACTGATATTCTCTTTCATCTGAAACTAATATTGTGAAAATCACTTTATTAACATAATTCCAGACTTTCCTGTTCTTTCTCCTCTAGAGGTTGACATTTTATTAGTCACCCTATAAGAAATTTAGTGCCCTGGGTTGATTTTCTAAAAATAGTAATCCAAGGAAAAAGCAGTTGTGGGAAGAGAAACAAGACCACAGTTTCCATGCCTTAGGATTTGAAGACCCAGATATTAAGCACATTATAATGTAATGCAGCATTAACTCCCCTCTAGTGGAATACACTCTGACCACTTGAAATGTTATCAGTTCAAACTGAGTTACACTGTTAGTGTAAAAACACACTGACTTTTGCAGACATGCTCTGAAGGAGGAGCTTAAAGTATCTAATGATTTTCATATTGATTTCAAGTTAAAATGATCATATTTTAAATGAATTGGATTTGACAAAATTTATTATTATATTTAGTTTTACCCATTTCTTCTTACTTTTTTTAAATGGGGCCCCTGGAAGTTTTTATTTTTTTTAATACTCATTTGAGAATAAGAATGGGTACACAAGGGCCTTATACTGCTACAAATGAACTACAGATGCATGTGCCATTTTGTACATCAGGCTTTATATGGGTACTGGGGAATCAAATTCGGGCTTCCACTTTGTAAGCAAGCACCTTTAACACTTAGCCATCTCTCCAGCCCCCTAGAAAATTTTAAATTACATACATGATTCACATTATATCTTGGTCAGACATTTTTGCTCTACAATCCAGTGCTCACTGGTCTTATTTCACTTTGCCTCCATTCCTGTGACCTGATGATAGAAGACTGGGTTGTTGGAAAAGAGGGGGTGTCACTAAGATCACAAATGTCTTACAGATATTGAGCATAGTTGCTTGTAAACATGGGACTATCATGAAATTCAACCCAACTAAAATCTTTGTGATATATAATTCTGTTTGCTTCATACCAGTAAGATCCACTTAGCATGGATCTCAATGCAACACCTCCTGAAGCTTCGGGAGTCGGGAATCAGAGTTGTGCTTTTAAAAGGGTAAAGAAAAGCAGCTAGGTACAGGCCTGTTGCCACTAATGTGGTACCTCCTGCCTCTTGCAGCTCATAGGCTGGTTTCCATGTACCACAAAGAGCCTGGTAGAAAGTGAGGAGCCTCTTCACCCTGCATTAGAGTCAAGGAAACATGTCCCTTTTTCATATAACTTTTTATTTTTTTAAGTTAATCAACTTTGGATGAGTTCAGAATTATACAAATGTAGTAAACTGTGACTGTCGTGCTCCTGTGCACTAAGAATCTCTTTGGGACTTACTCAAGCCACGATTTTAGAGTTCCATCTCCCCTACTGTGTGTGTAACTGTAGCCCAAAAGTCTTCAAGTGGACTTAAATTGTTTAGGCTCGTCGTTGTGGAACTCAGCTCTGGCATGAAACTACTCTGTTGTTGTTAATTAGGGTATGTTTGAAGAATGACTTCTCTGTCAGTAATGCATCAAAAAGTTTCAGCCAAGGTTTTGACCATTGGCCATGGCCTCTTGAGACACATCTCTTTAGAGATGAAGTAATGTAGTTTAAGGACACTCTTTCCTAATGTGGTCTGTCATGACTACATACTGAGCTTAACATTGTGTTCTGTAAACTTCATACAACTCGCTTCTGGAATCCACACTTGTGGCCAGAGTATTTGCAGGGGATATCTGCCTAGATTGCCACAAAGAGAGACATCCCTTTCTCTAATTGAGTCAGTTGAAATCAGAAATGGAATTTGAAGAGGATTTTGAAAAATAAAAGTCATTAGAAATCATTGGGTCTACATTATTTTCTAGATGAAGAAAATAAAGTCCACCAAATTGAAACGGTTAGCCCAAGGTCATATTACCATGTAGTAACGCCCTAGGGATAAGAACATAGGTCTCACTGATGTTCAGTCCTGTGCTTGTTCCAGTATTCTGTGATAATAGTATTGGGTCTCTGTGTTAATTGTCTTTCATTGCTGTGACAAAAGAAAACAACTTAAAAGAAGAAAGGATGTATTTTACCTCCCAGTCTCAGGGGTTTCAGCCTCTGATTGGTTGGCTTCATTGTTTCTGGACCTTGATGGGGGCAGAACATCATGGGTAAGGGCATAAAAGAACAAAGTGTTCATCTCCTTGTGACCAGCAACCAGATACCAAGAACAGGCATATACATGGTAATATGAATCAAGACCATGCCCTCCCAAGTGACTTTCTCTAACTAGATCTAACATCCTAATAATCCATTCAGCTATAAATCCATTGATAAAGTTAGAGGTCTCATAAGCCAAGCACCTTACCAAAGCCCTTTAGCTGGCAACCAAGCTTTGAATACAGGAACCTTCAGGGGACATTTTTATATCAAAACCATAACAGTTCTGTCACTATAATAGCAGTTCTTGGTCTGGGAAGATTACTCAGTATTTAAAGGTACTTGCCTACAAAGCCTGATGGTCCAAGTTCAATTCCCCAGTACCCACATAAAGCCAGATGGACAAAGTGATACATTTGTCTGGAGAGCCCCTAGCATACCCATATTCATTCTCTATGTGTCTCAAATAAAAAATATTTGTGGACTGGAGAGATGGCTTAGCAGTTAAGGTGTTTGCCTGCAAAGCCAAAGGACCCAGGTTTGATTCCCCAGGACCCACTTTAGCCAGATGCACAAGGGGGCACATACATCTGGAGTTCATTTGCAGTGGCTGGAGGCCCTGGCATGCCCATTCTCTCTCTTTCTCTCTCTCTCTCTGTCAAATAAGTAAATAAATAAAAATAATTTTTAAAATATAAGATATTCCTTCAGATTTAAAGAAAAAATTTATTTTAAGTCCTAATTTTTTCACCTTTATTGAGGCATAGTGGTTTTCTTTTGAAATTTAGTAAGCCTCATTTCTGATGTAGAATCTGTATGTAAAAGCTAACTGGTGTACATTATAGCTTTAAAATAATGACTCATAGTGTTGAGCTCTCAGCAGCTTCTGGATTTCTGCTTTGGTGCATTCTGACTATCCTTGGTATCTGTCTGTCTTCCTCACCCTGGCACAAGTTGGCAGCCTCACCAGGAAAGCAGCAATCTTGCTCATCTTGCCAGTTCCTCTGTGGTTTCACCTGGGCCCTAGCTGGTGTTCAAGGGGTGGTTTTTCTCCTGTCAGGGAGTCAGCTGTCTTTTCTTGTATTGATAGATTTGGGTTGTCCTTTGTTCTCACTGCCTTCTGAAAAAGAAAAACAGATTCTCCAATGGAGAGTGAGATCTGCATAGGTTAAGAGAAATGAGCATTTTTAATTTAGAGAGATTTTGATGGGTGGCCTCACTTTTGACCAAAAACTAGTGGGAGCTTCTCGTTGGAGTCCATAATCTTTGTCTCCATAGGATTCTGACTCAGTTCCCAGTTCCAGCTATGGGTTCCTTTCCACTAAGTAGATCCCTTAGCCAATCAGAGAGCCATTGGTTGCCCACCTAGGCTGGGTGCCACCATTGCACAGATGTCTGAGTCTTGTGTGGCTGGTTGCTTTTGTATAGCAGTGTCCCCTGCTTGCTCACCACACTGTGGGCCATTTTCCTCCAGCAGCTCATATAGTGATTTCCAGGGGAACTGCCTTCCTACTAGATTCCAGCTGGTTCTCTCGATGTTCTGTTGGCAGTATTTGGTGTCTTTGGCATAGCATCTTACATTTTACCTCAGGCAAGTCAAGTGCTTTGACACAACCCTGTCTTGTTTGGGGGACTTCATAGGTCTCTCCAATCAACAGCTCAAAGTGGGTTGTAACCAATTTCTGGTACTGGCAGTTGCAAGCAAGAACCAAATGTTTTAGGGTTAGGCTTCATCCTACCCTTTGCAGAGCCCTTCTTACCATACAATCCCCCCATACTCCTTTTGAGGGTTATACACTTTACTTTGCTGTCCAGGAAGAAGGTTTCTATGGTACCAATTTTGGATTTAGTTTTGTGTGTATCATCTCTTACCCTCCCATTCCCCCTCCATCCCCCTAAGCCCTTCCATCCCTATTATCTCTCTTGAGTGAGTGACCTGTCAGGTATGCCTAAAACTCAATCTGTTCCAGGTTAAGAACTACAGATGAGGGAGAACATGTAGTGTTTGTCTTTCTGTGCTTGTGAGTGTACTCATAGGTCATAAGAGTCAGTTATGTTCTGATGGCAATTCTCCCCAAACTAATATATATTCAGTGTAATTCCCATTGAAGTCCTAGCTGGCATTTTAGTAGAACTTGATTCCAAAATCTATATGGAAATAAGGAGGACCTGAACACCCAAAATAATTTTGAAAAACATAAAATTGGAAGACAAATTTCAAATTTATGTTGAAGCTATAATCACAGAATTTTAAGTTTGGGATGGCAGAAAGGGAGAGAGGGAGGGAAAGGAGAGAGCTAGGAATAGGCCGACATGTGTAAAGGTAATTGATTTTTGACAAAGGTTTTGTGGTAATTTTGTGGGAAAAAAGATATCTATATGGAAGAAAATGAAATTCAACCTTTACCTCATATATTTGTAAAACTTAAATTATAGACCTAAATGTAAGAGGCTATCCTATAAAAGTTCAGGATAAAACAGAGGAAAAAGCTTTGTGGTCTTTGGGGGAAAAAAAGGCAGAGATTTTAAAACATAAAGGGAAAAAGTGATAAATTGGACTCTATCAACATTTAAAACTTTTGCTCTACCAAAGATACTGTTTAAAATTATAGTAGAGAGCCAGGCATGGTGGTGCATGCCTTTTAATCCCAGCACTCGGGAGGCAGAGGTAGGAGGATCGCCATGAGTTCAAGGCCACCCTGAGACGACATAGTGAATTCCAGGTCAGCCTGAGCTAGAGTGAAACCCTACCTCAAAAAAAAAAAAAAAAAAAAAAAAAAAAAAAATTAAAGTAGAAACCCATACTAGGAGAAAGTAATAGCAAAACACATCTGATGAAAGACATATCCAAAAAATATATGGAGAATTCTTAAAGTTTATTAATAAAAAACTAACCACTTTTTTATTTTTTATTTATTTATTTGTTTTTGGTTTTTCAAGGTAGGGTCTCACTCTGGCCTAGGCTGACCTGGAATTCACTATGTAGTCTCAGGGTGGCCTCAAACTCATGGAGATCCTCCTACCTCTGCCTCCCGAGTGCTGGGATTAAAGGCACGCGCCACCACGCCAGGCCTAACCACTTTTTTTAATTGATAGAAAAGTTGAACAAATCACAGATGGTAAGAAAAGAGAAAAAGACATTAAAATATATGCAGTAGTTTAGCTACTGCAGAAACACAAATCAAGCTGGGCGTGGTGGCACACGCCTTTGATCCCAACACTGGGGAGGCAGAGGTAGGAGGAATGCCATGAGTTTGAGGCCACCCTGAGAGTGCATAGTGAATTCTAGGCCCGCCTGGGCTAGAGCGAGACCCTACCTCAAAAAACCAAAAGAAAAAACAAGAGAAACACAAATCAAACCAGATATTACAGCACACCTATTAAAATAGCTGAAATTAAAGACTCTAAAATAGCAAGTTCTGGCAAGGATACAGAGATTAAAAACAATTCCAATAAATTGGTCCGGGCATTCTGTTAAAGAGTTTTGCAGTTTCATAAAGCATTAAACACACTTTTCACATATGACTCAGCAAACTCAGTCCTGGGTATTTATCCACATAAAAACCTGTCCATGGGGCTGGAGAGATGGCTTACTGGGTTAAGGCATTTGCCTATGAAGCCTAAGGACTCATGTTCAAATCTCCAGGTCCCACGTAAGCCAGACACACAATGACACAAGTGCACAATGTTGCACATGCGCCACCAGGGGTCACATGCATCTGGAGTTTGTTCACAGTGGCTGAAGGCCCTGACACACCCGTTCTCCCTTTCTCTCTCTCTCTCTCAAAATAAATACTAAAAAATAAAAATTAAAAAGCCTGTCCATGAATGTAATAGCAATGATGTTCATAATTGGAAACAATACATAAGGTCTTCAGTACTACTGACTATTACAGTGTTGATGAATCCCAAGGACATGTCCTGAGTGAAAGAAAAAAACCACTCTCAACAGCCTGTAGATTGTATAGTTCCATTGATAGAGTATTCTCAAAAAGGTATAGCCATTATTACCAAGGGTTAGGAGTTTGGGGGACTAAAAAGAGATGGCAGGACTGGGGAGAAAACTTAGTAAAGTGCTTACCACGTAAGCATGAGGACCTGAGTTTAGATCCCCCACACCCATGTAAAATGCTCAGTATGGTGGCACATGTCTGTGATCCCAGCACTGGGGAGCCAGAGACAAGAGAACTTCTGGGTTTTGCTTTCTACCTGGTCTAACTGAATCAGTGAGCTCCAAGCTCAGTGGGAGACCCTGCCTCAAAAAGCAAAGTAGACAGTGACAGAAGATACCTGACATCAACCTCTGGCCTCCGAATATGTTTGTATACTTGTGCATATGCACCTGTACCCGCATGCATCCATACATACATAAATACCCATACTAACACACACCAGACACACATACACATGCAACTAAAGTAGTAAGAGATTTGGAGCTGGGAGATGGCTCAGTGGGTGAGAGTGCTTGCTGCATAAGCAGGAGGACCTGAGTTTGGTCAACACTCATACATAAAGCCAGGTGTGGCCACACACGCCTATCACCCCAGTCCCGAGGGGGTGGAGATAGAAGAATTGCTGGAGCTCACTGGTTATCCAGTTCAACTGAAAAAGGCAGCTGCATCTCAAGGAAGCAAAGAAGAGTGGTAGAAAAGTAAACTCAGTGTTCTCCTCTAGGCTCTGTACACAAGTATGTGCATATACTACACACACACCACAAAAAAACAAAACTAGTAATAGTAAAGGAATTTAGGAGTTTATGGAATTATTCTGTATCCTACTCTGATGATGGGTATGGTCACATGGTGCTTACATGTGCTAAAGTCCATACATCTATACAATTTTAAAAAGTGAATTTCACTGTAATTTTTAAATATAAAATAAATTTAAAATATTTCCCATCAGAACTCTGAAAATATTGCTATGATTTTTTGTCATCCAGTATTGCAATCACATGGTTTTACATGTAAGTATACACTGGTACAATTTTCAGATTCATTGCAATATATTATTGCATTTGGGAAACAAGAACAGATGAGTTTAAATCAAAAAGTATAAAATATATCTGGATTCAACTTCTAGTCTGCATTTGTGCCTGTGTAATCTCAGGCTCATTTCCTTTACCAACAAAATGGACAGAATTATAGCATCTGCCCAGTAGAAACATTAGAAAGATTAAATAATTTGTATAAGTTTATAATTAGACTATGTCTGATAATTAGTGAGCACTCAATAAATGTTAGCTGTTATTCCCATGTGTCAGGTGTAGGGTTGTAGCATCCAGGTAACAGCTGAAACAGACTTGGTCCATTCACTAAGAGAACTTAAAACTTTAAAGCTTGGTGGGTCATCAAGTACTCTGACAGAAATCTGTCTGTCTTTTAGGAAACCTTGTAGGTCTCTCTGATCAAAAGCTCATTGTGGATGATAGCCCCATGCTGGTTCTGGGAGTTACAGGTCAGTGCCCACTAAGAAAATGAGGAAAAAGATAACTAATATACAAGACTTAGAGATAAGAGAGAGAGAGAGAGGAGAGAGGGGAAGTGAGGGAGGGAAGATGTAGAAGATTAAGGTTAGTCTTGATCTTACCCTCTCCAGTGTCGTGTGGTTCAGGTGTTCTCTGTAAGGGCCTGGTGAAGGATCAGCCATTTGGTCTGTCTTTTAGTAAGTAGAAAATTATGGTACCATTGCCATTTGGGTCTAGATTTGTGTTTCCCACCCCTTTGATGCCCTCCCCTCCCTCCCCTTCCATCCTAGTGTCTGGTCTAGGAGGTGCTTGCTGGGTATGTAAGGTATCTTGGGCAGATTCAGTTTAGGTGCTGTAGATGAGTGAGACTATGTGGCAATTTTTTTTCTGTGATTGGGTAAGTTCACTGAGAATGATCTGTTCCAGGTTCAGCCATTTTTCCTCAAATTTCATTGTGTCATTTTTTCTTACTGCTGTATAGAATTCCATTGTGTAGATATACCACATCTTAGTTATCCATTCTTCTAGTGATGGACATCTGGGTTGATTCCAGCACTTAGCTATTACAAATTGAGCCACTATAAACATGGTTGAGCAAATCTCTCTAGCCTGTGGTTTGAAGATTTTAGGGTAGATGCCCAGTAAGGGAATAACTGGGTCTGCTGGTATCTCTATATACTCAGCTTTTTCAGAAGTCTCCATATTGCTTTCCAAAGTGGTTGTACCATCCTACATTCCCACCAACAGTGGATGAGTGTTCCTACTTCTCCACATCCTCGCCAGCATTTATTTTTATTTGATTTTTTGATGTTTGCTATCCTTATTGGGGTAAGGTGGGATCTCATATTTGTTTTAATTTGCATTTCTCTGATGATTAGGGATGATGAACATTTTCTTAAGTGTATGTTTGCCATTTCTATTTCTTCCTCTGTGAACTGCCTGTTCAGCTCTTTGCCCCATTTTGTGAGTGGGATGTTTGACTTCTTACTGTTTAGATTTTCTGGAGGGATGGCTTAGCAGTTAAGGCGCTTGCCTGCAAAGCCAAAAGACCCAGGTTCAATTCCCCAAGGACCCATGTTCACCAGATGCACAAGGGGTCACATGCATCTGGAGTTCATTTGCAGTGGCTGGAGGCCCTGGTGTGCCCATTCATATTCTCTCTCTCTCTCTCTCTCTCTCCGTCAAGTAAATAAATAAATAAAAATAAAAATAAAACATTTAAAAAAACTTTAAAGCTTGATATTATTGGTCAAGCTTAGCATTCACCTTTCTCAAAGAGTGTCAAGGCTCATATAAGTAACTATAGTGTTCACAGTATGTTTGCTATGGTTTGATAAACTTATTTAACATTGAAATATGATAAAGCTAAAACTATAATAAAAAATATGTTGCCAGTTTTGACCTTAGCATGTACTTGGAAAGAGTGAGGAAGCCAGGGGATATATGTATGGGGGTGCCAACAGATAAAACAAAGAAATGACAAGGCAAACCATGGGATGGTCTTGTAGGGTTGCTCTGGGTGTGATGGGGCATGCCGAGCAATGAATGCTAATCCAGCAGGCTCACTAGAGCTGCAGCTCACAGCAGGGGCGGAATGGTCATGTGGGTAGTGGGGTGGGTCCACAGCACCTCAGCAAGCTACACCATGGAAGAGTTTGCAACTCTGGCAGGAGAATTTGGTCATTATGGTCTAACAGTTAGACCATAGCTATTTTTTGCACTGGAGAGTATTTTGATATGAAGTATTTTTTGTTTTTAATTTCTTGTCCTCATATAGAAGATGCAGATATTTTCAGTATTTGGGACAATTTAGAATTTTTTTTCTATACTATGTCTAATCTCAACTGTAAGGGAAAATCATGTCTACAATACATGGTATTTCCATCTCATTTCTTCTTTAATGTTGAAGTATAACAAAACTGAGAGAGTCCAAAGTTCTATAAAATAGGGATGTTGGCCATGGCAATTCAGAGGTACATGGGTTAAAAATGGGAAATGATTCAACATAATTAGAGGTTATCAAGACTCACTCTTAAATAGTAACAAGAAAATTAAAGGTAAATTACATAGCAATGTTCTGAATAAAACATATGAGTGTTCTAGTCCTTGCAGGTTTATAAATTGTCTGGTATTTTTGTAACACAAGCTATTTTATAGCCAAAGCACAGAACTTCAGGATGTGTATTTATGGACTGATTCCCCAACAGATAACTGCACTTTTCTGGAATGCAATTGCTGTGTCAATAGTTGTAGTCTAACTTTTTTAGAATTTTTCCATCTTTCAACCTAATTAACTTAGAATGTCCCTAACGTGATTTGCAAAGAATTTCATATTTATATTTTGCAATCAGCCCTTGACTCGTGCACAGGTTTTAGATGTGTAAACATTTTTAAAATATAGTTCTTTCTACTCAAAATGTTTTATGGTTGCCTAGTTCCTACTAATTGGCCATGGATTAAATCCTTCAATGTTTAATTTTTTAATTTGTGGGAAATTCTTATAAATGAATGTGTGGTGCTTCGTATCACAGCTGTTGTCATTTAAAGCTTGGACAAATGAAGCCCTGCTGTGAAATCAAAGTCAAAACGCATCTTGGCATCCCAACCATTTCCTTGGGAGAAGATTACAGCCCAAGTCTGTTGAACTTTATTGCCTTGGGCCTCATGACAGTCTTCAGAAACATGCAAGGCATTTCTGTTAAAGAAATTCAGATGTGCTAGGACATAGATGACATTCTTGCACATAGCAGTGTCCTAAGGAGGTGAAATAAGCCAGGGGGAAAAGATTCATGCTTTCTGCTGTGTTCCCAAGTGATTGTATTAAATCTGTGAAGATGATGGAGACATAGCTGACTGGTGCTATGTAAGAAAAAGGTGAGGTTATTCTACATGGCCTGACTATTTTAAAATAAAAACGTAAACATGGCTCCAAGGTGATTGCCTTCAAAGTCGTGTGTGTGTGTGTGTGTGTGTGTGTGTGTGTGTGTGTTGCTAGGGATTGAGCCCAGGGCCTCATGCATGCTAGGCAAGCACCAGAGTCACCTTTCATTTGATGTTATTGTTCTTTTTTCTTCTTCCCTCCTGTCTCCTAATGTACATGTTCCTGAAAGACACAGTACTTAAACAGTTCTAGTAGGAGCTGGGTGTGACAGCGCATGCCTTTAATCCCAGAGGAGGCAAAGGTAGGAGGATTGTCTTGAGTTCAAGGCCACCTTGAGACTATAGAGTAAATTAATTCTAGGTCAGCCTGAGCTCGAATGAGGCCCTACCTCAAACAAACAAACAAAAAAAAGTATGTATATATATACACATACATACATATGTGTGTGTATATAGAGCTCTAATAGTCACACATTTGTATCTAAAGCCCATGTTTTAATTTAAATCCAAAGATCACAGTGTTCCAATTTATGATGTCTAACAAGATTCTAATAAGTTCCTCACAGAGATATCATGAAAAACCATGGCTGTTTCTCACATTTTAGAATGAATTTACATTTAGCAGAGAATTTATAGCAATGCTTTAAAATGTGTTCTTATGGATAAAAGGTTTCCTGAGTTCATTAGCTACAATAACCCTGGTGCATAGTAGATAGTCAATTAATATATATTGAATGAATGACAATTTATTCAAAGTAGTGTTATTCTATTTCCTCTCTCCAACCCCCCCCCCCCATCTCTCATTATTCTAAACATCTAAGACCTACAAATATTTGTTTCAACTGATCTTTTGACTTTTAACATTCTGAAAAAAGCATAATTCATTCAGCCATAACATTGATGCTGCTGCTTAATCACTGCAATGAAAATGCTGTCAGGAGGGGAGATGGCCCAGTCAGGACTGTGCTTGCCTTGCAAGTGTGAAGATCTGAGTTCAATCACCAGACCCCATGTGAAAATGCTGGGTGCTGTGGCACAAGTACCTGTAATTCCAGTGCTGGGGAAGCAAAGACAAAATCATCCCTGGGGCTCCCTAGCCAGCCAGTCTAGCCTAATTGGGAAACTCCAGACCAGTGAGAGACTAATTGGAAAGGGGAGGATGGATTTGAGAGGGGGAGAAGGGAGATGGGAATTACCATTTATTGTCTATACTTTTAGAAGCTATTGTTAAAAAGTTTAAATGAAGCTGCGCATGGTGGCGCATGCCTTTAATCCCAGCACTTGGGAGGTAGAGGTAGGAGGATCTTGAGTTCAAGGCCACCCTGAGACTCTGTAGTGAATTCCAGGCCAGCCTGGGCTAGAGTGAAACCCTACCTTGAAAAACCAAAAAAAAAAAAGAAAAGAAAAGTTTAAAAGAAAAGATGGCTAGGGCTGAAAAGAGGGCTTAGCAGTTAAGGCCTTCGCCTGCAAAGCCTAAGGACCCAGGTTCAGTTCACCAGTACCCATATAAACCAGATACACAAGGGGATACATGCATCTGGAGTTCATTTGCAGTGGCTAGATGCCCTCCTGTGTACCCATCCTCCCTCCCTCCCTCTCTCTTTCTCTCTCATAAATGTAAAAAAAATTGTTTTAAAAAAATGGCTATGTTCCTGAGGATGACACCCAGGATGGCCTCTGATCTGTACACACACATGAACACACTCGGGCATTAAAAGTAAATGAATGAATGAATACTATCAACTAGAATAATAGCACACATCTACAGTCTTGGTCTCACAGGAGGCGTAAGCAATAGAAATACTTCAGGCCAGAAGTCGAAATCTAATGCCCATCTTTATATAAATAAGCAAATGCTTGAAATAGCAGTTATTGATTACTGTGTGCCACGTACAGTTTTAGTTACTTCATGTATGTTATGATATCTTGCCTACTTGTGTTGTGATCTGACAACTAAATATGGCAATAAACCTCTAGCATTTATTTACTCATGCTTACTTTATTGCCTGCTATGTAGTCAGTTTTTCTAAATTCATGCAGTTATGGGAAGTATTATAGTACAGTCCATTAGAATTATATGAAGCAATTTTTGGATAGTGTCTGAAAATTATAAGCTCTTATTTCTGTAAATTTTCTGTAAGAGTACTAAGTTGGGCTTATTTGACTTGATAATTACTGAAAGAAGTTTATTAAAATTTTTTGACATAATTATGAATATGGGTATTTTTCTTTTATGATTGTTAGTTTCACTTTGAATATTTTGAGGCTTACTATATTTATACACCTTTAAGATTGTTATATACTTCTAATAAACGTACTATGAATTGTTTCTTTTTTATATCTAGGAATGCTTTCTGCCTTAAAGACTAATTGTTTCACAGGTGGTAGGGTAGCACATAGCTGTAATCCCAGCAGGCAGGTGCTGAGGCAGGATGAGCTCAAGTTCCAGACCAGCGTGGGGTACATCAAGAGCCCTGCCTCAATTATAAATATAGCTGCCTCGGGCTGGAGAGATGGGTTAGAGGTTAAGCGCTTGCCTGTGAAGCCTAAGGACCCCGGTTCGAGGTTCAATTCCCCAGGACCCACGTTAGCCAGATGCACAAAGGGGCGCACGCGTCTGGAGTTCGTTTGCAGTGGCTGGAGGCCTCGTTCTTTCTTTCTCTGTCTCTCTGTCTCTCTCTCTGTTGCTCTCAAATAAATAAATAAAACTAAACTAAATAAATAAATATAGCTGCCTCAATCTCTTTGGTATTGGCTTGCTACATGTTTTTCAAACTTTTAATTTTTATGCATCCTTAAGTTATGGCTGTGTCTTTTTTGTTGTTTTTTTTTTTTTTAATGAACATCCAGATGCCTCTGTCCCCTTGTGCATCTGGCTTACATGGGTCCTGAAGAATTGAACCTGGGTCCTTTGACTTTGCAGGCGAATACCTTAACCACTAAGCCAATCTCTCCAGCCCTGGCTGTGTCTTTTAAACAACAGATACTTGAATTCTAGCTGTTTGTTTTAAATTTATCTATTTATGTGTGTATGGGTGTGTGTGTATGTGTACTTGGACTCTAGTTTTGTTTTTTTGATTTGTGTGTGTGTGTGTGTGTGTGTGTGTGTGCATGCGCGCACGCCCACCTGTGGAGATCAGAGGACAGCCTTGGAGTGTCTGTCTTCTCCTTCCACCTTCTGAGACACAGTCTCTGGTCTGTGTTTGGGTATAGAGTTATTGTTGTTTTTTTCTATCATTCCTTCATTTTTTACCTGAACTGATATGGTAGTTATAACCCACTCTTATTTCTATTCTTTTGGTGATAATACAAAAACTTTTATTGATTACTTTATTAAAATCCAGTTTCTGTCTGCCCTATGTAAAGTCTGTGCTACACTGTTATATTTTTATTATACATTGATTTTATGTAATATCACCTCAAAATACATTTTGTCATTTTTTTATAGTCAGTCTATGGGCATTGATCATACTTATCTATAGTTCCAGTACTCAGAAACTGAGACAGGAGGATCACATGAGCCTAGGAGTCTAAGATCATCCTGGGCTGTGTAACATAGTAAGACCATATTAAAAATAAAGTAATAACAGTTAATTATTAATTCTTACAGGAATTACATTAAAAATACTACTATTAGCCGGGCGTGGTGGCGCACGCCTTTAATCCCAGCACTCGGGAGGCAGAGGTAGGAGGATTGCCGTGAGTTCAAGGCCACCCTGAGACTACATAGTGAATTCCAGGTCAGCCTGAGACCCTACCTCGAAAAACCAAAAAATAAAAAATATTCCTACTAAATTCTCCCTGTTATGTTACAGTTAAAGATTCTGAGAAGGAGCTGGGCATGGTGGCACACACCTTTAATCTCGGCACTCGGGAGGTAGAGGTAGGAGGATTGCCGTGAGTTTGAGACCACCCTGAAACTACATAGTGAATTCCAGGACAGCCTGGGCTAGAGTGAGACCCTACCTTGAAAAACAAAACACACACAAAAAAAAATAAAAATAAAGAAATTCTGAGAAGAATCTTAGAGAGATTGCTTAGTGGTTAAGGCACTTGCCTATGAAGCCTCAGAACCCAGTATAATTTAATTCCCCATTATACATGTAAGCCAGATGCACAGGATGGCACATGGATCTGGAGTTCGTTTGCATCATCTAAAGGCTCTGGCATGCCCATGCCCATTCTCTCTCTCTCTCTCTCTCTCTCTTCTCTCTCTCTCTCTCTCTCTCTCTCTCTGTGTGTGTGTGGTGTGTGTGTGTGTGTGTGTGTGTGTGTGTCTGTCTGTCTGTCTGTCTCTGTCTCTCTTGCTCAAATAAATTTAAAAAAAAATTTTAAACCCTGAGAAGTCCTACAGTTTAAGAGAAAAAGAAAAAAACTTTCTTATTTTGTTTACTCAGAGTTTCCCCAAGTAACAGCTGTCAGTGCCCTACAGTGCTCATGCTCGCTGAAGAATTTGAGACGCTTTCCTGCACATACCTACAGGCTCTTCTGCTCAAAAATGTAATAATTAATAACAATAATAAATAAGTAACCTCTGAGGCCTTAGTTTTCTTTGCACAACCAAACTTCTTGTAGCCATATTATATTTGATGATAGTGTCAGGGATCTGCTATTTAATGTTTACTCTTTGGGGGAATGAGATATTTCCAAGAAGAAATCCTGTTGCGGTTAATTACTACTACCAGACATGTTTCAGAGACCATTTTTATCAGGGATCTTTCTTTGCCATCTCTCTCCTCGACTGGATTTTTCTCTTGGTGTACTTACGGCCCTTCTAGTATTCAACCTAAGGATTAGAGACAAATCTTAGTATTCATCTGGTTCACCATGTCAAGATTCATTAAAGCACCTTTTGAGATGTAGCAACTCATCAAGTGACTAGCTTAGTACTTTGCTTTCCTTTTAACTTAACTGTACTCTAATCAGGTCAGAAGCCACTAATGTCCTATATTCACCAATTTCCTGACTTTTTTCTCAGTTTTTATTGTAATGAATTTCCCTTCAAACATTCACAACTATGTGTCCTTCTTCACTTGCCATCAGTGATGCAGCTGCCTCCTGGTCTCCAATTACGTGTAGGAGTTCTCATTCTGTACACTAGTCCTGCTTCACTCTTTCCTTTCTGTTCGTAATTTTAATTGTATTTATTTATTTAAATATGAGAGGGGGAGGGAGAGAATGGACATGCTGGGGCTTCTAGCCACTGCAAACAAACTCCAGACATGTGCGCCACCTTATACATCTGGTTTACATGGGTACTAGGGAATTGAACCTGGGTTCTTAGGCTTCATAGGCAAGCACCTTAACTACTAAGACATCTCTCCAGCCCTCCTTTGTTTCCCCCAAGAAAAGGCCATAGTTTTGTTCCCACTGAGATTTTTTTATTGTTCTGTTTTCCAGCAACACTCACAGCGTCTGATGTTTCTTATCTGATCCATAATAAGATATCTGTCTTGTAACACTAAGAAATTAAAAACATTTCTAACTAATTATAAAATGCATCTCAGGGACTTGCGGGGGGGGGGATTTGAAGAAAAAATCTTTACTCAATGAAATATAGTACATTTATAAAATAATCCCTTCTTTATTTTTTTGTGTTAAACAACCGTTTGTAAAACTACACAAATATATTTATACATACATAAAGTAGCTGCTCACCAGTGGTATATAACAATAATATCATTCTTTAATGTTTTTTTATGTAATTTCTTAAAGCTTTTGTTTCAGGGTCAGCATTTTCTCAAAAAAAAAAAAAACTCACCCAACTATGCCTTAGTAACAATTTGGGCTAAAATCAAAAAACTCATAGGACAGTAAATAATGTATCCTAGATTTGGGGTTGATAATCTCCTGATGATTATCATTTGCTTTTGTTTCCTTTAAGGATTGTTCAAGTTTAGAAGAATATAACATTGCTGCAGCATTACTCCCTCTGACCAGTGCTTTCTACAGGGTAAGTCCCATTGCTGTGTACGTACACTTGTCATGATTTACATGTATATATGTGGCTTGATTTCTCCTGAAACTACAACAATCTTGACCTCTTAGTATACCAGACCTACCCCTGTGGCTTTATTTATTATGACATTTATCTTATTTTATATATAGGAAATTTAATGTAAAACACTGTTATTTCCTAATATAGCACCCCAGCCATTCTCCCTGCCTTACATTCTTGATAACACCTGAAATTGTGTTACGTATTGACTCACTAACACATTTTCCCCTGCCACAGAAAGTAAATTCAGGGTGATATTTGTCTGTCTCCTTTGTTACTACACACTAAATATTCATCAGCTGAACAAATGAATGAGTGAAGGAATGAATGGCATCAATGGAAACAGAAATTAAAATTTAGTTTTCTGGACTGTTCAAAGTGATTTTAAAATTTCTCCTTTATTATGGCTTTTCTATATCCATGCCATGTCTTATGACAAACAAATCTAACAAATTCTCTTTACTGTTACATTTCCTGGAAAGAACTAGATAGCCACACTGAACAATGCATGTAATACATCCTTCTAAAAATGTGCAGTAGGAAACAGTAAATGTGTGGCAACAGGCTGACTCAGTGTTTAGCCATCTGCACAGTCAGCTTCAGGAGGCAGTAATGTTAGCAAGTTTGGCTAATGCTATTTCTCTGTGTTGTCGAACTTAACAAGAAAAACTTGTTTTTGTAGTGATACATATATGAATCTGATCACTTTCTGTCATGCTTATTCGTGGATTTTGTTCTCCTTCTGTTTTAGTTTAGTTTAGAGGTTAATCATCAGTGTCCAAGTAGGAGCCAAAAGCTATACCAATAATTTGAACAAGGGTCTTTTAATATAAGGAGTTGTTAAACAGTAATAATTAATTATTAAGAGGGAAAGAGACGTCGGCAGTATGTAGGAGTCTAATCTAGGGAGCAACTACCTCTAGTGTTCAAGTGAAGTACCCAAGAAAGAAGGACACTTGGGAGAGGGGCCCTCCTCAGTGACCTTGGAGAAGTGTTACTCTGATAGCATAGTAGTTCACTGAGGTACTGCAAAGACTGACTGGCAAGCAGGAAACCACCCACTGGGATGCCACTGGAGTTTCTAGGGTGCCAGGAAAACTCAGTAGGAAGCCATCATCTAGAGTACTGTTGACATTCACAGCTAATGAGCACTTCTAGGTGTCTCACATACAGGTGCACAAAAGAAAACACAGGCCAGAACCTTATCCCTGCACTGTCCCTTCAGCACCTTTGCTGACCCACCTAACACTGTGCCCAGCAGCAAATTGGCAGCATAAAAGGCCTATTCCCAAGATCACCAAGCAGGATAAAGAGGGATGATTTAGAGGGAAGTGTCACTTCGCTGAGTTAGGGAAGGGGCTCACACAGATTCTTTTTTTTTAAACGTTTATTTTTATTTTTTTTCTCAATTTTTATTAACATTTTCCATGATTATAAAAAATATCCCATGGTAGTACCCTCCCCCCCTACTTTTCCCTTTGAAATTCCATTCTCCATCATATCCCCTCCCCATCTCAATCTTTCTACTTAAATATATACAATACCAACCTGATAAATACCCTCCTCCCTTCCTTTCTCTTCCCTTTATATCTCCTTTTTAACTTACTGGCCTCTGCTACTGAGTTTTTTCCTTCTCGCACAGAAGCCCAATCATCTGTAGCTAGATCCACATATGAGGGAGAACATGTGGCGCTTGGCTTTCTGGGCCTGGGTTACCTCACTTAGTATAATCCTTTCCAGATCCATCCACTTTTCTGCAAATTTCATAACTTCATTTTTCTTTACCGCTGAGTAGAACTCCATTGTATAAATGTGCCATATCTTCATTATCCACTCATCAGTTGAGGGACATCTAGGCTGGTTCCATTTCCCAGCTATTATAAATTGAGCAGCAATAAACATGGTTGAGCACGTATTTCTAAGGTAATGAGATGAGTTCTTAGGATATATGCCTAGGAGTGCTATAGCTGGGTCATATGGTAGATCAATCTTTAGCTGTTTTAGGAACCTCCACACTGATTTCCACAATGGCTGGACCAGATTGCATTCCCACCAACAGTGTAGAAGGGTTCCTCTTTTTCCACATCCCCGCCAATATTTATGATCATTTGTTTTCATGATGGTAGCCAATCTGACAAGAGTGAGATGGAATCTCCATGTAGTTTTAATCTGCATTTCCCTGATGACTAGTGACGTAGAACATTTTTTTAGATGCTTATATGCCATTTGTATTTCTCCCTTTGAGAATTCTCTATTTAGCTCCATAGCCCATTTTTTTTTTGATTGGCTTGTTTGATTCTTATTATTTAACTTCTTGAGTTCTGTGTATATCCTAGATATTAATCCTCTATCAGATATATAGCTGGCGAAGATTTTTTCCCATTCTGTAGGTTGCCTCTTTGCTTTATTCACCGTGTCCTTTGCGGTGCAAAATCTTTGTAATTTCATGAGGTCCCAGTGATTGATTAGTGGTTTTATTGCCTGAGCAATTGGGGTTGTATTCAGAAAGTCTTTTCCAAGACCAATATATTGAAGGGTTTCCCCTACTTTTTCCTCTAGTAGTCTCAGAGTTTCAGGTCTGATGTTAAGGTCTTTAATCCATTTGGACTTAATTCTTGTGCATGGAGAGAGAGAAGCATCTATTTTCATCCTTCTACAGATATATATCCAGTTTTCCCAACACCATTTGCTGAAGAGGCTGTCTTTTCTCCAATGAGTATTTTTGGCATTTTTATCGAATATCAGGTGGCTATAGCTACATGGGGTTACATTTGGGTCCTCTATTCTGTTCCATTGATCTACAAGTCTGCTTTTGTGCCAGTACCATGCTGGTTTTGTTACTATGGCTCTGTAGTATAGGTTAAAATCAGGTATGGTGATACCACCAGCCTTATTTTTGTTGCTCAGTATTATTTTAGATATTTTAGAGGTTTTTTGTGATTCCAAATGAATTTTTGGATTGTTTTTTCTATTTCCATGAAGAATGCCTTTGGAATTTTGATAGGGATTGCATTAAATGTGTAGATTGCTTTTGGTAAGATTGCCATTTTCACAATATTGATTCTTCCAATCCGGGAACAAAGGATGTTTTTCCACTTCCTAGTGTCTTCTGCAATTTCTCGCTTGAGTGTTTTAAAGTTCTCATTGTAGAGATCCTTTACTTCCTTGGTTAGGTTTATTCCAAGGTACTTTATTTTTTTTGATGCAATTGTGAATGGGAGTGATTCTCTGATTTCATCCTCTGTGTGTTTGTTGTTAGCATATATGAAGGCTACTGATTTCTGTGTATTTATTTTGTATCCTGCTACATGGCTGTAGGTTTTTATCAGCTCTAACAGTTTGCTAGTAGAGTCTTTAAGGTCCTTTTTATATATAGAATCATGTGATCTGCAAATAATAATAACTTGACCTCTTCCTTTCTAATTTGTATCCCTTTTATGCATGTCTCTTGCCTTATTGCTATGGCTAAGACTTCCAGAACTATATTAAATAAAAGTGGGGACAGTGGACACCTCACACAGATTCTTGAATATTGTCTAACTCTGCATGCGATGGGAACTTATTTCTGGTGCATAACAAATTTCTTACTTCAGGAAGTAGATGCAAGTTACACTAGTGTAGCCACAGACTGTGGTGAGCCATGCTCATGTTTTCCAGCAGTGTAAACTGTTGGGACTTGCTCAGCCTTGCCTCAGAGAATGGACTCCACTGCTTGTTACTTTTCAGTTTTTTAATAAATAATCTGTTTTTCAATGGAATAAAAGTTTATTGAGCATCTCAACATACAAAATTACTCTTCCAGACAATATCATATACAACATCATTAATAATATATTGACATGGTGCTTGCTTCAGCAGCACATATGCTAAAATTGGAATGATACAGAGAACATTAGCATGGCCCCTGCGCAAGGATGACATGCAAATTCATAAAGCATTCCACATTTTAAAAATAAAAAATATAGAGAGAGACATGGTCCCAAAGAACACAACAGTGTTTCCAAGAATGAATCTTGGGGCTAGGGAGATGGCTCAGTGGGTTAGAGTACTTGTGAGCAAGCATGACGACCTGATTCACCCTAGGTTCAATCCCCAGCACCCTTATAAGCAGCTGAATGTGGCCACACACACACACCTGTAACCCTCCCCCTGAGCCCTATTGGGAGTAGAGATTGGAGAATTATTAGGGCTCATTGGTCAGTCAGTTTCACCAAAAACAAATTTTAAAATGGCAGCTCTGCATTCAGTGAGAGACTCTGTCTCAAGGACATGCTGATGAGTAATAAGGGAAGACACCTCACATAACTCCTCTGGCCTCTGCATACACACATATTACACACCACACCACACCACAGATACAATGCACACACCCCAAAAATAAAAAAACAGTCTGGTGCACAATGCCACCAAGGAGATATTTTCTTAATAAAAGTCATACGTAGGGCTGGAGTGATGGCTTAGTGGTTAAGGCAATTGCCTATGAAGCCTAAGGACCCATGCTCTAGCCTCCAGATCCCACATTAGCCAGATGCAAAGGTGAGTCAAGTGCAAGGTTGCACTTTCCCACTAGGTGGCGCAAGTGTCTGGAGTTTGGTTTCAGTGGCTGAGGCCCTGGTGCGTCAATTCTCTCTTTCTTTCTTTAAAATAATAATAATAAGTCATACATGCATGCTTCAATCAGCTTTGTGTTGCTGCCTGAAAACACCCAACCAAGAGCAGCTTGTGGGAAGAAAGGGTTTATTTTGGCTTCCAGACTCAAGAGGAAGCTCCATGATAGCAGGGAAAATGTTTTAAATTTTTTTTAATTTTTTATTTATTTTTATTTAGGAGAGAGAGAGAATGGGTGCATCAGGGTCTCTAGCCATTGCAAATGAACTCCAGATGCATGTGCCATCTTGTGCATCTGGCTTACATGGGACCTGAAGAATTGAACCTGGGTCCTTAGGCTTTGCAGGCAAGCACCTTAACCACTAAGCAATCTCTTCATCCCATTAGCAGGGAAAATGATGGCATGAGCAGAGGGTGGACATCACCTCCTGGCCAGTATCAGGTAGACAACAACAGCAGGAGAATGTTGAACACTGGCAAGGGGAAGCTGGCTATAACACCCATAAGCCCTCCTCCAACAACACACTGACTCCACGTGGCTTTAACTCCCAAATTGCCACCAGCTGGGGACCTAGCATTCAGAGCACCTAAGTTTATGGGAGACACCCAAATCAAACTACCACAATATTCATAGGGAGAAAACTCAGATAGTACAGAAATGTATAAAATACAAAGTAGAAGGCTCCTTTCCCAGCTCCACTCCTTTTCATCCAAACAATTGGCTTCCTTGCAGGAGGGGGATTACATTTTATTGCCAGCAAAATAAAACTTGTCTGGGTTTTTTTAAGGAAAGGAATCAAACCATTCATACTATATTCTCATCATGAATTTTTTGCTTAGTACCTCTTGGTGGACCTTCCATGGTAGCACATCATTTTTAATGATTTTTATTTAATTATTTTAATTTAATCTACATATATTTTCTTTTTAATGATTTTTATTTAATTATTTTAATTTAATCTACATATATTTTCTTTTTTATGAAAAGATGATGAATGACAGGTCTGTGTGCCGTGCCGGTCCTAGGTATTCCTCTTTTATGTGTTTCAGGCAAATCATTCACTGGTGATTTTGATAAACCCATATGCCTGGTGTCTCACATATGATCCAGTATGTCCATGTGTCTGTATTAACTCAACTTGATAAGTTTGTAGATGTTAGATTTTTATTAGCACAAGTAAGATGCTATCATTTTGTGACATACAACTATGTGTGCATAGTGAACTCTGTCTCACTAAATTCTGTGTGTTCAACATCTGGTCCTCGTCTCCTCGCACAGACAAGGTAGAGTTGATGTTCTGTATATATGGTGTAATTCAAGGCAAGGCACAGCCCGCTCTCTACAAGTGGTGCAACTCTCACTGCAATCTAATTTTAGAACATTTCTGTCACCCCCAAAAGAAACCTCATTCCCATTTATAGTCATTCTCCATTCCCGAGCAACAATGAATTTCCTTTCTATAAGCTTGCCTTTTGGAGGCATTTCACATAAATGAAATCATACAATAAATGCTCTTTTGTGCCTGGCTTCTTTCATTGAGCATAATGAACTTGAGGTTTATGGATACTGTTAGACAGTGTCCTTAGGACTGTTAATTATTAACTAAGAAATTTTGGCTGTGCCTGGTGGCACACACCTACATTCCCAGCACTCAGTAATGTGGCAAGAGGAGAATGACTTCAGACAGAGAATGAATATGAATGAATATGAATGAATGAATTTTCCTGTCCATATTCAGATCCTTAGGCCTTCTGTATTATTTCACAGTGTATCTAATTCAGTGTGTACTGTATGACTAAACAAATTATCCTTGCAAATCTGTGTTATGCAAGATGAATAGCATGATTTCTCAGGTTGGATAAATTTTATATTTTACATAATTTTGTAATTCATTGTTGCTAAATTTAATTTTGGGTTATACATTCTGAAAGAACATAGAATTAAAGAAAATTTTTGGACCTGAGTTATTATTTCTATTCCAAAACATAAAAGCCTATGGTAGGTAAATTCAGGTGGTATGATAGGAAAAGTTTGTGGATCACCAGTCGAAAAATGTGTTGTATAAAGCTAACTCACCTGTCTCTGTCAGAGCAGTAGGAAGAGCATTAAAGCAGGGGAAGCCTGTCTTCCACTGCCAGATTCTATCAGTAATTCTTCCTTAGTCCCTTGCCAGCCAAAATGAGTAAGCTAAAATCTGCTACCTGCATTTTCATGTCAAAGCCTATAGAAGTCTATTTACCTCATGAGCAAGGTTAAGAACACTAGTTCAGAGGAAGAGGATAGGAATGAGAGCTGATGTTTATGGGACACTTATTTCAGATAAGATGTTACATTTGACCTCATAATATTGAATCCACCTCAATGAAGTGCTATTCCCGTTTTGATGTAAAGGATACATGGTTCAGAAAAACTCTATACCACAAAGGTAGTAAATTCCAGTGCCAGAATGTAAACTATTCTGTTTGATTCCAATGCTCATGTACTTAAATTGTAATAGTGTAATCCAAATGAGTTACAGTTTATGCTGCATGCCTCATAAAGATCTGGAATTGGCATCACTTACTTCCTCTTATTTCCCCAACCATTTTCATGTGTGTTTCCAGTAAGGACACTTCATGAAGGTTTGACTTGGAGGGAAGTAAGATCAGGAAATACTGATTAATTAGATGTTTTGATTTCAATAAATTGTTAACAAATGAACAAGTTTCTAATTTCTACATGTTTTTGGATTTCTGTGAAAACGTGGATTTGCTTTGAGTATTGACCTTCTCTCTTAGTTGTTAATCTGAGTACTAGTTGAATTGCTGTGAATATGGCAGCTTATTGTAGGTCATTTTAACTGATAAAAATCCAAATAAATCTCCTTTCAGAGTAAGATTGCTTCCAGAAGAAAAATTTTACAGATATATAAAAAACAGGTTCATCAGTCATTATTTTTAGTTGGTACCTGATAAGAGGCTACAAAATAGGAAAAGAATTTTGTTTTTCTCAGATTTCGTGGCCTAGGTAAATTTCTTTCCTATAATGGGTCTCAAAGGATTATATGTCTGGCCAAAGTAAGGAGGAGGGGAGCATGATAAAGGTTCTTCTTACATCTTTTCCTGCTATAAAATCAAATGTTAACCTTAAAGATAAGTTAATAGAAAAATATTTGAGACTGAAGACAGACATCAACACCAGCTAAGTCCAGCTGTGGTGTGGGTAAGATGTATGTATTTTGTAGCAGGAGCCTCCAGCATAGCAGAAGTTCAGAATGGCTAAAAAATTAGTCCTTGCTTTTATTCCCTTCCTTCATGTTCTTCATATAATTTCACATTCCATCCTCCTCCTCCTTTCAGCGAGCCTCTCCTGGGTCTTACTTTCTTTCAGATTTTGAAGGACTGTTCCTTTGTCCTAGTGCTTTGGAGGAATTATGAACTATAACTAGTTTCTAACTGCTGTTCTTTTTTTTCTTGGGGAGTGGGGGGTCAAGGTAGGGTCTTGCTCCATCTAGCCCAGGCTGACCTAGAATCTCAGGACGGCCTCAGACTCGGGATCCTTCTACCTCTGCCTCCCAAGTGCTAGGATTAAAGGCGTGAGCCACCACATCTAGCCCTCATTGCTGTTCTTTAATAAAAATAGGGCTGGGGAGATGGCAGTTAAGAAGCACTTGCCTGTGAAGCCTAAGGACCCCAGTTTGAGGCTCAATTCCCCCAGTATCTACATAAGCCAGATGCACAAGGTGGCACATGCATCTGGAATTTGTTTACAGTGGCTAGAGGCCTTGGTACACCCATCTCTCGATAGATAGATAGATAGATAGATAGATAGATAGATAGAGAGAGAGAGAGAGAGATAGATATGTATGTATGTATGTATAGAGAGATCTTTCTCTCTCAAATAAATAAAAATAAAAGCAAAAAATATTAATAAAATTAAGCCAGGCATGGTGGTGTACACCTTTAATCTCAGTACTCGGGAGGCAGAGGTAGGAGAATCACCATGAGTTTAAGGCCACCCTGAGACTACAGAGTGAATTCTAGGTCAGCCTGGGCTAGAGTGAGACCCTACCTCAAAAAAACAAAAACAAAAACAAAATTTAGTAAAATTAGTTTTTGTTTTCTACATTAGTGATAAATAACTATAGGATAATTTACCTGTAATCTTACTGATAGATATTATTATGTTTTCATATGAGTAATGAACAGTATTTTTTTTTTTTTGGTTTTTCGAGGTAGGGTCTCACTCTGGTCTAAGCTGACCTGGAATTCACTATGGAGTCTCAGGGTAGCCTTGAACTCACAGCGATCCTCCTACCTCTGCCTCCCCAGTGCTGGGATTAAAGGCGTGCGCCACCACGCCCGGCATGAACAGTATTTTTAATTTTATCAAATTTGTTTATTTTTAACAATCAGTTGATTTTTATTTGGGTGAGGTGGCCATGCCAGAGTCTCTTGATACTGCAAACAAATGCCTGTCTGGCTTTACATGGGTTCTGGGGAATTGACTATCATATGGTAGTCATTTTGTCCATTCTTTGGAAAATGAGGCAGACTACCTGTGATATGGTTCTTTGTGTATTCCAAAAGCAATATGGCACCATTCAACTCAATAGAACTACTACCATGTCCTCAGTGTTTGTGTTTCAGAAATTCGGGTTCAAGTCAGCAAGAAAGCCAAGCGCCACTCAAAGAGGATTGGAGAATGCAAGAATTTTTTTGGTTTTTCGAGTTAGGGTCTATTATATCATGCCAGTGTGCTGAAGGGAAACTCATGCTCCAAAATTCCTTCACAGCCCACTCTAGTGGCTCTGGACCTCTTACAGGCTGTTTGGCAGGCAGTCTGACATCACCTTGGATCTTTTACATTATTGGTGGGCAAGTTTCTAAGTCTATGTTACTATAGTCATGAGATTCTTCAGTGATAAGTGGGTTACAAAAGGCAAAACAATAAGCTGTTAGCTCAGAGTAGGGAATTTTACCCATGGCCTGGTCTTACAAGATACTTGACTGACTCAAGTCACGATGTAGCTGACTGGGTTATGATAAGAGTAGGGCAAGGTTGTTTATGCTCAGTATACGTTCTTTTCATCTTAGAATCTGAGGTGTTTGCAAAACACTGTTCAGCACAGAATGGGCAGGCTTTAGTTCGATGAACATCGTCACCGCATTAGAATGCCTGCCTTTGAGCATCATCATCATGCATCACATGAATGACCCCTAGTTCTGTTTCTGAGAGGGTTCTTGTTCGCCTCTGAAACCTTATAAACTGGACTTCTATAACCTGTGCTTTTCTCAGACATCTGGTCTTCCATATTCCTGCCAGAATGGTCTGTTAAGCTCTTCTTGTAGCATTCTAGAGCTTTCCTAGTCCCAAGTTCCATACTCTTCCATATCCCTTCCACAGTCCAGTTCTAAAGACCTATAAACAACATGATCAGGTCAACCACAGCAAAGACTTTACTTCTCAGTACTAATTTTCTGTTTTAGTTGATTTTCACCTGATAAAAGCAATTTAAGGAAGGAGAGTGTATTTCAGTTTACAGTTTGGAGGGCTAGAGCTCATCACGGCAGAGAAAGCATCGTGGCAGGAGCATGGAGTAGCCAGTCACATTTAGGCCAGTGACAAAGCAGCCGTACTTGAGTTCTAGTGCTCAACTCGCTTTCCGGTTTCTGTTCATCCCAGGATGCTGGCCCATGGAGTGGCAGTGCCCACACTTGGCTGGGTCTCCCCACATCAGTTAACCTAATCTAGAAAATCTCTCACAGACATGACTAAAGATTTGTTTCCATAATAATTCTAAATCCTGTCAAGTTTACTGCCACAATCACAACATGATTTGTGTATTGCTTGGAAGTCCAGAGAACTTTGTGACTCTTCAGTACTCCAAAAGAATCCCTCTTCCTCCTCCTCCAGTCTCATTTATATTCTCAGTGTCATTCTCTCTCTTCACACACACACACACACCCCTTTCCTACTCCACCTCCCACCCTGTACTGTTCCTGTGGAAAGGTCATGTCCTGAATGCTTGAACTGTAAACAAATAAAGTATCTGCCTAACTCCCCAAAAGTAAATGTCAAGTGTATGTACTTAAAAGCTGGTAGTCACTAAATACTTCACACCTTAGGGCAAAAAGAAGCTGAAGCTATAGTCAGTCCTCTCTATTCTTCTAATCCTTATTAACAAAATTGCAAGCTCCAATGCTGAAAGTACTCAGAAAAGTAATATAAATGATTGAAGCAGAAATTGTACAAAACTAGAGAATGCAGCTAGGCGTGGTGGCGCACGCCTTTAATCCCAGCACTCGGGAGGCAGAGGTAGGAGGATCGCCATGAGTTCAAGGCCACCCTGCAACTCCATAGTGAATTCCAGGTCAGCCTGGGCTAGAGTGAGACCCTACCTCGAAAAACCAAAAAAAAAAACAAAAACTAGAGAATGCTTGTTAAAGATCAGTTTATAAAATTCTAGTTATTTTTTTATCGGTCAAAAATATGGGCACAGTGCTGCCAGGTCTTTAGCTTTTCAAAAGACCAAAGTGCATATGATGGTGCATGCTGTAATACCAGCACTTAGGAGGTGAAGTGAAGGCAAGAGGGACTGCAAGTTATAAGCTAGCCTAGGCTACACAACAGCAAGACCTTGTCTCAAGAAGTCTACAATTTAAAGATTCTCTAATTGATCATCAGTAATGAAATTCAAAACAAAAGAATTATAAAATATAAGTTTATGGTTTGGACTTTGTGAATCTGTTTAAAAAGCAGAATTGTAGAATTTTAGCTTCAAAAATAGATCTCATTAAAAATAGAAATTTCAGAAACTTCTTAAGAGAAAAGAAAAATATATAAAGCAGAAATATGGGGGGCAATCTATGGGTAGACAGAAACAAGAGAAGCCAAAGAAAGAGAAAGCACAGGACAGTCACGGGGAGGGATCAGGTGGAGCTGCAGAATTCCCACTTGGAATAGAAATCAAAAGAAAGTTGCTAATTTGAGCATTCTTTTAGTAGACTATGTAGTGTCACTGAAAGTCAACTGATTATGTATTTTGTAAGTAAACAGTGAGAGAGGAAGTACAATTATGAACTGAATGGAGCCAGACTAGTTTATTCTACAACACTGTGGAATTTGACTTATTCTCTTGGCCCCTCCAAGTACATTTTCTTTTTAGAAGGTTGTGACAGACAGATAAAAGCACAGAGTATGGAGTGTTTGACAGAAGGAGTACTGCCCTCTCCTTCCTAATTCTGAGGCAAGGGCAGATGAGGGCAAAGTCTACACTGAAGCATCCCACCCAATAGAAAGTGCTAGAAGCCGGATGTGGTGGCGCACGCCTTTAATCCCAGCACTCAGGAGGCTGAGGTAGGAGGATCGCTGTGAGTTCAAGGCCACCCTGAGACTACATAGTGAATTCCAGGTCAGCCTGAGCTAGAGTGAGACCCTGCCTCCAAAAAAAAAAAAAAAAAAAGTGCTAGAGAACAACAGACCCTGGTATGAATCTGCTTCCTGCCTTATCTGTCCCTTGTACAGCTAGCATCCTGGTCCTATTGCATGAGAGTTACAGAGCCACCAAATGACTTGTGATATACAGTTGAGGGCCCATGCCAGTAATGCCATCACTTAAGAGGTTGAGACAAGAACACCACAAGTTCAAGGCTAGCCTGGGCTACACAGCGAGGCCCTGTCTCAAAAAAACAAAAATATAATAATAAATGTATAAAACAGAGTAACTTAAGAATGAAAGTTTTGATTAACAATTTTCATCTCCTACGAAAAACTGGACTTCTGTCAAAAAGTGTGTATCTTCTGCTGGGTGTGGTGGCACACACCTTTAATCCCAGCACTCGAGAGGCAGAGATAGGAGGATCACCATGAGTTCGAGGCCACCCTGAGACTACGTGGTGAACTCTAGGTCAGCCTGGGCTAAAGTGAGACCCTACCTCGAAAAACCAAACAAAAAAAAAAAAGTACGTATCTTCTTATACTCTCCTCACCATACATAAAAGTGTTTGTATCCCTCAAGTTGATAAAAGAGACAACAAAGCTGGGTGTGGTGGCGCACGCCTTTGATCTCAGCATCCGGGAGGCACAGGTAGGAGGATTGCCGTGAGTTTGAGGCCACCCTGAGACTATAGCCTGGGCCAGAGTGAGACCCTACCTTGACAAAAGAAACAAAGAGAAAAGAGAGAGAGAACAAGCCTTAATGTCCACTGTGGGTTTTGTCAGTGCCAGTCAAAAGAATGTCCCTACTTTGAGATTCATGGTAGTGCACTGATTAGCCCTGGATTTACTACTCAGCACCACATACATTAAAAAAAAGGTCATCATAAAATACAGACCAGGGCTGGAGGGATGGCTTAGCGGTTAAGGTGCTTGCCAGCAAAGCCAAAGGATCCAGGTTCTATTCCCCAGGTACCGCATAAGCCAGATGCAGAAGGTGGTGTGGTGCATGCGTCTGGAGTTTGCTCACAGTGGCTGGAGGCCCTAGCATGCCCATTGTGTCTGTCTCTCTCACTCTCTCATTCTCTCTCTCTCTCTCTCTCAAATAAATAGATAAATAAATAAAACTTTAAAAAGTACCCAAAAAAAAGACCACACAAGACTTGATTAATGAAAATATGATAGTTGAAAGAAAATATTGGGCACTATAGAGTTCAAATTTTAAAACATTTTAATTTTCCAAATAATGCAGTTAAAGCTTGCGTTAGTGAGCAGCATTAATATCATGCTTAGTAATAGGATGCATTTACCACATTAGGATATTTCCATAAAATATTCAGAGTATGTTGACATGATTGAATATATAACTCACTGTCTTACTCTGAACATCTGAAAGAAATTGCATAATTCTTGACTTAGCTCAGAAAACACATGGGATTGAAAAGTCAGAGCTGGACACTTCAGTGCCTCCTGCAGGGCACAAATAGATAAGGACCCTGTGACCCAGGACTTGGCCAGTGCAGGTATTTTGTACATGCAACAAATGTGTACCTTCTCTTCCATTGCGCTCCAGGAAATGTGAAGTTCCCAATGTTGGAATAAAGAAGTACCTGTACTAACTGTAGGAGAGAACCAGTCAGTCAGCTCTCAGCTGATAGTGGCAACAGCAGAAAGAATAATTGATGTAGCAGGAATTCCTAACCCCAACTTGCTTCCTTTTTGTTTCTTTTACATATGTTGAGCTTGCAAGTAATATTTCATTTGAACAAAAAAGCTAAAACTACACTAATAAGTTTGAACCCCACTCCATCTGTAAATAACCAAAGAATAAAAACAAAATTCCAGATAATTGGCTCTTTATTCTTTGTTTTATAGTAACCAGCATGGCATAGAACATGTCACCAAAGGAATGAAAAATACTTTGTTGATTATCTAACATCCATTATAAGAGCCAAGGTCTCTTGATTGTGGAAGATCACAGATTGTCTATAGGCACTCTAATCTTTTGGCTTAAATTCATACTTCTTAAAACTACTGCCTATTAGAATTACTTACAGTGATTTTAAAGACAAACAGATGCCAAGTCCCTATCCAAGGGCATCTGAAACCAAACCTTTGGGGCTGAGGCTGAGACATCCATATCTTAACAGTTTTGCAGTTATTACACTCAAGGATCTAAGGATCTTGAAACCCTAAGATTCTGTTAGTCATGTTTGTGTGAATGCTGATATTAGCTAATACAGCTTGACACACTTCCAGTGGAAACTAGTCACAGAGGTCTCCAGGTGTGAGGGGAGGGGTATTTGGAGATTTTAAGAGTTCAAGCAGGCACCTCTAACCACTGAGACATCTCCCCAACCCAAGATTTTAATTTTAGAGTTCAGAAAGCAGTTTGCCTATTTGTTTTTGATCTGCTATATGTTTAGAATTCTGAAACATTGGTCAATAAAAATGAGTAATATTGTAATTCAAATAAAATTAATTTGATTCAAGTGAAAAATTACTTCTTTCTGCTTAGATCTTTTTGATAGATTAAACCTCAACCTGTAATTTTTAGCCTCTGCCTTTGAGAAACTTGATATTTATTAGAATTAAGTTGGGAAAAAATTTTACAGTATAGTAATAATGATGTGGGAACATGGGATGTCTTTGAGAGCATTGGAGCCTTATCAGGACCTAAGGATCTCAGAAGATTATGGTCACACAAGGCTTGCATGGATTCAGTGGCCTCCGGATTCTTGTCTTACAAATTTCAACAAATGAAATCCATAGTCCAGAGGATAAAATTCAGAAAGATTATATTACAGTAATTATAGCATATATAGATATAGCTCTTAAGAGAAGGAAACAATATAGAGCTCCTTTACAGCAGGACGGGTTTTGGGAAATGGAAAAGCTGACCCTGAGACCCAGGTTGGGGGGTTTTGTGGGAGTGGGAACTGAACTATAATCAGTCCAGGCCTAACGTCAGTCATCTGGGATCAGGTGCTAGACAAGATGCTAAGTACTTTACATAAACCAGTGCACTTAATCCTCACAGTCAGACCCTTGTGAGGAAGTCTGAGTCTGAAACCCATGTTCCCATCTTAATGAATTTTTCTAAGACTCCAAGCCTTGGCTGTTATTTTTATGCAGTAGATAAATGGAAATACTGATATATAGTAAGTGTCATGGAAATATTAGACTACGCTGTTATGTAGGTCTTTGATGCCAGGTTTTAACATCGAGGTATGATAAGTATGTATTTGGGAAAGGGCACCTACATGAATTAAATATTATTCTATAATGTGTTTTTAAGCATTAGATATGGAAGTGATGATCGATAGTTGCATGTTGGGTTATTTAACATGTAAGAGATATTTGCTGGCTGTACAGTTTTGTACCTTTGTGGCTTAGGGTGCTGTGTCGCCATTCATGACTCTTCTTCAAGTTTTACTAGCTTCTTCCCAATGCCTCTGAATTCTGTAGGAATTTTCCTACAATAATGCCAAATTCTCAAGGTTAACAAATAATGAAGAGAGGTTTGTTTTTATTCAAACTAGCCCTAGAATGCATCCACTTCAAACTAGAGTACATTTTCTAAAATGTTCTGTGGCTGCTGTTTGTAATTTTGCTGTCTCTCAAGTTAGAGGCATTTGTATTAGATGAGAATTCTTATCTATTTGCTAAGTAATTGGTTTTCCAATTATGTGTTTGACTTGTGCTGTAACAATCCATGATGTTACAGGAAAGCATGTGGGAGAACAACACATTTTTGCTTCATTATTTTTCTACAAAAAAAAAAAAAAAAAAGTTCTCTTGTTTAGTTGGGAGAGTCAGACAGAGTTTTAAAGACATACATGGCCAAAGTAAAATCTGTTCTCTTTTTCCATCCAAGAAAGTTAACTGAAGCTGACATGACTTCTGGGAAGTACATTGCCTTCTGACAGTCTGAGTGTGCCCGATGCCAGACTGTTAGGAGAAATCATTTCAAAAAGAGTGGGATTTGACTCTCTACAAAGATTGTTGTTTTTTTTTAATTATGTTGTCAGTATCACCTTATTTGGAGTTAATAAACTTTAAAATGTTTACAGCATAACTCTTCCTATAGTTAAGGGGGAAACACTGACATGTAAATATGTAACAATCACCAGTTCCTTGTTCCTAAAACAAACATGTACACTGTGAATGGATTAATTTTAATGTTTTAGGCCTTGGATATGATAGTACATTTTAGAATTACCATATCTCTGGTACTCAAAAAAAATGTTCATGATCATAGTATAATTTATCTTTAGGTACCAGCACTATACAAAAGGCCTTCTTGTCCAAATGGAGATCTTAATCTGTGTTTTGCTTCAATTCATTTATCATCTTGTATTTCTTCTTGATCTTGAAACATCAAGATTCTGATGCAGAAGTGCCTTAAGAATGCTTACTATGCCACAAAAAAAAGTTAATGTGTTTATGTTTGGCATGTGCATATATATATATATATAATTTTTTTTGAGGCAGTGTCTCACTGTGGAGCTCAGACTAGCCTTGAACTCTGGATCCTAGGTCTAAGCCAATGCTGGAATTGCAGGTACCTACAACCATATCTGGTTTGAGTGTGTACTATTATCTTTATCTTTTCAGTAGTGCTTACTTACCTAAGGCTTCTGTGGGCAGGCAGTAAAAGGCATACATCATTGGGGAATGAGCACATACCAATTAAAGAGAGTATCTGTTCCTCCTGCTTAAATTGAAAAATCATACTCCTTGAATCCAAGCCATTGATAAAGACATTATGGGGCTGGAGAGATGGCTCTGTGGTTAAAAGGCACTTATTGTAAAGCCTGAAGGCCCAGGCTTGGTTCCCCAGTACCACCTTTCACAGCCTATCTGCAATTCTAGCTCAAGCTGTGAGCAAAAATCTTCCACTTAATAACCTTCCAGGGAAAATAGAAGCAATACACACATACGTACAAGCATACATCCATGGGCTGTGGGTGTGCAGAACCGTACACATGCTAGGAAAGCACTCTACCAATGAGTTAAATTCCAGCCTCCAAGCACAGTCTTAATATGTGTACTTTCTTCATAGCTTCATCTATGTGAATGTTTTTCTATGTTAACATCAGTCAGTAACAAAGATTGTTGCCCTTCACAACATTAGCAAGCATTCTGACCCAGATTAACAATGCAAGAGAATTCTCTTCGCAGACAAGCTCAGGCTGTCCCTGTGGGCATCTGTTTCTGTTTCATGTCCTTCCGCCCCTGGGATCCTCTTGATGGTCCTAGGCTACCGCTCTAGGAGTCACAGGACAGACACATTGGATTGCTTGATACTTGTGTTGATCTTAGTTGACTTTAATATTTATTTTCATTTAGGGTACAGACTTTCTGCCCTTAGGATAAGAATTAGAATGCTTTTGATGAGATTCATACAGCCTGACATGGTTGGAAAAGAATGTAAAAATGTAAAACTCATGATTGTCTTTATGAGTAGCAAAAGCACAGATTTTATTAATTACTTGTCCCTAAAGCGAACTTTATGAATAGATATTCTTCTAGTTCAATTTTGCTTAGACAGCACTGTTTCCTTTGTCAGCATTGTTAATATATTTGAAAAATCATAGTCTTGACAGGGGCTTGTGGAGGAGCTGTTGAATTACAGAAGAAATTATTATAGCAGGAAATAAATTCTGTGCTATTATAAGTACTTGACTCAGTGACTTAGCACATTCCCTTTATGACTCAGCACATTCCCTTCATGTCTTAAATGCAAACATTTTGTCCCTAACTCCCAAGACCTGTTTTTAATTTCTTTACTTTGCAGTTGTCCCTGTTGGTCACTGGTATACTTCCCATGCTATGAGAGAAACTACTTTGAAAAAGGGGGTTTTGAATGTTGGAGTTTTAAGAGTAGACTGAGAATCCTCAGTCATAGAAGAGCTTCAGTGTTGATGATAGGGGATTACCGTGAAGAAATGGCCAGAGAACCATCTGGAATGATGAGAAGGAAGTTTTATTATACTCTTGGGATGTTTCCAGCTAATAAAATTAGATTTAGTATTGTAATTTTAGAAGCAGACCTCTGTAAAATGTGTAACTAACCTTTTAGAATTCAAGAAGCACTCTGTGCCTCAGTACCTATAGGCAGTTAAAAGGACTAAAGCATAAATCTCTGAGAATGGGTAGCAATAAATTGTCAAGATTTTCTGAGCTTGGGGTATAGCTCAGTGTTAGAGTACATATTTCACACACATGAGCTCCTGGATTTGATCTCGCCACTTTTTTTTTACACTTTAATTATTGTTTATTTATTTGCAAGCAGAGAGAGACAGAGAGAGAGAGAATAGAGTACACCAGGGCCTTCAGCCACTGCAAACAAATGCCAGATGCGTGCTACTTTGTGCATATGGCTCTATCTGGGTGTTAGACCATGAACCCATGTCATCAGGTTTTGCAAGCAAGCACCTGTAACTACTGAACCATCTCTCCAGCCCTACTTAGATTTTAAACCTAGTAAGTTACTGACATTTTAATGTGTTGTCATCTCTTAATGATGTAAAAAGGAACAGTATAAAACATTACTATAAAAAACCTCTGTACCTTGATTATTTTGATATTAATATAAATACTAAATACTACCTGTTGCATTCAGCTTTAACATTGCTGGGATGAACTTCCAGACCAGGCACAGTTATGGGAGGAGGGATTTATTGACACTTACAGACAGAGGGGAGTCCCATAATGGCAGAAGCTGACCCACCTTCACAGGTGTAGGCAGAGAGAAAATGCGGCCACCACCATCGCCACAAGCAAGCACACTCCAGGAACTCCACAGTGTCAGAGCTCAAGCACTCTGCATATCTCTTTTGCTGGAAACAGATCCTCCCCAAAACACACCTTAGGGTTGGACCCTAGGATCCCCCCACAGTGACACCTCCTCCAGCCAGGCAGCTGGAAATCTAAATTACAAGTTTAATAAACTCCTGAATCTATTGGGGACATCCATTCAAACTACCACATTCTGCCCCTGACCCCCAATAGATTCAGTAACCATCTACATTGTAAGTTGTATTCAGTCCAACTTCAAAGGTCCCCATAGTCTTTACCAACTTAAGATCGTCCCAAAGTTCCAAGTCTCATCTGATTGTCTCTTAGTTGTGAGTCCTATAAAATCACAAGTTACATGCTTTCAATATATAAAGGCACAGAGTAAACATTTTCAATTGCTATAAGGCATAACCAGGAGAGAATGGAACAATACAAACTCAATAACCATCAAGCAAACATCAAATACCTGCAGTTCAAGTCCAATATCATAACCAGTGACTTGACAGTCTCCGGATTTTGCAATTCTGCCCCTCCAGCTGGACTGAATAGCCAGGGAAAACTTAGCCATCCTTTAGTCCAGTAGCCCAGTTCCAACAAAGTTCTCTGTAGTCTTTTTTTCCCCTTAGGGAGTTCATAAACAAAGGCTCCAAATACAATTCACTCTACACTTAGCATTCTCAAATTCTCACCAGAATAACCCATAAACCTTGGCTTACTGCTCTAGAAGGCATCTTCAGTTCTAGGCAGTCTATGCCCATTCCTACAGGACAAAAGTTCCAAAAGACCAAAATCCACATGGTCAGCTTCATGTAACAACAACCCACACACTGGTACCTGTTCTGTCTCAGTCAGCTTTAATGCTGCTAGGATGAACTTCCAGACCAGGCACAGTTATGGGAGGAGGGATTTATTGACACTTACAGACAGAGGGGAGTTCCATGATGGCAGAAGCTGACCCACCTTCACAGGTGTAGGCAGAGAGAAAATGCGGCCACCACCATCGCCACAAGCAAGCACACTCCAGGAACTCCACAGTGTCAGAGCTCAAGCACTCTGCATATCTCTTTTGCTGGAAACAGATCCGCCCCAAAACACACCTTAGGGTTGGACCCTAGGATCCCCCCACAGTGACACCTCCTCCAGCCAGGCAGCTGGAGGTCAAATTACAAGCTTTGACAAACTCCTGAATCTATTGGGGACATCCATTCAAACTACCACTACCCTATTGTTACATTTTACCTCATCAGCAATTAGTCTAATAAATTCTGTCATGCATAATCATAAGACATGTTCTAACAGGCATTTCAACACATTCTTGAGCAAAAGTAGTCCTCAATGTGGTGCAAGATTAAATAAATTGTAGAGAAACATAGACACAGCACTCCCTAAGATAGTGTCTTAAAATGGGTCAGTCAAATTCCATAGATTAAGTGACTAAAACAACAAATTTATTTTATTTCTAGAGGTTAAAAGTCTCAGGTCAAGGTTGTAGCCTAGTTCTGGTGAGGTCTCCCATTCAGTCTTATAAATGGCTGCCTTATCAGTATGTCCTCACATGTTCTTCATTAGTCCAGTCCACACAAAGAGGGAGGGAGGACCCACAGCTCCCTACTGTCTCAGGGCACTAATCCCAGTGGTCATATTGCTAGCCTTATGACTTCATTTAACCTTAATTGCTTCTTTATCAAAATATATTGGAGGTAAGGGCTTCAGTGCATAGGTGGGTTGGAGAGCACAAACATTCAACCCCTAGCAGATAGGAAATAAAGAAGGAGAAACCAGGAAAGGTATTTTGAAAGAGGTAAAACCCTCCAAAGATGGGTAGGTTGGGAAGAGGGATTCCAAGTGGAAGAAACAGCCAGACTTACATCATAGCAACGAGAAAGCAGAGAATTTTCAGCCTTCAGCTCTTTCACTTCAAGATAATATCAACATGATTAAATAGTATTCAGAAAGTTGAGAAAGAGGATGTGAACATACTTAGTACCTTATGAAATGCCAGCTTCTGGTTTTAGCACTGCTCTAATTATCTGCATGACCTTGGTTATATTCCTTTGCATCTCAGCATTCCCACAGCTCAATGAAATAAACTTTCTGAGGTTTCTTCGAACTCTGAGTTTATGGATTAAAACGAGTAGGTGACCTGCCCTCAGCAGCAGATGTGCAGCTCCTGCAAGCTCTTGGTGATCAGCACAAGAATCTGCTGCCACTTGCTTGCTGCATTGGACCCATCCTGCCCCTCCTTGAAGTGGGACTCTAACGCAGCAGTCAGAGCACCCAGACTGGGCCAGACCATGGACATCTGACCTGGACAACTAGGAAAACATGTGGCTTCCCCACTTTGTTCCATGCCGTTTTCCAACTTCACTTGTCATCTCTTTCCTCCTGGTTTTAACAGGCAGCTTCCCTATGACTTGACTACACTTTCTAATCTCTAAGTCTCCTTTCATACTAAGTACAGCTGGGTAAAGGTAACCCCTAACCTACAGGAATATGTACGCAATTTTTTTTTTTTTTTGTAGCAACTAGGTCCTCAACTATACAAATCTAACACAGTTAGGTTCAGGAACTCAAGAGTAGAAGTATTTTGTGGTATCCTTGAAGCCCTTTACAATTGAGAAATGATCTTCTAAAACTCAAAAATCACCTTCTATCATAGAACAGTTACTGAAATGATTAGCACATTACAGTGTAACCTGCTTGGCTTTGCTCCCACACTGTCCTTGTAGATTATCAGACTGAGGTGACTGACTGTAGCCACCATTTGTAACTGTGTTAATATTTCTGCACTGTGCTAATGCATATTTCTGTAGCCTTTGACAAAATCCCTTTTCCCATAAATCACTTTCAGCTATTGCTTCAGCTCACTGAAAACATTCCCCAGGTCCAAAATGGTAGTTTTCCTCTCATCTTAGAAAAGGTAAAATCCAAGAATTTTTTTAAGGACATTCTGTTGTTTGTGTATTTATTTATTTAAGAGCAACAGACAGAGAGAAAAAGAGGCGGATAGATAGAGAATGTATCTGTCAGGGCCTCCAGCCACTGCAAACAAACTCCAGATGCATGCGCCACCTTGTGCATCTGGCTTACGTGGGTCCTGGAGAATCAAGCCTCAAACTGGGGTCCTTAGGCTTTACAGGCAAGTGCTTAACCACTAACTCATCTTTCCAGCCCAGTTTTTCGAGAATTTTTTTTTAATTTTTTTATTTTTATTTATTTATTTGAAAGCGACAGACAGAGAGAGAGAGAGAGGCAGATAGAGAGAGAGAGAATGGGCGCACCAGGGCCTCCCGCCACTGCAAACGAACTCCAGACGCGTGTGCCCCCTTGTGCATCTGGCTAACGTGGGTCCTGGGGAGTCGAGCCTCGAACCGGGGTCCTTAGGCTTCACAGGCAAGCGCTTAACCGCTAAGCCATCTCTCCAGCCCTTTTCGAGAATTTTTAACATCACCAAAGACATTTCATTTAAATGAAATGTCCTTCAGTTCCTTAGGGGACCTAGAAGGTACTAATGAACATGAGCTGTTTGGGGTAAACATACAGATCCTTTGTATTTGGTTAGTCCATCACTGTATTCTGCCCAGCCAGTGAGGCCTGGCATGGAAGCAAGCAGCCATCCCTTCCTTCCTTCCTTCCCTTCCCTTCCCTTCCCTTCCCTTCCCTTCCCTTCCCTTCCCTTCCCTTCCTTCTCTTCCCTTCCTTTCCTTTCCTTTCTTCCCTTCCCTTCCTTCTCCTTCCCTTCCCTTCCTTCCCTTCCTTTCCTTCCCTTCCCTTCCCTTCCCTTCCCTTCCCTTCCCTTCCCTTCCTTCTCTTCCTTCCTTTCCTTTCCTTTCTTCCCTTCCCTTCCTTCTCTTCCTTCCTTTCCTTTCCTTTCCTTTCCTTTCTTCCCTTCCCTTCCTTCCCTCCCTCCCTCCCCTCCCCTCCCCTCCCCTCTCCCTCCCCTCCCCTCCCTCCCCTCCCCTCCCCTCCTCCTCCCTCCCCTCCCCTCCCTCCCTCTCCCTCCCTCCTTTGTTACTCCACAGCCCTGGTGTAAATGTGTGGCTCCCTCACTCTGCTGAGAAGATTGTGCTGCAAGAGGAGTTGTGCATGTACTACTGAACAAGGGCAGAGGCAGGGTACATTGTCTACTCTGAGCAGTACCCCAGCTTGGGACCAGCCCCTCCTGGGTCACATTTCAGTTAATGGATATCTTGATAGAAATATATCTTAATGGCAGAGACAAAAGCCTTAGAGATTGAAAGTAAATCAAAGAATTTCAATATCAGCAAAAGCTGGTAGTACTCCAGTTAATTTAATTTTCTAATTGATATAGGACTAAAACCTAAACATTTCATTTCAAATCAAATAGTTAAATCTCATTTTGTTACACTTTTCTTTCTTGATTAATGTAAACTCCTGTCAAGTTTGGACTTCAAAGGACTGAATATTCTAGCTGCGACTGAGAGGCAGTGAAAACTGCATGATGGCCAGACATGGTGGCACATGCCTTTAGTCCCAGCACTCAGAAGGCAGAGGAAGGAAGATCCCCTGTGAGTTCAAGGCCAGCATCGAAACTACATAGTGAATTCCAGATCAGAGTGAGACTTGATGTACAGATGTATTCCCAAGCCACTCAAGGGTCCACATATTTTGTAAGAACAAAGTCTGAAGATGATGAAAGAACATTTAACATCTGCTCCAGGGTCATTGTAATACAAGTTGACTGATAAACTAACTTAGTCTAAACAGTTTCTTTTTCTTTTTTAACTTGTAAAACAAATCTGACAAGATCATTCTTGATCTTGTTGAGAGGTAATTAATGGGTAATTTTATTATCTATTTAATATTGACTCCATATATAATGACCACATTTTAAAATGTTTTCTAGTTTTAGGCTTTTTTCAGTAATATGTAATATAATATGTTATGCCATATCTTAGAAATAGAAAAATTGCAGTTTATAACAAAAACTGAGATTCTAGCCCTACTTCCAAGGTCTACTTTCCAGAGACAACCATGTCGAAATATTGAAGTCTTTCTTTTGGTACCTGCTTTAGCATGTCTGAGTAATGTACTTACTGCTGCATCTTCATTGTACAAGGTTAGACATTATGAATTGAGTTGGAATGTGAAGATTTAGGTCTCTTACATTACACCACCACCATCCAGCCTCAAACTTATGGCAGACCTCCTACCTCAGCCTCTAAGTACTGAGATTATAAGCATAAGCCACCATGCCAGCTTTTATTAGGTATTTTGTGAAATGCTTTTCTGTATTTTGGTTGGTTGGTTTCCCAGGTTTTTCTAAATTTTTAATTGACAATTGTACATATCTATAGGTACAATATGGCATTTCAATACATGTATATACTGTGTAATGATAACATCAGATAAATATATCACTTTAAGCATTAATGAGATAGTCATATGGTTTTTCTTTCTTTGCTATGGAAAAGTAAATTGATTTTGAATACTAAACCTAACATAACTCTCATATCCTGTTGGTAAAAATATGAATTAGTATAGTCATTATGAAAAATAATGTAATTGTTTCTCAAAAAAATAGAAATAGAGCTAAGCGTGGTGGCACACACCTTTAATCCCAGCACTTCGGAGGAAGGGGTGGAGGATCGCCATAAGTTCGAGGCCACCCTGAGACTAATAGTGAATTCTAGGTCAGCCCGGACTAGAGTGAGACCATACCTCAGAAAAAAAAAAAAGAAATAGAAATAGAATTAAGCATAGCTCTAAAGGAATTGAAATTAGTACATTAAAGAAATATCCACTGGCCTATTATTGCAGTACTTTTCACAATAGCCAAGATATGGAATCATCCTAGATGTCCATTAACAGATGAAAATAGACTGGTATGTATACACAATGGAATATTATTTGGCAATAAAATGAAATACTGTTATTTGCAACAAAAACATGGATGGAACCAGAGGGCATTATGTCAAGTGAGGTGAATTGGACACAGAAAGACAAATACTGCATGCTCTCACTTCTTTATGGACGCTAAAGAGTTGAGAATATTGATGACAGATCCTGTGAAATGTGTACAAGGAGTTTGGAAGGAGAGAAGAATAGTTTCTCATGTTATAAATAACAGTAGGGCAACTATGGTTAACAATTAAATACTTAAAGCTAGTACAAAGAACTTTGAATGTTCCTAATGCAAAGAAATGATGTCTAAGATGATGGTTAATACCAGTTTTCCTAATCTGATTGTGATTGTTACATATTATATACATCCTTCAAAATATCACAATGTCACACTATCCCAGAAACATATACAATTAATAGGTGTCAGTTGAAAATAAAATATACTTTTAACAACAGCTTCCCTGACCAGTGTTGTGACACACACCTGTAGTTCCAGGGGCAGAGGAATTACAAGTTCAAGGTCAGTTGAGGCTACATAGCAAGACCATTTGACCCAGGGAAAAAGAAGAGTCAGAATTTAAAAAATAAACTCTTTTGCTGGGGAGATGGCTCAGGGGATAAAGCACTAGCCATGCTAGCATGAGTACCTAAGTTCAGGTCACCAGCACCCAGGTAAAAGCTGAACACTGTGGCAAGCATTTGGAATCCCAGTATGCCTACTGCAGGACGGGAAAAATTTCGTGGAAGTTCATGGGACTACTGGCTTGGCAAATTGAGCAGTGAGCAATGAGCAACCCTGCCTCAAACAAGGTAGAAAAGAAGATCAATCTAAAAGTTGCCCTGTGACCTCTACACATACACACCATGGCATGAGCACACCCACTTACACACAGGAACACATGTATACAAACCAAAAAAAATTTTAATTCTTTTTAAAAGAAAAATAGATGATTCTAAAGAGAAAATGAGGGGAAGAGCTTCAGAAATTCACAAAGTTAGGGATAGGATGTTTGAAAAGTATAGAGAAAAAGATGGACAAGCACAGAAAAGAACAGGCCAAAGAGCCCAGCAGTGGGGGAGGGAAGCAGAAGACTCCTCCAGAGGGCAAGCCAGTTAGCCCTGGTGAAAGAGTCCGAGCAGTTCAACCCTCTAAAACAAGACAACAGCTCACTCATGCCTCAAAAACAGTTGCAGGTTTGGGTGAGACAGCAATTCCACCAGTGGACAGAACAGTGGACAGGAATCCCATTTTCTCCCTTAATGTGACTTGGAGGGTTGTGACCAGGCACCATCTTGAAAGAGATCCTGTTGTTTGAAAATGAGCTTCCCTGGAGACCTGAGACCAGTAAATAGTCACAAGACAGCCTGACTTCTGCATGCCACAGTTCCTGAAGCAAGAGACAGCCCCGGAAGTAGTTGTGGAGAGTAGGAAGCTTCAACATTGATAACCCAAAAAGCCTATGTGTGGTAGGCTTGGCTTAGTGAAAGTGAGGTACGTAGGGAAAAGTAACCCGTCTTAGTGAGAGGGATGACTCCCCTCCGTCCTTCATTTACTATACCAGAGTACACCAGTGCCTTTGCTGTGTATAGTCACGTCTGAGAGACAATGCCTTGTTAGGTACCTGTTATTCTTTTTGTTGATTTAATCTCCTGATGAACTCTCTTAGCTTCCCAGCTTACAGTGTTGATATAAACACAGTTGTTAGGTACATGAGTTATCACACACTCCATCATTCTTATCTCCTTGCATAGATTGTAGGAACTTGGTAGACAGAGACCTTATGGTACATGGCATTGAGTTAATGTAAGCACAGATTTCTAACAAACATTGGAGTTTTTGTTAATTTATAAATTTAGGATTAAAAATCTCAAATATGATTTAAAATTGTTTATAAATACAGTAATGAGAGAACATCCAAATTAATATGCTTCCATGGCAGTGGGAAAATAACTCATTTTTTTAAACTAATAATTGAAGAGATAGAAATAAGTATTGATTTTGTGTGTGTTTATGTGTGCTGAGTCATCTCTGCAGCCCAATTCTGCTTTTCCAACATGGACTATCTGTAGAAATCACCAGCTGATAAGGGAATGTCTGACTGTGTTAAGGGAGTAACGCACCATAAGAATTTCACTATGTTAAGCCAAGTGTGGTTGGCACACACTTCTAATCCCATCACTACAGAGGCTGAGGTTTGACAGTTACATTGTGCCTTGGTTGTAAAACTAGACTCTGTAGCCCAGGTTTGAACCCCAGTTCTGGACCTGCCACTTGCTAAGTGTTTTCACATAAGCAGGTTGCTTCTACCTCACCTGTAAACAGAAGAAATAGCACATCCTGAGGGCTTATAAAATTGCTTTGGGGATTGAACTAATAAATACTCATACTGAGGAGATCAGCAATTCAGATAGCGACTCTCTGAGTTCTACATTATTTATGTTTATTTATTTTGCTTTTCAAGGTAGGGTCTCACTCTGACTCAGGCTGACCTAGAAGTCACTGTGTAGTCTCAGGGTGGCCTCGAACTCATGGGATCCTCCTACCTCTGCCTCCCGAGTGCTGGGATTAAAGGCGTGTGCCACCACACCCGGCTTACATTATTCTTAAAGATCATTGCATGTTTATGGAATGAGGCCTGCCGGCTTTCTTTCCTGACATCTAGTTTTCTTTTGAGCCCCCTGAAGAGAGCTTTGTGTCCAAGGAGCAAACATGTCGAGCAAAGCAGGCTGTGCGTAGTCCCTTCACACTGACTGCCATCTTTGCCTGCTTATGACCATCTCCTTAGATGATCTGTGCCCATTTATTTGGATTTTGATCAAGCCTGCTGCTTGGGATCCAAGGAGTTTATTCTTCACATCCTGTCTCATGCTAAGCTTCCTCTGAAAGGTCTGTGGAAAATGAATAGCATTGCTCATTGAGTACCTTCAGGGCTACTTTTTCTAGATAATGAAGAAAGTCAACACATTCTTAAACATCTCGTAAAATTGTATGGCAGACTATCTTTCAGACAGAATCATAAGAATTATTATGAAACAAATGTACAGCAAATATTTTTGCCAAGGTTGAAGAAAAAGAGAGATGCCATTTGACAGCAGTATCTCCTGCCACCACCCTCTCACCCTTAGCACAGTATGAAGCTAGCGTATGGGCCAGTTTGGAAAACCATCTCGGAAAAGCTTTTGCTTCACATTAAAGAAATGTCTAGACATGAGATAGTTTATCCACAGTCTCTTCTTCTCTGTTTACTTAATCTACTGCTACTTTCTGAATCCAAAACCCTAAAAAGTTTCATTTCATCTTTGTCTCCATAACTATATTGCAGTTTTGTTTTGTAGCACATGTTAACCTTTGTATCTTAGGAACAGTATAGCCAGGCTTGGAGTGGGGAGGGAGAAGCCTCTTGTCCCAGTACTCCAGAGCCTGAGGAGGGAGGCTTTTGAGTTCTAGGATAGCCTCAGTTACATGGTGAGACCCTACCTCAAAAAATAAAAACTTGATATGTTTCCATTTAATCTGCTTATGTTGCTATGTGACCTTGGGCAAACCCATTCTCACAGGATCTCAATTGGGAAGACATGTAATATTCATCTTACCACCCACTTTTTGGCCCATCCAGTCTGCAAAACTATTTTTGCAATATCCACTTCAGGCTATGGTAGTCTAGGCAGAACAAGGTTCCACTGCCCTCTACTGGGCCTGGAAACACACCTGTCTGTTAGTACAGTGGTGCTTTCCATACTACCAGGAGGGACACATGTCCTGTCCTCACAGTTGAGCATGAAACTACAAACAAACCATATGTCAGAAAAAAAAATATATTATTTTAAGTGTTTGGGAACTAAAATTTTCTTTTGCATATATCAAGTTCCATAACTATGATTCTTGTTATCAAACATGTTTATTCTATAATTACCCTTCTATAATTCACACCTAGGAAATAGGCTGTGGGTTTTAACTCTTTGGGCCACTATTACTCTGTTTTTCAGCCTTTAAACATAACTACTCCCATTTTTGTTGAAAAGATTTAGAAAAGGTTTGTTTATTTTAGTTTGTGAGTAAACGAGATGATTTCAACTAACACAGGTCCAGGAGAAGCGATGTGCAATGTCAGCATTGAGGAGAATGGTAGGGATTGATCAGACCCCAGATTCCTGCAGAGCTCTGTCAAGTGCTTTTGTTTTTTAATTTTTGATTCTTATTTATTTGAAAGAAAGAAGCAGAGAGAGTGGGCACGCCAGCTTCAGCTGCTGCAAACAAACTTCAGACACATGCGCCAACTGGCTTACGTGGGTCTTGTGGACTTGAACCTGGGTCCTTTGGCTTTGCAGGCAAGCACCTTAGCTACAAAGCCATCTCTCCAACCCTCTCAAATTTTCATTATAGCTCTATAATTAATAACTTTTCAGTGTATTGATTGCCTAAAACTGCTTTGTGAGAAACTGATAAAGATTTTTGTGAGCAGCTCAGTTTTTTGAGCAAGTGCCTTAACCACTGAACCATCTTTCCAGCCCTTGAGCTCATCTTTGTTACTATTTCTGGACTCTGAATTTTTAGAGCTGCTGTTGGTTACATGGTGTAGTGCATATGTGACACTGCCTTGGATTATACTCACCAGAAAGCCAGTGGAAAATTATGACTTATCTAAATGTCATGCTTTTCAACTCTCAAATGAGGCATGTTTATGTGTGTGTATGTATGGATGGATGTCATGAAAGCAGAAGGGAGACTACCTGGGAGGAGGAAGAGAATGGAGGAAAGTGACTGGGAGCAAAGTAAAATTATATGTATATATATAATTTGAAAATAGGCTTCTGTACTGCTACCAACTGACTATTAGTTCTCAAGAGTGAAGGAGTAAAATGTGGAGAAATACTGTTAGTGCGCATCCCCAGTATCTTTTATACAGCATCTAGAAGGAGCACGTGATTCAGCATATGTAGCTTCTGTTGGCACAGAACCACATTGTTTCCCACAGGAAGACAGGTGGTCTCAGGAAAGCAGACAAAGCAACGAAGACCAAGAATGCTCTTCTGTACTGCTCCCGCTTCTTGCCTTGAGGTCAGCCCAACTTCAGGCACCTAACATGAAGAAGTACAGTTAGTTAGCTCCGCATCAGTTACAGCCCTGTCTCAAATGGCATGCATTACACTTATATGCAGACAAGTGTCACATTCAGGCTGGAGAGATGGCATAATGGTTAAGGTGCTTTCCTGGCAAGTCTAAGGACCCAGGTTCCATTCCCCAGGACCCACATAAGCCAGATGCACATGGTGGCGCATGAGTCTGAAGTTCATTTACAGAGGCTAAAGGCTCTGGCATGCCCATTTCTCTCTCTCTCTCTCCCCACCGCCTCTCTATCTCCCTCTCTCTCCCCACCGCCTCTCTGTCTCCCTCTCCCTCTCTCTCCCTCCCTACCCCCCCCTCGTAGATAAATAAAAAATAAGAAGTCACAGTCACCCTGCTTGTAACTGTGCTATGCTAGATTTCATAGTATGCGTGTTTCCTGCTCCACCTGTAGGCTCAGTATGCTCTGTCAAGAAGGAAAGTGAACTGAGCATAGCCTTTTACCAAGTATCTAATGCATATCTTACATGACCCTAAAAACAAGTTAACACTTCTGCATAATTATGTATTTAATTAATATCAGTCATTAGTATCCAATACTTCAGAAGACAGCCCAGCTTCTTAAGTTACTTCAAGAGAAAACCTACCAGATGTTGTGCTAATCACAGAAAACATATGAACCCAATTCCAAATAATAAAATGGACCAAAAACTTCTGTCTCAAAAATGTTATATATTTGTTGAAAATGATGAATTAAAATTTTTTGAAGTATTTCTATCTTTTAGAAGTGAAAGTAGTTTCAGACAGGTGACTCAAATCACTAACTGAAAGTTGACAATGCAAAGTCTGTCAAATTTGAAATGTAATGTTATATAGATTGACATCAGAGATTTAAACTCAAAATATTAACATTTAAGAGACAAAATGCTAGGCTGGAGATATGGCTTAGCAGTTAAGACACTTGCCTGCAAATCCAAAGGATCTAGGTTCAATTTTCCAAGACCCACGTAAGCCAAATGCACAAGGTAGCACATGTGTCTGGAGCTTGATTGCAGTGGATGATGGCCCTGGCATGCCCATTCTCCCATCCCCGTCCCCCAAATAAATATTTTTTTTAAAAAAGAGACCAAATGCTAAACAGTAGTTGGTGTGATTGGTTCACACCTATGATCTTAGCACTCAGGAGGCAGAGGAGAATTGCAAGTTGCTTGTGCTGTACTAAACACTGTCTCAAAAAGGAAAAAAAAAAAGCAAACCCTAAATGGAAGGGAAAACACAGCAGTGTTGGTTAGCAAATTATTTTATTTTATGATTTGCTTTCAGTTGTTGGGAAAATCATTTGGCAAAAAGAAAAGGGCTTGGAACCAAACTTTGGGCCTAGTCATAGTTATATAGTCCCACCACTTATATAGTTATTCAGTGGCCTTAGGCAATTACTTAAACCTTCCCAAATTTGTTTTTATTTCTTGAATTATGAAATATAATTTTTATCTTATAAGATTTTTAGTAGTAAAATACATGTGCAAATATATATGAATTATCTGTCAACTGCCTGCAGTTAATTTTATTTGCCTCTGAGTTTATTCTACACAAGATCACAGCAGGAGGTCCTAGAAAGACCGAAGATTTGGTTTATGGTTACTTTCCTTGCCCAGATTTGGTTAGCAGAAACTGACCTTAAAGTCCAGGATAGTCTTCTTGGGAGAACATTGGCCGGGCAGCGCTCTTGGCAAGGAGGAGGTAGGGAGTGGTGAAGCAGTGGGGAGGGGAGGGCGCATTCTCCTGAGTTGTAAACTCAAAGTACGCCCTCATTCGGTGCGTAAGCCCTAGCTGTGGGTTTCTTCACATCTTACTTTGTACAGTTTTTTAAAAATGCATGGTGTAACACTTAGTTTTTTGTGGCTATTGAAATGGGACTGCTTCTCTGATTTTGTTCTCAGTATGTCATTGGCATATACCAAGCCTACTGATTTTGTATGTTAGTTTTCTATCCTGACACTTCTCTGAAAGACTTTTTCAGCCCTGGCAGATTTTTAGTAGAATGTTTAAATAAATATATATCCAGTTAATATTTTTTTAATGCATGGTAGTGTACACCTGTTATCCCAGCACTCAAAAGACTGAGAAGATTAAGTCTCAGGATAGCCTGGCTTACATAGCAAGACCTAGTCTCAAAGAAAAAGAGGAACTCGGGGCTGGAGAGATAGCTTAGCGGTTAAGACGCTTGCCTGCAAAGCCAAAAAACCTTGGTTTGATTCCCCAGGACCCCTGGAAGCGAAATGCACAAGGTGGCACATACATCTAGAGTTCGTTTGCAATGACTGGAAGCCCTGGCGTGCCCATTCTCTCTCTCTCAATCTCTCTCTCAAAAATAAAAATAAAAATAAAATACAAAAAATGTTTTAAAAAGGGAAAGAGGAACTCAAGCCAAGTGTGATGACACATGCCATTGGTTGTAGCACTTGAGGCTAAGATGGGAAGATCACTATGAGTTTAAGGCTACAGAGTGAGTTCCAGGTTAGACTGGGCTAGAGTGAGACCCTGCCTTGAAAAGAAAAAAAGAACTCTTAAACCCAAGTAAATAAAATTTTAAATTATCAGCCTTATGTTTAGCATGTGATGGATTTTATTGTGTATTCTAATTATAATAACTACTCAGTACCTATCATGTCCACAATATATCCTCTGATTCATAAAGATTGTCTTTTATTTGTTAATTCTTGCTAAAATGCATGTTTTGGTAGGTGATGTAACAGACTATAAAGTATTTCATAGAAAGCCTAGGGTTATCGGGTAAGAATGAGTGCAGTGCTGATTACTAAGCTATTAGAGAAACCCTCTACAATTAACTGTGGCACCTGTGGCCCGAACTGTCCTAACTCTGCCAACCCAGTGCTGATAGACATATGTCCTCACAGAAACTTGCCCCAGGAGTCAGCCAGTTTGCTTACACCTGTGTACAAGACCACCCCATTTGGACAAATCAGCAGTTTTGGGAGACAACTTTTTACAATGCAGTGCAAGAACAAGTTCGCTCCCTGTATCTCTCAGCAAAGGAAGACAATCATGTCCCATACCTGAAACCAAAGGTAAGCAAAGAAAGGTGCTTTGTGGGGCTGGGATTGACTGTGAGTAAAGCTCTTGCAGATCTTCCCAGGGCAAAGGGAACTCCAGCCACTTCCTTCCCTGTGTTGGAGTTGATGCTAGGGAGACCTGTAGTAAACATCTTCTATTAATTCTGTCTCAATATTTTCCATAATGACCTCTTAATGCAGTTCTTTAGCAGTAGAATTCTTTAGTTGTATTTTCATGAGAACTAATTGGAAACCATTAAAGGAAATTTGATGGAAAGAATAAGCCTAAAATATACCTACATATTATGTCTCTGTGCAACTTTCCTCTTTGAAGAAATGCCAAATATAGTTCAGTGGTAGAGTGTTAGCCTGTTATGCATGAGACCCTGAGTTTAATCCCTAGCATTGAAAAAGAAAAGAAATTTAAATTAGTTAACTATGGGCTGGAGAGATGGCTTAGCAGTTAAGTGCTTGCCTATGAAGCCTAAGGACCCCGGTTCAAGGCTCAATTCCCCAGGACCCACGTTAGCCAGATGCACAAGAGGGCACACACGTCTAGAGTTCGTTTGCAGTGGCTGGAGGCCCTGGCATGCCCGTTCTCATTCTCTCTCTCTCTCTGCTTCTTTCTCTGTCACTTTCAAATAAATAAATAAAAATAAGCAAAAAAATTAATTAACTATAAAAATAGATGTAAAATTCAGTGGTCCTGCTTAAAAACATATGCCAGCAATAAATTTAGGACTTCTTTCAGAAATATTTTCTGTATATTGAAGCATTTGGTACATATTTTTAAATATCAGGGAAATAAAAATTGAGAAAATTACTTTTAATTTGAAAAAAAAGTAGTTTTAAATATTCTAAAATGTCATTTATAAATATGAAGTATGAAAGTGGAAAGGAGGTTATGTTGAGAGAAGGACACAAGGGTGAACGGAAGGGGGAAAGAAGAGGAAAGGAAACAAAAACAAAATTTGTTTGAAAATATCATTTATTAACTGTCTGGTTTTAGACTTGTCATGTTATCTTTGTATATCTTTCCTTCCTGTTGGTAAAATGAATAGCTATCATGATTGTAAAATTTTAATGTCTAGTATATGTAAGGCTCATTAAGAGTAGTTGATATTGATTTGATAGAGAAATCACTATCCTTATTAATTGAACTTGAAGCAGACAGTATTGATTCATTTAAGAGTTATTTTATTTTGAAGTTTGATAGATTTTATTAGATTGTAGATAGAACTTAAGGAGACAAGAGGGGAGTTCTAGAAATGAAAAAAGCCCACCTAGAGACCAGACTAGAGTCTTTTAGAGGCTATTGAGCTTAAGGGAAGAAACAATACAGAGAGATCCTCAAGAGTGCAAATTCAGTACAGTAACTCATCGCCAAATGTTCTTTCCATTTTCCTGCATTTTAAATAGGCTTTATATAATGTAGGATAAAATATCCTAAGTACTAACAGAAACTATGTAGTCATAGTCAAACGTTGCTGTGCCTCTTTGCCTTAAACATGTTATGGATCTATTATTGAGTATAAAAATATAAACTTTAATAACAAATAGAAAAGACATAGATCTGGTATCACAAATTGTTATTGTACAATTGTGATTTGTTTGTTTAATTTCATTTAAAACTCATTTTTTCATCCAGTACACTAACTGTACTTATGGTATACTTGTAACAGATGAAAAGACTGTTGGACTGGGGTCATGCCCCAGAAATAGACAATCAGGGAACTTTTGATAGTTTTCATCAGCAGCTATAATGCTAACATTAATATTGATGCTAACATTGATATAGCTCAAAAGCATTATAGAGCAAATGTGTCATAGATATTTAGTCTTCTCCTCTTTAAAAAAATCTGCCTACCCCAAAAGGCAACATAGTGCTGAGAAGAAGGGACGGAGGAGTGTCCAGCACTGAAACATCTTATACCCTCCAAGGCTCAGGGTCCATTGCGGAAGAGGTGGCGGAAAGACTAAAAGAGCCAAAGGAAGGGTAGGACTACTTACATACAACTGTCCGGACAGAAATTGGCCTCGATATCCAAGACCTCGCAGTGCTTAGCACTACCTATACAAGACCCTCCTAATAGTAGAAAAAGATGATGACATCAAATTAAAAGAGAGACTAATGGAGAGTGGGAGGGGGTATGACGGAGAGCAGAGTTATGAAGGGGAAAGCGGGGGAAGGAAGGGAAGTACCATGATTTGTTGTCTGTAAGTATAGAAGTTGTCAATGATATATATATATATAATCTGCCTATGAACCGTATATTAGATACAAGTAGGACTGTAAATGTTCTAGCTCTCTGTATGCCATAAAATGCTATGCAGATGTAGGTTGCTGTTATCTCTTCACGTTTCTGACTACTAGTAAAGCGCCCTTCACAATCCAGCACTCACCTATATGCTCATGTGTAGGATAATGCTTGCCTGCCATATGTACAAGGAAATCTAGCTACACTTTTTTTTGTAACCATGGTCATTTCATTTTTCAAAGAGCAGAAGAGAAAAAAACAGCAGAATTTTAGCAAATGTTACTGGAGTATTCATACATGTGCAGTTATGGAAACTTTAGGTTAATAAACTATTGTAGCTGCTAGCTCTGAAGAGATGAAGCCGTCAGGTTACTTAAATGCAGTGAGATGTCAGCAGGGAGAAACACGTCCATCCGTTCCTAGGGTTTGCTTGTTCCAATGAAGGCATATCGGGACAGAGAAAAAAGGCTAGGTTTTATTTTGTGGCAGTTGGTATGTTTTGCTTTTCACTTCTGCTCATACAGGCATTTAATAGATGTTCCTTGTGATTTTCAAGAAACTCAGCCCAGCATGGTGGTCACACAACTGTCACCCCAGCGCCTGGAAGGTACAGGCAGAAGGACCAGGAGTTCAGCATTATGCCCAGCTACATAGCAAGTTCTAGATGATTCCCTGTGTCTCAAAAATAAAAAGCAAGGGAAAAAAAGAATTTTCGTGATTTTAAGTAGTCTTTTTATTTTTCTTAAAAATAACATATGTTGATAAATATAGTGAAGCATATGGAAGATACCCAAGAGATGATCTAATTTTAAACATGACTGGATTTAAAACAAACGAGTTTCTGAAGCTCAAATGAGTGACAGATATTCTCTCTTGGCTCATTTTCACCTTGTTCTCTAGGACAAGACTCCCAATGACCAATATCAGGAGAAGACAGCAATGGACCTGGCAGCTGAGCAGCTGCGCCTCTGGCCTACTCTGAGCAAATCCACTCAGCAGGAGCTGGTGCAGCATGAGGAGAGCACTGTCTTCAGTCAGGCCATTCACTTTGCCAACCTCATGGTTAACCTACTAGTTCCACTGGACACAAGTAAAAACAAGCTCTTGAGAACATCAGCACCAGGAGACTGGGAAAGTGGGAGTAACAGCATTGTAACCAATAGGTACTGAAATGTGGACATCAGAGAAGCCCTCCTCCTCCTCTTCTTCAGGCTAATTCTGGCCTAGTAGAAGTGTTTTCAGCAAATATTCTTGAACATATTTTTTAAACTAACTATTTTCCCATATCTCAGACTTGCTCAGCCTTTCTCTGTTGAGAGACCTTCCCTTTATGCCACTATTTTTTTTCTTTTTTTCTTTATTATTTTTTATTAACAACTTCCATGATTGTAAACAATATCCCATGGTAATGCCCCCCCCCACTTTCCCCTTTGAAGCCCTACTCTCCATCATATCCCCTCCCCCTCTCAATCACTCTCTCTTTTATTTTGATGTCATGATCTTTTCCTCCTATGGTCTTGTGTAGGTGGTGTCAGGCACTGTGAGGTCATGGATATCCAGGCCATTTTGTGTCTGGGAGGAGCACATTTTAAGAAGTCCTACCCTTTCTTTGAATCTTACATTCTTTCTACCACCTCTTCTGCAATGGACCCCGAGCCTTGGAAGGTGTGATAGAGATATTGCAGTGCTGAGCACTCCTCTGTCACTTCTTCCCAGCACCATGATGCCTTCTGAGTCATCCCAAGGTCGCTGCCATCTGAAAAGAGAAGGTTCTCTACCAAAAGTGAGAGTAGCATTAATATATGGGTATGAACATTAAGAGAAGTGCTTACTGGGCAGTTTGATGAGCATAGTATATACATTTAGCCAGATAGCAGCAGACAATACACCCCTAGGGCTCATGACTACCCCTGTTTTAAGTTTTCAGTATCAGGGATGTATTCCCTCCCATGGAGCAGGCCTCCAGGCCAATTAGAGGGCAGTTGGTTTCTACCATGACAGGTGTGCCACTATTGCACCCGTTGGCTCATTTGGCCTGGCTGGCCAAATATAAGGCTTGCAGTGTCCACTGTTGAGTATCTTCACTGGTGATGTCTCTCTGTCCCACTGCACTGCATGCAGAATGGCTTCTTCCAGCTTTCTGTCAGCTGGTCTACATGGAGGAGGTTATCAGCTCAGTTCCAGCAGGATTTCTCAGTGGGCATTATGCCACTATTTTTAACCTACCACCTCTACACTCTTCTCTTGACCGAATCTTCCAAAAGTCTCACTCACTACTGATCCAGCTCTTTGGTTATGTTTGGCTAAAGCAATTTATAGAAAGTTCTCTGAAAAAGCAGCTTCCTGTCAAAGTGATTGTTTCTCAGTCCTCCTATTTCTCATTATCTTATATTAGTTACTTTTTACTATGATAGCCAAAACACCTGAAAGAAAGGACTTTAGGGAAGAAGAATTTATTTTGAGAGTTTCAGAGGAGTCCATCAGTGGTTGTTTTGCCCCAAGAGTAAGCGTGGGCAGAACATCATGGTAGCAAGAATTTCTGGTAGAGAAACTTCACTTCATTGCATATAGGAATCAGAAAGAAGGGATGTAGGAAGTGGCCAGGGTAAGCCCCCAGCGTCCTGCTTTTTCCAGCTCGGTCCCGTTCTCTACTGTTTCCACCTCTCAACAGTTCCAGCCTATAATGCATAGTTCAGAGCCATCTGGATCCAGTCCCTTCCCAGAACCCATCCACTGGCAGCCACGCTAGCCAGTATGGAATTGGCATTTCACACACAGTCACTGCATATAATTCTTCCTGTAGAGTCTCTAGTTCATCTTTTGATTACTTTTATATGAACAGCATAGCCAAGGACCTTATCCCTTCAAGCCTCTTACTGTTTCCTTGATCCAATCTTCCTTCTGTATACCCTACTGCTAAAAGCATTTCCTAAATGATGCTTTTACTTTTATTTATGTTCTGCTTGCCATGTCACAAGACTATTTCATCAGTTCTGGAGATATCTGCTACATTTTTGAGATCTTCTTTGACTTGTCCCCAGCTTAATTTTCCCCTCCATAAATCTCCATTTTCTTCATTGTGACCCTCAAATAGCTATATTTTCCTTTTCTTTTGAAATTTTAATTATCAATAACCATGCTCTCTAGCCTATATAGTGAATGGCTAGGATATCTAAGTTCTTTAATGGTTTGGGATGGTGTAACGGTTCTTAGCTTCACTTGAATACTCACTCAGCTAATGTAGTTGACTTTAGAAGAAAGACAAGCGAGTAGGTTAGAACAGAGAAACAAATGAGACCTTGCTGTGACTAAGTGGCATAGTGGGATCTAAAGTAAGCAACGTGGGCTTATGCAGAGCCTCCACTGCTTGTCCCTTCATCTTGCATGATTTTATCACCTACAGAAGACTGATGGCCTCACAGTGGCCCAAAAGTTAGGATTTTATTTCATGGGAGGTGGGGCTGGCAGGTGAAGGGTTCATAGCAGAGTTGGGAGTTTGGTTCTTCCTTACTGAAGAACATGCAGATTGCTGCAAGAAATTCTCTTACTCTGCCTACCAAGGCATGTCTTCCACAGTCACCAAAGATAGCCATGTGACTCTGTCCCTCTGTAACAATTAGCTTGCAAGTATACAGTTTTTTGAGAAAGAGGTTTAAGTAGTAGGAAATAAATGACATAATCTCCTTGTTTTCTGTCCTTCCTGAGTTACTTTGAGTAATTCTTATTAGTTACCCTTTACAGAAAAAAATCCTGGTCTGATGGATAATATTGAAAAGTAGGCAAGTAGAATATCACGTTTCACCAATGCCACTCATTATAGGAGCCATGAAGTTGAGTGAGCCCTCCTGGCTCTGTAGATTGGGTATGATAATGTGGTCATTTGCTGTATTTGAGTCCTGATGGTGATTTCTTTCCTTGGCTCTCAGTATTGCAGGGAGTGTAGCTGACAGTTATGATACAGAGAGTGGGTTTGAAGATTCAGAAAACAATGACATTGCCAACTCTATTGTGAGGTTCATTACCCGATTTATTGACAAGGTTTGTACAGAGAGTGGAGTGACTCAGGATCACATCAAAAGCCTTCACTGCATGATACCAGGTAATCACTTTGCAAAAATTTAAGAATCAGAATATTAGAGATAATTGAATTCCAACAATAAGACTTGTAATGCTATAGTTTATCCATACTATTTATTTAACTTCTATTTTGTTTGTTAGTTTATTAATTATTTATGTATTTATAGAGGGGTACTGGCTTGCTAGGGCCTCTTGACACTGCAAATGAACACCAGACACTTACACTACTTTTTGTGTCTGGCTTATGTGGGTGGCTTGGGAATTGAACCCAGGCCAGCAGGTTTTACAAGAAAACTCTGTTAACCACTGAATTATCTTCCCTAGCTTCTAATTTGTTCTCTTTTTTTTTTTTTTTTTTTTTTTTTTTTTTTTTTTTTTTTTTTTTTTACCTGTACTCCTGTTGTTTTATATCCTAAGACAAGGTGTCATATATTGCAAGGTAGCCTCAAACTTGCTATATAGACTAAAGCTAGCCTTGAACTTCTGATCTTCTGCCTCTACTTCCCAAGTACTGGGATTATAGGTGTGTATCACCACACCTTGCTCAAAAATACTTTTATTGGGCTGGAGAGATGGCTTAGTAGTTAAGGTGCTTGCCTGAAAAGGCTAAGGACCCATGTTCTACTCTCCAGATCTCATGTTAGCCAGATGCATAAAGGTAAGACAAGTACAAGGTTGTACATGCCCACTAGTGTCTGGAGTTCAATTGCAGTGGCTGAGGCCTTGGCATGCCAATTTTCTATCTCCTCTCTCCCTGTCTCTCCCTCGTTCACTCTCTTAAAAAATATATATCTGTGTATGTATCTATGTTATTGTGTGTGTGTGTGTGATGGCTCAGAGGTTAAAAGTACTTGCTTGCAAAGCCTAAGTACCCACATAAAGCCAGATGCACAAGTGGTGCATGTATCTGGAGTTCATTTGAAGCAGGCCTAGGCCCAAGTATACCCATTCTCATTCTCATTCATATTCATTCTCCCTCTCTCTCTCTGCTTGCAAATAAATAAAATTTTAAAAATATTTTTAAACTGAGGTAAGATTTATATATAGTGTAGAGTTGCATTAATTTCTGTTCACAGTGTTGTGCAACTATCATTTTTCTGCCAAAATGTTTTTATCACCTCAAATAGATATTTTCTAACTATTATGTAATAAATCCTATTTCTCCAGTCCCTAGCCCCTGGGATTGTCTTTTGTTTTGTTTTATTTTGTTTGAGGCAGAGTCTCACTCTAGCCCAGGCTGATCTTAAATTCATGGTAATCCTCCTACCTTAGCCTCCAGAGTGCTGGAATTAAAGGTGTGTGTGGTCTGGAGAGATGGCTGAGTGGTTAAGGGGCTTGCCTGCAAAGCCTAAGGACTCATGTTTGACTCTCCAGGTCTCACGTAAGCCAGATGCACAGTGATGCAAGTGTGCAAAGTTGCAAATGTGCACAGGAGGGCACACATGTTTGGAGTTCAGTTGCAGTGGCTAGAGGCCCTGGTGCACCAATTCTCTCTCACTCTTACTCACACATTAAAAAAAAAATAGATGTGTACCACAACACCCAGCTAGGAGTATCAAATCTGCTTCTATCTCTATGAACTTTTCTATTCTAGATACTTCAAGAAAGTGGAATCACTTCAACTTTTATTAGCCTAGCAATATTTTCAAGGCTTATCCATGTCTCAGGACTTCATTTAATTATAATGGTTGAATAATGTTCCATTGTATATATATATACCATATTTGTTTATCTACTGCTGGTGGATTCTTGGATTATTTCTACCTTGGAGGAATTATGAGTAATGGTGCTATGGTTATTCACATACAGGTATCTGTTTGAGTACTTATTTTCAATTCTTTGTGTTAATTTTATGGCTCATATGGTTATTATGTTTAACTTTCTGAGGAAAAAAGTTCTCCCAAATGTTGATTAGCTTTTAATTCTAAAACCTCTGGAGTTTGTTTCGATACTGCTTGTTTTGTGCTCTTACATTTACATTCATTGCTCTGATTTCTTCTAGGAATTGTAGCTATGCACATTGAGACACTAGAAGCGGTTCATCGAGAGAGTAGAAGACTTCCACCTATACAGAAGGTAATTATTACACAGTAATGCTTTCAGAGTGCAATAGCTCGTCTCAAAAGCAGCAATGATAGACTACTGTGTTCTGGGAAGTTCCTTCTCTTAACTGTTTACAGGTAAGTTTTAATGATGTGTTAGACTTTCATAGGAGTTTGTCATGTAGAACTTAATAAAAACGATATTGCAATGAGAATGGTATCCTTCCTGGAACTGAACAAAAGAGTAGTACTAACCTTTTCTCAACTTTGTAAATCATGAATAATTCTAACTCCCAAGCCCAACTCCAAGCTTTATGTGTACGTAACCCCTCCAAAATAAAAACATTTAAGGCAATTCCTATAAAAGTACAATTCCTATAAAAGTAAGGCAGAACCTATAAAAGTAGGCTTAGACCTGGGGAGATAGCTCAGTTGGAAAAGTACTTACCTTGCAAGCATGAGGACCAGAGTTCAATCCCCAAAACCCATATTTAAAAAGCCTGACATAGTATTATACATTTGTAAACCCAGAGCTAGGGAGCTGGAGACTGCCAGATCCTTGGGGCTCACTGACTATCCAGTTTCAGGCCAAAAAAGGTAGACAGCACCTAAGAAACAGCAGTGCGCACTCACGCGCGCACACACACACACACACACACACACACACACACACACACAGGAGTAGGTTTCTGAATCTAGCTGTGTAAGACAAACAACTGGCAATTCTGTTAAAAAAAATGTATAGTCCCTGTACTGGAGAGATGGCTTAGCAATTAAGGCGTGTACTGGCAAAGCCAAAGGACCCCAGTTCGATTCCCCGGGACCCACATAAGCCAGATGCACAAGGTGGTGCATGCATGTGGAGTTCATTTGCAGTGGCTGGAGGCCCTGATGTGCCCTCTCTCTCTCTCTCTCTCTCTCTCTCTCTCTATCTATCTATCTACCTCTCTCTCTCTCTCTCTCTATCTCTCTCTCTCAATAAATAAATAAATAAATAATTATATTTTTTTAAAAATGTGTAGTCCTTGGCTTCCTGAATTGGAGTACTCCAAGACATGGCCTGGAAAGTTGGATTTTAATGAGTGCTTAGATGATTATTTTGCAGCTGGCCTGAAACCAGTATCTTGACTACATAACATAACTATTAAAAATACATTTAAAGGGAACATCAGAGGCCAGGTAGATAGGAAAAACAGTTCTCAGAACCCTAATACACAGTGATAATTAAACTTTGATTTTCGCACTTAGTTCTAAGCTTACTACGACCTGAAAAAAAGAACAGTGCTGTACTAAGTAGTTTTGTTGCTAAATAAGAAGTAAGCATTAGACCTTTAAGAAAGACGCTTACCTTTGCCCTAATCTCCTAAGAGGCATCTGTATCATGTGGGTCCTCATGTATAAGCTGAGTCAGATTTCTCATGTGTAACAATGCTCATTACTTGGCCAAGAAGGACAGTTGTTTTTGCAAATACATTTCAATGTTTGCTTTTTCAATTTAGAAGAGCAATAATGTTCATGTAAAGTTCCAGCATGAAAGAAATATGTTGTACAAAGGAAGGTGCCCATATTGTCTCCCTACCCTTGTCTCCACACAAACCTTGAGAGCACCGCCTTTATCATTTTGCTCATAGTCTTAACGTTTTCCTTAAACATTCTCTGATATTTCATTTTCAAGGTTACACAATGATTGTTTGAAGGACATTTTAAGCTTTGAGTTATTTCCCAGTGTTTTTTATAGCAAACAGGCAATGCTACAAAGAACTTTTGCATACTTTGACTTTGCAGCTTCATTTCTACTTCCCAAGTTTTTCTTCTCAGTTTCTTTCTCTCATGAAGTCTGGTGTGTAGTGTTTAGGACTATAAATGAAAGGTAACCTTCACCACAAGAGTTACTTTTAAAATAATTTCTCTGTTCTTAGCCCAAGATTCTGAGACCAGCTCTACTGCCGGGAGAAGAAATGGTTTGTGAAGGTCTTCGAGTCCTGTTGGATCCTGATGGCAGGGAAGAAGCCTCTGGAGGCCTTCTTGGAGGTCCCCAGCTCCTGCCAGCAGAAGGTGCCTTGTTCCTCACCACATACAGAATTCTCTTCAGAGGGACACCACATGACCAGCTAGGTATGACTCAGCACAGGCCAACAGGACATAGATATCTGTATGGCATATAAGGTTTTCATTCAGTCTCTGCAGTGATTTGATGATTATTTCAAATCCAGAATATGCTTTTGGCTACACAGGTGAAAGGATATTTGTGTGTGTCAACAGGAATGATAATTTAGGCCATAGATGTTTTTGTTTGAAGAAGGAAGAGAATCTTCTCATCAGTAAATCAAGGGTTTGTTTGTTGAAATGATTATAATTACATGAGATAGAGTATTATGGCCTAGTGCTATCATAGTATCTAGTTGCTAAATATGTCCCCTGATGATTTGTTACTCTAGCTTTCTAAATTTGTCCCCTGCCCACTTGCTCCATTTAAATGTTCTTGCAGATACATGATCTTCTTTGTGGAAGGACATGCTAAGCCTCACAGAGTTGGACAGCACTCACTAACCCACTGTCCTCTTATCCCAGTGGAGTTAATCCTACTTCTCTTATGAGAGACAGCTCTTCAACTCACTAAGCCCTGTGTCATAGTCAGCTTGACATTGCTGGGCTGAACCTCCAGACCAGATGCAGTTTATGGGAGGAAGGGGTTTATTTCAGGCTTGCAGATCCGGGGGAGGCTCCATAATGGTGGAAGAAGTTGCCCCCTTTTGCAGATCCACGCAGAGAAAGAAGAAACCACCAGCAGCACACAAGCAAGCACACACCGCAGACCCCAGGCAGAGCCCAAGCACTCCGCACACCTTAGGCTGGAATCCAGGTCCACCCCCAGTAGCACCTTCAGGGCTGGACCCCAGGGTCCACCCACAGTGACTTCTAGCCAGGCAGCTGGAAATCCAAGTGACAGCTGTAATGAAACATTTGAATCTATTGGGGGACATAAAGTCAAACTACCACACCCTGTGACTTCTGCTTCTATTTTATTCTCCTCTATAAAGCCTCCCTACTGGAAAAGAATAGCGTGTTTATCTGGAATTAATCAGCATGGTCTTAAAATCACTGCAATCTCTATTGAAAATGTTTTCCCCATGGGAAAAGTACACGTGGTTTCAGGCAAAACTACTGAGCACCAAGTCAAAAAGCTCAAATTTAGATTGCTATTGGTCAATCTTGATAAGTAAGTCATCTAGCCTCTCTGAACTTTATCTTCTTTTATAATGCCATGGAACTGAATTTCTTGGTGACAGTGATTCTCAACCTTGGCTGCATATTTGAATTATCTGTGGAGCTTCTTTAAAAAAAAAATATCAATTTCCAGACTCAACCCTCAAATAGTCAAATCAGAATCGGATATATAGAAATCAGGAGAGCCATGCATGTGTGCATACACATGTGTGCGCATGCACACACAAACAAATACATTATTTTTTTTTTTTCAAGGTAGGGTCTCACTCTGGCTCAGGCTGACCTGGAATTCACTATGTAGTCTCAGGGTGGCCTCGAACTCTCGGCGATCCTCTTACCTCTGCCTCCTGAGTGCTGGGATTAAAGGCGTGCGCCACCACGCCCAGATCAATAAAAATTTATTTTTAAATGACAGAATTTCTCAACCCTCTCTTTTGTTTCTATACATACTACATTTGTGTTTAAAAGCAAATGTTATTTTTTTGTTTAAATATCTTATCTATTTGCGAGGTGAAAGAGAAAGAGAGAATAGGTGCACCAGGACCTCTAGTAACTGCAAACAAACTCCAGATGCATGCATCACTGTGTGCATTTGGCTTTATATGGTAGTGGAGAATCAAATCCCGGTTGCTAGGCATTGCAGCTAAGCACCTTAGCCACTTAGCTATCTCCCCAGCCCAGCAAGTCTTATTTTTAAAAGAAACTATACGATACAGATTCAGTATCCATTATCATAAATGTTTGGAGCCAAAAGCATTTCTAATTTTAGTTTGCTTTTTTCATTTTCAAAGATTTTCATAGATTTTGTCAGTTGAGCAACCTTAATCTCAACATCAAAAATCTCAAACTTTATGAGTATCGGTTCATACTTTTGATTTTCAGATTGGAGGTGCTCAATCTGTACTTGTAAGTTTTAATAGTAGGGCTTTTGTGAGATTAGTAATCATATTATATATGTAGGTATATATTGTACACATATATGAGGTAATTAAGCATGAGGTAATTAAGCAATTACTTAAATTGCTATAATTCATCCCTTTTTAAAATACTAAGCTAGACTTAATATCATCATGTTTTCTTGTTTTTTGTCCTTTCAAATTTTGTGTTCATGTTTTAGAAAAATTATCTTTAACAGAGAAAATCTTACTTGATTTTTTTTCTTTTGTTAAATTTCTAATTTAAAACTTCTTTAGTCATGGTAATTTTGCATGTGCTTTCTAGGCATTGGTTATTTAACACATCTTGGACTTAAATTTTATGTACATCCTGGCTTTGCTTAATACAAGTGAACAGTCAGGATTTTTCAGGTTAGAGATTGACAGATCCAGAGAGTAAGGAATTCTGGAAGATAGATAGATTTCCAAGACAGCTAAACATGGTTCCAATCTTCCCTCTCTGGCTACTGGCTTTGAGGCTTCCTCAACACTGCTTCTGTCACCAGGTACACTGTCTAAAATGCCTCTTTCCTTCCCTCCTTAAATTGAATCCCACCCTCTCCTCAAACTCAGCTTTGCTCTCACTTCCAGAAATTACATTTAACATGCAGAGATCATCTTCCATTCTGAAATACGCAAATCATTGTTTATCTCTTCCCTTGAGCCTAGGAGCCACTTACATAGACACTGTGCACATAGGGCTCTCCTCCAGTGGAGAACTGGAAGCTGTCCAAGGGAGGTTTTGTGCTTGTTGCTTCTTTTCTAGACTTTTCTCTTTATAACCTCGGGTAGTTGATATTTTCCCATTCTCTAAAAAATATTTTTAAATTGTTATTTGCACACACGTGTGTGTACATCAGGGTCTCTTGCTGCTACAAACCAACACCTGTCCGGCTTTACGTGGGAGACTCAGAAATTGAACCCAGGCTGACTGGCTTTGCAAACAAACACCTTCAACTGCTGAACCATATCCCCAGCCCTGATACTTTCCCATACTTGTTTTAGTGTTTGAACTTCTAAAAACTTGGCTATATATCTAGTCCTGTCTTCCAAAGACATATTGTAAGATGCAGTTTTTACTAAACATGGAAATAAACTTTAAAAATTTGTTCTGTTGCCAAGGCATGATAGCTTTCAAGCTTGTAATACCAGTGCTTGGGAGGATGAAGCAGGAGGGTCATGAATTCAAGGTCAATGTGAGCCACATAGCAAGACCCTGCCTCAAAAACAGATTTGTTTTGCTTTATCCTTAATTAATTATCTTCACTATCTTTTCAGTATTTAAGGTGTTTTTTTTTTTCTGTATAAACTCTTTTCTTGCTGCAAAGTTGCCTTGATCCAGATAATCTTGTGTGGCACACAATGGGCTCATAAATTGAAGAGGTAGAAACAAGGCAGGCAAGTTGTGACAGCTCCTTCACACTTGGGAAGGAGGCGTCTCAGGAGAACTGCTTTGCAATAAAACTACTGAGCCAGCTTCTAGGGTCATGGCGTTCTCTCACTGTGTTCCTAGGCATGGTTCTGTGCAGATACATTTCTTCAGTGGATGCTAGACTTGAGCTTTAAAGTGCTGCTGCTGAGTCTGTGTCCTGTGTCCCCACAGTAGGTGAACAGACAGTTGTACGGAGCTTTCCCATTGCCTCCATCACCAAGGAGAAGAAGATTGCAATGCAGAACCAGCTGCAGCAGAACATGCAAGAAGGACTGCAGATTACGTCAGCATCTTTTCAGGTACAAACTGAATATCCTTCATCTCATACTTGGAACCATCAGTGTTTTAGACTTTAGAATATTTGCATAGACTTTCTTGCTTGAGCATCCCTAATTCAAAACTTCAAAATCCAAATCACTCTGCTATCCAAAACTTTTTGAGTATCGAATTATAAGAGTTCAGAGATTCTCATAATTCAGATACTCAGTCTGTATTAAGAAAGAAATCCAAGCTGAGGAAACGGTCAGTGGTTAAAGGTGCTTGCAAAGCCTGAATTCCCCTGTTCAATCCTCAGCACCTGTGTAAAGTGGGCCACAAAGTTGTGCATGTGTCTGCCATTTGTTTACAGTGGTCAGAGACCCTGGCACACCCATATGTACACACACACATGCAAGTAAATAAGTAACTAAAAATGGTTTTAAAAGAAAGAAGGGTATTCTAATATCTAAAAGTTTTCTACAAATTTGTTATTGTGACTACTTTGTGGTCCTAGGACCAGAAATTAGAGGGTGAACAGAATGAAGGTGAATGTCCGGGAGGGTTGCCTTCAGCTGAAGAAACTTATGAATAATTTTGTATTTAGCCCTCTACTTCAGGAGATCCTTGGCCCATCTAAGAACACTAAATATTGACAGTTTGTCTGTTGATACAAACACACAGTAGCTCTTGTTCTCAGGCAACTTATTCCTTAATGCCTGCTTAATAAAGCCTTTAAATTTAAAAAAATATTACTGTTTCGGGGGGGGGGTTCCTATGGATCTTCTGTGGAAAAAGTAAAACTCTTAAGAATGTACTGTTATTAGGATTGAGTAAATCCTTACCAAACAGGCATTTTGTAAGACCCTGAACCTATCAAAACTTATAGAAATACTGATGAAAACTGTACCCTGGGAAAAGTAACCTTTTCTTAGTTTTTCCTTTATAATATTTTATTTATTTGAGAGAGAATGGGCACCTCAGGGCCTCTAGCCACTGGAAACGAACTCTAGATGCATGTACCACCTTGTGCATCTGACTTACGTGGGTATTGGGGAATTGAACCTGGGTCCTTAGGTTTTGCAGGCAAGTACCTTAACCACTAAGCCATCTCTCCAGCCCAGTTTTTTTCCTTTTTAAAATTCACAGTCTTTAATATTTTGCTTTTTCTATTCTTTATTCCTTGTCTTTGACTTGTCAGATTTCAAGAATTCCAATTCTTCCCTCATTCCTTCTAGTTAAGGAGCCTTATCAAGTAGCTCTGCCTAAACTGACTGTGTATGAAGCGTGAAGCTACAAACTCCAGCCCCCCCCCCCCGCCCCACTTCACCTGAGCACACTCACTACCTGAGCGCTCCCTCCCTGTGCCAGCTGCCAAAGAACTCTATACTCAAACTCTGCCTGCCTATACGGGATAAAAGTCTAATGAAACTGACTCTTTTCTCCCTAGATTTATTTATATTTCTGAGTAAGAACAACTTTATTAGGGTATATTCCCTGTCTAGACCCAACAGTTGATAAATTAAAAGGACATGTTTGCTATTTCAACTACTTCAGGTTAATTCTCTATCCCACTGTAGGAAAGATAATCTTAAAGAAAAGTAGTTTTAAGAACATAGTATTTTTGCTGGTGAGCAATCTGTTGTTAAGTAAAATTTCCTAAGATCTTTTACGTTAATTTTTTTTTTAATTGTGGGGCTGGAAAAATGGCTCAGGAGTTAAGAGTACTTGTTTCTCAAATGTAGGGACCTGATCCTTGAGCACCCATATAAAAAGCTGGGCATGGCCACACTCACCTGTAACCCCACCCTGTGGGAAAGGAGACAGGGCCACTGAGGCTTGCTAGTCAGTCAGATGGACTGAAAAGCAGCATCTCCAAGGTCACTGAATGACTCCTTCTCAAGGAAAAGTGATGGAGGAGGATATGTGATATTCTACTCTGGCCACTGTGGGCATGGGCACGGACACAGGCAGTTAAAAAAAAAAAAAAAAAACTTTGCCCAGTGTGGTGGCGCACACCTTTAATCCCAGCACTCAGGAGGCAGAGGTAGGAGGATCACCATGAGTTTAAGGCCACCCTGAGACTACAGAGTGAATTCCAGGTCAGCCTGGGCTACAGTGAGACCCTACCTTGTAAAAAAAAAAAAAAATTAAACCCTGAAAATTGTCTTGTATGTTATCCACAGTCCCTAATAAATACCTCAAAGTCCTTCTAAACTCCAAAATTTTAATACTGTTATTTTTTCTGGTTTTTTGTTGTTGCTGCTGTTGTTGTTAGTAATGTGAGTAAAAGTTGTCTGGAAATCCTTAATGTTTCTGATGTGCTTAATCTCTCATCTCTAGTTGATTAAAGTGGCATTTGATGAAGAAGTCAGTCCAGAAGTGGTAGAGATCTTTAAGAAACAGCTAATGAAGTTCCGCTATCCTCAGTCCATCTTCACCACCTTTGCTTTTGCTGCTGGACAGACAACCCCACAAATCATCTTACCCAAACAGAAGGAAAAGAACACTTCCTTTAGGTAAGAAGAAAGATGCGTCTCTTAGTCTCAGCCCACCCACAGTTGATTGTGGATGGAAGTGATCTAAAGATGTTAATGATTGCTCTTTTATAAATATGTATATCTATGTATGTATGTATTTGCTAAACCATCTGGGTTGCATACAAAATGCTCCTTTTTTCCTTAAAGTTTAACATACACTAAGAACAAAGTCCTTATTTTATATAATTATATGAATGAATCAAAACCAGGAAGTTTAATTACTATAAATCACTTCTATAACTCAGCATCTGTGTTCAAATTTTTCTAAGGATTCTTTATTGCTTTTCTTTTTTTGTTTTCTGGTCCAGGGACCAATGCAAGGCTAGGCATTCCACTTAGTTGTTTTATGAATTGGTGTTGAGATTTACATGTCAGTTGTTATAAAACAGCATTTTTTTAAAATTCTCTTTCATCAGTGATAAAATATAGGGGCTACCATTTCAGCTCATTCACCATGAGCCACCTAGAATGTGGGCATCTGCCAGTATAAATTATACACCAGAAAGAGCTTTGCAGACTTTTACCTAGAAGTGAGGTAGATTGGAGATTATAGAAGATTTGAGGCTCCAGACAGTATGTTATTTCTCAGGTACATAGCTAATCACCTATATATCCTTGTGGTCAAAAGAGACCCTGAATATGAAGATGTGATACTATGCTGAAGCTTGAGCAGCATCTTGGAATTTGTAGTAATGAGCAAAGACTTTATCTTAGTGCCCTGCGCCCATGAAGGATCTATGATGTTTGTTATCCCAGCCCATAATGGACAGAATGGGGGTAGTGGTTTAGATTAAAACTCTTAGAAAACTATGTATTAGCTTCAGAAACATGCACCTGTATGAAACCTGTTATATCAGCAACAAAAGAGGAAAGGCAATTTTAAGAGTTTAAGAATTAAGCTCAGGGGATAAGGCACTTGCCTATAAAGCCTAGCAACCCAGGTTTGATTCCCAGCACCCATATACAGTCAGATGCACAAAGTGATGCATATATCTGGAGTTTGTTTGCAGCAGCTGGAGGCCCTGGCATGCCCATTCTGTCTCCTCTCTATCTCTCTGCTTGCAAAAAAAATAAAAACATTTTAAAATTATAGATTTTAAGAATTGTGTTGAGTATGAGAAACAAAGGGTAGGGATCTAATTATCATGGTTTATTGTCTATAATTATGGAAGCTGTGATAATAAATTTTTTAAAAGATCTAACAGAATTTTTTTCAAAAATATCAGTGAGTTTAAATTATTCCTCAAGTGACTTACAATAGGTTTTAGCTAAGGAATATCAAGATTTTGTGTTTCCCAGCAGCTATCTAAAACATGTCTCATAAACCTCAACTTTACATGACAGCCAATGAATCCTTGCCACTTTTTATAGAATGGGGCAGGGAGCACAACATAAAGTTATGGGAGTAGAGAAGGAAAAAACTGAGCTATGTAGATGTCATGATATTAGCAATATCTCATATTAAACTGACATCCTCTTTGGTTTTATGACTTACAGAACCTTCTCAAAAACAATTGTGAAAGGTGCCAAGAGGGCTGGGAAAATGACAATTGGGCGGCAGTATTTATTGAAGAAGAGGACGGGAACAATTGTGGAAGAGAGAGTTAATCGTCCTGGATGGAATGAAGATGATGACATTTCTAGTATGTATGAACACGCTTTTATGATTCAGTTGTATTCTTTTTTAGATGAATCAGAACAAGAGACTAAGGTATGGTTTCACTTAAACATCAGTGCACACAGAAACCTCATGCAAAGATTGGTAGGACTTCCTAGCTCCTCAGAAATGGAAAATGTATTTTATAATATTCTATTGTTTAGATAGAAGATTTTTTTAATGTTTTGTTTTTATTTATTTATTTCACACACAGAGAGAGAGAGAGTGCACCAGGGCCTCCAGCCACTGCAAATAAGCTTTAGATGCATGTGCCTCTTGTGCATCTGGCTAACGTGGGTTCTGGGGAATCAAACCTGGGTCCTTTGGCTTTGCAGGAAAATGCCATAACCGCTAAGCTATTTCTCTATCCCTACATAAGATTTTTTAACTTGTATTTTTTCCTCTACTGTTCATACATTGACTGTTTTTATTTGGGTCTTATTAAAGGGAAGAAGGAGAAACTCTCACTCCATAGGGAATTTAGGTATAGAGTAGTCCCCAACTTTATTTTAACAGAATAAGAATAAGGACATTGATTATTACAAGTTGAGGATTGTGCATGCCTTTAATCAAAATGGAAGACTTTATTTTTTGGAGATAAGAAAAAAATAACTGAAAAAGTATCTAAAATGCTAAAATTTAGGTAGCTAAGAAACCTCTCAGCTGGGAAAATCTATCAAAAAAGCCTGTAGCAAAATGTCTTATTGAATGATCTTTTTTTTTTGACCAATTCTTAAACAAATATTGAGTGTGTTCTGGGTTTAATACTACAGAGAATCTGACCTAATGGGAGGGGCATGCAAGTATGCCTCTTTCCTTCTCAAGACAAATCAGTCAGACATGATAACACAACAGCTAGCACATGCAATAACATTTGAAAAGAAACCTCATGTTTATTGAAAACACTGGCTAAAAGACCTTCATCCCAGTTTGCTAGGATAAAGAACCTACAAGGTTTGTATGTATGCATGCATTCTCAGTGTAAGAAGGAGCACAGCTTGCAAGCTTGCCTCTGTGACCAGCCATTCCAGTACTGAAATGACCACTTACTGGAGCACTGATCTATTCACAGTCACAGTCACTGCTTCAATCACAATTGACTTTTTTTTAATTTTTATATATTTATATTTTATATATATATTTTTTATATATATTTATATTTTTATATATTTATATTTTTATATATTTATTAGAGACTGAGAGAGAGGGAGGGAGAGAATGGGTGCACCAGGGCCTCTAGCCACAGCAAATGAACTCCAAATGCATGCACCACCTTGTGCATCTGGCTCATGTGGGTACTGGAGAATCAAACCTGGGTCCTTAGGCTTCACAGGCAAGCACCTTAACCACTAAGTCATTTCTCCAGCCCCATCACGATTGACTTCTATAATTCAAAGTCTTTCTGATTTCATGGAACAAAAACCATTCTGTAACTGAGAGTAATGATGCATACCTGTATCCTGGTTACTTGGGAGGCAACATAATCAATTTAGCCCAAAAGTTCAAGGCCAGCCTGGGCAGCATAGTGAGAGCTTGCCTCCAAAAACAAATAACACCAAAAAACTATTATTCCATGATAATTTTTCTACCAGAAGACTAAGTTATATTTTTTAACATTAATCTAACATTAAAGATAAAAGCCAACATAATACTGTCACCTGATTATATTGTATAGTAAAGTTTACTCATTGAAACACAAAGTATTATGTCTGTAGGAATAAGTTGTTGGTTGGTTTTCTTCATTTTGTGTGGTAGGTTTTTGAGACATGGTCTTGCTAGGGAGTCCACAAGCTGGCTTTGAACTCAAGATCCTCTTGTCTCCACCTCCTAAGTGCTGGAATTACAGACATGCACTAGCACACCTAGACCATTTTTTCTTTTTTATTTTAGTGGAAGAGAACCAGAGCTTTCCCTTCCACATTAATATTTTGAGTACATTTTTTAGACCTTTAAAAGTTTGATTTGACTTCTCACATTAAAAACAAGTAGAAAAGCAAATTAGAGCAGTTTTAAATTTTTTGTTGCTGTTGTTGTGTTGTTACTTAGAACATGCAGTACCAATTAGGAATGTCTTAAAAAACTTCCCTACAGTTCTTGATTATTGAATAAATTATTTCATATCTAAAATCATAAAGGAATCTATAGCCTATGATTACAAAACTGTGAGGGAATTTTCCATATATACCATATCCTCCAACAAAAATATTTCCGAAATTAAAATATAACCTTTTGGTGCTGGAGAGATGGCTTAGCAGTTAAGGCACTTGCCTGCAAAGTCTAAGGACCCAGGTTCAATTCCCCAATACCCACACAAGCCAGATGCACAAGGTGGTGCATGCATTTGCAGTTTGTCTGCAGTGGCCTGAAAACCTGGCGCACCTGTTCTCTCTATCTGCCTGCCTGTCTCTCTTTCTTTCTCTCTCTCTCTCTCAACTAAGTAAGTGAAATATTAAAAAAAAATAAATGCATATGGCTTTTTTTTTTTTTTTTTTTTTTGGTTTTTCGAGGTGCAGTCTCACTCTAGCTCAGGCTAACCTGGAATTCACTCTGTAGTCTCAGGGTGGCCTCCAACTCTCAGCAATCCTCCTACCTCTGCCTCCCAAGTGCTGGGATTAAAGGTGGGTGCCACCATGCCCAGCTCAGATTACTTTTGAGAGCACAAATTATAATTAAAAATTTCTAACTTAACTGAAAACTCACTAGAAAAATACACTTTTCCTCTCAGAATGGTATATAAAAAGCCATATGTGCCGGGCATAGTGGCACATGCCTTTAATTCCAGCACTCGGGAGGCAGAGGTAGGAGGATCACCGAGAGTTGGAGGCCACCTTGAGATTACATAGTGAATTCGAGGTCAGCCTGAGCTAGAGTGAAACCCTACTTCAAAAAACCAAAAAAAAAAAAAAAAAGGTAATCTAAAACCTAGATGATTATTTTATGTGTAATGATCAGATTAATAATAAATTCACTGACAGATTATCCCCTGACAACACTAGGGTGTTACAGTTTTAAATAGAAATTACTGCAATTTGTGGTATTGATGACGAGGCCTAACTGAACAGAAAAATATGGGTAATGAATTCAAAAGTCACATTGTTTTTTAGATTGTTTGTTTTGGTTTTTTGAGGTAGGGTCTCACTTGAGCACAGACTGACTTAGAAGTCACTATATAGTCTCAGGGTGACCTCGAACTCACAGCAGTCCTCCTACCTCTGCCTCCCAAGTGCTGGGATTAAAGGTGTGTGCCACCATGCCCGGCTGTTTGTTTTTAAGACAGGATTTCATGTAGTTCAGGCTGGCCTTGAACTTCTGATCCTCTGGCCTCAATCTCCCAAATGCTGGGATTATAGGCATCCATTACCATACCAAACCTTATTTTTAGAAATTATTTAACTGATATTTTAGTTAAATTACTGAAATTATATCTTCTCACTATCCATTGATATTTTACTCTATATTTATGATCCATTTTTAGAAGTTGTGTGGTTTAATTTATGATATTCATACTACCTATAGCCGTACCATAAAAACCTTTCTTCTCAGGCTGGAGAGATGGCTTAGCAGTTAAGGCACTTGCCTGCAAAGCCTAAAGATCCATGTTCTACTCTCCAGATGCCACATTAGCCAGACACACAAAAGTGAGGCAAACGCAAAGTCGCACATGCCCACTAGGTGGCGCAAGTATCTGGCGTTCGATTGCAGTGGCTGAGGCCCTGGCACCCCAATTCTCATTCTCTCTCCCTCTCTCTCTCTCTCTCTCTCTCTCTCTCTCTGAAATTTAAAAAAGGAAGGAAAAATAAGCCTTTCTTCAAAAAGAAGTTAGGCTAAGCCGGGCGTGGTGGCACACGCCTTTAATCCCAGCACTCAGGAGGCAGAGGTAGGAGGATCGCCGTGAGTTCAAGGCCACCCTGAGACTACATAGTGAATTCCAGGTCAGCCTGGGCTAAAGTGAGACCCTACCTCGAAGAAACAAAACAAAAAGAAGAAGAAGTTAGGCTGGTCATGGTGGCTCATGCCTTTAATCACAGTACTTGGGAGGCTGAGGTAGGAGGACTCTGAGTTTGAAGCCAGCCTGGGGTTACATAGTGAGTTCCAGGTCAGCCTGGACTAGAGTGAGACCCTATCTCCAAAAAAGAAATGAAGGAAGGAAAGGAGGGAGAGAAGGAGTTTAGACCAAGCTAGAATGAGACTCTGTCTTCAAAAAAGAAAGGCTGGAGAGATGGCTTCGCAGTTAAGGCATTTGCCTGCAAAGCCAAAGGATCCTGGTTTGACTTTCCAGGACCCACATAAGCCAGATGCACAAGGGGGTGCATGCGTCTGGAGTTCATTTTCAGTGGCTGGAGGCCCTGGCGTGCCCATTCTTCCTCCCTTTCTCTGCCTCTTTCTCTCTCACTTGCTCTCAAATAAATAAAATAAAAAATAAAAATTTTTTTTTAAAAAAAGGAAGGAAGGAGGGAGGGAGGAAGGGAATTTTTTAGCCTTTTACTTTGAGCTGATCATTTTAGCAAAACTCTTCCCTGTCTGTCAGTTTCAGATGATAGTGAACTCACAAGTACAACCCTGAAGGCCTCAGAGAAATCTACAATGGAACAGTTGGTGGAAAAAGCTTGTTTCAGAGACTATCAGCGTTTAGGCTTGGGGACCATAAGTGGCAGCTCCTCCCGTTCGAAACCAGAGTATTTCCGAATCACTGCCTCCAACAGGTTGTATTCACTGTGCCGGAGGTAAGCGTCCAGGGGTTCCAAACACAGCCCTCTCCTTATGTCCCATTTGAATCTTCATAACGTGCTTCATAACTTCAGAAGTGAAGGGCAAGATCCCTGGGCGGGGTAACTTAAGTGATAGCTGTTCTGTGGCACGGGCATGGGCACGGGCTCAGCACATCACTGAACAGTACCTATATGAAGTCACAAGGCTCCCTTTATCCACTTCCCTCATTTGGGTTTCTGCTACTTTGCCTCTTTTCTAGCATGCATGAAGGTGACTTAAAGATTAGAATTTACCCAGGCAGATGGGGGGAGATGATAGTCTGCCATAGACCAAGGATCTATGTGTTGTCGGGTGTGGTGGTGCACACCTTTAATCCTAGCACTTGGGAGGCAGAGGTAGGATCACTGAGAGATGGAGGCCACCCTGAGATTACATAGTGAGTTCCAGGTCAGCCTGGACTAGAGTGAGACCCTACCTCGAGAAAAAAAAAAAAGTTGTGTCGTCATAGTGTGATGTTCTGCTGTGGGAAACTTGCTATCAAAATTATGTCTACCATTAAAAACCCTGTTTATCATCCCAGCCTGTTGGAAAGAGTAAAATGTTAATGACACTTATTAGGATACTTGTTATAAAACATTTATGGTGGGGGCTGGAGAGATGGCTTAGCAGTTAAGGCGTATGCCTGTGAAGCCTAAGGACCCAAGTTCGATTCTCCAGGTCCCACATAAGTCAGATGCACATGGTGGCACATGCATCTGGAGTTTGTTTGCAGTGGCTAGAGGCCCTGGCATACCAATATCCCCCCCTTCCCCTCCCTCCCTCCCTCCTTCCCTCCCTCTATCTCAAATAAATAAAACTAAATTTTTTTTTTAATTATGGGCTGGAGGGATGGCTTAGCGGTTAAGGTGCTTGCCTGCAAAGCCAAAGGACCCAGGTTTGATTCCCCAGGACCCACATAAGCCAGATGCACAAGGTGGTGCATACGTCTGGAATTCGTTTGCAGTGGCTAGAAGCCCTAGCGCTCCCATTCTCTCCATCTCATTTTCTCTCTCTCCCTCCCTCTCTCTCTCTCTCTCAAGTAGGTAAAGAAAAAGAAAAAAAAAATTATGGTGGAATAAGGTAAAATATATACATAAAATCATTGGAAGGATATAGAATAACAATAATTCAAAAGAAGAAAGAAGCCAGGCATAGTAACACATGCCTTTAATCCCAACACTCAGGAGGCAGAGGTAGGAGAATCGCTGTAAGCTCAAGACCAGCCTGGAGCTAGAGTTCCAGATCAGCTTGGGCTAGGGTGAGACCCTACCTTGAAGAAAAAGAAAAAGAAGGAAAGAAATGGGAACGTAGATGAAACAAAAAGAATGTAAGCAGTAAGATCATAGATGTAAATTCACATATTAATAGTTATATTACTTATACATTAACTAAATGTTAAATGTGTTTTAAGCTTTTCATTGATTTTAAGGAACATAGTTAATGTACAAAAATGCAAAAAGGTAGAAAGTAAAAAGATAGAAAAATATACCATGCAAAACTAAAAAGCAAAATTAACAAAAGCTGTTGACGTTAATAAAAATGGTAAACAAAAGGCTCATTTCACACAGAGAAATTCACTAAGACTGCATTTGTTACAGAAATACAGAGCTGGCTGACATGTGAAGTTCAGCCAGTGTAAGTCACCACATTCATAACACTTAAAAAATCAAAGAATAGCTTGTTAATCTGCTGTGTCAAAACTCTCACAGCAGAAATAACATAAAATTTGAAGTTTTTTTTTCTTTGTAATCAGGACAAGGATTCCCACTATCTTCTATTCATTAGTGTACTTAAAGCCCCAAACAACAGAAAAAAGATGGAAAAATTGTAGGAAATCTAAAGGACTCTAGAAGTAAACTATTAAAATTATAAGTGAATTTGGTAAGGTTACTGGTACAAAGATGATATACAGTAAGTAGTAATGCTGGATGCAGCGGCACACGCACGCCTTTAACCCCAGCACTCGGGAAGCAGAGGTGGGAGGATCACTGTGAGTTCAAGGCCAGCCTGGAACTACAGAATGAGTTCCAGGTCAGCCTGGGCTAGAGTGAGACCCTGCCTTGAAAAAAAAAAAAAGTAGTAACACACACATGTTCATTTGCAGTGGCTAGAGAGAGGCCCTGGTAGCAGAGGCCATTCTCTATCTGCCTCTCTCTCTCTGTGTTGCTCTCAAATAAATAAATAAAAATAAACAAAAATTTCAAAAAAGATGAAAGATTAGAAGTTCTGAAAATGAGTAGTAGTGATGGTTGTGTAACCTTGTGAATATACTTAATATCACTGATTTGTACACTTGAAAAATATAATATAGTCTTTTTTAATTAGCAAAAGAGGTGCTGGGTTTGTGCTTAGAGAGTTTTAATCTGAAATCCCTTTAGAGTAATATTTCTAAATAAAGAAAATAATTGCTAACAGAGATAAATCAAGGTACTCTTGTTTTACTTTCCTAGCATCATATCCTGAACTCTGTGAGTCAATCTTTTTTTTTTAATTTTTTTGTTGTTGTTTACTCTTATTTATTTGAGAGCCACAGACAGAGAGAGAAAGAGGCAGAGAGAGAAAGAGAATAGGTACGCCAGGGCCTCCAGCCACTGCAAACAAACTCCAGACGCGTGCAACCCCTTGTGCATCTGGCTAATGTGTCCTGGGGAATCGAGCCTCGAACCTGGGTCCTTAGGCTTCACAGGCAAGCGCTTAACCGCTAAGCCATCTCTCCAGCCCCAATCTTATTTTTCTTTTTAAGCTGTGAGTAAGAAAGAGAACAGAGGGAGAAAGGGAGGGAGAATTGATATGCCAGGGCCTCTTGCCACTGCAAATGAACTCCAAATGCATGTACCACTGTGCATCTGGCCTTATGTAGGTACTGGGGAATAGAACCCTGGCTGCCAGGCTTTACAAGCAAGCACCTTTAACTGATGAGCCATCCCCCCTGCCCATTTTAATTGCATTTTTAAAAATATTTTATTTTTATTTATTTGAGAGAAAGGAGGCAGAGAGAGAGAGAATGAGAATGGGTGTGCCATGGCTTCCAATCACTGCAAACAAACTCCAGATGCATGTACCACCTTGTGCATCTGGCCTACATGGATCCTAGAGAATCGAACCTGGGTGCTTGGGTTTGCAGGCAAGCGCCTTAACTGCTAAGCCATCTCTCCAGTCCTTAATTTTGTGTTTTTATTTATTTGCTGAGAGAGATAATGAGCACACAGGGTCTCTTGCTGCTGCAGATGATCTGCAGATGCTTTTTAGGCTTTGCAAGCAAGCACTCTTAACTGCTGGGCCACCTCCCCAGCCCCCAGTCTTTTTAAAATAAATATCAAAACCAGCTGTGGTGGCTCATGCCCTTAATTCCAGCACTTGGGAGGCTGAAGTAGGAAGATCACTATGAGTTTGATGCTAGCCTGGACTTCAGAGTGAGTTCTGAGTCATCCTGGACTAGAGTGAGACCCGGCCTCAAAAAAAAAAAAAAAAATCAATGTGTAATGTTAATAAAATATTTAAACTTATTCTGACATTTGGACATTTTGTTGTCATGACAAAAATCATTTGGTTTTGATTTCCTTTCCTCATCATAGGCAGTTGAGTCTCCTGTGCTCTGTTCTCTGCTATCAATTCCATGATCATGAGTTGTTGACAATTTGATCTGTTCTCTTAAAATTGACCCTGATTCATTAATTTTAAAATCTTTATTTCTAATTAAGGAAAAGTTGTGTCTAAGGCAAGAAAAATATTTGATTCAACATGCTTTTTTTTTTACAAATTCTACCTAGTATTTTGATAATTTGACACAACATTTTAAAATATTTTATTATTTATTTTATATTTTATATTATATTTTACCTTATTTATTTATTTATTTATTTATTCATTTATTTATTTAAGAGGGAAAGGCAGATAGAGAGGGAGGGAGAGAGGGAAGAAGAGAGGGAGGGAGGACATGGGCACGCCAGGGCCTCCTGCCACTGCAAATGAACTCTAGATGCATGCACCACTTTGTGCATCTGGTTTACGTGGGTCCGTTGGCTTTGCAGGCAAGCATCTTAACTGCTAAGCCATCCCTCTAGCCCTGACACAACATTTTATATTTATAAGCCTACGTTGCTCAACAAAAGTCTGCAGTATTACTGGAAGGGGTTCATTTCAGAGGAGACCACAGATCAATAATGAGTTAACTAATTTTGCCATCTAGGCCTTTTCTTCTCAACTAAAATATTGAACAGTTCAAACAAATTTCCATATTTTAAAATACATCACAATGGCCATGTTTCTAGGTGTTAGAAAATTACTGTGATGTTATGTTATTTATACCTGATATCCTCTTTCCTTATTTCTTTCTCCTCTTCTCCACCAAATACTTTATTTCTGACTTCTGCTCCTTAAAGCTATCCTGGCCTTTTAGTCATACCTCAAGCTGTACAGGACAGTAGTTTACCAAGAGTAGCCCGCTGCTATCGACACAATCGCCTGCCCGTTGTATGTTGGAAGAACTCAAGAAGTGGTACTCTGCTCCTCCGATCTGGAGGATTCCATGGGAAGGGAGTTGTTGGTCTTTTCAAATCACAGAACTCTCCTCAAGCCAGTAAGTATCTCTGTGGCACAATTATACATATTTCTTTTGCTTAAAAGTAATCCTAAAAATTAGGCCAAGCATAGTGGCATACACCTATAGTCCTAGTTCCTTGGAAGACTGACACAGGAGGATCAGTTGAGCCAAGAATTAGATATTAGCCTGGGTACCATAGTGAGACTTTATCTCAAAAAAAAAAAAAAAAAAAAAAAAAGTAAACTGGATTATCACGGCACACACAATGAGGCCAGTATTCAGGAAGACAAGGCAGGAAGATTCCAAGTTCAAGCTACACCATACAACCTGTCTCAGGACAAGAGACAGATAGACAAGAGTAGAGTCTTCCTGGGAATGCCATTTGTGCACTTCCATCAAGCCTCAGCTGTTTTATAGAACTTTTCACTCCTCTCCATACAGCATGTACAGAGCAGTACTCCCATGAGAAATGAGCTGGATGTGGTGGCACACACCTTTAATCGCAGCTCTGTGGTACAGGCAGAAGTAGAAGGGTCAGCATGAGTTTGAGGCTACTGTGGGATACAGTGAGACCCTGCCTTGGAAGAAGAAAAAAAGAAAAAACAAACAAAAAGCAATGCTTAAACCCATTTCAGTGAATCTGTTTAGCTAGACATAAACCAGCCTCAGCTCCTGGCAGCTATTGGCTCTCATGGTTGTTTCTTCCTATGCCTACTTTTTTCCTGTATTTATTTATTTATTTATTTGAGAGAGAGAGAGAATTGGCATGCCAGGGCCTTAGCCATTAAAATCAAACTGCAGACACTTGTACCACCTAGTGGGCATGGGCTACCTTGCACTAATCTCACCTCTGTGCATCTGCCTAACATGGGATTTGGAGAGTCAAACATGGGTCCTTAGGCTTCACAGGCAAGCACCTTAACTACTAACCCATCTCTCCAGCCCTTGTCCATATTTTGGAAGGACTAGAAAATCTGGCAGTAGTTGCTCCTATATGCTCCATATCTTCCTCCATTCTTCACTCAGTAGAGGCCCCTATAAATTTATGCCCGTATAAGGCCTACAAGGAAAAACTGAAAGAAAGCTTTAAGCTCTCACCTCTACCCTTTCTGGGATGCCAAGGAATCCCACTTCATCCTTTGTTCCCACAATTGCATGGGCAAAATGTGGGGACATCATTAAGGAGACTGTGAATCATCATTTTAGGTGGCTTGGATAATGAGAAGCTACCCCTGTGCTTGAAAGGCTGGCTGTGTGCTGGCTCTCCAGACCTGGGAAGGAAGGTGGTGAGGCAGTTGAGAAATGGGTATTGCGAATCCAGTATCAAAGGATTAGCCATTTAATTGATTGGGGCTTTAAATAAAATGGGTTTCTGTATTTGGGTGTGGTTTCATGAAACTATATGAAGAAAAGTATAAGCAGACATATATACCCTTATTTTATCAACAAAGAGAGTGTTGTATTTGACTTCTTTTTGCAGTTCCTACCTCCTCTCTTGAATCTTCCAGTAGCATAGAACAAGAAAAGTACTTGCAAGCCTTACTAAATGCAGTCACTGTCCACCAGAAACTTAGAGGCAGCAACACCCTGACTGTTAGGCCAGCACTTGCTCTGTCTCCAGGTAAGATTTGCTAATACTTTTCTTATTGAAAATTACTCTGAAAAGTCAGATCTGTTTCTAGGGTTAATCTCTTTAGTTACTTGAATTTTTTCTTCAACATGATCCCTTAAAAATGTTACCCTGTAGGCCATAACTCTAGCTTCTTGTACTTAGAAATCAGAGTGCCACTGCTGATGTCTAGTAATTAATAAGCATATGTTGAGATTCAATTATTTCCTTTTTAAAATAGTATTTAGGCGAAGCAATAGGGAGCATAAAAGTAATTTTTAATGCCAGAATATGCTTTATAATAAACTTTAAAATATTGTTATGAAGTTGAATGTATAAGTTGAAAATCTATTTATTGTCTATTTAGTAAAATCATCACATATAAATTTGAGATTCCCAAAATTTCTTTAGCATTTTATGATTTTTGTATTAGTTTGTTTTCTATAGATTTGGATAAAGCTATTAAGACTTGTACTAATATTCTGTTTCAGTTATCATGTGATGGAACCCCAAAGGGTTCATGTAGAGGTAACCCTAATGTGCTAGACAGGAGCATGTGACTTGAGAAGTTGGTCTCTTTGGCTTAATCAGCTATTTGAGTTAGCTCAACACAAGCAGAAAGTGGCTTTTCTTGTAATGTAACACCATGCATGCCTTGCTTCATGGATCATCGAATGCTCTGATTGCACTTGCCAAACCTAACTCCATAATCTTTCAAGTGTGTGCTATCTCTGATGAAATAATAACATTGCCTTGTTATCTCTAATAAAGCTTTGGGTATTTAAAAATTGCAGTTTGGCAGCAATTAGACATACTACACATGAAGATAACTTTTTGTCATTTGAGTAATGTTAACCCCAACAACATGGTTTTTGTTCTTCTCTTTGGCTGACTTTAGGGACTGAAAGGAGGACTTCAAGAGTGTCCACTGTGCTTAAGCAGGTAGTGCCAGGACATTTGGATGTAAACCCATCCAATAGCTTTGCTCGAGGAGGTTAGTAAGACTGACTTTATAACTGAGCACTGGTATAAGCTTTAAAGCAGAAAACATTTTTCTAGAAAGTAGATATTTCTAATCAACTAATGATGATTTCAGATTGTTCTTAATTACCCTTTCTAATGAATGATAAAATTTATTGCTAGCATGATGACAGAGGAGTTTTGCCTCGTGGGACAATAAGTAGAATCATTACTGATGTCTTCAAGATTGACAAATATGTGAGAATTAGGAAATGAGGGGTGCATGTTTAAGTGGCAAATCAGCCCTGAGAGATTTGCCAAGTCTACAGGGTAGAAAGACTTATCACCAAAATATCACAGCTAAGGAGAAATGATACCTTACCAGGCTGTGCCCACAGAGTCTGACAATAGCACTTCTCTCACAGGCAGAACTAGTTTTAAGAGTAAGATAGAATGGTACCCAGATTTCTCCTCCCCTCCCTGCTGTGTGGGCTGTGGGGGCTGCCATGAAGAAATGGAGGAAGGATACGTAGTAGCTCTTCAGGAGGTAGTCCTCTGGTCTTACTTGGCAAAGGAAATTCCAAACCAGGCGTTGTGGCTGCAGTGTGCTTCTGCTTCACAGTGAGGTCAGAATCATAGACTCTTGCTCTCCTCCCATAGAATGCTGAATCCCCTCGAAAACATACCAGCTCAGTGATCTGGAGTCTACTTGGGCTTGGTCAGTAATGGACAATTCATTTCTTCCCAAAAGTAGTTCTTTGCAAATGCCAGCAACCCTTTGTTAGGAAGTTCTTTCTCATGAATCTAAAACTCTACTACCTGTTGACCCACGTTTGGATGTAGTGCACACATGTAACTCTAACACTCGGGGTAGAGGCTGGAGCAGAATTATGAGTTTGAGGCCAGCTTGGAGCTCGGACTACATAGGGTGAGTCTGCATTTTAAGAAGACAAAAAAAAAAAAAAAAAAAAAAAAGTTCTTTGCTCTGCTTTCTGAAGTTAGAAACTAAGTAACTTCCCTCAAGTCACATCTTCAGCTCATATTTTCTAACAACCTTAGGTAATTCTACATTTCCCCAATTCATTCTGCACCCCATCCCCATCACTGTAGACTCCACAGAATCAAACCCAGTACTCTGAGCAGCCTGTTACCCTCTGGGACAGCCCCTTCATGAAGCCAAGCTCACCAGTTCTGTCTGCTACTATTAGCTGTTGGTACAATCATCTCCAAAGCCAATTACTGTCATTTCAAAAACAAAAGGAGCAAGCCAGAGTCAGGGCAAAGGCCTACAGCAAACACTGTAAGCCTGTCTGAAGAATTGATTGGTCTTTACTAGTTATAAGTCTTCCTACTAAAACTCACCTGACCCATATTGCTAAATCTCCGGTGATCTTTTAAATCCACAATTTAAACAATTTCCTACGTCACAAAAGATTTTATGATTATTTTGATAAGAATTATAAGACTTGGGCTGGGGAGATGGCTCAACAGTTAAAGGCACTTGCTTGGTAAGCCTGTCAGCCCTGGGCTGATCTCCTAGTACTCACATAAAGCCAGACACACAAAGTGATGCATGTGTCTGGAGTTTGTCTACAACAGCAAGACATGCCCACTCCACCCCATCTCTAATAATAAATTTTAAAAATTTTTACAAAAAGAATCAATGTTTTCTCCTAAGAACCGTAGATAGTCCATTAATACCACATTCTAGAATTTGGTTGAGCATCAACATAAAGGCCCTGTGTGTCGAGCCGGGCGTGGTGGCGCACACCTTTAATCCCAGCACTCGGGAGGCAGAGGTAGGAGGATCGCCGTGAGTTCGAGGCCACCCTGAGACTCCATAGTGAATTCCAGGTCAGCCTGGGCTAGAGTGAGTGAGACCCTACCTCGAAAACCCAAAAAAAAAAAAAAGGCCCTGTGTTACAAAATTTACTTTTGCGCCTTTTTAAGACCATACATTACCATTTTTAATAGAGACAACAGTCATACTGTGTTGGGGGCCCACTCTACTGCAGTGTGATCTCATCTTGACTGATGTCTCTGATAGGCTCCTTTCTGAGGTACTAGGGCTAGTTCTCCAGCACACATTTTGGAGGACACGGTGCAACCCTTAACAGTCATGCTTAGCTTCTTGTCTCAGTTTTTAGAACATGATTGTTTTAAGACACAAACTTCATTCTTCTCACTTCTTTTTCAATGGATTTGGAGTACAAGATTACATAATGACTTTCTCCTAAAGTTCCTGGTATTGCTGTTGTCAAGAAGTCTTAGTAAAAATTGATTCATGGTTGCAGTTTCCTCCTTTTTTTGAATATTTACATAGACTTAACTGATTAAACATCCTTCATCCAAAACCCCAGAATCCAAAATGCTTCAAAATTTGAAACTTTCGGGGAGAGGACAAGGAGGAGGCTAACGATGGTACCAACATGGCTGTTTGCACACTGAGTATATACATAACTAATAAAGAAAAATTGAAACTTTTTGATACATCATATCAAAACTCAAAATTTTCAGATTTTAGGTTAACGATGGTACCAACATGGCTGTTTGCACACTGAGTATATACATAACTAATAAAGAAAAATTGAAACTTTTTGATACATCATATCAAAACTCAAAATTTTCAGATTTTTCCTAAGGACTCATCTCATTACCTTAGAGATACTTGCTCAACCATGTTTATTGCTGCTCAATTTATAATAGCTGGGAAATGGAACCAGCCTAGATGTCCCTCAACTGATGAGTGGATAATGAAGATATGGCACATTTATACAATGGAGTTTTACTCAGCAGTAAAGAGAAATGAAGTTATGAAATTTGCAGAAAAGTGGATGGATCTGGAAAGAATTATACTAAGTGAGGTAACCTAGGCCCAGAAAGCCAAGCGTCACATGTTCTCCCTCATATGTGGATCTTAGCTAGAGATGATTGGGCTTCTGTGTGAGAAGGAAAAAACTCAGTAGCAGAGGCCAGTAAGTTAAAAAAGGAGATAGAAAGGGAAGAGAAAGAAAGGGAGGAGGGCTTTTATTAGGTTGGTATTGTATATATGTAAGTAGAAAGATTGAGATGGGGAGGGGATATGATGGAGAATGGAATTTCAAAGGGGAAAGGGGGGAGGGTAATACCATGGGATTTTTTTTTTGTTATCATGGAAAATATTAATAAAAATGGAGAAAAAAAAAATTTCAGATTTTAGGGGCTGAGGAGATCAGTGGCTAAGACTGCTTACCACAACCATGAGAGACCGAGGGGGCCCCTAGATCTCCTGAGCTCAATTCCTCAGCAGCCATGTAAACAGCTGGGTGTGGTCTCATATGCCTGTAACCCCAGTCCTGTGGGGAACAGAGACCAAACAATCACTGGGCCTCCTCACAAAAAAAGCAGCTCTGAGTTTAGAGAAGTGACTCCATCTCAAGGAATTAAGCACATGAGGAATGAAGGGGAACACCTAGTGTTTTCTGACCACATGCACATGCACACACAGGGCACACACATACATGCACATACCACATACATACACATCACATATTTCACATACAAATGCAAAAAAAAAGAAAACATTTTCAAATTTTTATAGCAGTTTAGATTTCAGATTTTCAAATGAAAGGCGCTCAACCTGTCTTGTCAGGAAGGCAGGTCGATAATTTCCCTTAACTTTCAGTAGAGTACAGCTTCCAGATACACAGGTAACAGAAGCTCTCCCACCAATAGCCTTTTCCTGTATTTTGCCTTGGAAAGCATCATGAAGCTCATACTATCAATTCCTATGTTTGGCCAGGTGGCCTGTGATGTAAATTTTAGCTAAAAAGTTATCTTTCTAGTTTTTTATGACCCATTTTATGTATATGTGAAGCTATAATTATGATTTCTGATTATTTTCCAAAATATTTCCTTCTGTAAATTACTATAAACTTACATTTACTTAGTACAGGGTTTTTAGTTTTTGTTTTGCTTTGGTTTTTTGTTCCTAACCAGGTACTCTCGTCTGGCATCTTAAGCTAGAATCCAGATATGCAAACTTCATTCTTTTGCTCTGTTTCTTAACTTCTAAAGCCCACCACATCTTCCAGTGGGCCAGTAATTAACTGAAAGCAGAGGTGTTGACCCGTTTCCAGACACCTTCAACACTCTCTGTGATCCTTACAGCTACCTTCTGTGTCTCTTCTGATATATCTTTACTCAGTCTAAGATACCAGCAGTGGACTAGGACAAGTAAGCTTGGGAAACTCCAGAGATTCCCTGTTACATGACTGTGACAGGCAGACATACATTCAGATCAGCCAGGGCAAGACTAGGTACGGACACTTCCATGCCCTGCAAGTTGTTCAGTTTCTTGTACATACCTGTGAGTACAGGTCTCCACATTCTTCCAGAGAGCTGGGTTCCACTTCTTCAGGAGGTCCTCATTGACCCTGTGTAGGAAAAGCCTCCAGACTCTCAAGTTTTCCTCTTAACCGTCTCCTTTTTTTTTTTTTTTTTAAGTAGAAAGTTGTATGGATACATGATATGTTAGTACCATCATTTCCCTCCTCCCTGTCCCCATTCTGCTAAGGACCCTCCTCAATGGGATTGCTAGTATTCCCCTGGGGTTGCGGGTTATGAGATTTGAGAGCATCTGTCAGTCATTGTAAGACGGAGTAGTACCTCTGGACATTGCCTTCCACTCTGTGGCTTCCTTTCTTTCTGCTCCCTCTTCCACAAAATTCCCTGAGCTGTGGTGGGAGTATTTTAAGTATACTTTAGTGAGCTGTCAGCACATTCTGGGTTTCTGCTTTGGTGCATTTTGAGTGTCTTCAGTGTCTGTCTCCACGACCCTGGTGCTGCCTGACAGGCCCACTATTGAAGCAGCACTATTGCTCATGTCGCCAGTTCCTCTGTGGTTTCACCTGGGCCCTGGCTGCTGTGAGAGGGGTGCTTCATCTCCTCATCCTAGCTGCCTCCTGAGAAAGAAACCCGGATTCTCCAAAGGAGACTGAGCTCAGCGTAGTTAGCCACCTCCTGTTATCTCTTCCACTTCCATATTCTTTTTGCCATATAGTCTTCTTTGTTTATTTCTTATTTCCATGGTATATATACCTTTCCTGCTCTACTGAACCAGAGTTGAAGTGGACCATCACCTTTTTCCAGTCATGGTGATTGATTTTTATGCAGAATGATGAGTTAATAAGGAAAGGGATATTTCTCTTCTTATACAAGAGTCACATTTAGAAAATGAAGATGTAATGACATTATTTTCAGTTAAAATTTCCTCTCTGAAGTAACTCTTCAGAAGAAGAAAGATTTTAAAAGACTGAAAAAGATGATGATGTGACTTTGCTAAGTTCACACAGCAGATAGCAATATAACTGGGACTAGAATCAGTTTCCATTCTACCATTTCAGTGTGACGTTTGCTGACTGTATCTTGTGTCTCATACACTGAGCTCAGTGTAAGGTCACTAATGGCAAGGTACCCCAGCCCATGTCCACCTTAACCGTGTCATTTCCTTCTCTCCTATATTTGCTCTAAACAAGGGGAAGGAATAGCACCAGAGCTTAGGAAACACTTCTAAGCTCCAAACTGTAGCTGTATGTTCCATGGGGATGAATTGCTTCTTCGCCGGCGCAAGCCTCTTAGATGGCCCATTCCAAACGGGTCCAGGGCCGTGAGGTTGCACAGGTCACAGTATGTGAAGAGTTTATTTTACTAGGAAGACAGAGGCAGAGCACTACTGAAAGTTGAGGCCTGCCTGGGCTACATAATCAGTTTCAAGCCAGTTTGATCTATAATGTAAAACCCTGTCTCAAAAACAGTAAAGAATCTTGATTATTATGCTCATAGATTAAAACTGCTTCCCTATGAGCCAGATGTGGTGGCATACACCTTTAATTCCAGCACTCAAGAGGCTGAGATAGGAAGATTGCCATCAGTTTAAGGACAAGCAGAGCCACAGAGTGAGTTCCAGGTCAGCCTGGACTGGAGTGTGACCCTGCTTCAACCCCCTGCACCCTCACACACAACAGCCTGTAGCCCTACTACTCATTGTGTGATATTAAGTTAAATAAGATAAAATTCATTTCTCAAAAACTCATTTCTCAATCCCCTCATGTGTGAAATAGAAATTAGTGAATAGTTCTCATCATTAGAGTAATTGTGAGGAAAAAATAATAAAAGCACTTAAATAAATAATGAGCCGGGCGTGGTGGCACACGCCTTTAATCCCAGCACTCGGGAGGCAGAGGTAGGAGGATCGCTGTGAGTTCGAGGCCACCCTGAGACTACATAGTGAATTCCAGGTCAGCCTGAGCTAGAGTGAGACCCTACCTCAAAAAAATAAATAAATAAATAAATAATGAAAGCAGGGCTGGAGGGATGGCTTAGTGGTTAAAGCATTTGCCTGCAAAGTCAAAAGACCCAGGTTCGATTCCCCAGGACCCATGTTAGCCAGATGCACAAGGGGCCGTGCATGTCTGAAGTTTGTTTTCAGTGGCTAGAGGCTCTGGCATGCCCATTCTCTCTCTCCCTCTTTCTCTGTCAAATAAATGAAAATAAACTTAAAAGGGCTGGAGAGGTGGCTTAGCGGTTAAGGTGCATGCCTATGAAGCCTAAGGACCCAGGTTCAATTCTCCAGGTCCCACATAAGCCAGATGCACATGGTGGCACATGCGTCTAGAGTTCATTTGCAGTGGCTAGAAGCCCTGGCTCACCCATTCATATTCTCTACTTCTCTCTCTCTCTCTCTCTCTCTCTCTCTCTCTAATAAATAAATAAAAACTTTTTAAAAATGATGAAAGCACTTAGTAGTTAACTCAAAGTAAGAGTTCCATAGATTATTAGGCTATTGCTTAATAATTGCTTAAAAGGAAAGAAAACCTACATTTACTTTGTTTTGTTTTGTTTTGTTTTGTTTCAAGGTAGGGTCTCACTATAGCCCACACTGACCTGGAACTCACTCTGTAGTTGTAGACCAGCCTTGAACTTACAGCAACCCTCCTATCCTCCTGCCTCTGCCTCCCAAATTCTGGGATTAAAAGTAAGTGCCACCATGCCCCGCTCTACATTTACTTTTAAAGTGCATTGAAGCTCACTAACCTGTGGCTAGAAGTCATTTGCTGTGAATCTAGGCCAATAACTTTAAAACTTTGTTGAACGCAAAAAGAAATACATTTTATATTTTATACATACTAACATATTCATCTTATACCATAATTCAGATAGTACTAAACCACAATGCAAAAGTGTATATATTCTTTTTAAAAATCACAAAATAATATTCGTGCATACCACATGTTAGCCCACATAGTATTTTTGTCTATAGCCTGTAATCTGTTTTGAATAATTGGACATACTAAAGTGAATCACAAACCATGAGGGGAATCCTGGTAGTTTGAAAACAACACTATTACAGACCCTCTGCTGGTGTTGAATGCTCAGAGTGACCAAGAATCACTTGGGAAATCTAAGTAGCACCAATGCAGTGGTGTAATTCCTTCAGTAAAATGACTTCAGGTGGGATTCCAAGTTCCCAAAGCCCTCCCTGACTCAGAAGAGACAGACCATTTCAGCATGGACGAGTTTTCTGCTAAGTGATAAGCATCCAGCAGCTTTTCACTAATGACCTTCTATTTATGCCATGCTTAGTGTTTTTTGTTTAATACTATCCTTCCCACTCTTTCAATACAAATAATTGAGTTTAAGATCTAGGAGAGACGACAGCTCACCATGTATTGACTTGCAAAAAGAAAACAGTCAACAAATACTTAGAGTGCCTACATATCAGGTGCTTAGCATATCAACAAGAATGAACATGATTAGAGCCCTACCAGGGCAAGCATACCACACAATCCTGTAGAGAAAAGAAAATGCAAGCATAGTGCAATGTGATCAGAGTTCAAATAGAGCTCCCTACAGCTCTGAGCAATCAGGAGTGCTTTTCAGAGGAGTTAACACTGTATCTGGCTCTTAAGGGATAAATGGAAACTTGTCATATCAGAGAATGGGAGAAATCATCCTAGGTGAAGTACATGAACTACGCTGTGTGGAGGGACTAGCTCAGCCACTGATCTTCACTGGAATCATCTTAGCGTCCCACGTTCTGGTAGGAAAGCACACGACTTTGCTCATCAACCAGTACACAGGAGGCCTGTGCCTTTGCTGTGCCGATCCAGACGTGTGTTCCATTCTCTGCATGCCTTTAGCCAGAAACTCTGTGATCCTTACTGATTTCTGATGTCCTTTGTCTGCTAACGTCATGAGTGTCCTTCATGCCTGGCTTCCAAAGGAGTGAGATAGGAATGAAAGTCATTTCTAAAGAGTTTTCTTTTATCATATTATATTTTAGACAATTTTGCACTTTATAGCCAATACTGCTATGGTTCTGAACATAGAATTCTTTCCTTTCATTGGTTTCACAATTTTTGTTGCTACCAGGTAAAATGTGCCATTGTCTCAAAATACTATCTATTGGGAAAAACAATATTACTCAAATTACAAAAGTATTATCTCAAATACTATCATTTCAGTGCAAGTAGGGATCTTAAGAGAAGTCATTTACTTTAGCATCACAAGCTGTCATATTAGTGGTATTAGGTATTGTCACAGGATCATGAAGTTTTTGTTGCTTGTAGCTGTATTTACTTATGGAAAATAAATATAATTTCTAAATGCTCGGAAGAGAAGGAAGCTAGTGTGGCAATGCTTAATGCTTTTCTGCAAAACCATGCCATAGTTATCCCAAATGGTTGCTAGAGCTTCATTGTTTCATGTGAGGACCTTGCTCTAAGAGCAAATGTGATGGTTGTGTAGTATTTGGCAGTCTCCTTCAATGTGAGGGCCAATGTACTTGGAACATTGACGTACATACCCAAAATTCCTTATTTGTATTGTAAAATCTTGCTTCTGGCTGACAACCTTCAAAAGCTTGTTCCATTTGGTATAATTGTTTAGTGGCACCCTATGCTGTGCTGTCCATCTCATTGTGCTAATAGTATATATAAACTGGTGCTGAAATTTCATGTGACAAGCACTCAATTCATCTTTTTTTGTGACTATGCAGCTTTCTGTTTATTTACATTTCTCCAATGTTAACTTAATCTTAAAAAAATAAGACATTCTGTTCTTTTAATTGCTCTGGTGTTTGCTGCTAGACATTTCATTTCTCCTCTGTGTTTAACCTTACCTGCCAGTGCATGAGTACAGAGATAAGTGTTTCACTCAGTCAAATCTCAAATCTTCAGCTAAGGAAAGAGTTCATAATCAAGGTACTGTATTATATATCCCAATATGTTACTTTTCTAAAACCATCTTCATATGAAAGTATATGTACAAGAGACTTTTTGTTTGTCAAATTGTATTCTTAATTCTCATCTACATTCTGAATTTCCTGTGATTCCATTTAAAACACTTGCCAAAGTGTCTAAGAAACATTTAGAGATCACATAGAAATATGCCTTTATTTTAAGCAGAAATCACCACAAAAGCTTTTCTTGAGAACTGATATACTAACTCTGTAAGTGCTGAGAGAGAGGAGGAGGTGCTAGGACGTTACTATGATGAGTTACAGTCACTTAGAACAAGCTTGATTTGTTACTGGAGAAAGAGCGAAGCCTCTGAAATAGCCTTACCGCATCTGGTCAAGAAAATCCATGTAGGAGTTGCTCCATCCCCATCCCTCCCTCCCCCTTAGGGCTTATTCCTCAGTGAACAGGCACGCATGAGAGGCTTCTGCTGTTTTGAAGCTGTCACAGTGCTAGTCAAATTTGAGAATCAGAATATGCCTGTGCTTTATGCTAATATCTAATCATTTTACTCGCATGGAGAAACCCTGGAGTTTTCTAATACAAATAGGTTAAGGTACACCCTAAGACTTTTTTTCTGCCTGCTTAGCATAGCCTTTGTCTTGGAAGATTGCTGTTTCTGACTAGCATCTTAAATGTTCCTAAGATTAAGTGAAATGCACATTTTAAATTTATAATTTCTCATCTTATGAGTACTGAAAAACTATAACTTTTATGTCTTTAAAATTACGTTGTCTTGACCTAATATACAAATATAAGTTCTATATCCAGCTTTTAGTACATTTCTAGTTTATATCGTAATTACAATTAGCTCTAGAACTTAAGTCTTTCTCCTTACTCAGTGGCATCCCACATTAGATCATCTCACTCAGTTCTCTTGACTTTTGTGAAAGGTGTGTGGGCAAGTCTTCGTTCCAGCACCCGCTTGATCAGCTCTCCAGCATCCTTCATTGATGTTGGTGCACGGCTTGCGGGCAAGGATCATTCAGCCTCCTACAGTAACAGCACCTATCTGCAAAACCAGCTCCTGAAACGACAAGCAGCCCTTTATATATTTGGTGAAAAGTCACAGCTAAGGGTAAGAATTTTTGTATCACTCAGAAAATATATGGAAACATACGACAGTTTATAAAACCTGTCACCAAGTTTACCCCCAAAAAATGCTATGGTTCTTAACATAGGGTTAATATCTCAAAAAGAAAAGAAAAAAAGAAAGAAAAAAGCATTTGAAAACTAGGCATGGTGGCACTTGCCTGTACTTGGGTATTGGAGGCACAAGGATAAAGAGTTAAAGACCAGCCTCAGCCACATAGCAAATTTGAAGCCAGACCAATCTATATGAAACCTTGTCTCAAAAAAAAAAACGGCAAAAAAGCTGGGCATGTTGGCACACGCCTTTAATCCCAGCACTTGGGAGGCAGAGGTAGGAGTATTGCTGTGAGTTTGAGGCCACCCTAAGACTACATAGTGAATTCCAGGTCAGCCTGGGGTAGAGTAAGACCCTACCTTGAAAAAACAAAAACAAAAAAAAAGCCGGGCGTGGTGGCACATACCTGTAATCCCAGCACTCAGGAGGCAGAGGTAGGTAGATCGCCATTAGTCCGAGGCCACCCTGAGACTACATAGTAAATTCCAGGTCAGCCTCGGCTAGAGACTACCTCAAAAAAACAAAAAACAAAAAAAATTGTGTGTGTGTGTGTGTGTGTGTGTGTATGTACACATACCATGGTGCATATATGTAGGTCCTTGCCTTCCACCTTGTTTGAAACAGGGTCTCTCTTGCTGTTTGCTGCTACAAAACCCAGACTAACTGGCTCACAAGCTTCAAGATTCTCCTGATTCTGCCTCCCATTGCGCTAGCCATATTGGGATTATTTTTATTAGCTGTTTATATATACATACACATGTATACATGTCTATGCATATATATTTACATATGAATATGCATGCATTTTATTAGCCATAAAGATAAATATTTATCCATAATATTTTTAATCCACATAAATATCAGGAATACTGGGAAGTATAAATAGCAGAAGAAACTGAGGCTTATTTGTACTGTGTTTTCCATTATCTCCATTCATTTTCCACAAGAATCTGTGCCATGTAGAGCAATTGATTTTTGTTCTTTAAACCTGTGGTTACAGAGGCTGCAGGAGGCAGAGAATGATGGAAGATTATGACTCTGCACATGGAGGCAAGAGAAGGCCATAGCTGGGCTTTCTAAATAATAGTTTTTCAAACTTCTCAAAACTATATATAGAGAGAAAGCAGATAATTTAGCATATCAGGTGCTAATCAACTTTGGCCTGTTACTATCCTAAGAGACTCACTGTGCAAGATCTTATAAATTGTAAAAGTAGCCTCAACCTCCAAAAGCAACAGTAATCCCTTGAGTTTAATACTGATTCTCCATGCCATACATGAGAAGAACCTTATTAGTGTCAGTGAGTGTGCAGTAAATGGAAGTATTTGTTAATTCAGAAATCTCAAAGCTTAGACGTAAGCACTCTAGACAGACCTTTGGCTGACCCATAGAGCAGAGGCTAGAAACAATGTGTTCTCAGCAGGAACCCACATGCTCAGCCCTTGAGATGCCCATGGCTGAGTCATCTCTGCTGTAAAGGCTGGCATTAAGGACTCTTGCCACTGCTTAGACTGCTAGAATCACTTAGTCACCAGCCTGTAGAGCAGAGGGCATGAAACCTCTGTTATGCTCATAATTTCTTTAATCACTTTTTAACATCCAATGTTGTTAGATATTTAGATTTCTTTATCTTCATATGTAAAACTCACATTTCTAAATGTATAGCCTTGTTTCTTGTTACATTTTTATTAAGATTAAAATTCAATAGATTTTTTTCCCCTTGTGTTTAAGATTACTTCTAAGGCAGGGGAGTTTGCTGAATGGTTAAAAGTGCTTGCTTACAAAGCCTGCCATCCCAGGTTCAATTCCCTAATAGCCACATAAAGCCAGATGCACAAAGTAGCACATGCTTCTGGAGGATTTTGGGTTTTTGTTTTTGGGGGGTTTTTTGTTTGCTTGTTTGTTTTTTGTAGCAACAGCAAGAGGCCGTGGTGCACTCATATTCTCTCTCCATCCTTCCTTCCCTCCCTCTCTCTCTGCTTACAAATACATAAATAATAGTGATTTAAAATAGCTTATTTCTTCCAAATAGCTTCATCAAAAGGAAATTTTTTTAGACAGGGTCTTACTATGTAGGCCAGTCCTACATTGGTTTCCCAGGTGCTGGGATAACAGGCATATTCTACCACACTCAGCTAAAAATGAAATTATTAATGCAGAGAAGATTTTGCTTCTTGATACATATTAGAAAGCTATTTTAGGGCTGGCAATGCACTTCAGTGGTAGAGCACTTAACTACATGCAGAAGGCCCTGAGTTCAATCACATAAAACAAGTGTGGTGGCACATGTCTGTAATCCTAGCACCAAGGAAGTGGAGGCAGGAGATCAAAAGTTCAAGTCACCTGTTATAATTAATATAAAATAAATATTAATATAAAGTAAGTTCAAGTCATCCTCAGCTAAAAAAATAAAAACAAGTCCAAGACCAGCCGGGGATACAGAAGACCCTGTTTCAAAAAAAAAAAAAAGTGATAGGGGCTGGGTATATTGTTCAGTGGTTAAAGGAGCTTGCTCTACAAGCCTGCCAACCAATGTTTAATCTCAGCACCCACATAAAGCCATGTGCAAAATGGCACATGCCACTGTGATCACAACTTGTGTATGCCAATAGGAGATGGAACCAGGAGAATTCAAAGCTCCAGGGCCAGCTATCCTGGCCTTCCCAGCAGGAAAATAAATAACAAGAGAGACCCTGTCCCAAACAAGGTGGAAGGAGAGAACCCACACCAAAGGTCATCCTTTGTCCACATACACATGCATGCAAGTTATTTTTTAAAATTATAAGTGTAAAGGCTCATACCTCACAAAGTAAATTTCACATGGATTAAAGGCATAAATAAAAACCAGGCATTTCAGGTTTTCAGTTGACACCATTCCCACGCTAACTAGTCTGTCTCTAGAAAGGACTAGACTTGCCAGGTCAGGCAACCACGAGAAGGCCCCCACTGCTGACCCAGGGCCGTGTGGGAAGCTCTTCCTTGGCCCTTGGCAGCTGTTAGGTGTCAGCTGCTGTGTGTTGTTAGCATCGCCCTATTGAAAGCTTTGCTCATTTACCTTCAGCACTTCATCTGCCTAATTCTCTGCATCTTCATCCACAGAGCTTCAAAGTAGAATTTGCTTTAAATTGTGAGTTTATTCCTGTTGAATTCCATGAAATCCGACAAGTGAAAGCAAGTTTTAAGAAGCTGATGAGGGCTTGTATCCCAAGCACCATCCCTACCGACTCAGAAGTGACATTCCTGAAGGCTCTGGGAGATTCTGAGTGGTTCCCCCAGGTAACATTTGAAGGAGCTGTGAATCTATAGAACTAACATTTGAAACGCCCCCCCCCCACACCTGCCACTGTGCACTCCCTACTCTCCCTTGTTGTGTGTGTGCCCTCTGTACAAACAGTGGGACACAACAGGTGAGGAGGGAAAAGCTTGATAGCTTGGATTTTGTCTCTTTGTAATTGGAAGTTTGGTGAATTGTGTGCGGGGAAAAAAGTTGGTTTTGGTGTGCAGCAAGTTGAATCTGCACATGTTATAGAGCTCCTGCTCTGTTGTTAAGACAGCCAGGATTCCGGACAAAGGGTGATCTCTGCGTGACTCCCCAGCCTTTCCCTCTTCCTTTCTCATCTCTCATTTCCCTTTGCCTATTTTTTCACTAGATCTTAGATTCACCCCCACAACAGCCACCAGAGCCACATTGGATTCCTTAAACCTTCCTAATGTGTGGGAAAATCTGTATTCATCATTCAAGCTAAACTACCTTAGGATATTTCTAATTGAACTGTTATTGAGAAATTAACAAGAAGGAGATGTGCCAACACTCACTTACCCACATTTCTTCCAAACCACAGAAAGAAAAGTATTTCTGACATGCATGTTAATACTGGTGAAGACATCTGGCCAAGAGCAGCATCCCTGCATATAACCTTCTGTTGTGTCTTTAGGCCCTCAGTGCTGTGCCCACTGTCCTTCCTTCCCTGAAGTCATTTCTTGCTTCCTACTATGACAGTTTCCCTCCAGGAATCCTGCCTCCCCTCACCATTACCAAGTGCTAGGGATTGAACCCTTCTACTTCTAAGCTAATTCCCAGCCCCATCCTTCTCTCTTAAGGAAAAAGAACTGTTTCCCATAGCATATTAGACCAAATGACAAAGACACCAAGAAATGTTGTCACTATCCAGGGTAGTGAATATCCTCAAGATATTTAAACTATAGAGAAGCATGCCACATATGCAGTAAGTTCTAAGCATGTATCTGGATACATTACCCTTCAGGCAGTTTAGGAGAAACTGAATTCCCATGGAAGGAGCTCACCAATATTTTGTTCTGTCTGTCCCTAGGCTATAGCCCCACTCCAAAGTGTCCTCACCACCCAACTCTTGTCTGTGTTTCTGATACTTTCTGTGTGCTGCTCCTTGCAGAAAAGGTGGGCCTGTGCCACAAATGAGGGGCTAAATATAGATGAAAATACTACCTTCGGACTGGGGAGATGGCTCAGTGGCTAAAGGCGCTTGGTTGAAAATGTTACCTTACTGGGGATGGTGACATTTTAGAAGTAAACTGTCAGAGCAAATGCCAAGCCCAAGAGAATCCAGGCATAGCGATAGCTGGGTAGTGAAAAAGACAAGGAAGAGCCTCTCCTGTACTTTGCTCCTGTGCTTAAAATAGCCCAGCTCTGTTTAAAATATGGATTTTATTTCAGAGTTGGTTTCCTGCTGCCAGTTATGTCATATAATGTTCAAAGTACATTTTAAAACTAGAATTTGGGCTGAGAGATATTTCATTAGTTAAAGGCACTTGCTTGCAAGTCCTGATGGCCCAGGTTCAATTCCCCAGTACCCACATAAAGCCAGATGCACAAAGTAATGCATGCATCTGGAGTTTGTTTGGAATGGCAAGAGGCCATAACATACCCATTCTCATTCTCTTTCTCTTTCCCTCTCCCTTCTTCCTTCCCTCCACTCCTTCCCCCCCCCCTTTTGTCTTTCTCCTCTTGCAAATAAATAAAATACACTAAGAAAAAGAAAGAAAAAATAAAACTAGAATGTCCTACACTTGGTTCTGAAATCAATGCTGTGTGCCCTCACTAATCATTCACTAAGGATTTTGTGTCAATAGGGCTGTTTAAAAGGATGAGCAAAAATATAAACTATCTTCCCATGTGATATGCAGTATAGACCAATAGGAATGTCTATTTAACATATAATTCACAGTATGATGATACCAGATAAATTAAGAGTATATAAATAGAAATTACCACTTCATGAAAAAATCAGATATGAAATCCAATAACTATATCAAAAATGCCAGTTAGAATCTTTATCTTTCTTATTTTATAGACTTATAACTCTTCTATTTTCAAAGAACTAGCAGAAGGTCATTTTATTTTATTGTGAGTCATGTGAATATACTGTTTTTATATGTGTCTATCTTTAAAATGCATCATTTTTGTTTTTATTTCGAGGCAGGGTCTCATTCTAGCCCAGGCCAACCTGGACTTACTCTGTAATCCAGGCTGTAGAATGCATCATTGTTTAATTTTGGATTGACAAGAACCTCAGATATTTGAAACATTATCTGATGCTTTCGTCCATGCATTTCATCCTAACTTGTTTGATTATCCAAGGTCCACGACCAGTCTCTCTTTCCTCTGCTCAGAATGTGCATGGTCTGATTAGCTAGTACTGCATTACAGCATTCGTGAGCTTTATAAGTAAGAGAACTATTCAGGTACTTTCAATGCCAGAAATAAACTGGCCAATATAATAAAATATCTAAGTATGGATCATTTGAAAACATGAAAGTTATAGGGACATCATCTTCAAGCTATTTCTTTTTTGTTGTTGTTGTTTATTTTTATTTATTTATTTATTTGAGAGCAACAGACAGAGAAAGAGGCAGATAGAGAGAGAGAATGGGCGTGCCAGTGCCTCCAGCCACTGCAAATGAACTCCAGACATATGTACCCCCTTGTGCATCTGGCTTACGTGGGTCCTGAGGAATCGAGCCTTGATTCGGCTCCTTAGGCTTCACAGGCAAGCACTTAACTGCTAAGCCATCTCTCCAGCCCCAAGCTATTTCTTGAAAATGGAAATATTTAAGGGCTGGGTAGAAGGGCTTAAGTAGAGCTTCAGTAGTGTGCTTTGTTAGTGGTCATAGCTCACAATGAAGAGTAAACAAAACCATGGTGGGGTGGGGGTAGTTCCCTCACCATTCGCAGATCTTTTCTAGGGCTGAGTAAAATATGAGGACTAGGACACTTACCCTGTCTTATAACTTCTGTTATTATTTGCATCTGTAAATTATTTGAGAAGAAATGTTATGTCCCTCAGTGTTCATGAAGTGGACTTTTTGATGCTGAGATGAGTAACTTGCTGGCTTACTAACACTGTACCTCTAGCCTTGAAGAATATGATTTTTTCTGGCAGAATAGTGCTGTCCATTTTTAATTGTGTATACTTAAAAAAAAAATAGCATGATCGCCGGGCTTGGTGGCACACACCTTTAATCATATCACTTGGGAGGCAGAGGTAGGAGGGGTCACTGTGAGTCTGAGGCCAGCCTGAACTACAGAGTGAGTTCCAGGTCAGCCTGGGCTACAGTGAGATCCTACCTTGAAAAAAAAAAAAAAGAAAGAAAATGAAAAAATCATAAACAAAATAGTGAACAGCAGGCTGGAGAGATGACTTAGCCATTAAGGCACTTGCCTGTGAAGCCTAAGGACCCAGGTTTGATTCTCCAGGTCCCATGTAAGCCAGATGCACAAGGTGGCACCTGTGTCTGGAGAACATATTTGCTGTCTGGGTATCTAGAAGCCCTGAGGCACCCATTCTCTCTTTCCCTCCCACTCACTCCCCCATCTCTCCCCCCTTTCTCTGTCTCTAATAAATAAATAAGTAAAATAAATTTAACAAGTGTGGTGGCACACACCTTTAATCCCAGCACTCGGGAGGCAGAGGTAGGAGGATCACCATGAGTTCGAGACCACCCTGAGACTACCTAGTGAATTCCAGGTCAGCCTGAGCTAGAGTGAGACCCTACCTCAAAAAAACAAAAAAAAAAAAAGAAAATACAATTTTTTTTTAAGATAGTGAACAACACTACAAATCTAAAGCCATTTGAATCTCATTATGCAAAAGTCACTTGGTTTTAAAGTGGGTCTAAAAAGTAAAATTCCCCAAGCTGAAAAAAAAAATGAAAGGAAAGAAAAAAGTATTTGTTCTCATTGTAGTCTCCTTTTCTCTCTCTCTCTCAGCTTCACAGGATAATGCAGCTGGCTCTGGTTGTCTCAGAAGTACTTGAGAATGGGTCTTCAGTTTTGGTCTGTTTGGAGGAAGGCTGGGACATTACCACACAAGTAAATTGTCACATGTATTTTTCAACGTTTTGTTTTATATCTCAATTGAGTTTAAATTCTGCAAACGATGGGTTTGTATAATGATTAATATGTTTATAGACAGAAGAAGTCCCCCACTGGTCTCCACCTGGCAATCCAAGAAGCTCTGTCAGCCCTTACAGAGCCTGGAGTTCAGGTATCAGGCTCCCATGTCCACAGATAAGCCATACAGGCTTGCGGATGGAGTCCCTGACCAGCAGTGTAGGGCATAGACCACCCTTGCTGGCTTTTCTGCATCCTTTCTCTGGTTCTCAAAGCCCCGTATTTACTCACTCCAGAATGAAAAAGAAAATTCATATGAATACAAACTACATGAGGATAATAGCCTGTGCCTACCAGAGAGTAAACTAGGTTTGAATCAAACATCTGAGGTCATTTATTAACCTAGGAAAAGGCTACAGAATTAAAAGTTTTATTCCCTGAAAGAAAACATATAGCCAAAATGAATTTAAGATTTTTGTCTTAACTGGAAAGTTTGAAGGCTTCATTTTATTGTCTATCTGGAGCAGTTAGTGAACATATTTGCTGTCTGGGTATCTTTGCTTGTGAATTAGCCATCACCAGAAGGAAATACTTTCATCTTAGTAACATGACTAAAATCTGCTTGTTCCCTAGGTGACATCCCTGGTACAGTTACTCAGTGATCCCTTTTATAGAACAATTGAAGGCTTCCGGATGTTGGTTGAAAAGGAGTGGCTCTCTTTTGGTCATAAATTCAGTCAGCGGAGTAGCTTAACCCTCAACTGTCAGGGTAGTGGTTTTGCCCCAGTCTTCTTACAATTCTTAGACTGTGTTCACCAGGTAAGTAGAACAAGGGTAAAGTGACTTGATATGAAGGAAATGCTGTGTCAAGTCATCCTGTAGCCCCAGGCTGGCCTCACACTTGTGTCAGTCCTCCTACCTCAGCCTCCTGAGTGCTAGGACTAAGGGCATGTGCCCCCAGCTCAGCTTAGAACTGGTGGTTTCTGAACTATAACTGCTGAGCTGATGATTAGACTGGCCCCCACATAAGGGAGTCAACACTCAATTATTATCATCAAGGAGGAACAAACTTGAGTTTATTCTCAAGTGTTTGGACTAAGATAGAACATCAGAAATCTCTAGGTATAACATACCTATATCCTATACATGTTTTCACAGTTTGTTCGGGCCTACCATGTGCCTGAGAGCACAGGAGGTAGAGCCTGATCCCTCAAAAAATAATCAAGGTTCATCCAGCAGGTTGAGAACACTAGCTGAGTTTGAAGGAGTAACCAAATTGGTGTTAATCAAGAGGCCATACAGTAGCCTAAGTACATAATCTAGGGCAGGGGTAAATAGTCTCAGGGCTCTCTCATCCTCTCCCAGGCACAGCAGTGAGACCCCCACCTTGTTGGAGCCAGGGCCAGGATTAGACTTGAGAATTGGGTGATGCTAGGCTTTGGGGCTGAAGGTTAAATTGACCTAGGGATAAAGCAGCATTGACATTGCCAGCCTTGTTTCATCTACACCATCATCCCAAGGTAGATGAATCGGTTCTGGCATGTCCGACCTAACAGCAAGCCTCTGAAGTATCTACTGACAGGAAAGGTAGAAATGTTTTCAGGGACCCAGAGTTGGGACTAGGCATTCTGAAGAGGCCAGGAGGTACATGGTTATGTTTTGGGGGTTTTTTTGGTTTTTTTTATTCTATTAATCACTTATTTTTTAAAGTAACAGCTTTATTAAGCTATCATTTCTAATTTCTATTCTTTTTTTGAGCCAAGCCCAACAGACTGTTCTTTTTTTTTTTCATGAGAGAGAGAAAATTGGTATGCCAGGGCCTCCAGCCACTGCAATTGAACTTCAGACACATGCGTCCCCCTTTTACGCATGTGCAAACTTGCCCACTTGCATCACCTTGTGCATCTGGCTTACATGGGATCTGGAGAGTCAAACATGGGTCCTTAGGCTTCACAGGCAAGCACCTTAACCACTAAGCCATCTCTCCAGCCCTAAACTATCCTTTCTATGTCATATAGTTAACCTATTTAAAATGTGTAACTCAGTAATTTAGTTGTACAACTATTACCACAGTTTTTGAACATTTGTATCACCCCAGAGAAACCCATCCATCCCCTCCCCCACCATACACACACAACTCAGGCTGTGTTCTGATTGCTCTGTTGCCTTGTTGAAGTGGAGACCTGTTGAATAACTTAGACCCATCTACCCTAAGCAGCTCTTACAGCACTGGTCACAGGGTTGAGTTTATATGTCGAAATTCATATTTGTTTTCTGTTTTGTTATTAGCCTTCATACTCATACTCCTTTTGTTAGAGGTAAGAGAAGTTCACAGACCAGGGTCTCTGAAACAGGAAGCTTAGCAGAGGCCAAGGGAGAAGAGTTAGCCTCTGTTAGCTCTCCTCTAGATGGAACCAGGAGCAGCTCTGTATCCACATTTCAGTGGTAGTGATTCTGCTGGATATAGTGACCAAACTGATCAAACTCTGTGCTTAAAATGGAAAAAAAAAAAAATATATATATATATATATATATATATATATATATATATATATATGGCTTAAATAAACCTGAAAAGAAAAATCACCCAATAAATTTGAGTCCAGGAAAAGAAAACAACAGTTGCCAGCCTCTCCCTAGCCATGTTTGTAAATCCAGTCCAGAGAGTACTTGGGTGCTGGCCGTCTGCTCTCTGGCAGCAGGAAGGAGAGGCTCCAGAAGACCCCAGGTCAGGATGTAGGCTTTTACATTTTCCATGTTATTTCAGACTGGTCTCTCTACTAACCCAATTGTGACTGAGACTCCCAGATTCAAACCCTATTAAGCTTGGTTTTTCCAGAAGAGAACCTCAGTCTCTTGCTCTGAAAAGAATATGACAACATAGTGTAGGAAAGGACTCTGGTGTCTAACCACTGCCTTTGCAGCCTGAAAAGTCTGTTCTCGGGCCCTGCGTCTTTAGCCTGCCTGGATTTGCGGCAGATTGTTGCTCCTCAGTCCTTTCCTCCTGCTCCTCCCAGTGTGGCTTCTTTGCTGTCACTGATGCTCCACTTCTTCTGTCCTTTCACATTTTTTCTGAATTGGTTTGGCCTCTTACTGCGCTCCCCTCCCTCTTTCTTGGGGGGGGTTGGGGAGGGCACAGAGGTAAAAGTTCCAGCCAGGCAAGGTGGCACATGCCTATGATCCCAGAACTCTGAAGGCAGAGAGGCAAGAAAAATAAACAAGTTTGAGGGCAGCCTAAGCTACATACTAATGTTAGAAAAGTCGGGAAGTGAAATGAGCAAGACTGTCTTCAACAACAGAGACAGGCTTTATTCTGGGAAGCCTGAGAAGGGCTCTGGCCAGGCAGGTGAGAAGTCACTGCCCTTACAGACCAGGGGGCACTTGTGGGGAGAGAGGTGGGGCACTGGAATTCTTTGGTTGCTGGGTAGTCTACCTTGCTCAGGGCTTGGGCCTATTTAGAGAAGTGAAAATCGGACAGGTGGTTTGGGTCATTCCAGGAAAGTGATCGCTGGGAGGAGTGGTCTGGGTCACTCTTGGGAAACAGAGTTACAAAGAAATGGCAGAGTCCACCTGTCTCAAAAAAAAAAATCCTTTTAATGGTATGGGGAGTGAGATTTCGGAGGAATGAGCTTGTATAGCTAAAATTAGTTTAAGTTAAATACACTACTAAATTTGTAATGCTTCTGTGTTTAACTTGCAGAATTTTACATAGGTAAAATTAGTGTCAATAAAAAAACTATTCATAATCAATAAATGTATAAGACATACTTTGCTCACAAATGGGACTACCAAATTATGTCTCATATATATAAGTCCTTTCTTGAAATGTTTTAATTTCTTTTGTTGGAGTTGGGCAGAAGAGTGAGGAGTCTGAAGTACTGAGAAAGAACGTGTATTCTGAGTCCCTTATGTGATATAAATAAAACAGTTTTTAACATAGACTACATCACATTCCTGTTATCTTTGCAATACATTTCAGTGGATGCTAAAACTAAAGAATATTAAATTACCTAAAGCAACCTGACATAAAAGCTTAATTTCAGTACTGAAGAGATGGTTCCGTGGTTAAAGGCGCTTGTTTGCAAAGCTTGATGGCCTGGGCTTGATTCCCCAGTACTCAAGTAAAGCCAGATGCACAGTGATACGTGCATCTGGAATTCATTTGCAATGGCAAGATATGTCTCTCTCTCTCTCTCTCTCTCTCTCTCTCTTTCTCCCTCCCTCCCTCCTCTCTCTCTTGTCTCTTCCTCTCTCCCTCCCTGCTTCCCTCTCTTCTTGCAAATAAATAGATAAAATAGTTTTTAAAAGCTTAATTTCACATATCCATATATTTTTTTAATAGTTAAAATTCAGATGTTCTATATAAACCACTGGGCTCAAATAAAAAGTGTCTCTTTCTGCCTGCAAATAAATAAATGATTTTTTTTAGGTTTTAACTGAAATCTGATTTCTTTAAACTTGCCTGAACTCTCCTTTGACCTAGTGCATATTAACCTGAGTGTAGACAAGTCATGACAAAGGGAACATGTGGCCTTAATTGTAGTCCATTAGGGGTGTTTGTCCCTGATCAGTATCAGCTTTGGTGAAGCAAATTATTTTGTGTTGAAGAGGAACTGTTTATCATTCAAAAACAGAGGACTCTAAGGAGTCTATGGTTAACAAATAGTGCTTCTGACTCTTGCTGACTTAATTATAAGATAGTATTTCATCATCTCCTACATCCTGGTTTCAGGCATTAAAAAATGCCTTCTTTGAATGCCTTTCAAGTGAACACTAGTACTCTACATGACTCTGACTTCTGCCAAATAATCTGAATTAGGGCTGTCCTCAATTTCTCAGGGACACAAAACAGAGCCAGACCCAGCACCATTACAAAAATAAGTTCCAAATTGCACGGCAGCAAGTGAGACCTCCCTGGGTGGAATGTGTTCCCTGCTTATTTAACCATTTATAACATGCTGAATGCCACAAGGCAACCCATGGTTGTGTGCCTAGACGTGTCCACTAGTACTAATAAAGTTACAGAGAAAACAGATGAAGCCCTGATCTTAAATTAGAAATGCCTCATCATATAAAAAGCTATTGTTTATGCCAGTATATCCAGGTGTCAGATGAATTGTAAGCGCTAGCTCACTGTTTCATAATAGCATCTGGCCTAACTGAAAGGATGTCATTACAGGATACTTCCTTTTCTTGAAATAGCCAAGCCAAATCTTTCAAAATATAAAAATAATTTTTTCCCTAGGATTTATTTTCAAGACATAATACCATGGGAAAATATCTATAATATGAATGAAAATATGAAGGATAAGAAATTATCCTTTTTATTTCAGCATTGTAGTAAAACTTGGAGAATATCCTAGAACTTTTTTATTGCATCCTATTCCAGAAACTTTTGCCTTCAAAGGTTATTCACATTGTACATTGGCTCACTCTGGTCTGGTTTGGTGATGAGATTCTCCTCACAGTTACTGTATGCCAACACTATGCAAGGTTCTGTTCTATCCAAATGCAAAAGCTATTCTGCGCTTTGAAGACAAGCACTTTCCTGAGCTCATGTGTGAGCAGCTGAGCTGTCCCAGTCATTGGTGCCTCTGAAAGGTTCATGTTGGCAAAGCAGCTGCAGCTGATGGGTGATGACAGATTCAGGCCTTCTAGCATTTACCTTCTTTCCTACTTAACTGAAAGCTGGAAAATTTGACATAATCCAGACTTTTTTAAAACTATTATTTTAATAGCTGAGCCCATATAATATGGATGTTTATCTTTTTATTGACAACCTCCATACATATAGACAATATAACATCATCATAATCCTCTCCTAGCACCCCCTTTAGCCCCTCCCAAATCCCTTCTCCACTCAGCCCCTTCTTTCCAACTTAAGATGAATTTTTAAATATTTTTTAAATAAATATTTATGTATTTGCAAGGAAAGAGAGAATGGGTGCGCCAGGGCCTCTAGCCACTGCAAACAAAATCCAGATGCATGTGCCACTTTATGCATCTGGCTTTACATGGGCACTGGGGAATCGAACCTGGGTCCTTTGGCTTTGCTGAACATTTTGTGGACTGGGTCAGTAGAAAGAACTCTGAACCTTTCTTCCCCCAGAAACAGTGAACCTATGACTGACCTGTGGCTACTGAAGGTTTATTCCAAGGCTTGTTGAAGTGGCTTGTCCTTGGAACCCATCCCATCGAGCACACTGTAGATTTCTCCTCCCCTGGAGTCTCAGATGGTAGAAACCAGGCCCCATCCTCAGCTGGCCTGTCCCCTTCACTGTCTGAGTCATCTGCTCTCCATCCTGTGTGCACTGGCTCCCTGAGGTGGTGCTCCTGATTCCAAACCAGGAGCTTCTACTAGAAATATTTATATGGCATTAAAGGACAGGTCAGGCAGGAAACTTGAGGTCTGAACACTGTTTAAGAAAGGAAGTGCTGGAGTGTGGCTCGATGTTAGAGTGCTCACCTAGCATGTGCAGGACCCTCGGCTCAGTCCCCAGCACCACCAAAAATAAAGAAGCAGAACACCAAGAGAACTGCTTAGAGTAGAAAGTCAAATCCAGGGCCGCCGCTGGAGTGCGGATCAACAGAAGCAAGCATTGGAATTAGAATTGTTGTATGTGGGACGTGGTTGACAGTGGAGTGGAGATTTCTTTTAATTTGTTTCCCATTACAGGAATGGAAAATAAGTATCACTAATTCTAGTAACTATTTAGATAAACTTACTTTCATGCCCAGTGATAATGCTACAGAATCATAGTGCTGAACCACAGTGTGTCAGAACGACTTCGGTTTTATTTAAACTAATGAGTTGCTTATATGCCATAGTCACCAGTCACCCATGGGATCAAATTCTTCCATTTTCACTATTGAGAAATGTCGTAGCTACACAAATGCTTACAGTTCCACAGCCCTAGAAGACACTGCCTCTCCACCCAGCTCTTCAGAGCGTGGCAGGGCAGCAGCCCCGAGTGCAGGCGATTCGCTCCTAACGCACCTGCTGCGTGACTTCGCATTGCAGTGTAAACTAAGCTGCCAGGAGAAAATACGGGGGGGGGGGGGCGGGAGCTGGAGAGGGGACAGCATTTCACTCGTCACAGACAGCTAAGTTTCTGACCAGATGAGAAAGCTAGATGCCCAGCTCAAGACTTAAAATGCCCATGGTCTTAGCATATGACACACATGGCCAGATTAAACACGGAGAGGAAGCTGGCTTAGACAGGCTGCCCATAGTGGTCACTTGCAACAGCTTTTAAGCAAACACAGGTTGGAACTTATCTCAGCCAAGCAAATTCTGTAACTGGTCACGAGAGGCTATTTGAGCAGTGCAAGAGTGAGACTGCCACGGAGACTGGGGAGTGTCACAAGGTCAGCCTGCCCTCTGCCAATATAAAATGGCTCCACAGAGTCTGCATAGAGCTCGTCTAAAGCTTACTGCAAGTGATGTGGTAACTGCCAAGCTCAGTGCTTCCCTCTTCTTCCCTTCTTTACCCTGTGTTCAGTAACCCTCATGTTCATTGACTGACGCAAAAAGAAGGTGAGTGCTGGGTGTAGTGGCTCAGCACGTGGGAAGCTGAGACAGGAGGATTCCCCACCAGGTCAAGACCAGCCTGGGTTACAGTGAATTCCAGGGCAGGCTGGACTACAGTGTGAGATGGAGTCTCAAAACACCAAGAAGAAAACATACTAACATTAAAAGGCATATGCTCCTCTCCTTTTCCTTGGCATTTGGAGGAATGTTTTTTACTTTTTAGGCAGAGTCTCATGTAGCCCAGGCTGGCCTTGAACTCCCAGTGTAGCCAAGGAAAACCTTGCACTTTTGATCCTCCTATGCTGAGATCACTTTATGTATAGTCCCAGCCCTCCTCATCTCCAATGCTGTGCCCTGGCTTCATTCAGGGTGTTATTCTCTCAGTCATTAGCTCTTTCTCTAAAATGTGTTCTCTTGGGCTGGAGAGATGGCTAGCCATTAAGGGGCTTGCCTGCAAAACCTAAAAACCTGCTGGGTGTGGAGGTGCATGCCTTTAATCCCAGCACTCAGGAGGCAGAGGTAGGAAGATCACGTGAGTTCAAGGCCACCCTGCGACTACATAGAGAATTCCAAGTCAGCCTGAGCTAAAATGAGACCCTACCTCAAAAATAAAATCATCTCTTGCTGTCTCCTTAAGCCCCCCTGCCCAACTGCTGTAAGTAGGGTATGTATGTGTGTATTTCACACTATTACACCACAAATACCTGGACAGCAAGAGTCATAATTCATATCCATCGAGTTCCTCCTATAGTATAATGTAGTGAGTAGGACTCAGACCATAAAGCATAACAAAGCAGTATTCAAATTTGGGCTGAGTAGTTACTGTGGAATGACCTTGCTAACCCCGAGCCCCTCACATGTAAAGTGACAGTAATGACTCCTGTGCAGCGGTAGTGTAGAAGTTAAATAGACAGTGTTCCTAACCCCTGACTCAAAAGCACACTCAGAAAGCTGGTCCCTTCCCACCTCTGCCACTCACGGTGGAGGTTCAGTTACTTGTTGGATGAATGAGCAAATGACCTACAGATTTCAGGTCAGCACTCACTGGCTTTTGGTTCTTGTTCTGTGTGAGTCTTATGCTTCTCTTTGCTTATGTATTTCAGATTCACAACCAGTATCCAACTGAGTTTGAATTTAATCTCTATTACCTGAAGTTCTTGGCCTTCCATTATGTGTCTAATCGTTTTAAAACATTTCTCCTGGATTCAGACTATGAAAGATTAGAACATGGTATGTATTTATATGCCCAGTTCCATCTTTTTTGTTGTTTTTTCATGTTTTTAATGAAAAGTCCAATGGTGTAACTACCCTCAAGTAAGACAAGCTCAGAGTAAGGGTTTTATATTGAACTGAAGTGCAGGGTGGATATGAATACTGCCCAGCTCTGGGATCACGTGCTGTGTCAGCTCTTAGGGACAGCACGTGCTCACTCTCTGGCACCTTTATACAGTTAAATCTGCTTACCATTTTGACACCTCAAAGTGCAATCACTGTATTAGGAAAAATGTTTAGCTCATACTGTCTCCATTTGTGGTGCATTCTGAAGAAGGGTACCTGTCCTGGGAGGCAGTTTGAGTAGCAATTAATGCCATAGGCGGCAGAACAAATAGACCAAGGTTAAATTCTAGCACTGCCAGATACCAAATGTGCTTTGTGAAAGTTAGGTGCCTCCGCAGGCCTCAGCCTTCTCATCTGTAAAATGAGGACAGTGAAAGTGCAACCCCTGAGGGCCGTGATGACCATAGGAGGAGCTGTGGTAAATGTCCTAGCATGGTCACTAGCACGTAGTAACAGTTGATAAACTGCAGTTCTAAACAGCGACAATATTCTTCCTATGCATGCGTTATACATCATAGAGTGTTTGTGAAAAGGGCTGTTCATGATGTTATATTGACTGATGGTCTCCATTTGACATCTGAAATCAGGAAGTACTGCTTTCCTGGACACACTGTTAAGATTGTCTAGTATAGTATTTCACACTTTGGTAAGGCAAAGAACAGTGGCCAGACTGTTTCCTATCCTGTTTATACTTCAGACCTTTGTTGACTCATGGAGTGAAGTGTCATTCCTCACATCGCAATCAGAAACATAATTTCTCCCCCCCCCCCCAAGAAACATAATTTCTTAAGCAACACATGCTGGGACAGTAGTAAGTGAATTGGGGACAGCTGCCTGGGTCTGGTTTTAAGCCAAGTGATATATATGACAGCTTTGTCCCTGAAAGGTACAGCAAATGTGGGTGAAATAAAGGTGTCTCACAGGAACAGGTTGTTGTTGTTGTTGTTATTATTATTATTATTATTATTATTATCAGAGCAGTTTGTTTTGCTAAATTAAGCTGGCTAGCAAAATAGCTTCACAGTTTACAGCTGTGGCCAAAGTCCAGGGCTCCTGCTATGGCACATGACGGCTCTATTTCTTTGTTTATCATATTTATTTATTTATTTATTTATTTGAGAGCGACAGAGAGAGAAAGAGGCAGATAGAGAGAGAGAGAATGGGCGCGCCAGGGCCTCCAGCCACTGCAAACGAACTCCAGACGCGTGCACCCCCTTGTGCATCTGGCTAATGTGGGTCCTGGGGAATCGAGCCTCAAACCGGGGTCCTTAGGCTTCACAGGCAAGCGCTTAACCGCTAAGCCATCTCTCCAGCCCATGACTCTATTTCTTAGAGAAACAATAAAGTCTGGTCCAACACTTCTCACACTTGGCTTAACATGAGAAGCATCTGGGCAACACCTCCAGCAGTTGAATCAGAATGTAAGGATGGGGCCCAGGCACCCACAGCTGTTCAAAGCTACCTGGTGATTCCACTGTGCTTCCCATCTGAGCATGCCGCTGGGATAGGAAGGACAGCACCAAGCTAAGAAAATGTGGCATTAGGTAAACTGCTTCATCTCTCTGAGCCCCAGTTTCTCCATCTGAAAAACATCTGAGGACATTGCTCCTATCTACAAAAGATGAAGTGGATAAGAAGGTATGTTTGATAGATTGAAAGATCATGATTGTTTGAACATATAAGTATTTTCATAAAGCCCATAACCTGCACTTGGGGCTCCTAGAATATCATTACTGAAGGGTTTTCTATCCAACCCCTATGGACATATGGGCAGTATACGCAAAAGCTACCATCTGTTAACAGCAAGAAAGCCTGTCCCAGAACGGTGTGGATTGCTGACGTGGGGTCTGTAGACACACTCACTGTGAAGCAGGTACAGTGAAACGTGAGTCAGAAGCGGCTGTGGTGACTGTGACCTCTGCCTGCCGAGGTCAACAATGGAGAGTAGGAACCCCTCCACTGATGATGGAAAATGGTCTGTCATACTTTATCAGAGTTTCAAAAGAAAAGCCAAAGCACTATGAACTCTCCCACATTGTGGAAGAGTAATATGTTACTATATAGGGGATTATAGAATTATAATTTGGTAGGACCTGATAATGTAAGCTGTTTCTTTCTGTGTGTATAGTGTATGCATGTGGTGTGCAGATGTGTATACTCCATACACACACACAGGCTGGAGGAGATCATCATGTGTCCTCCTCTATTGCTCTTCTGCTTTATTTCCTTGAGCCAGAGTTTCTCAACTTGGTGCTGATGTTTTCAGTCAGACAGGCTGACCAGCGAGTACAAGTGATTTCTGTCTCTTCTCATCTCATCTCAGGCATGTGTAGCCAAGTCCAGCTTTTGATACAGTGCTGGGATACAATGCTTTTGCCCATTGAGCATCTTGCTCCATCAAACTGGATTTTTAAAATTTGTTTATTATTTATTTTGAGAAAGAGAGGGAAAGTGGCAGAGATAAAGGGCTAGAGAGAGAGAAGGGGAGAGTAGGCATGGCAGGGCCTCCAGCCACTGCAAACGAACTCCAGACGCATGTGCCACTTGTGCATCTGGCTTACGTGGGTCCCGGGGAATAGAACCTGGGTCCTTTGGCTTTGTAGGCAAATGCCTTAACCACCAAGTGGGTGTTTTTTTTTTTTTAAAGTGTTTTCTACATATGTACATGTTGCTATGAGACAGTATCTGAATCCTATAAGGAAAGCTCACTGTTCCTGGTTCCAGTCACCAGGTTTCACCAGAATAGAAGGGAGAGCTGTATTTGCACCTTCTCTTCTGGTTTCAGCTCATCTCTCTCTAAAAGTGCCCTGAGCCTGTTGCATGCAGGCTGAATGCCGTATAGTCCATGCCGCGTCCCAAGTGGAGACATAAGTGAGTCCACACCAACGCTATAGCAGACTCAACTCTGAACTCTCAAAATGACCAATATCTGATGCCCATCCTCAGAGACTCTGGTGTACTTGGTCTGAAGTGAGGCATGGGCATTAGGGTTATTCTAGGGCGAGCATGTGCATGCCATGTGGCATGTGGAGGTCAGGGGAAATTAGCATGTCAGTCCTTGCCTTCCACCTTGCTGAGGCAGCTCACAGAAACCAGGCATGGTGCTAGTCCCAGAACTCAGGAGGCTGAGTCAGGAAGATCAGAAGTTCAAGGTCATCCTTAGCTACATAGCAAGGTGAGGCTACCTTAGGATACATGAGACCCTGTCCTGCCCCCCCCCAAAAAAACAGACATAAGAACAGTCAAGAAACTTTGAAAGGCTGGCCATGGTGGCATATGCCTTTAATCACAGCACTCAGGAAGCAAAGGTAGGAGGATTGCTGTGAGTACAAGGCCATCCTCAGACTATAGAGTGAGTTCCAGGTCATCCTGGGCTAGAGAGACCCTACCTTGAAATCCCCCCCCCCATAAAAAGAAGAAGAAACTTTATATTATGTGATTTATTTATTTATTTATTTATTTATTTATTTTGGTTTTTGGTGCTTGGTTTTTCAAGGTAGGGTCTCACTGTGGCTCAGGCTGACCTGGAATTCAGTATGTAGTCTCAGGGTGGCCTCGAACTCATGGCAATCCTTCTACCTTTGCCTCCTGATTTCTGGAATTAAAGACATGCACCACCAAGCCTGGCCCCAAAATATTTTTTTAAGTCACCCAAGTATACAGAACATTCTATCACCCAGAATTTCCATAACCATCATTTATGGTAAATACAAACTACTAACCAAGAAAATGCTTTCAATTGCTTCATAGTAAACAGACAAGCTTTTTTAAGCAGCATAAGATTATATTTTAACTGAATCCATTTCTCTGGAAAAAAAAATGTGTAGCCAGTCCCCTGGCACAGCGCCCTGTGGCTGTAGACTGAGATGCGGGATGCGGAGCGAGGTGCCTTACGTAATGCCACTGGCTGCCTGGAAACCGCCTGCGTCTTCCTCCCACTGTGCAGAGTTTCCATCGAGCTGTGAAGCTTGTTCCTATCCTCAGTGTGCAGTTATCCCCTAAGGTTTCTGCACCAGGCCGCTGCGTTTAAAGCCATAGGAAGCATTTTGCTTTTTTCTAATATACATTATATATAGAAAAAAATGTTGATTTACTTAACTTGTGTTTTGTTTGGTATTTTTGAATTCACAGGAACCTTATTTGATGATAAAGGAGACAAGCAGGCCAAGAAAGGCGTCTGTATTTGGGAGTGCATTGATAGGGTGCACAAGCGGAGTCCTGTTTTCTTCAATTACTTATATTCCCCAGTGGAGATAGAGGTAGAAGAGAGACATTTGTATCTCATTTTCTGAATATTTTGTGTTAAAGTTTTCCTTAGTTTTAGCATATATGGGGTGGTTTGGTTTTTTAGTAAACATTTCATACCAAAAGCTTTTAAATGTTTGAGGCATATTAGAAATGTACACTGTGCATTTGCCACAAAAATTAGGAGCTGGCTCCTAAAACTTAGAAGGGATAACCAAAACAAGTCAAAGCAGCTAGAGTGAAACCCTACCTTGACAAACAAAAAATAAATAAATAAAGAGAGAGAGAGAGAATGGCTACCCAAGTAAGAATGTGGGTGCAGAAAAGGAGGTGGGTGTGGCTATCAAAGAGCAGGAGGAGGGATCCTGTGGTGACAAAGGTCTGGATCATGACTACAGCAATGTCATGGCTAGTTCCGCAAGATGACTGTCACTGGGGGAAACTACATCTGCTAAACTGCAGTCAAAAGTAGGCCCACTAGAGCCAGGCTGGGTGACCAGAGCCTGTAGTTGCAGATAATCTGGAAGCTGAGGTAGAAGGATGACTTGAGCCCAGGATTAGTTCAAGACCAGCCTGAGAAATATACTGAGACTCTGTCTAAAAATAAACAAACACATTTATGGAGGCTAAGAAGATGGCTCAGCGGTTAAAAACATTTGCTTACAAACCTGATGGCCTAGGTGTGATTCCCCAGTACCCATGTAAAGACAGATATACAAAGTGGTACATACATCTAGAGTTCATCTGCACTGGAAAGGGCCCTAGCATGCCCTCCCCCATATCATGTGTACACTGCTTGCAAATAAATAAATAAATAAATAAATAAATAAATATTTTAAAAATTTAAAAAAAAAATCAAAGCAATGACTTTACCTAGAACAAAGAGTAAATGAAACTTGGAATCTCAACTAGTAGCTTAATCTGAGAAACCTGAAATACTTGTGTGAACTTAACCTGAGGGAAGCAGGTATATTTGGAAGCCAGTACAAGAAGGATAGCATGTCTTAGGGGCAACCGTGCTCAGGTGTGTGTATCTGTGTGACCTAGGCTCTGACGTGGAACAGGCAGGTTGGTAATACAGTTCTTAGGGATATATTTAGAGGATGATGAGGCCCCTGCCCTGGCACACACATTCACAACCCTCTTGTTAAAAAGAAAATAAAATAGAAAGGAGGGCTCGGCTCATCTATAGATGGTTCTCTCCTCATCTAACCATGCTCTGGGTACCTCACACTTCCTGGGCAGAACTTGAGCCATTCTCCAGGAAACTTGCCCAAGTCGATCCTCAGTGCTGGTGCATGAAACCCAAGACTTAAAAGGGCAGAGAGTGAACAGAGTTTGGCCTCATGGGCTGGATCTACACAAATACCCATGCAAGGCCAGGTGAGAGAAGGATGTTGAGCCAAGGACTGTGAGCTGACACCAGCTCCCCCAGTGGCCACCACTGAATTCTGAGAAATCCAAGAATCCCTTTTTTGAACCTGACCTTCCAAATCATTAGGAGACTAAATTTGTTAAGCTAGGAAGACAATGTTTTTTTTTTAATTTTGTTTATTTTTATTTATTTGAGAGCAACAGACAGAGGGAGAAAGACGCAGAGAGAGAATGGGTATGCCAGGGCTTCCAGCCACTGCAAATGAACTCCAGACACGTGCGCCCCCTTGTGCATCTGGCTAACGTGGGTCCTGGGGAATCAAGCCTCGAACCGGGGTCCTTAGGCTTCACAGGCAAGCGCTTAACCACTAAGCCATCTCTCCAGCCGTTATTGGTTTTTAAAGGTACTTTCTGAATTCAGCAAGCCACTGGGCTCCAACTGTTCCATCCACAACTCAATGATCACAGCTGAGCGTGGCATGATGTCTGTTACACTCAGTTGCAATGTATAACTAAAAAAAAAAAAATACTTTATTACTTAATTGCAAGCAGAGAGAGAGAGAGATTGAGAATGGCACACCAAGGCCTGTTGCCATTGCAAACAAATTCCAGGGGCATGTGCCACTTTGTGCATCTGACTTTACATGGATAATGGGGACTTGAACCCAGGCAGTCAGACTTTACAAGCAAGAGCGTTTAACTGCTGAGCGATCTCTCCAGCCCCGAAGTGTAGCTTTTAAATATTTAAATGAATTCATACACTTGCCCCAGACCCTGATTAAGGGCTGGACTATCAGGAGCTCCAGGTACTCTGGGGTCAAGATGAAACTACATCAGAGTTTTCTTTAAACAGGCTCTGAAGCCCAATGTCAATGTCTCCAGCCTCAAGAAGTGGGATTACTACATAGAGGAGACCCTGTCCACAGGGCCTTCATATGACTGGATAATGCTGAGCCCCAAACACTTCCCCTCTGAAGAGTCTGAACTGGCTGGAGGAGCAGGGTCCCAGAGCCAGAGGAGAACAGTGTGGCCATGCTATGACGATGTCAGCTGCACTCAGCCCGATGCACTCACCAGCCTTTTCCGAGTAAGTCAGCCATGTGTAGCCACATACCTACAGGCACCATAAGCCTGGGAGCTCCGGAGCCCTTAGGAACCAGGCTAAGCTAAGACTGGCTTACAGCCTTGTGAATATAACTCCTTACTCTGCCTGGGTTGTGTTATAGCTAGCACTTCTAGAATCTGAAGAAATCAGACTGGCTCCTCTATGTCAGTGAGCACCAGGCTTACTATTATAAAAAGAGTCAATATGATGATTTTCCAGTATTACAAGGAAGAAATGGAGCAATTAGCTCATTCCAGCTGCTTCCCAGCTGTCTTCACTGCCCAGGCAGCCTGAGTCAAGCCTGGGCTATGGCTTTTGTGGGTGCTTTACTTCCTCTGGTCAGAAGTGTGGGTAGCTGATGATCTGATTGGACAGTTGCCAACCACCTTCTGCAAGGAATATTTTGGAATGAAGCCATCCTGGCAGTAGCCTCTCCCCTAAGGAGCAGCTCCAACCCTGATGTCGGCCAGTTCCTGAGGAGTCCATCCTCTGGTTTTCTGGCTGGGAAGAACACACTGCTATGATGGCTGGTCCCAGAGCCCTGTCAGAAGGGAAATCCGCCTCCCTGGGCATCTCCTGGTTCATTCTTTCCACATCTGGTTTGAGTCACTAGAGTTGAGGGGCTCCCCTGTCAAGGACAGACTTCTCAGCTACCTCAGCCATTAAGGTTGGGACTCGGGCCCATGGTCGGCCTTTTGCTTTGGTCATCAAATTTCCTGTGAGCTGCCCAAGGATGAAGGTGTTTGGGACACAAACTGCATTTCTTACTATTTAAGCCAGTCTGTCCCAGAAAGCTGATAATGAATCCTAATAATCCTCAAATCCAGCTGGTCTCTGGCCATGTTGCTTAGCTGGGTCTAGTACAGAGGAAGTGTGTGGCTCTGGGCACATCCTGGCCTTCTGTAAAATATCTGTCAGAATACTCTCTTTCATTTCTTTCCAGGAAATTGAAAAATTAGAGCAAAAATTAAACCAAACCCCTGAGAAGTGGCACCAACTATGGGAAAAGGTAACCATGGACCTTAAGGAAGATCCAAGAACAGATCATGTGAGTGGGCGATGCCCCTGGGGAACTACCTCTAGCTTTTGCGCTGCTTGTCACATGGGGCCTGCTGCCGTAGGGAAGGGCCGCTGGGTTGTAGCAGAGAGAATAGTAGAAAGAGAGGATGGTCCTTCCTCATGCCCTTGGGGTCCAGGCCAGAAAGTTCCAAATGACCAAATACTTCCCGGGTGTCTCACTTACCACAGTGATATAATACTTCTGCTTCAGGGCACTGTGCCGAGGGAGATTACTGGGTTCTTTTCTTCTCAGTGCCTCTGTGGTTTCAGCTGATCTCCCACATTAGGAGAAGGGGAATGTCAAGTCCATATTTGCCCCAGAAAAATAAGTAGAGAGAGAAAATAAAAGTATTTTAGATGTCAAAACATGCTACTTTCTGCTGTTCACACTCTCTGTTCTGTTCTGATTTGAGAAACCTTTAAGCTGGGCAGGGTGGCGCACACCTTTAATCCCAGCACTTGAGAGGTAGGAGGATTGCTATGAGTTCAAGGCCACCCTGAGACTACATTACATAGTGAATTCCAGGTCAGCCTGAGCAATACTGTAGCTCAAAAAAAAAAAAAAAAAAAAAAAGAAAAAGAAAAAAGAAAAGGAAAAAACCCTTTATCAAGCACATAGTATGTACTGAGCCTGTGCTTTGGCACTAGACCACAGGCGGCACTCCATCCTCAGTGCGGGAGTGGTGTCTCACTTCACACATGAGGAGGAAGGTAGAAAACTCTCACAGCTGGTAACTGGCAGAGCCACCACTAAAAGGCACACCAGATTGGCTCCCAGACACCTCACAGGAAAAAGAGCCAGTTGAGTGCTCCGAAGAAGCTCTGGGTAAAACGGGCTCTCTGGGCTCTTTCTTTTGCCTTCAGGAACTGTTAGCATACACGCCACAGTAAGTAAACCTACACTTTATAACCTATGACTAAGTCTTGCCATCAGTCTTGCTTCATCATTCTAAACCCCACATTTAAAAGGTTACCATACCTCCCATCTTTAAACCTGCCTTCTTTTTCACTTAGCATCAGAATATGTGCTGTTTGTTTGCATTCTCATTTTAGTAACTACCTAAAATTCCTTCATACAGAAATAAAACTTTTTAACCAGCCCTTTGATAATGGCTATTTGGGTTGTTTCCAGTTTTTATTATAAACCACTGCAGAATCAATACCAGCCCTTGGCTCACTCATACAGTTTTCACACTGAGATAAATTTGCTCAATTGAAATGATCAAGACAGTCTTAAAGCCTCTCCCAAGCTTTCCCAACTCCTATTCTGTCTTTCTCAGCCCCAGAGATGCCCACCAGGGTCCCCAGGAATTGTATCTACCAACCAGCCTTCCTATCAGAAGAGGCCTGTGCTGCACCTCGCAGTCGGCACCGCAGGCGAGGAGCAGAGTGCCAACATCGCCCCGTCCAACGGGGTGGAGCGCAGGGCCGCCACGCTCTACAGCCAGTACACGTCGAAGAACGACGAACACAGGTGATGTGCTGAACCCGGCAGTGTCCGCCTGGGCCTCACCTGTACGCTCCACAGCATGCTAAGCCTACACAGAGCAGCTGTTGGCAAAGTTAAAATAGATTTGCTTCATTTCCTTGAGTTTTTCCCTAACTGCTTCAGTCAGTTTTCTGAAGAAGAAGAAGAAAAAAAATTACAACTAACAATAATGAATGTCTAAACACCATCATCTGTTGCTGATTCCTGTCTGCTGGAGCTTTGGAGGAAACACACGTTAGTCAGCTCTGACTCCGCAGCACACTTCAGAAGTCCCACGCGCTACTGAGGGAAAGAGGAACTCGCTAACAAAGCGGCTTGAGCCGTCTGTGTCCAGCTGTGCTTTTCCCTTGTGCAGCGTCATGCCCAGTGTGCCACGCAGCACGGCTGCTGACAGCTCCCAACTAGGCAGGTGTGACGATCCCAGTAGAAAGGCAGCGTTCCCCTAAAATTGTAGGGGCAAATCTCCTGGGAGAACTCCAGCTGGCCCTTTGTGGATCATCTAGAGGAAACAGAAATTTGACTGGCAAAGATAGGAGACACCCCCTTCACAGCATTTCTTCAATGAAAAACCAAAATAAACTGTTTTGTCATCATTTCTTCTAGGTCCTTTGAGGGAACACTATACAAAAGAGGGGCTTTGCTGAAAGGTTGGAAACCTCGTTGGTTCGTTTTGGATGTAACGAAACATCAGGTAATACTACTATACTACTAAAACCAAAGGAAAATACTTCTGCCTAAGTTTGTCCCAGTCCCTGGCTGTTACGTGGCTCCCAGCTAGCAGATACTTTCTCACATGCAAACTGCCCTTCCAAAATCTCCTGGGCCTAAACCCTGGAAATGGTTGACTTCAGACACTGCCCCTCCCTAAGCCCTGGACATGGACTTGGGAGGGAAGTTGTAGAGTAGCCTCTGCCTGGTACTCACCGCTGAACAGGACAGTTGAGCTCAGCACACTCAGAGCCCTGGAACTTGGCAATGCGCTTAACACCCAGGTCAGGAAGCACTTGAGGCTTATAGACCTGCACATGTGAGCCTCTGCACACCTCTCAGACTACAGCTCCTCTCCCCCTCCCCCCGCGGCAGGAAACATGCACTGCTGCCAGTTATCATTACTGCACCCGCCTCTGTGTCCACGGTGTGCTGACTACTAAACAAGACACTGCTGCCTTCAAGGGGACTGGCCCCAAAAGAGGCAGAATGGGATGTGACCAGACTGTCTTGGGATTCACAAGAGACAGGTTCTAGATTGGGCCTTGGTGACGATGTTAGGAACTCGGCAGCATCCTTGGGTCTTAGCTGTCACTCTAGCAGCTACAGGTTAGCCTTCCCATAATGCTTTGTGCCTGTGAGCACAGGGGAGAGGGATTCCTCCTCAAGCCTCCTGCCCCTCTACACCCTTTTTGAGTTGTGAGGCCTCTGCATTCTCACCTGTGTCCGCCTGACATAGAGGGGTCTACATACTGGTTTTCCATGCATTCATCTGCAGTGGAGGCTTCTGGGATAAACCTGGAGAAGGACTGTGACCTCCAGTGCTCTGGTGTGAGCCGCATCTGGAGCCTCTTCCGATGACCAGGCGGCAGCTGTCGGGCTACTTTTGCCTCTGCTCAGGGGTTGTTTTGATAGGTTCAGGCTCTCGTGAAGGAATATTGGGAATTTATTTTCAAACATTCAAATGGAAGCTTTTGGCTATACTTTAAAATAGCAATGTCTGAAACCACCCATGCTATGTAAAACATGAACCACTAAATACAGAATAGGAGAATAGCATGATGTGCTATAATTTTAAATTGCATCAAATTAGGCTTGCATTCTTAACCAATCTTTAACACAGAAGGTACACAGATTTTCCATTTAGCCCTACTCCTATTCCTGAGGAGGAGGAGAGAGGAGTCTGAGGCCAGAGCCACAGAGATGGAAATGTTGGATACATTACTGCCATGTACACTTGCAATCCACACTGGGCCATGGGGCTCTTTTCCAGCAAGCTTTTTAACTTTCAAAATAATTTGCCATTTTTTTTCTTATTCCAAAAGTAACGCATGGTTATTATACCAAATTTAAGCCTCTCATAAAGATCTAAAAGTCCCGAGTATACTCAGATGTTAAGCTATTTATTATGTCCTTCAAAAATCATTTATATAGTCATGCCATTTGGCAACTTGCTTTTTAAAATAATACCTCTTGAAAACCTTTCCTGCCAGTTCATTGAGAGGCTTCCTTGTTGTTTTGGGAAAGCTGTGTGGTGTTTCACTCTGTGGTCTGTTGTCGTTAACTAACCAGAACCCCACGGAGAGACAGGCACCTCTTTGCCAGGCCTGAGCGAATACGTGCAGTGACGAAAAAAGCCTCCATTTCCTATTTCTGCAGGAAACTTTGCTTTCCATAGGATAACTTTCTAGAGCTAGAATAGATATTCCGACAGACACAAACATTTTTCATTTTAGTTGGTATTGATAAACTGTTCTCTAAAAAGTTTTCCAACCAATCATGTTGCCACTAACAGCATTCAGGTCTCTAGTGCCGTGCTGGTTAGTACCACTCATTTCTAGTATTTCTCAATCTAAAAAAAAAAAAAAAAAAAAAACGAAAACTCATTGATTTCATTTGCTTTGATTTGGTGGACAAACGCCTTTTCAAAGGTTAATAGCTCATTGGTATTTCTTCTGTGACTTACCTGTTGATATCCTTTGACCATTTCTCAACAAGATTATTTATTTTCTTATCAATTTCCAGAAATTCTATATAGATGCTAAACATTAACCCCTTTTTTTGTTTTGAATTGTCTTGTTTTTAGGTAGGAACTCACTCTGTAGTCTCAGGCTGGTCTCAAACTCACAAAGATCCTCCTACCTCTGCCTCCCAGGTGCTGGGATTAAAGGCATGCGCCACCACGCCCAGCAATGTTAACCCGTTTTATAGGTTAAATGTTTTCATAGTTAATTCACTAATTTTTTTTTTTTTTTTTTGAGGTAGGGTGTCACTCTAGCCCAGGCTGACCTGGAATTCACTATGGAGTCTCAGGGTGGCCTCGAACTCACGGCGATCCTCCTACCTCTGCCTCCCGAGTGCTGGGATTAAAGGCGTGCGCCACCACGCCCGGCTTTTAAATTCACTAATTTTTTATATGTAACACACAATTCAAAAAGTCCTTAATGTCTTTTTCCCACTCCCTTTCCTCAGCCACCTAGCAGTTCTCCACCAGTGTTAAATTTTGTATATTCCTACAGACATAGTTCCACATGTATAAGCCATATACAGAGGAAAGTAATAAAGTTTGGAAAGTCATGCATTTTCCCTTCTGTCTCTTGTATCCCATCTGTATACTTTGGCCCAGCTCCGCTACTATGACTCTGGTGAGGACACGAGCTGTAAAGGCCACATCGACCTGGCTGAAGTAGAAACGGTCGTCCCTGCCGGGCCCAGCCTGGGAGCCCCAAAGCACACAAGTGACAAGGCTTTCTTTGATGTAAGTCCTTCTTGCCTGGCTCTTCCTGTACATCTTTTCATCTGCCTCCAAAACCATGGAGCCTTCAGAGGGGCTGGTAGTAACCAGAGAGAGGCGCAGATCCTGGCTGTGGGAAGTGCTCTAGAACCTGAAATCAGCGCTCCATCTCCAGGCCTGGCCTCTGTTGTCCAGGCATCTCAGTGCCACACATGGGGGCAGCTCAGTTCCTTGAAAAATGCTGTGGGTCCTCTCCATCTGCCTGCTTCCTTGGAATCTAGTGGTCTTCCTGCCTGACCCCACGGAAGACTCTTGGCAGACAGTGCGGAGACAGGCCACACACTAGAAGACTTCCCTAGTCTGTCCAGGGAGCTGGACTTCGTAACGAGCACTGGTCACATTCCAGGCCCTGCTCGGGCAAGGACGCCATTTCCCTGGCTCTTTAGGCCCCAACTGAAGAAAGGATGCTGAGGCCAGCTCCATGGTGAGGACTTACTTCAGGCTTCAGCTCCGACCATCCTCACCTTCTTGCTTTGGTGCAGTGTGTGAGAAAGGCCTGAGGCTTCAGGCAGTCCTAACCCTTCCTGCCTAGTCAAGTTTATTTCGCTTGTTATCACACCCTGACTTTGGGCTTGAGAAAAATAAAGTGACTAAGGGCGGTGCGGCAGTGAGGTAGTAGAAGGGAGACAATAGGGATGTGGGGCAGCGTGGAAAGGAAAGTTGTGGAGGTTAGTTTGTGGTAAAACAGCCCCACCCTCATCTCTGCTTTTGTTGCTTTTTTGTAGCTCAAGACCAGCAAACGTGTGTATAACTTCTGTGCCCAGGATGGGCAGAGTGCCCAGCAATGGATGGACAGGATCCAGAGCTGCATCTCTGATGCCTGATGTCCATGGTCAGCCCAAGCAGAAGAGGAAGACAGCGTGTGCTGCCCAGTAGAAGGGGAGCCAGTCAGTCACCCAGGGCCTGACCTTGTTTCCCCCTACAGCAGTTTCTGCATCTGCCTAACCTGGACGTCTGTGTCAAACGTGTGTCTGCCACTGTGTTCTAACAAGGTCTTGGCAGTTAGGGGCCAGAAGAATGCTCTTGAGCCTACTGCCTTCCATCCCTAGGGAAAATGGCCACCACCGGAGTCCTTCCTCATGGAGAGCCTATTTGTGCTCAAGGCCATAATTTCCTTGGGGAGCTTTTTTACAGGCAAAACTCAAGCCCCTCAGAAGATCATCTCACACCCTACATAGAGTGGGTTTCCATCATAGGTTTTTATGCTTGCTTCCTGGCCTTTGAGATGCTTGGCTCTCTGGTGCTGCCAAACGGTGCTTCCGTGGTCCCTGCTCTGCCATTGAGGCGCACAGCAGTAGACATCATTGCTCAGTGACAAGCAGAGAGGGTGCACACAAGACTGTTAGGAGGAAAAGAGCTTGTCCAGGGAATGATGCGACAATGACTGGGCCAGTGCAGGAAAGCAGTCCTCTGGACCAGAAGCGCTCCCTGGATGCAGCGCCTGCCTGCCTGCCCCATATGTTCTGCTCCTGGCAGCTTCTTACACATAGTAACATGCAAAGAAGAGCTGACCACGCTAACCACAGGACACGTGCACTGATCCCTAATCGAGTGAGGACTCTGCTCACCATCACACCTGGGGCCATGTCTCGCTGCAGCATGGCCATAGAGCCATACGGCAGTTCTGCACACGGAGTAAGAACCGTTCCTCGCTGTCCCTGTGAGCACGACCCTGTGTTTGTGCAGCCTAAAGCCCAAGGTGCTGTTGGCTTGCGGTGAACAAGAATAGCCACTGGTGCCACCTGGGCCCAGCAGGCTCTGTGTTCATATGTTAAATACCAACTAATATTTCAGAAATATGTATATATGATTTCTATATCCTTGTTTTTAGATAGCCTACTTATAATTTAATATAAAATTAACAAACTGATTCATTCATAAGATTTCTGTAATGAAAGGTTCCTTTTTAAAAGAATAAAAACTTCTTTGTAGATTCAAAATAAATTAGATTTTCAAATTTAAAACTATATACTAGAAAATAGAACTGTGTTAATATATAAGAAATTTGGGAGTGATAAGAATGAAGGATTTTTATCATTCATTTTACAAATTTGCCACCTGTGAAAATGGTTTTGCACATTATTTGTATTTTTTGTATATGAAATAATTTTTGTACTTTGTAAAGTATGGAGCCTGTTGTACTTCCAGCTACTTGAAGTCATCCACAGTGCTTCTTTTGTAACTGGATTCTTTTAACTGTCATGAAGGCATGTCATGCCTTCCATTCACTAACCACCTTGAATTAAATTTATTTCTTAAGAAAAAGCCTCCCTCACGCACTATGAAGTAAAGCTCATTGTCCAGGTTCGGCACTCAGGAGGGAGACGGTCAGGACTCATTCACCGGACGGGAAGTGGGAGGACAAGACAAGCATGGCGCTGTGTGCCTTGCTGCTGCCAGTGCCGCCGCTGCCCCTGCTCAGGAGTGTCGAGTGCTGGATGTGCTGTTGGATCGAGTCTGGGAGGAGACCTGAGGCCGTCCTCTCAGCTCCCTGTCGCTGTGCGACGCTCGTTAGTTCCTCACACCTTGGTCACAATTTTGCCACCTAAGATATATGGCAATTTGTGAACATTTCAGTCATAAGACACTGGTGTCTTGTTTGATCTTCTGTCCAGGAACTGTTAACCACGCAGTGAATGATCAGCGATTTCAGTTCTAGATAGCGCTCTGGCTAAGCCCTTGGAGTTGAGCATCTTCCCCACTTGCTTATCCATTCCTTTCTGGTGGGCATTGATGTGGTACCAAAGCCAAGTATTGTAGTTACCTTCTCTTTGCTGGGACAAAGCACCTAACCAAAAGCAGCTCATGGGAGGAAAGAGTTTGGTTTACAGTCTCGAGGGGAAGCTTCATAGTGGCCCAGGAAAGATGGTGGCGCGGAGGCTGGACGTCGCCTCTGCCATAGCAGGTGGAAACAGCAGCAGGAGAGTGAGCTGAACTCTGGCAAGGGGGAGCTGCCTACAACATGCCTAAGCCCGCCTCCAACAACACACCCTCCAGCAAGACTCCACCTCCCACATTCCCCCAGCTGAGGACCACGCATTCAAAGCACAGGAGTGTATGAGGAACATCTGATTACTCTACCATGTCCATATCCAGCCGCATACCTCTGGCCCACTCCAGCTCACCTCCAGGCTCCCAGTCCTTTTATTTCCAAGCCCCTGACCAAGTGGCCAGACCACTGGTCCCTGCCCGGAAACATGTATATATTTATACTGCCTTAGGCCAAGAACTGCTCATCGCTCTGCCAACTGGGGAGATTTTCCCTGCCTTTTATACCACAGTCAGGACACTGTCCATCTTCGCTTTGACCTCAGGAACCCGGTCAATCCATCCATAAGCCCAACTCGGCCTTAGGACCTTCCACTGTGACAATGTGTGCAAGCCAGGACACCTGGCTGCCTCACTCATCTAACTAGGACCCTCGGGCCTGCTCAGCCCAGTCCAGATGTAGTGTTTCTTGCATGGCCTGCTGCCAGGCCCCTCTCACTTTGTGGTTCAGAGCGTGTGACCGAATCAGCCCTGGGCAGCTCCACATGCCCCACTGTACTCCATGGCCAGGCGTTCCACTACTGCAGGAGGATGTTTGTCGAGGGCTAGCGCTGCTGTGACTGGCCGTAGGAGCCCTGAGGCCTGTAGGGCAACTTTTGCACCTAGGCTTGTCATATGTTCTCTACTCCCCCTTTCCCACTCCTGACCTACCCACGCAGTCTGATAGTGGCCTAACCCGAATGCAGGGCTGCTTGCACTGCGGCCTGGAGGTTCTGCAGAGCGTTTTCCTGGCTTGAGACCCACCTACAGCTGGCAGCCTTCCATACCAGTCGAATCACATGTTGCCTCCAACCCCAAAGAGGGCTGCCAGGTACCATGCTTTCCTCACTGCTGCAGTGTCTCTAACTTGGAAGGAAACAGCCCAGATACCCCTGGCTAGTGAATCCTCAAAAACTGCACTAAGGTGCTCTCTTCGGCAGCACATATACTAAAATTGGAACGATACAGAGAAGATTAGCGTGGCCCCTGTGCAAGGATGACACGCAAATTCGTGAAGCGTTCCTTGTTTTTTTTTTTTTTTTTTTTTTTTTGGTTTTTTGAGGTAGGGTCTCACTCTAGCCCAGGCTGACCTGGAATTCACTATGGAGTCTCAGAGTGGCCTCAAACTCACGGCGATCCTCCTACCTCTGCCTCCCAAATGCTGGGATTAAAGGCGTGTGCCACCACGCCCAGCTGCGTTCCATATTTAAAAAAAAAAAAAAAAACTGCACTAAGGACTGCCGAGAGTTCAGTCAGTAAGATGTTTGCCCAGCGAGTATGAGCACCTGAGTTTGATCGCCAGAACCGATGAAAAAATGCTAGGCTTGATGGAGGAAGCTTGCAGTATCAGCCCTCATGAGACAGAGGCAGCCAATTTAGCCTAATCAGTGAACTCAGGTCAGTGAGAGAGACTGTCTCAAGGTAGATGGGAGGGAGAAGCTGGGGAAATGGATCTTATTTGCAAAGCCTGGTGGCCCAAGTTCAATTCCCCAGAACCCACATAAAGCTGAACGTAAAGTGTCATGTGCGTCTGGCATTCATTTGCAGCAACAAGAGATCCTGGCGTGCCACACACACATGTGCAAATAAAATTTTTCAAAAGGTGGCACCAGGGTTGGAGAGATGGCTTAGTGGTTAAGATGCTTGCCTGCAAAGCCTAAGAACTCATGGTTGAATCTCCAGGTCCCGCATAAACCAGATGCACAGTGACGCAAGCACACAAGGTTGCACGTGCACAAGGGTGCACACAACTGGAGTTTGCAGTGGCTGAAGGCCCTGGAATGCCCATTCTCATTCCTCATTCTCCCTTCCTCCCTTTTTATCTCAAATAAAAAGAAAAAAAATGTTGCACCAAAGGTGATCCTCTGGCCTGCACGTCTGTGCACCCACAACATGCATACACACGTACATAATAAAAATCACTGAGAACTGGGCCTGGCGGCACACGCCTTTAATCCCAGCACTCGGGAGGCAGAGGTAGGAGGATTGCTGTGAGTTCAAGGCCACCCTGAGACTACAGAGTGAATTCCAGGTCAGCCTGGCTAGAACGAGACCCCTACCTTGAAAAAATCCAAATGAAACACAACAAAAACCACCGAAGTGGCAGGTCTTTGACTTTTCATGAGTTTTACCTGTCTCTACTGCAGTTAGCTTCTGGTTGCTGAGACAGATGCCTGACCAGAAGCAGCTCATGGGAGGAAAGAGTTTCATTCAGGTTCCAGGGGAAGCGTCCGTGGTGGAGGGAGCTGGCTCACTTCATCTTACATCTACAGCAGAGAAAAAGAAGAGAGGGAGGAAGAACTCAAGCTGGCTCAGAACACACCTTAGGGCTAGAGTCAAGGTCCACCCCAGTGACACACCTCCTTCAGCAGGGCTCTGCCTCCCAAATGCACAAACACCTGAGGCTGTAGAGACATTCTCCATTCAAACCGCCACAGCTGTGAAAGGCTTTTCTAGGAGGCACTTCTAGCGCCTCCCATCGAACCAGCACAGTTGTGCTGAATCAGATCCGGGAAGCCCAGAGGACAAGAGTGTCCATAGCCCATGACAAGGCTGCACGTGAGTAAGATCTGTCTCGAGAGACTGTGACGTGCTTCTGATCATTTGTAATTGAAAAAGAAATTTACAGGCTGTAGAGATGGCTAAAGCCAGATGCGCAAAGTGGTGCATGTATCGAGTTCATTCGCAGTGGCAGAAGACCCTGGGGCAAGCTTGTGCAAGCGCGAACACACACACTCCCTCTCCTTCCCTCTCTCAGTATATTTTTTTTTTTTTTTTTTTTTTTTTTTTGGTTTTTCGAGGTAGGGTTTCACTCTAGCCCCGGCTGACCTGGAATTCACTATGGAGTCTCAGGGTGGCCTCGAACTCACGGCGATCCTCCTACCTCTGCCTCCCGAGTGCTGGGATTAAAGGCGTGCGCCACCACGCCCGGCCCTCAGTATATTTTGTTAAAAAAAAAAATAGAGAAAAGGAGGGCTGGACAGATGGCTTAGCGCTTAAGGGCTTACGTGTGAAGCCTAAGGACCCCAGTTTAAGGCTCAATTCCCCAGGACCCATGTAAGCCAGATGTGCAAGGTGGCATACGCATCTGGAGTTCATTTGCAATAGCTGGAGGCCCTAGCACACCCATTCTCCCCCCGCTTTCTGTCCCCCACACACACTTTCTCTCTGTGTCTGTTGCTCTCAAATAAATAATAAGCCAAAAAAAATTAATTAGCAAATGGCTGACATCACAACATGGCTTTACTAAACCTGTGCACAGCTGCCAAGCAGGTGCCCCTGGGAAAGCCTGGCATTGTCCAGTTCCTGAGAGTATTTTACTCTGTTACAGAGGCAAGGGTAGCAGGGCAGAGGAGCAGGGGAAAGACTGATGCTTCCACGTGGCCTGTACTGTGAGAGCTCCTGGCCAGCAGGCCAGGGTCTTGATGTGAACTTCCTCCGCCTGTCAGAGCACCTCAGCTGTAAACACTCGGGTACAAGGAAGGCCGAGGGGAGCTCACAGGTGCGGTGAAGCCACCACCAGCCAGATGTCACCCAAACTGCTGCGTGCCTCCTCCCCACGGGCCCTCTCTGCTGGGTTTCTGTTACGAGAACCAGTAGATATCACCATATGAAGAGAAAAGGGTTGTCGTGACTCCCAGGTTGAGAGGGTCAGTCCCTTGCTGGTCCTGTTGGGGGTGAAAGAACATCATGATGGAACACAGGGCGGAGCAAGACTGCGTACCTCATGGCAGTAAGCAAAGGAGAATAAGGGGCCAGGGTTTCACTGTCCCCGCCAAGGTCATACCCCCACTGGCCTTAAGACCATTGGCCCACTTGGTTGGGCATGTTTTTGTTTTTTGAGGTAGGGTCCAACTCTGGTCCAGGCTGATCTGGAATTAACTATGTAGTCTCAGGGTGGCCTTGAACTCACCACAATCCTCCTCTGCCTCCCGAGTGCTGGGATTAAAAGCTTAGACTGGCTTTTTTTGTTTGTTTGTTTTGAGGCAGGGTTTCACTCTAGCTCAGGCTGACCTGGAATTCGCTATGTAGTCTCAGGGTGGCCTTGAACTCATGGTGATCCTCCTACCTCTGCCTCCTGAGTGCTGGGATTAAAGGCGTGTGCCACCACACCCGGCTATAAATTTTTAATATTTAAGTATTTTCATTTATTTGCAAGCAGAGAGATAGAAGAGAGACAGAGAGAATGGGCACACCAGGGCACACTGCAAACAAATTCCAGATGCATGCACCACTTTGTGTATCTGGATTTATATGGGTACTAGAGAATTGAACCCAGGTTGTTAGGCTTTGCAGGTAAGTGCCTTAACTGCTCGCCATCTTGGAGAGATTGTTCAGTGGTTAAGATGCTGTCTGCAAAGACTAAGGACCCCGATTCAATTCCCTAGGACCCACATGAAGCCAGATGCACAAGGTGGCGCATGAATCTGGAGTCCGTACGTTTGCAGTGGCTGTAGGTCCTGGTACGCTATTCTCTCTCCCTCTCTCTCTCTTCCTCCTAGCTTGCTCACTCTCTCTCTCTCTCTCTCTCTCTCCTTGTAAATAAATTTAAACAATTTAAAGTGAGGTCTGCGTGAGCTAGAGCAAGACCCTACCTCAGAAAACCAAAAAAAAAAACTAAAGTGAGATTTTCTACATGAAATCAGTAGTGTGCATGGAAGCTTCTAGCCGTCACTAGCTTTCTGGCCCTGAATGATCCCTAACTTCTCTGAGCCTCATTTACTTCACCTATAAATGGGAATGGTTAAGAGCACTTGCTGCATTAGCAGGAGGGCCTGAGCCCACCCAAGTTCAATTTCCCAGCACCCACGTTAACAGCTGGTCATGACCACGCACTTGTATATCTCCAGTCCTGTGGGGTGGGGGGAGCAGAGACTGGAAAATTACTGATGGGGGAAGCGGGAAACAAGAGCCCTGGTTTGAAGGAGAGACCCCATCTCTAGGAAACAGGAAAATGAGCCATAAGAGGAGGACACCTGACGTTCTCTGGCCTCCGCATATGTGCACACATGGCCCGTGCACCTGCACACATGTGCATACACTACACACACACTTGCCTCCCCCAAAATAAATGATTTCTAGATTGACCCTAACTTAACAATGGATAATGATTTTTTTTTAATTTACAATAATCCAAAAAATAATACAAATTCAGTAGAAGTCATACTTCAGGGGCTGAGAAGATGGCTCGGTGGGCAAAGTGCTTGCCCCACAAGCATGGGGACCCAAGTTCAGATCCCCAGTCCCCATGTGAAAATGCTTGCTGTGGTGGTGCACACCTGTAACCCCAGAGCAGGGATGTGGGGGCGGGGACTCCTTGGGGCGAGCTGACCAGCTGGTCCAGCCCAAACAGTGACTTACAGCATCAGCAAGAGACCCGGAATCAAAGAGTCAGGCAGAGGGTGATTGAGGAAGCCCTCCCCCGGCTTCAGCCTCTGCCACCTGCACATGTACGGGCACACATGCACTCACACATATGAATGTGCATACTTGCACGCACACCACATACACATACACACAAGATAGTTTGGGTTTTAAACTATGGTCTTTTCCTAGGCTAGAGAAACATGTGGGCGTATCAGAGCCCCATGCTGGAGTTCAACTGTAGGATGGGATCTACTTTTTCTTCTGTTTTTTTTTTTTTTTTTTTTTTTTTTTTGAGGTAGGGTCTCACTCTAGCTCAGGCTGACCTGGAATTCACTATGTAGTCTCAGACTGGCTTTGACCTCACAGCGATCCTCCTACCTCTGCCTCCCGAGAGCTGGGGTCTAAGGCGTGCGCCACCATGCCCGGCGGGATCTGCTTGAGTGAGCGGGATACCCAAGCCACAGTGTGTCTCCTGACCGTGTGTCCACACCTGCCCATCACCCATCTAGCATGCATGTGAACACACTTGCTCTGTGCTGAGGCCTACTATGAGAGTTGAATTTCCCAGACTAGTGATATCAGACCGGTTAGTAGTGATGATGGACCCTGGAGAGACCCCAAGGCACCCCTCAGGCTCACCTTCTCTTGTGAGATGCTGGACTGCCTGCCATGGTTCCTGGCCAGCCCCGCCCTCTCCAGGGCGCATGACTGATGATCAGCAAGGCACTCCCTGTTCTAGCGTGCTCAGTGGCTTAACCATATACAATACATCTTCCACTTACACTACTTCCTACATAAGGTGGGTTTGGCAGGATAAACCCCCATCCTACATCAGGGAGCATTTATATGTGAAAATACCCACACCAAATGTGTTATCAATTAAGTGTGGGGGCTGGAGAGATGGCTTAGCGGTTAAGGCGCTTGCCTGAGAAGCCAAAGGACCTAGGTTCAATTCCCCAGGACTCACGTAAACCAGATGCACAAGGGAGTTCATTTGCAGTGGCTGGAGGCCCTGGAATGCCCATTCTCTATCTGTCCCTCCTCTCTCTATCTCTCTCTGCTTGCAAATAAATAAATAATTTTTTTAAAACAGCCAGAACCTGCCTGGCATGGTGTGGTGACCCTACCCCAAAAAAACAAAAAGAAAGAAAAAGAAAAGTGTGGGCTGAATGGGATTCACCCAGTACATGTTGGGCACCGGCTCTCCTCTGGACTCTCTGGATAAGTAAAACACAGCCCAGACCTCAGAGAACTCTAAGGTAGAGGCAGGTCACTTGTGTGGCAGCACAGAGATGGCCACGCACATTCTAATCCCCATCTTACACGGCAAGGGAGAATTAAATAAGTGTGCTGATCAGCTGCTGGCCTTGAAGATGGAAGGAAGCCGTGAACCAAGGAACACGCAGCCCCCAGTGGCTGGAAAAAGTCAGAAGGCGGATGCACCGTATGGCCCCAGAAGTGAGTACAGCATCCTCAGCACCCCAGCCTGGCTCTCTGGCCTCCACCACGTGCAAGGTCCGTTGCTCCCTGCCATTTGTTACGGCAGCGTGAAGAAACAAACACGGCATCATACACGCAAGCAGCTGTGTGGAGGGCAGGAGCCCAGGGTGAGAACGCGGGGTCACATGTATACACGACAACCCTGGTGACGTTAGCACTTAGAGCCGTCCGGACATGGGCCACCCTCACCTTGATTCCACCGAGTTTTTGGTGAGCTCTTTTAACACTAGCCGACTTGAGCAGACAGGGAAAGGGGGGCTGCCTGCCGTGACCCCATCACTGTCCTGGCTCTGGGCCAAGGTGCTGGGAGCCTCATCAGAGGCCGGCAGAAGGCATTTTGCTTCTCCAGGTTCCTCCAGGGCCCCAGGCAGGGGTCACAGGTCCCTCCTACTCTCAACACCAAGACTGGCCTGGCCGGGGAGAAAATAGAGCGCAGGGTATCCCCGAGGTCAGCAGATCGGCACACTTACTTCATTCTCCCTGGCCAGATGGGCATTAGAATGTGTGTGGCCTGGGCTGGAAAGATGGCTCAGTGGTTAAGCGCTTGCCTGTGAAGCCTAAGGACCCCGGTTCAAGGCTCAATTCCCCAGGTCCCATGTTAGCCAGATGCACAAGGTGGCGCATGCATCTGGAGTTCGTTTGCAGTGGCTGGAGGCCCTGGCGCGCCCATTCTCTCTCTCTCTCTGCCTCTTTCTCTGTCTGTCGCTCTCACATAAATAAAAAGAAAAAATTAAGAAAAAAAAAAAAGAAGAAGAATGTGCGTGGCCGTCGCTGTGCCACCACACAAATGACATTGCCTCTACCTTAGAGTTCTTTGAGGTCTGGGCTGTGTTCTACTTGTCCAGTGTGCAGGTCCCCTAACCCTCAGCCTCTTCCCCACCCGAAGCCGAAGACGAAACCCACTATGAGTGAACTGATCACCCAAAACTACTTGTGGCTCCCCCACAGTGCATCTACCTGGCCCTCATCCATTCCTCCAGCCAAAGCATTCCTTGACGTTCCCTGTTGATAGCCTGTGTCTCAAGTTGATAGTCTGTCCCCCCACGTAAAATGGCCTCTGTGCTGTGAGGTGTGACGGAGACAGGCAGGAGCCTGCCAAATGGAGGGCAGATCACACAGCCAGCCGTGAGGTCAAAGGCTTCCTGATCAGGCGTTTATGCTAAAGCTTGAAGGGCAAGGAGATGGCTGGGCAAGGGGGAAGCGGACGAGGGCGGGAGCCAGGGTGAGGCACGTTCAGGACACGCTCAGAGAGGCCCGGCGGGCTGGGAGCTGCGGCGGGGGTCCGTACTGGGCAGCACGGGGCTGGAGCTGAGACAGCCTGCAGGATTTAGGGCCGATCTTGTGGGGACAGAGAAGGGGAAGGAGAAGTTTAGGGAGTGCTGGGTGGAAACCCAGGGCATCCAAGAATGGCCCCAGAAGGGGAGGGACGGCCAGGCAGTCAAGGCCATGTTCTATCCCTGACTTATCAAGCGGGTCACGTGGGCAAGTAGAGCTGGTGGGAATATTCCAGTGGTCAAATGACCTGGTCAAAGGTCACACAGAAGTACCTAATGGAGCCAGGATTTGAACCCAGGCTTGTCTGACTACACTCTACTTGCCCTTCTCCCCAGCCAGGCCAATCTTGGTGTTGAGAGTAGAAGGGACCTGTGACCACTGCCTGGCCTGGTCACTTGGAGGTCCACGGCCTCCCTCTTCTCACGTCTGGTCGAGGACATCAAGTCCGTTCTGTGGATATGCCTCCAGGAAGAGGACAGAGCCCCCCAGCTGACTTAGGCTCCCACCCCTTCTCCCATCACAGCTGAGGGTCCCAAGAGGCACATTGTCCAGTCTTCAGGGGAGGGCGCCTAAGCCTTTCCAGGAGGAACCGGGCCCAGCCTGTCCCCTACAGTCACCCATCTCAACCATGGCTGAGCCTTCTAGGAAATTCGGCCCTGAGCAAGAAGAAATTGCTCAGAGCTCAGGAGGTAATGCCTTGTGACCCTGTGTGACCTGGCCCACTAAGGCCTGCTTTTTTGGTCTGTAAATCATAAGGCCTCAGGCTTTTTTTTTTTTCCCTCCTCCCTAATGCGTTCAGTAGCCTCAATGGTCTTCCAGCTTCCCCATTGCAATTTTTGGCCTCATCCAGCCCAGGGTTGAGCACCAGATGCCTGGACAGCCCCCCACTGTGGCCACAGCAGATCCACCTCCTCATTCCCCGAACTCCCCAGAGGTTCGAGGTTCTATGTGGGCCCCAGCCAGAGGAATGTAAGCCATTCCCGGCATCTCCTCCCCTGCGGCCAGCCTGGAGAGGGGCTGGGGCCTCTGGGCCCTGCTGACAGGAAATTAGCTGGGCCTGGCCTTCCCCGCGACCAGCTGCTCCGCTGACCCTGACCCTGTGTTTTCTGAAATTTGAGCCCGCACATTTCAGAGCCTCTTCGCAGGTCCCCAGGAGGCCTGGCCATGTCTCGAAGCCTCCAGCCCACATGCAGGTCGGCCTTCCTGCCCTGGAGAGGGCCTGGCTGAGGCAGGAACCAGACAGCCTGAGGCTTGGCCCCCCTGCGATGCTGAACAGACCTCACCCCTCTTGGCCATCAGCTTCCCATTGTCCTGAGCTGCCAGTGAGACAAAAGCCCCTGTGTGCTGGCTGCACATGAATAAACGGGGGGCGCACCCTAAAGACCACCAGAAGCCACTGTGCTGGTCTAGGACGAGAGATTAGTTTGGACTAGGGTGGGACAACAAAGTTTGAGAAAACTGTACAAAAATGGAATTAAGGGGCTGAAGAGATGGCTTAGCGGTTAAGCGCTTGACTATGAAGCCTAAGGACCCGAGTTCGAGGCTCAATTCCCCAGGACCCATGTTAGCCAGATGCACAAGGGGGCGCACGCGTCTGGTGTTCCTTTGCAGTGGCTGGAGGCCCTGGCGCGCCCATTCTCTCTCTCTCTCTCTCTCTCTCTCTCTCTCTCTCTTCCTCCTTCTCTCTGTCACCTGTCACTCTCAAATAAATAAAAACAAACAAACAAAAACAATGGGATAAAGATGGAAAGTGGCACAGTTTAGCCAGGGGGAATGAGGTGACAGAGGTGTCAGATGGGGCCTCGTTGGTTTCTGAGCCTCACAGCTGGATGGATGGTAAAGGCTGAAGGTCGACCAGAGCAAAGGTGGGGACAGCACAGGGTCTACAGCCCCCAAGGCTCCTTCACAGGTCAAGCATGCGGGAATTCGCAGAGGAGCAGCTGGGGAGCCCACATGTAGGAGACAGTAAAGTTGTAAGGCTTGTGAGACTTGAGTGTGTTCAAAGGTTGCAAAGAGCCCCGTTGAGACGGAAGCTGACAATGGCTGAGACAGCAAGAGGTTCGAGTAGAAAAATATCTCTGAGAAAGCAGAAAGGGTGGCAGAGCAATGACTAAGCCAGAGGGAACACACCTCCCACAGCCATCCAGAAAGGCCAAGGGGGTGCAGCTCTGGGTCACCCCATCCCTGTGTGGCTAAAAGGAAATGCTTGCTGCTCTGGATGCTGAGGTTAAAGAAGGTACGAGTGACCTCCAGCCATGGAGAGGGTGTGTGTGTGTGTGTGTGTGTGTGTGTGTGTGTGTGTGTCTCTAAGGCCCCCAGGGACCATCTATGACCCTGCAAAGCTGGCTCCTGGCACTGGACTAGCAGCCACGTTGCCCTGATTGCTCTACATGGCCCACAGCCAGGGCCCTGTGCCCTTGGATGGATGAGTGTGCATACTTGCTAAACCCTTTCAACCCTAGCTGAGGGAGGTCAAGAATCAAGACACTGAGGGCTGGGGAGATGCCTCAGTACTTAAAGCGCTTGCTGGGCAAGTAAGAATATCTGAGTATGGATCCCCAGACTGGCATAAAAGCCAGACAGTGCAGTGAACATCTGTAATCCCAGAACACCTATGGCAAGAAGCGAGGCAGAGACAGGAGAATCCTCTGGAAGCTCGTGGGCCAGCTAGCCTGGCTAACAGAGCAGTGAATGAGAGACCTTGTCTTACAGGAGGTGGGAAGCAAGTACTGACGCTCAACGTTGTCCTCTGGCCTGCACACGTGTGCACTCACTCACACACATGCACACACACACACATCGTGTGTCGCCGTTACCTTCGCCTCGCTGGGACAGAGCACTGGCCACAAGCCGCTGATGGGAGGAAGGATTTTGTTGTTGTCTTGGCTTATGTGATGGGTTGATTCAGTTGTCCCCCATAAATTTGTGTGTGCTGAATGCTTGATCCCCAACTGATGGCCAGTTGGGAATTAGAACCTTGTTGGAGGTGCCTTGTTGGGGGCGGGCTTATGGGTGTTATAGCCAGCTTCCACTTGCCAGTGTTTGGCACACTCTCCTGCTGCTGTTGTCCATCTGATATTGGCCAGTAGTTGGTGTTCATCAGACTAGCTGGCCCATGAACTTCCCCTTGAGTCCGTAAGCCAAAATAAACCCTTTCTTCCCGTTAGCTGCTTTTGATCGGGTGCTTTGTGCCAACAACGAGAAGCTAACTGCAACAGTTTATAATCTCAAGGGGAAGCTTCATGACACAGGGTAAGTGTAGCATGAACAGAAGCTGGACATCACCTCTGCCTCAGCGGGTGGACAACAGCAGCAGGAGAGTGAGCCAAACTCGAGCAATGGGGAACTGGTTACAACACCCAAACTACACACCTCCTCCAGCAAGACTCCACCTCCCAAATCACCGGCAGCTGGGGATCAATCATTCAGAACATGTGAGTTTGTGGAGGGTATCTGATTCAGGCCACCTTGTGATCATGCACACACATACATAACATATATATATATATATATATATATATATATATATATATATATATATATAAAGCAAAGTGCTTGTTGTGCAAGCAGGAGTGCTGAGTTCAGATCCCTAGGACCCACATAAAAACCAGTTACACCTGGGCGTGGTGGCGCACGCCTTTAATCCCAGCACTCAGGAGGCAGAGGTAGGCAGATCACTGTGAGTTTGAGGCCACCCTGAGACTACATAATGAATTCCAGGTCAGCCTGGGCTAGAGTGAGACCCTACCTCGGAAAAAAAAAAAAAAAAAAAACAGTCACTTGTGGTGCATTTGTAATCCCAGCATGCCTACATCAAGAAGAGAGGTGAGGGGGCTGGAGAGATGGCTTAGCAGTTAAGGCACTTGCCTTCGAAGCCTAAGAACCCAGATTTAATTCCTAGAACCTAGGTAAGCCAGATGCACATGGTGGCACATGCATCTGGAGTTCATTTGCAGCAGTTGGAAGCCCTGGCATGCCCATTCTCTCTCTCTCTCTCAAATAGATAAAAATTTTAAAGGCATGGTGGCACACACCTTTAATCCCAGCACTCAGGAGGCAGAGATAGGAGGATCGCCATGAGTTCAAAGCCACCCTGAGACTACATAGTTAATTCCAGGTTAGCCTGGACCACAGTGAGACCCTACATCATAAAACCAAAAAAAAATTAAAATAAAAAATAAAAAAGAAGGGAGGTGGGACAGAATTTCCTGGGAGCTCGTGGGCCAGCTAGCCTGGTGAACAGAGCAGTGAGTAATGAGAGACGCCGCCTCCACAACGTGGTTGGCGAAGATGACCCGAAGTTGTCCTCTGGTCTCCACATGCATGCTTGTGTTGCTGTCCAGGGGCATTGGGTTTGTTTTCTCTGCCAATTAAAAAATTAAAAGGTGGGAAAGGAGTTAAAAAGAACAAAGTTCTGCCAGGCATAGTGGCGCACTCCTTTAATTCCAGCACTGAGGAGGCAGAGGTTGGAGGATTGCTATGAGTTCAAGGCCAGCCTGGAATACAGAGTGAATTCCAGGTCAGCCTGGGCTAGTGTGAGACCCTACCTTGAAAAAAAGTAAAAGCGAGAGAGAAGATGAATTTTATTCTAAAGCAAGAAGTAATGAAAGCAGGGACAACACAGACTTTCCAGAGAGGAGGTAGATTCCAGAGCTGGAAAATCTACCACTCAATGGGAGCTGGACTTTTATTAAATGAGGGAAGCCTGCCTGTCCAGAATCCGTGATTGGTCACCTAAAACAAAGATGAAGGCTCTGGTTGGTCCACGATTTATCCAGTGCTATGCAGGTCCCAGAAAGTCCAGCAAGCCAAGCTGCTGGCAGAAAAAAAATTCACTTAGGCCAGGAAGAAGGAGGAAGTGGGGTCACTCTCTTTGGCATCTTAGGTTGCCATCTTGGGCTAGAACATAGCCCCCTACCAAGGGCCCTTTTTCCATATCTGTCTGCCCAGCCACAGAAACTGTCTATGTCCTATAGGGTTTCGATTCCCCCTCTCACAAGCCACCTTAACTGCTGTTAGGGAAATGAGGCAATGAGCACGCTAACTTCTTCCTGCTGGCAAGGGGGTGACGTTAGGCCATAGCAGTCAGGGTTCCTCTGGAGGGAGGGCTATCTAAGAGATGCTAGAACATCCTGGCCTGCTGTTGCTGTGGTTCACGTTGCTGGTAGAAATCACCCAACCAAGAGCAGCTTGTGGGAAAAAAAAAAAAGGTTTATTTTCGCTTACAGACTTGAGGGGAAGCTCCACAATGGCACGGGAAAACGATGGCATGAGCAGAGGGTGGACATCACTCCCGGCCAACATAAGGTGGACCATAGTAACAGGAGAGTGTGCCAAACACTGGCATGGGGAAACTGGCTATAACACCCATAAGCCCGCCCCCAACAATACACTCCCTCCAGGAGGCATTAATTCCCAAATCTCTGTCAGCTGGGAACCTAGCATTCAGAACACCTATGTTTATGGGGGACACCTGACTCAAACCACCACATTCCACCCCTGGCCCCCATAAACTGATGACCATACATGATGTAAAATGCAATGCATTCTTCTAACTTTAAAAGTCCCATGGTTTTTATCAATTCCAATGAGGTTCATACATCCCCATAGTCCAAGATCTTTTAACTGAGCCATAATACCAAAAAATAACCTCAAAAAACCCAGACTGGCACAGAATAAATATTCACCTTGCAAAAAAACGGCATTGGGCATAGCAAAGAAACAGTCAACCAATACAAGATTTAAAACAACCAGGGCAAACATCAAACTCTGTAGCTTCAAGTCCAACAACTCTAGCCAGTGACTAATCTCCAAGACTGATAATTCTAACCAGCAACAAGTCTCTGGCATTCCAATTTCGCCCCTCAGCTAGGCTACTCACAGTCCTGGAAAACTTCATTGAGGCCGGTAGCTCTCCTTGCCAGCCATCTCGTGGTCCTGGCATCTCCACTGGGTCTCCACTACAAGCCACAGTTCATCCTCATGGCCCCATCAGGGTCTCCATGCAGGCATCCAACAAAACCTGCTTCACACTGCCCATGGCCATGTCCAAAACACAAGACCGTGTTGCAAACTCAATGACCCTCTCTTTCCTGCATTTCTTACACTCCACAATACCAGGTAGGGTGCCAATTTGTTAATCCAGGGGGGAATAAAGCAGAATGTGAAGAACAGGACACTTCTTGAGCACTCAGGCCTCTTCAAAACAGTCTACATTCTTTTGCTGCCCCAGTGCAGGTCAGCTAGCCCAGTCTCAAAGATTGTAATCCCTCAGTTGCAGCTGAACAGGCAGTAGTTCACCCAAGGATTTTTCTTTCTGTGCCATATCCCTGTGCTCACACCAGTTCATTGCTACACAAAGCAACCCTGCACAACTTCTCAGGACACAGGCATAAGAGCAAGCTTCTCACACAAACTGCTAGCCCAGTCCAGGCAAAGCTCTTTCTCACCCTCATAAACCAAACCTCACAGTCTATAGTTCTTACTGCATTCAGGTCTTGCAGCTGTGACCAGAATAGTCCATCAAGCTGTACTTACAGCACTGCAAGGCATCTCTTAGGCCAAGGTTTCAAGTCCTTCCACATTCCTCTTGAAAATCAGCTCCAAAAGGCCAAAGCCACACGGTCAGGTGTCTAGCAGCAACCCCACTTCTTGGTACCACTTTACTGTTGCAGTCAGGTTTGCACTGCTGGTAGAAATCACCCAACCAAGAGCAGCTTCTGGGAAAAAGAGATTTATTTTGGCTTACAGGCTCAAGGGGAAGCTCCACAGTGGCATGAGCAGAGAGTGGACATCATCCTCTGGCCAACATAAGGTGGACAACAGGAACAGGAGAGTGTGCCAAACACTGGTATGGGGAAACTGGCTATAACACCCATAAGCCCGCCCCCAACAATACACTTCCTCCCGGAGGCGTTAATTCCCAAATCTCTATCAGCTGGGAACCTAGCATTCAGAACACCTATGTTTGTGGGGGACAGCTGAATCAAACCACCACACCTGCTGATCAGCTTTCAGGTACTGGGGTATCTCTGTTTTTCAGTGTTTGGAACTGCACCTGAGACATATATAAAAGAGTGTTAGTAACATGCTAGTAAAAGATTAAAGTTTATCTTGAAGCATGGGATGTTTAATATTGTGAGGTAAGGAAGGTCTGTGACCCTACTAGAAGTGGAATGGGATCAGCTTCTTTAGGATTCCCATTCTTGTAAACTTTCATGTTTTCGAGGCCAATGGAGGGGTCCTAGGTGGATGGTGTTAACTGCTACAGGACCATCTGAGTGTGGGCTGACTGTAAACGAAAGGCAATAAATGAAAAACCAACAGTTGAGTATACAAGGTCCAAAGGGTGACAGAACTACTGTTAGGATTATAATAGATATAATTCCCTTCCATTATGAAAAGTCTGTACTCTACTTCCAAAACTGTTCACCCTCTATAAGTGTCCCATACATCTCCTGGGCCTCTTTTTTTAATATATTTTATTTATTTATTTGTGAGAGAGAATGAGGCAGAGAGAGAGGGAGAGAATGGGTGTGCCACTGCAAACAAACTCCAGATGCATGCACCACCTTGTGCATCTGGTTTACATGGGTCCTGGAAAATAGAACTGAGGTCCTTTGGCTTTGCAGGAAAGTGCCTTAACCACTAAGCCATCTCTCCAGCACCTCCTGGGTCTCTTTGATATGACAGCAGGGACCAAAATATTGGTTGACCCCTTTTAGCTCTAGTGTCTCCATTTGGCTTTGGTTGTTATGTATGATTATTAAACACTCAGAAGGACAGTGACACCAATCTTGAAAAAGAGTGTGAATACAAAACAGATCTGATATTTCTGTTTAAGATACCATGAGACATGTCCCCAAAGTTCATTTGATAGCCTCAGGGAGTTAAGAAAGTTTCTGTTGTTATTTTCTGGAGGGAAGCTGGCCTTGAACTCCTGATCCTGCTGCCTCCACCTGTCAAGTTCTGGGATTAAAGGTGTGGGCCACCATGTCTGGCAGAATCCTGTCACTCCCAATAATTCCCTAAGATGCTTGGGGGTCTTAGGGATGGAGTAAGAGACAAAGAGCTGAACATGATGGAACCTCAGCCATTAGAGTTCTCTTAGGGGCCAGGTTTCCTTATCCCTCAGAAGGTATTTTAGGCCAGGCATGAATGGAAAAGAAGAATAATGCCTTCCTTTTGAGACTCTGAAGCTAATTGTTTGTTTGTTTGTTTGTTTTAGACTTTGGGCATCCAATTCTCCCCAATACCTTAGCAGCAAGGCAAGGAGGTGACTCTCATGGAACCTTGGACAAGGTTGCTCCCATCTGCAGGGTGAGAGAGAAATATAAGCCTAAGTTACCCTATCCAGATGTTTCCAGCAGAGCCTCGGCTCCTGTACGAAAGGATGTGTCTCTTTGTGCTCTGTGGCCAGGGAACAGGACCTCCAAAGGGCTGCCCGGGTTGGGGCCATCATACCAGTGTGACCAGACAGTGCGTTTCCTCATCTCCCCGCTTGTCCTCCTCTGATAGCCTCTCCATCTCTGATACTTTGAGTTGCTAAAAGCCTAAAGTCCAGTTGGACCGAGAGCCAGTAGGCTGTCCCTGGGGAGGGGCTTTCCCTTCGTGCATGCGAGGCAAGTACTACAGCCATGGGGACCTCAAGGTCACGCCCCCAGCCAGGGCACACATGGCCCCATGGAAGCCAAGAGTGCTGAGATGGCACAGGGTTTTAGAGCAAAGTGAGCCCACATCTAAGGCACTTTTAAGGTCATACTTGGAAGTCTAGGGTCTATGAATTTAAATTCTTACCAATGGGTCCCAAAATGGAGTCTCCAGATTTAGATCCTTACCAGTGTGACTCTAAATATTCTCCTGTGGCTGTGGAGATGGCTCAGTGGTTAAAGGCACTTGCTTGAAAAACCTGACATCCCAAATTCAACTCCACAATACCCACATAAAGCCAGATGCACAAAAGGGCGCATGCATCTGGAGTTCGTTTGCAATGGCAAGAGGTCATAGTATGTCCATTCACTCTCTCTCTCTCTCTCCTCTTGCAAATAAATAAGTTATTTACATATTCACCTATCTGTGTTGGATCTAAGACTAGTCTCTTTTGGAGCTCTTCTACTACACAGTCACACATTTAGCCTCTAAGTGTGCTTCAGCCTAAAGCAGTACTGATGAACCAACAGAAAGAAAGAAAGAAAAAAAAAAGACAAGAAAACAACTCTGGAGTAAATAGAATGCAAGCATATCCCATTCAAATCTGTTGGGCTGCCTGGCTTAGGAAAAGCCACGTGCAATACAGAAACCAAAAGATGTCTACAGGTAAAACGTTGTTTCCTCTACAGCCATTTTCCCCGGCTGTGCACGGCCTCACCCACACAAGCCCCGGTCTTCACACACTGTATGCATCCAGTGAGGGCTGCCACTCATACCAGGGAAGGAGGGGACTTTAATGAAAAGAGGCAGGGAGGAAGAAAACCAGCTTGGGAACTGGGCCGTGCAAGCCATGGCTGGCGTTTCCCCCAGGCAGGACAGCAAGGGAGGTGCTGGAAGTTTAATGATCATTCTCCCAGCTTCCTTCCTAGTTTAGTTTAGTTTAGTTTGGTTTGGTTTAGTTTGTGCTGACCTTGAGATGAGTCTGAGTTGGTGGTCAGTCATAAATCCCAGACTGAAACTCCCAAAGATGATACTGCCTAGAGTTATTGGGTTCATTTTCTCTGCAAATTAAAGAATTGAAGGGCAGGTGCCAGGCGTGGTGGTGCATGCCTTTAATTCCAGAACTTGGAAGGCAGAGGTAGGAGGATCATTGTGAATTTGAGGACAGCCTGAGACTACCTGGTGAATTCCAGGTCAGCCTGGGCTAGAGTGAGACCCTACCCTGAAAAACCAAATAAAATAAAGACAGAAAAGAGTTTAAAAGAATAAAGTTTACTTCAAAGTAAGAGGTAATGAATGCAGGGAGAACACAGTCTCTCCAGGGAGGGGGGGATTCCAGAGCTGGACAAATCCACTACCCCAGTGGGAGCTGGACTTTTATCGAATGAGGGAAGCCTGCCTCCATGATTGGTCAGCATAAAGGAAGATGAAGGTGCTGGCTGGTCCATGATGCGTCCAGCACTACGCAGGTCCCAGAAAGTCCTCCAAGCCAGCCCGCTGGTGGGAAAATTTGCCAGGAAGAAGAAGGAGGAGGGCTGGGGAGATGGCTTAGCAGTTAAGATGCTTGCCTGTCAAGCCTAAGAACTCATGTTCTAATCTCCAGGTCCCACATAAGGCAGACACACAGTGATGCACGTGCATAATGTCGCACATGCACACAAGGGGGCGCACACATCTGGAGTTCATTTGTAGAGGCTGAAGGCCCTGGTGTACCCATTCTCTCTCTCTCTCTCTCTCTCTCTCTCTTTCTGCCTCCCTTTCTCTCTCTCTCTCATAAATAAATAAGTTTAATTTAATTTAAAAAATGGGGGCTGGAGAGATGGCTTAGCAGTTAAGCGCTTGCCTGTGAAGCCTAAGGACCCCGGTTCAAGGCTCTATTCCCCAGTACCCAGGTAAGCCAGATGCACAAGGTGGTGCATGCATCTGGAGTTTGTTTGCAGTGGTTGGAGGCCCTGGTGTGCCCATTCTCGCCCTCTCTCTCTCTCTCTCTCTCTCTCTCTCTCATAAATATTAACTTAATTTAATTTAAAAAATAAAAAAAGAAGAAAGAAGAAGAGGGGTCACCCTCTTTGCCATATTAGGTCTCCATCTTGGATTAGAATAGCCACCTACCAAGAGCCCTGTTTCTCCATCTGTCTGATTAACCAAGGAAACTGTCTAGCTCCTATGGTGTGTGTTTCACCCACCCACCCACACACACATGCACACACGTGCACAAACACACCACAAAGGAATCAAGACACTGATGCTCTAAGTCAGGGTGTTTTATCTTTAGAGGAGCCAAGGTCCCTGGGCCCTGTGGTGGTTTGATTCAGGTGTCGCCCATAAACAGGTGTTCTGAATGCTAGGTTCCCAGCTGATGGAGATTTTGTAATTAACACCTCCTGGAGGGGGTGTATTGTTGGGGACAGGCTTATGGGTGTTATAGCCAGCTTCCCTTTGCTAGTGTTTGGCACACTCTCCTGTTGCTATTGTCCACCTGATGTTGGCCGGGGGCGATGTCCACTCTCTGCTCATGCCATCATTTTCCCCTGCCATCATGGAGCTTCCCCTCAAGTCTGTAAGCCAAAATAAGCCTCTTTTTTCCCAAAAGCTGCTCTTGGTTGGGTGATTTCTACCAGCAATGAGAACCTGACTGCAACAGTAAAGTGGTACTGAGGAGTGTGATTGCTGCTAGATAACTGATTGTGTGGCTTTGTCCTTTTGGAAAAAAACATTTGAAAGATTTGTCTAAAAATAGATTTCAAAAGTAAATTTTGATGTATTACTAACATCATTGGGTTACTCACAAATATTCTTAAAGCTGACATCTTAAGGTGCTCTGGACCTTTTTGTTTTTAGCAGGTCTGGGGGAAGTACCATTAGCAAGTGAGAGAAAGCCTGATGTCCTTAAAAGCAGTTTATATTGGAAATTCTTTTGTCTGACCATGTCCAGGGAAATGACTGAAGGTCTTTGAGTGGCCAAGTGCCCTCCATGCCCAGGACAGAGGGGTTTCTGGGTGGAGAACTGACAGGCCAAGGCACTCTCATGATTGATCCTGTCTTCCTAGTGTCATCGTAACTGATGCTGTATTCAGCTGCCCTGTCTGGCTGCCAACAATGCCAAGGTTTACCTCTCAGTCCCCCAATCACTAGCACTGGGGATAGAGATAGAACATGAGATTTACAACAGATAATAGCTAAAAGTACCAATGTAGTGATAAGACTTAACACTGAGCGACCCAGGAAAGGTAACTGGTTATTTAACTGAACAGAAAAGAGGTAACTAAGGGCTGGAGAGATGGTTTAGCAGTTAAGTGCTTGCTTGGGAAGCCTAGGGACCCCGGTTTGAGGCTGGATTCCCCAGGACCCACGTTAGCCAGATGCAGAAGGGGACACACGTGTCTGGAGTTCCTTTGCAGTGGCTGCAGGCCCTGACGCGCCCACTCGCACGCTCTCTGCCTCTTTCTCTCTCTCTGTTGCTCTCAAATAAATAAATAAAAATAAATAAAAAATCGTTAAAGAGGTAACTAAATAGCTAAGACTCTGTGTGTGTGTGTGTGTGTGTATGTGTAAGTCCAAGTCGGGTCCTTAGGAGGGTAAGTATACATCTTTTATAGTAAACGTGGACTTCCTCTCGTGAAGGAAAACGTGGCCTCGAATGCTTCAATCTCTGTTTCCCAGTCCTGCTCAAGAAGTCAAGAAGAATGTGGTCTTGATTACGTCTTTCCAGTGAATGTTATAGTAAAATTATTAAGTATATCAGCTAAAAGCAGATGAAGGATGAAGGAGCTGGGTGGCCTGATAGAACCATTTATGCTCAAGTCTGATGGCCCCTGCTAGCTTAAGGTGCTCACCAGCTGGGGCACTGAGCACGGGAGCCGGCCTGTTCTCAGAGGGCATCCACTTGTGATGCAGCATGCAAGGTGTGGATCTGTTCCGCTTCCCTCTGGCGTCCTCAGCAGCCGAGCCCTGCACACTGTGATGGAAGTGTTAAGTGTGTTCTCTGTAAGCCTTCTTCCTTAGATTGTCACAGTGGTGTGGTTCCTGTTTTGTTTTGTTTTTTTAATTAAACAATGAGCTGAGGCTTAAAAAAATAAAAAAAGAAATGCAGGAAAGAGAGGGTCATTGAATTTGCAATGTGCTCTTGTGTTTTGGAAATGGCCATGGGCAGTGTGAAGCAGGTTTGCTGGTTGCCTGAATGGAGACCCGACGGGGCCATGAGGATGAACCGTGGATTGCAGTGGAGACTCAGTGGAGATGCCAGGACCACGAGATGGCTGCCAAGGAGAGCTGCCGGCCCCGATGAAGTTTTCCAGGACTGTGAGTAGCCTAGCTGGAGGGGCAGAATTGAAACTCCAGAGACTTGTTGCTGGTTAGAATTATCGGACTCGAAGATTTGTCACTGGCTAGAGTTGTTGGACTTGGAGCTACAGAATTTGATGTTTACCCCCGTTATTTTAAATCTTGTATTGGCTGAATGTTTCTTTGCTATGTCCAATGCCATCTTTTGCAGTGTGAATGTTTATTCTGTGCCATTATGGGTTATTTTTGAGGTTATTTTTTGGTATTATGGCTCAGTTAAAAGACCTTGGATTATGGGGATGTATGAACATCATTGGAATTGATAAAAACTATGAGGACTTTTAAAGTTGGATGAATGTATTGCATTTTACATCATGTGTGGTTATCAGTTTATGGAGGCCAGGGGCGGGATGTGGTGGTTTGATTCAGGTTCTGAATGCTAGGTTCCCAGCTGATGGAGATTTGGTAATTAACACCTCCTGGAGGCGGTGTATTGTTGGGGACAGGCTTATGGGTGTTATAGCCAGCTTCCCCTTGCTAGTGTTTGGCACACTCTCCTGTTGCTATTGTCCACCTGATGTTGGCCAGGGAGTGATGTCCACTCTCTGCTCATGCCATCATTTTCCCCTGCCATCATGGAGCTTCCCATCGAGTCTGTAAGCCAAAATAAACCCTTTTTCCCAAAAGCTGCACTTGGTCAGGTGATTTCTACCAGCAATGTGAACCTGGCTGCAACATGCCCCTTACCTGGTGATCTGTTGGGTGGCATCTCTGAGTTCAGAGACTCCAGATCCTTCCATTGCTGCCTGGTGACATCACCTTAGCTCTCCTGATGGGTCATTCTCAATACACCACAGGGCGATGGTTCTCAGAGGGTGACCTTAGGCCAGGGTCATGGTTCTACCTGAAACCCTGTTAGAAATGCAAGCTCTCAGGGGGTGGAGTCCAGCAATCTATGTTGAACCATCTTCCCACTGAGGAGGACGGGGGTCCACAGAACATACGCCCCCCATCGCTGCCCATCCTTGACGGAAAATTCACATGTCCATCCGTCTAAAGAGCCACACGTATGTCAGTGCACTTTACCCACGTCAGTCCAGGCTGCCATTAACAGAACAGCCCAACTGGGAGGCTTCAGAACCAGATAGAGCTCGTCCTCATGGCTCTCAAGGCCAAGACATCTAAGATCATAGCCCAGAAGACTACGTCTGAGAGGGCTCATCTCCTGCTCGCAAGGTCTCGCTACCAACCTTCTACTTCCACATTCCCACCAGTCACCCCAGCCCATGCACCCAGCCCAGCCTCACAGCCCAGCACCCTCACACGCCTTCGCTCACATGACTCACACCTAACAGCCTGCTCACCACTCTTGCTCCCCTCCACGCTAGGAAAGAGGAAGGTGGCATTCCCCATGCCCACAATGCTTGGGGCCAGAGTATTTTCCACTTCAGATTTTGGGTTATTTGCATATACTTAATAAGATGTCTCAGAGACAGGACCCAAGTCAAAAATGAACTCGTTTATATGTCATATGCAACTATACACATAGCTTGACAGTAATTTTGTTTTTCTTTTTGGTTTTTGAGGTAAGGACTCACTCTAGCCCAAGCTGACCTGGAATTTACTATGTAGTCTCAAGTTGGCCTCGAACTCACAGTGATCCTCCTACCTCAGCCTCCTGAGTTCTGGGTTTAAAGGTGTGCGCGCCTGACAATTTTAAGCAGCATTTTTAGTGTGCCTATTTTTGTTGTTGCTGCTGCTGTTGTTTTATATTTCTTTGGAGTGTGTGTGTGTGCAAGAGAGAGAGAGAGAGATAGGTATAATGTAGCGTGTGTGTGTGTGTGTGGTGTGGTATGTGCATGTGTGTTTGTTGGCAGATGCAGTGCCCCGTATGCACAGAGGCCAAAGGCAAATGTCAGGTTCCCCCTCCGTTGCTCATCTGCTCATTTCTTTGGGACGAGTCTCTTCACTGATTCCAAAGCTTGCCACATTTGTGAGCCCCGGCAATTCCCTCATCTCTGCCCCACAGGACCGGGATTACAGACATACATGACAGAACATGGATTCTGTGGAATCAAACTCAGAACTCAGCAATCTCAGGCCCCCTCAAGCCCCCATGCTCATGCAAGAATTGGTCCAGTCCCGTCACTGTTTCTTTTTTTTTTTAATTTTTTTTTTATTCATTTATTTGAGAGTGACAGACAGAGAGAGAATGAGGCAGAAAGAGAGAGAGAGAGAATGAGCGCTCCAGGGTCTCCAGCCACTGCAAACGAACTCCAGACGCATGCACCCCCTTGTGCATCTGGCTAACATGGGTCCTGGGGAGTCGAGCCTCGAACCGGGGTCCTTAGGCTTCACAGACAAGCACTTAACAGCTAAGCCATCTCTCCAGCCCCCGTCACTGTTTCTTGAGACAGGGTCTCACTCTTTGGCACCAGCCGTCCTAGAACTCACTATGTAGACAGTGGCAAACTTGTGGCAGTCTTCCTGCCTCAAGGTCCTGAGTGCTGAAGTTACAGATGACAGCCACCATGCCCAGAAGACATTGTAGCCTTATCTCTATTCTGGTTTGGGTTTGCGATACTGGGACTTGAACTCGTGGACTCTTGAGTGCTAGGTGTAAGTGCTGGCTTAAATGTGTAGCCCCGTGGACTCAGGCTTGCAGCTTGAGTCTCCAATGGGTGGATCCCTACTGGGGAGGAAGTGCGTCGCTGGGGGCGGATCTTGGAGTCCAGCCCTAGGGTGTGCGGGGAGCAGCTGGGGCTCTGGCTGTCCGTGCTGGCTGTCGGTGGTGGCTTTCTGCCTGGATCTAAGGAAGTGAGCCAGCTTCTTCTGCCATTGATGGTGTTCCCCTAGAATTTGTAAGCCTGAAATAAGCCCCTTCCTCCCGTAAGCTGCTTCGAGTGAAGCTGACTGCAACTCTAGGTTGCAACCATACTGAGTTATGCTCCAGCCCTGCACCTCTGTGCTGACTGTGAATGAATTGTCCACAAAGGGTACCACCTGAGCACTCAGAAACTCGTGAGGGGCTGAGGACATTGCCCTGTTGGTATAATGCTTGCCCAGTGTGCACAAAGCCCTGGGTTTTGATATCCAGCACCACATAAACTGGGCAAGAGGATCAAAAGTTCAGTGATCCTTGACTGCAAAGTGAGTTTGAGACAAGCCTAGGATACAAGTCTCTGTCTCAAAAAAAAAAAAAAAAAAAAGCCTGGAGTTTGGAATATTTTGGATTTCAGGTTTTGGATTCGAGATGCATAGCCTGTATTTAAGGTCTGGCCTCTTACACCCCTCCTCTGAGGCCATGGACACATATCTTGTATGTTAAGTAAAGTGAGTTATCCTTCCCTGACAACCCTGATTAGAACAAGTGCAAGTCCCTAAATAAAGTCATCTCTGGCCAGATGTGGTGGAGAATAGCTTAAAATCCAGCACTCGGCAGGCAGAGGTAGGAGGATCGCTGTGAGTTCAAGGCCACCCTGAGACTACATAGTGAATTCCAGGTCATCCTGGTCTAGCGTGAGACCCTGCCTCGAAAAATAAAATAAAATAACTAAAAAAGGCAACTATGTGTGTGTGATTTTATAGATGAAATAGCTCATATCTATATTACAGATATATTATATGTATATTACACAGATAGCGATCTATCACCACATGCATGTCTATATAACTCAAGTAGCTTGACATAAGACTGCCCACAAAAGGCTGCCCGTCCTGGGTGCCAACAGGCTTAGCTAATCCAGGCTCACTCTCTTCCTCAGCAGGATGGAGATCAGGTGTTAATGGGAAGTCGGGTCACTTCTAGCCCCATCTCTATACTGAACAGCAGTAATTCCATCCTGCATCAAGCCTGCTTGCAGGTCTCCACCTGGAGAGTGGGGCGCAAGTGACTGTGGGGTTGAAAAGGAGCCGCACGGAGTGCCAGGCACTCCTGAACCCCACGCTGAGCTTTCGCCATCCAAATCAAGCTCACAGCTACTTATGTGCAGGTGGAGCTGATGGCCATCAGCACCCCACATCCCTGTCCTCTGCTAACCAGGGCAAGGACAAGCACACCTTGAGGAGAGCCACGAAGGCTGGTCAGGAGCATGGGAATCAAGAAACTGAAGTCAGGAGCCGGGCTGGTGGCGCATGCCTTTAATCCCAGCACTTGGGAGGCAGAGGTAGAAGGATCACGCATGTTCAAGGCCACCCTGAGACTACATAGTGAATTCTAGGTCAGCCTGGGCTAGAGCGAGACCCTACCTTGGAAAAGAAAGGAAGAAAGAAAGAAAGAGAGCCGGGCGTGGTGGCACACACCTTTAATCCCAGCACTCGGGAGGCAGAGGTAGGAGGATTGCCATGAGTTCAAGGCCACCCTGAGACTACATAGTGAATTCCAGGTCAGCCTGAGCTAGAGTGAGACCCTACCTCAAAAAGCCAAAAAAGAAAGAAAGAAAGAAACAAGAAGGAGGGAGGGAAAAAGGAAAGAAAGAAAGAAAGAAAGAGAGAGAGAAAGGAAGGAAGGAAGGAAGAAAGAAAGAAACTGATGTCGGGCTGGGGAAATGGGTCAGTAGTTAAAGGCACTGGCTTACAAAGCCTGTCGCCCTGAGTTCAATTCCCTAATACCCATGTAAAGCCAGATGTGCAGATCATTTGCAGCAGCGAGAGGTTCTAGCATGCAAATTCTCCCTGCCGCCCCCAGTAGATAAATAAAAATTTAACATACACACACACCCCTGATATCTTCTATCAAACAACCCATCTGTCCTGACTTTGAGCAACTTTGGCAGCGTTCACTCCCTCGAGCTAGAACACTAGCTTCTCCGCGTGGTCCCTTGTTTTCCACTCCAGTCTCACTGCCCTCTCCTCCCAGGTCTTTCCTGAAGGTTATTCTTCCCAGCAGTGAGCCCAGAGGTCATTGTTCAAACCTATTTTCTCCTCTGTTTACACCCTCAGCAGTGTCCAACCTACGGTCCACATGTGGCCAAGGAGAACTATGAAACAAAATCATAAACTTACTTAAAACATTGAGCTTTTTTTTTTAGTGATTTATTTTGTAACTTGATTGCATGATTTTCAAGCATGACCTTTTTTAAAAAAAATTTATTTATCTACAGGCAGAGAGAGATAGAGAGACAGACAGAGAGAATGGGCGCACCAGGGCTTTCAGCCACTGCAAATGAACTCCAGGTGCATGCGCCACTGTGCATCTGGCTTTATGTGAATACCGGGGAATCCAACCTAGGTCATTAGGCTTGGCAGACAAGCGCCTTAACTGCTGAAACATCGCTCCAGCACTCAAGCATGACCTTTGTAGATGACAATGGTCATGTCACAATGTCAAAAGGCTACACTCCCTGTGAGATGATTTCTTCCAATTGTATGACCTTGAGTGCCATTTAAATGGTAGTAAGGCCAGGTGTGATGGTGCACACCATTAATCCCAGCACTTGGGAGGCAGAGGTAGGAGATTTCAAGGCTACCTGAGGGTACATAATGAATTCCAGGTCAGACTGGGTGAGAGCAAAACCCTACCTCCAAAAACCAAAAGAGAGGAAGAGAGAGAATAAATGGTAGTAAGCCTCAAACTCTAATTTCAGCTCAGCCCTCCTTCTAAAGCCCTTGGCTTATATGTCCAAGTGTCCTTGGTGTGTCCATTTGAAGTCCTCCTAACCTGGACATCACTGAAATTTAATCCTACCCCTGCCCTCTTTACCCCAAAACAGAACTTCCCCTTCTTCGGAGGTGGAAACCCACCACTGCTGCCACCAGGCCCAAGGGTCCTAGAGGTGTCCCTCGCCTGCATTTTCCTCTTCTTCCCTACCAGCACCCCATCCATCAGCAAGCCCTGGCAACGCAGCCTCCCAGCCACACCCCAAGGGCCAGGGTGACGGCTCAGCGGCTAAGAGCACTTGCTGCGCAGGCGCGACTACCTGAGTTCAATCATTGGCGCCCACTGCGCACGCCCGGAATCCCAAAACGCTGAGGTGGACAGACAGGAAGATCCCTAGGGCTCGCTGGTCAGCAAGTCTAACTGAAAAAATAGTAATAAGGGCACACTCCAGGCTCAGTGAGAGACTCTGTCTTAAAGAAATAATGAGGTAGGAGAGCAATGTCCTCCTCTGGTCTTCACATGTGTGCACACCCATGCACACGCATCTGCACATACACATGTGCACACACACCCTAAGCCAGACCACACATCCTCACCTCACCATCTCTCCATCCCTCCATCTGCTTTTCATCCGCCTTCTGTCTGTAATCAGACATGCCTCCAATCCATTCCTCTGAGCCTCACAGCATCTAGAGCCACTCATCACTGGTCAGTCCATGCAACGGACTAGCCATGCAAGAGTGAGCCTTTCAGACACCAGCATGAAGTAGAGCCAGGCAGGCAGGATGGGCCTTGAGCACGAGGCAGAGGCCATCAAACCTTCTTGCTCACCATCAGGGAGAGAATTTTAACTGGAAAAGCTGGAGTCAGATTTGTATCAGAAAGATAACTAGCAGCCATAACAGGGGCAGATCAAAGGGGGCAGGTCTAAAGGCAGCAAGACCAGCTGGGGTAACCCTACACTAGTCTAGATGAATCGGGGGCAGAGCACAAGAGCTCAAGAAAAGAAGATTCCATAAAGGAAAGGTGGAGGGAGGGCTAATCAAAATCTAAGAGGATATAAATAAATCATATGGAAACCTACTTTTTTGGACAATGGAACACTCAGGAGCCATAGATTGTTGCTAGAAAATTTTCAGTGCCAGGGATGGGATACCTTCCAGTGAATTGTTGGCCAGGGAGGTCCCTGATGCCCCCAAAACATTTTAGGCCATTGTCAAGGAATAGAGGGTAAGACCCTATTGCTGAAGACTCCACATACTTGGGCTGCAAGGCCACTAAGAAATCCTGCTGGAACTGATCTGATAACCTCCTCCATGTAGACCAGCTGAAAGAAGCCATTTTGCATGCAGTTCAATGGGAGAAAGAGAAATCACCAGTGAAGATACTCAACAGTGGACACTGCAAGCCTTAAATTTGGCCAGCCAGGACAAATGAGCCAACAGGTACAATAGTGGCACGTCTATCATGGTGGAAACCAACTGCCCTCTAATTAGACTGGAGGCCCACTCCATGGGAGGGAATACATCCCTGATACTGAAAACTTAAAACAGGGGTAGTCATGAGCCCTAGGGGTGTAACGTCTGCTGCTGTCTGGCAAAATTTATATACCATGCTCATCAAACTGCCCAGTAAACACTTCTCTCAATGTTCACACCCTTATATTAATGCTACTCTCACTTTTGGTAGAGAATCTTCTCTTTTCAGATGGCAGTGACCTTGGAATGACTCAGAAGGCATCATAGTGCTGGAAAGAAGTGACCGGAGTGCTCAGTACTGCAATATCTCTATCACACCTTCCAAGGCTCAGGATCTAATGTGGAAGAGGTGGCGGAAAGAATGTAAGAGCCAAAGGAAGGGTAGGACTCACAACGTGCTCCTCCAGACACAAAATGGCCTGGATATCCATGACCTCACAGTGCTTGACACTACCTACGCAAGACCATCATAATAGGAGGAAAAGATCATGACATCAAAATAAAAGAGAGACATTGAGATGGCGAGAATGGAGTTTCAAAGGGGAAAGTGGGGGGGAGGCAGAGTATTCCCATGGGATTTTTTTTAATAACCATGGAAGTTGTTAATAAAAAAAATTTTTTTGAAAGAAAAAAAGAAGATTCCAGAGAGAGAGGTGTGGCCCTGGGAGCAAGCCCAGGCCAGAGGACAGGCCCTGCCCAGATGATAGACTGCAGGGGGCCTTGATTTTGCAACCGCCCAGCTGGGCCAGCTCTGGCAGCCCCGGGCCAGCTCTCTAGAGGCATTGTGCCTCCTGTAGCCAGCGCCCAGGATGTCCAGTGAGGACCAGTCCCTGCCTGTCAGCAGAACCCTCTGTTCTATACAGGTGGGGTTGGCAGGGTCCACAGTCCCCTACGAGCTCCAGCCGCCCAGCTCAGCCTAGGGATAGACAGCTGAGCCCCTTCTCCGCTCGAGTCCGAAGAGGCCGGGCCTCGGGCCCAGTGAAGTCACAGTCTGGGACACAGCCCTGGCTCCCCGCCCGCCCACGGAGGCTATATTTGGAGCGAGACAACTCCCTAAAGACACAGAGCTAGGGACCCACCCTGTGTCGCTGCCCGGACCAATGTCACCGTGTCTCCAAGCAGCGTGGCTGTCACTTGCAGTCACTTGTTTGTTGGTCCGTTCCACAAATATTTGTTGAGCCCTAGTGTGAAGCGGCAGGCACACCAGGCTGCACGTCTGACACGCACCCATCCGCGGCCATGTGGGTATTCGCACCTAAACAGAGATGGCAGGGCGCCCTCCCCCAACTGTGGGTTGGCGATGGTGACTCAGAATCAGGTGCACAGGCCTCTCCGGGTTACCTGTGTGCACGCGCCAACTGGCATGTGCTCTCCGAGGAGGGGCGATGACTAAGCCACCAGGCAGCTGGGTACCTGCGTGGATGTGTTTGTGGGTGCCCAGTGAGCACAGGCTCTCGCTCCCTGGGGGCTGGGGGTTGTGACTCAGCTCTCAAGGTGACCAGAAACCCGCAAGCCAGCTGTGACTTTTCAGCCTTGCCCACTTGCCAAGGCAAACAATGCCGGGTACAAAGAGTCTCTCTCAGAGTGTGCGTGGAGACTGGGGAGCCTGCCTTGAGGAGGCAGGGGAGATTAACAGTCCCAGCCCAGAAGCGTTAGCCATGGGGCACCCCCTGCACCTCTGGGGGGTCTCCTCTGCTCTGCCCTGACTCCAGCCTCCGCCCTAGAGCATCCGGCCCAGGGAGGGATACAAGGATGTGCCCTACAAGCTGCCCATGTCCCTGCCACACCCCAAATCCCCCCCCGTTCCAGCCCTTCCAATCTCCCGCGTCTCAGGGAGCAGAGCCGGAGGACCACTGCTGACCCCTTGGGACTCCAGGCTCCCCGCTGCCCCATCTTCACCTCTGGGTCGCATCTCTCCCTAGCTGTCTCTGTCCTTATCTGTCCCCAGTCTATCTTTGTCTCTTCTCCCAGTCAGGCTGTCTGCAGCAGAGGCTTCTCAAGGGCTGAGGTGCTGACAGAGTGGGGGGCGGGGGGAGGGGGGAGGTTGTGGAGTGGACACTCCGTGTCCCTTCTCCAGCCTTATCGACAAAACTGAAGTCACTGCTTGGTGGGGGCTCGGGTTGGAATTTCGCCCTTAGATGACCTTGCGGGTTCACTGGGGCCTCCGCAGGGACAACCAGGGTCGGGGAGTCAGGAAGCAGGCCCCTTTGCTCAGTGGATGCTGACCCGTGCCCCCCCAATCCCCCCCATCGCCGATCGGGGAGGGACAGCCCGTCGTGGGCCACTCCTGAGCCACGGGGACGCAGCGCAGGGCCCCGGCGGCTCCCAAAGGAAATTCCTAGGGGCCCGGGGGGGGGGGCGGGCAGGGCGGCCACATGACCCCCATCCGCTGGCCTCGCCGCCCGCCCGCCCCGGGCGAGTGGCGGGGAGGCCCTGGCACGGGGACACCTCACTCTGTCCAGCATGCCTGTGTCCCCTGGAGACAACTGCCCCGAGCCTCGCTCTCCGCATCTGTGAGCTAGGAGAAAGGCGCCAAGCCCCTGAGTTGCCAAGATGAAATGAAATCACGCCCCGGCTGGCTCCCAGCGGCGCTCGGGGCTCGCGGCTTTGCACCGACAGGACCGGGGATCGGCGGCCCATGCGCCCGCCCCGACCCCGCGGCGACTGCGGCCCCGGGACCCGCGGGCGCGGCGCACGACTGCCACCTAGCGGCCGCACGGCGCCTGCGCAGCACTGCCCCGGGGCCGCCAGGCTTGAACCAGACAACCTTAAAAACCTTAAAACTCGCTGAATATGCCAGGATATGGGATCCCACACTTGCCTTTTCTTACTTTTCCACATCAGGTATTGTATTACTTTTTGATAGGAAAGAAGGTACAATGTTTTACACTTTTGAGACAAGGCCTCATGTAACCCAGGCTGGCCTTGAACTCACTGAGGATAAAGATGACCTTGAACTCTTGATCCCTTGCCTCTCTACCTTACTAGGGTTACAGGAGTAAGTTACCATGTCTAGCTTTACAATAGTTCTGTTTTCTTGTGTTATTTATGACACGGAGAGGGAGAAACAGGTCCAGTTCAACCTGCCCATCAGAGGGATTTGGGAACTGTTCAGCTTGTAGAATGTTTTTGTGAAGATTCGCTGGGAGAATGGAGGCCCAGGACTTGAGAAGCATAAGGGTGACTTTTATATATGCTGGGACTGGCTTTCTTCTTCTCACTTTGTTGTTGTTGTCCATCGAGGTAGGGTCTCACCCTAGCCCAGGCTGGTCTCAAACTCATGGTGATTCTCCTACCTCTGTCTCTGTTTCACCACCCACTACGCCAAGATTGGTACTGGCTTTCTTTCTTTTTTTGCCGAGGTAGGGTCTCACTCTATCCCAGGCTGACCTGGAATTCATTATGAAGTCTCGAACTCACGGCAATCCTCCTGCCTCTGCCTGCCGAGTGCTGGGATTTAAGGCGTGGGCCACCACTCCCGGCAGGACTGGCTTTCTTTAGGAAGAAAGGAGTTAGTGTCCCCAACCTCAGGGTGGGGTGGGGTAGATGCTCCAGTGGACCAGGAACTCCTGAGCGGAAAGCTGCGGACCGGTCAGGCATTGTCTTCTGTGGGGTAGGTGAGTATTTGAGGTATTTCCCTAACTCTCCAGAAGCCTTGCATGACAGCCGCACCACAGCCGCCTGTCAGCCAACCAGCAGAAATCCCCCCAGTGTGGCCTGACCCCGCGGGGCTGGAAAGCCCCTCCTCTTCATGAAAGTCTCTGAAGGAAATGCGCCCTGACAGAATGCCAAGGTGGGTGAGAAGTGGCTCTGTCATGTATGCCCTCACCAATGAGGGGTAGGGGGCAGGGGGCCATAGGGCACCTTCAAGTGTGACCCCAAGAAGCACATCACCTGTACAGCATCCCTCTGAGAGCACACAGCCCGAGTCCAACAAATTCAAGTGACATGGAGAGGTAGAAGTGTCACTGCTGGCCCAGCCCAAGTCCCCTCAGGGCCTGGGCAGGGGGTGGGGGGTACATGTATGTAGCTTGGTTCTTTTCATACGTTTTTTGAAAATATTTATTTATTTATTTAAGAGAGAGAAAAGGGAGCTGGAGGGATGGCTTAGTGTTTAAGGCACTTGCCTGCAAAGCCAAAGGACCCAGGTTTGATTCCCCAGGACCCATGTAAGCCAGATGTACAAGGTGGTGCATGTGTCTGGAGTTCATTTGCAGAGGCTGGAGGCCCTGGTGTGCCCGTTCTCTCTCTCTCTCTCTCTCCCTCTCAAATAAATAAATAAAACTATATCTTTTAAGAGAAAGAGAGAGAGAAAGAGAGAATAGGTGCACCATGGCCTCCAGCCTCTGCAAATGAACTCCAGACGCATGTGCCACCTTGTGCATCTGGCTTTACGTGGTACTGGGAAATTGAACCTGGGTCCTTTGGCTTTGCCAGCAAGCACCTTAACTGCTAAGCCATCTCTCAAGCCCAAATTATACATATATATATATATATATATATATATATATATATATATATATATACACACACATATATATATAATAGCCTTCATTATCATATTTTTATATATATTATGATGCATTTTGACATTACTCATACTCACCCCCTCATTACCCTCTCCTGTCCTCCTCCCACTCCCATTGGTCCCTTTCTTCTTCCCAATTAGCCCCCCTTATACTTTTCTTTTTCTTTTTTTTGGTGCCCCCACTTTAATTAGGATTGCTTGTGGGAGCTCAGGCAAATTTGCCAGTGGCTACACTACTGGAGAAAATGTCTCCCCTGCTCAGCAACCATTAACAGCTCATGAACTATGCCCACCCCCATAGCAGAAAAGAATTTCAAGACAAAGTTTGGCAAGTATTAAGAGAGGAACTCACCTCCTCACCTAGGTGCCTTCGCAGTAGCTATCTACAATTATAGGGTTTTGATACTACTTAATCTTTATTTTATTTTTTATTTGTTTATTTGAGAGTGACAGAGAGAGAAAGAGGCAGATAGAGGGAGAGAGAATGGGCACACCACTGAAAATAAACTCCAGATGCGTGCGCCCCCTTGTGCATCTGGCTAACATGGATCCTGAGGAATCAAGCCTCGAACCGGGGTCCTTAGGCTTCACAGGCAAGCGCTTAACCACTAAGCCATCTCTCCAGCCTGATACTACTTAATCTTAAACTCTGTTCAGGTTCTAGGAAAGGTATGTGTTCTTATCCACAGGATTCTGTCCTTGAAGAAGAGACTGTCTGTAGGTAACCAGGCAGGCTTGCAGCTGGAGACAGGAGTGTGAGTAGAGATAGATCTGGGGCTGGGGATGTAGCTCCGTTGAGATACAATATTCCTCAAAGGGATTCTTCCATACTTTGCACAGGGCTGGACTAAGGTATAGTTCATTAGCCATTTTAACAATCTCACTGGTGTTTCTCAGACAGGGGAGCCCTGTTCTTTTGCAGGTGGTCAGCTCAGTTACAACAGAAACTCCTGGCTGTCGGCCAGAGAGAGATGGAGATGAGACCCAGGAGTGTGCATGTGTGTGCGTGTGTGGTGTGTGTGCCCTTGTCCTTTCTCCTCTCATGCCCCTTCTATTTCCTATCTTGCCTCAGAACCATGACCCCAGGTCTGTGGGACTGAACCTGGGCTCCTTCCCAGCTTCTTTATATATATATAAAAACTAATTTTTGATTGCTTTGTTTGAGAAAGAGAGAAGGAGAAAGAGAGAATGGGCATGCCAGGGTCCCTAGCAAGTGCAAACGAACTCCAGATGCATGTACCACCTCATTCATCCGGCTTACATGAGTACTGGGGAATCAAACCTGGGTCCTTAGACTTCGCAGGCAAATGCCTTAACCACTAAGCCACCACTCCAGCCCTCTTTCTCAGCTTCAGCACTGAGCATTCTGGAAAGAAGCCCTTCACTGCCAGCTTCCAGCTCAGTATGGTAAGGGCTACGAGGCCCTGGGACCCTGGGATAAAGTATCAATGGCTTGTGTCCCCTGTAAACAGGCTTTTCGGGCAGAAAAGTGCCTGGTTTTGCAGCCTGGGACCGCGACTCTACTCCTCTATTAACTTCCTCGGGAGGGGGACCAGCGAGCATGTGGGTAGCAGCAATCCTGGGGCCCCTGAAACCAGACGGGGTGCTCAGTGCTCCTGGGACACTCATGGCTGAGAGCAAAGGAAGGGAGACAAAGGCAGTCAAGTTGTTCTCTGAAACCCACCAAAGCAGAAAGAAGGACCGTGACTGTAGCTCACTTCCTAGACTGGCTGCTCAGCGTACCACATAGACCGTATGTGGTGGCACTGGAGACAGATCAGAAGTTCAAGGTCACCCTTGGCTACATAGTGAGTGGGCAGCATAAGACCATGTCCAAAAAAAAAAAAAAAAAAAAAAAAAGAAAAAGAAAAAGCAGAAAGTATTGTTTGAGGAGGAAGAGAGGAGAGGTGAAATGGGACAGGGAAGGGGCGCTTTCTGACAGGGAGGCGAGGGCAGCTGAACACAGCTTGCCTTTGCGCCCCGAGAGCCCCTCTCTCCTCTGGTCCCCTGCTGACCTGACCATTGCAATGGAGGGGCAGACTTAAACAGAGGCCTGCATTCCTGTGGGTGCACAGCCCCCAGACAGCGCGAACTACGTTTGTGTGGTGGAAACAGGAAAGGGAAGCCAAGTCTAGCCTGGAATCCGGTGCCCGCCACAAGTGCACCCACTACCCAAGGCCGAAGACTCAGCAAACTGCGAAGGGCCAATGGAAGCTTAGCTCAGGACTGGCAGGGGTTGTGGCCCCCCATCCTGCACATAGGACGCGGGGGTGTGGTGCAGGCACACCGAGAAGTAAAGCGCTTTCACCCTGATGTGAAGGGACCCGAGAGGAGGCAGATGGCTGACAAACAGCACCCTAGATGAGGGTCACATCAGGTGTGGACTGGCCACGCCAGGCCTTCTCTGCCAAGGGAAAGGTCTGGGTAAGGTCCGGAGCTTGCCACGGCACACTTGCATTTTACGTTTTTCTGAGTTATTTACTTTTCTTTCTTACTGTTTATTTGCAAGGAGAGAAAGAGAGAAAGTGCCGCATGTGAGGATCTCTTGCCACTGCAAATGAACTCCAGGTGCCTGTGCCACTTTGTGCATCTGGCTCCACGTGGGCACTGGGCAATTGAATCAGGCCGTCGGGTTTTACGAACAAGCGCCTTTAACCACTGAGCCATCTCTCTAGCCCTTGATTTAAATATTTATTAAAGTGAGTGTGAGACAAAGAGGCAGAGAGAGAGAACGGGCACACCAGGACCTCTAGTCACTGCAAACAAACTCCAGACACAAGTGCCACCCTATCTGGCTTTTACATTGGTACTGGAAAATTGAACTCCAGTCCTTAGACTTTGCAGGCAAATAAGTGCCTTAACCACCGAGCCATCTCTCTCCAGCCTTTTTTTTTTTTTTGAGGTAGAGTTTCACTCTAGCCCAGGCTGACCTGGAAGTCACAACGTAGTCTCAGGGAGGCCTCAACCTCAGGGCAATCCTGCTACCTCTGCCTCCCGAGTGCTGGAATTGTTTGGCTAGTACGCTCAACAGGATGTCAGTCTGAGGGACATCCCCAAAGCTGCACCTCAGGAGTAAGTTCTGACACACCACAGCCCATCGTCACCTCTCCACGGGTGGAGACTTGGATATTTTTTATCTATTGCGGGGGAGGGGGGAGGAAGGGAGGGAGGGAAAGAATGGGTGTGCAAGGGCCCTCAGCTGCTGCAAACAAACTTGATATGCACACCCCCTTGTGCACATGTGCGACACTGCACCCTTGTCACTGAGTCTGGCTTACGTGGAACCTGGAGATTTGGACATGAGTACTCAGGTTTCGCAGGCAAGTGCCTTAACCAATAAGCCATCTCTGATTTACACAGAGCTGCTATGAATTCTCTGGTCTTAGGTGGACATAAGCCTAACTTTTCCTGCATGGACTGCAGGGCCACAGGTAAATGTTGTCTGTCTTTAGCTTTAGTGGATTTTCCTTAATAGTCTCTCCAAGTTGAGAAGCAATTTTTCTTAGCTTTTTTCCTTTTTTTTTTTGTTTGCTTTTGTTTTTGTTTTTGAGGTAGGGCTTCACTCTAGCCAAGGATGACCTGAAATTAGTCTCAGGCTGGACTTGAACTCACAGTGATCCTCCTACCTCAGCCTCCTGAGTGCTGGAATTAAAGGCAAGTGCCACCATACCTGGCCTTAACTTTGTTTTTTGTTTTTCAAGGTAGAGTCTCACTCTAGCTCAGACTGACCTGGAATTTAGCACATAATCTCAAGCTGGTCTCAAACTCACAGTGATCCTCCTACCTCTACCTCCCAGATGCTGGGATTGAAGGCATGCACTACCACGCCCGGCTTCCTAACATTTTATTGACCACCTCCACACATATATACAACATACCCTGATCATAGCCCCCTCCCCCCACCATCCCTAGCCTCCCTTCCTACATGCCCCTGCACTGAACACCTTTTCAACTAGCCTGAGGAGCAACTTTTACAGCCCGGTACATAGCCGGGCCTGGTGGTGCAGGAGGACTGCAAGTTAAAGACCTGACTAGGTAAGTGAGTTCAGGGCCATCCTGGGCAACTTAGTAAGATCCTGTATTAAAAAAAAAAAATCTGAGCCAGGCATGGGCACACACCTTTAATTCCAGCACTTGGGAGGCAGAAGTAGGAAGGTCACCGTGAGTTCGAGGCCACCCTGAGACTACATAGTGAATTCCAAGTCAGCCTGGGCTAGAACGATACTCTATCTCAACAAGTCTCCCTCCCTCTCTCTCTCTCTCTCTCTCTCTCTCTCTCTCTCTCTCACACACACAATCTGGGACTATATAACTCAGTGGTAGAGAGCTTACCTAGCATGCAACCAGCCCTGATTTCAAGCCCCTCTATGTTCTGATAACAGGACTTGTCTCCCTGTACAGCAGGTGGTCTTACTGACATTTTAGGCCAGAATATTCTGCCACGCATGGGGGGCTGGGTAGTGCATGACGGGATGTTGGGCACACCCCTGGCTCTACCTACTACATGCCAGCACCACTTCTAGTTAGGGAAGCCACAGATGTCTCCAGACCTTGCCAAATGTCCCACTGGGCGGGGGGGGCCGGGGGGGGGGGAAACTACCCCAAATGGAGAACAGCTGTATTAGAACAAAGACAGCTTTTGCAAACACCATCTTTTCCTTCTCTCCCTCTCTGTGACAGGGAAAGACCAGCTTTCCAATACACATGCGGGATTGAGGGAACCTCCTCCAGCCACAGTAAGTGTTTTTTAATCTTGGCAACCGTGCAAGCCAAAGCAGAAAAACCACACTGTTTATTCTGGTGAAAGGAAAACTGAAAGGCACAGGGAGAAAACCTGAGAAAACAGAGGTGAGAGGATTTGGAGGCTAAGGGCAACAATGAGGGTAAAATCATTCTGTAAGTTCCCGTTCTCAAGCTGACGCATCGGCCGGCTGAGGTTCCCACATCCGCGACTCAAACACCAAACATGAGGCCAACTGCTAACTTCTTGGGGTCTCGACTCCAAACCCAGTGTTGTCGGGAAGTGTCCCTAAGCCAATGTACACATCATCATGTGTAAGCATGCACACACACACACACACACACACACTCTGCTCCACTGTTCTATTAAACCAGACAGTCTACAATGCATGAGGTTCTGGTACATTTAATTTTCTTATTGAGTCCATTTTACTAAAAAAAAGAAAAAAGGACAAAAAACATACAAAACATTTTAATGGATCTTAGAAAACTTAGCAAAAAATTAAGAAATTTGAGCATATTATGTTGTACAATGCATAGGTAAGAACGCTTGAAAATTACAAATATTTTGTTCCCTCTCAATATAGCAAATCACAAGAAGCCAGATTTTTAAAACACTTTTCATGCATAATTCCCATTGGTAATCCTATTCTTAGTATGGAAAAGGACTGACTATGACATTCAAACATTCCTGAAAATTTCTGTACAGTAATTACAAATGGAAATCCAAAGGGTCTGAAGGCACTTTGACAGCTGAAACTGCTTTAACTATCAGGGGGGATTCAACTAGCATCACCCCAGATGGGGCTCACATAGTTCACTTCTATGCTGTCTTCTACAGCCAAGGTTTTAAGATGCTTGCTTTTGGGACACAGTACCACTAAAGCCAATGTGTAAGTCAACAACACTACACATTGCACACACACCTTCTGCCTTCTGTGACGTGGGGGCAGATGGTCTTCAGGCTGATGACCCAGGCCAGAGAGTGTGGTGCACAGAAGCCCCAGGCCATGTTTCCAGCGAGTAGTGGAAAGGCTAGATTTAAGGAGGGAGGATCCACAAGGCAGAAACTGGCATAGCCCACCCCCACCCCACCCCACCATGGGCTAATGGACTCCTGAGACCCCCCTTCTCTCACCTCACACTTCTACGGTCTCGTTCCCTGTTCTCTGTTAAGGACACTGGAATCCCCTGTGACACAATTCAACCACAGCAAAGGTCCTGTTCCTCACTGGTCTAACACACCTGTCCACTGCCGAAAACACTGGTAAGTGGCCAGACAGAAACCAGCACCAACATGAGCTCATGAAGGCTCCCTACAAGGATATTGGAGATAAAAAACCAACGCTTTATAAAGGCAACTCTAAGAGATCATTAAATAAAGTTATACTTGCATTAAACAGCCCAACACTTTAAGACTAATTTCCAAAGACTATTTCATTGGCAAATGTTTTCCAGTCATAAAAGGTCAAGATTCATGGAGTTATATTCCAGTTTCCCGTCAGGTAAATAAATACTCTGAAATCTCTAAAGTCGCACACTCTAGATGGGTCTTTTTGAATGGGCTTCCTCACTGCTCTGAGGCAAGTAGTGCAATGAAAACACATGAGACTCTAACCACTCTACTCAATTCTGCCTTTTCTGTGACAACTAAATTACCCTTACACTTCTGTACAATATTAAATATCATGGCTGCCCATGGAGTTCTGCTGCTTATAAATTACTAGCAGTGAGGGAAGGCTTAACTTCATAAGTACTATCTCCAATCAAAATCAGATTATATACGAAACCCTTCCTCAATACTTGGCTCAAATGAGATGCACAGATCCCAGCTTCCCTGTTACAGTTCCTTTCCTGGACGCCTCCTCCACTTCACCCACAGAGGAAGGGAAACAGAAAAGCTGCCCTCCCGATGACAGTGACCATGGCAGCCTGGCGAATGCCAACATCCTCGGGACACTTCACATCCAATCAGCCACATACGGTAGGCCTCCGTCGTCGGTGTGCGTGCGATCTGGTCACAAAGCTCCCAGTCGATGGTTATTTCCACTGAGCCTCCCTACCTCTCACCAGATGGTGCATGAGAGGAAGCACATGGCTCTGCCAGGGAGCCAGGGCAGAATGAGGCTGAGGGCATGGGCCAGGGGGATGCTTTGCTTTGAGGCGAGGGTGAAGGAAACAGGAAGGTGCAAATGACGGTCAGAGAAAGCAGGCTGGGAAACCTCACCCACCAGATTACTCTAGAAGGGCACCCAGGAGATGACAGCGACTCCGTGACTCGCCATCAGAGCACCAACAGCGAAGGCCTGCCAAGTCACCTGGCACTGGTGGGCAAGCTGACTGGCACTGCAGAGAGGACCCAGGGATCCGCACAGACCCGGTCTGCAAGTGCTGAGCAGAATGTGGCGTTCAGCAGGGAAGGCGGACGTCTCTCTCTTCAGGAATGGTCCTTGTTTGCAGGAAGCAGCACATGGACCCCACTGGCGCGTGAGGGTCGAAGAGTTAGAACAGCAAAGCTAGTTTCTTTTGTCCTGGGCACAAAGCTCTCGGCAGTAGCGATAAGGTGATTTAGAGGACTTCTGCGCGCGTGCGCAGTCACTCCGTGGTCTTTTTTTCTTTCCAGTTCTTCTCTCTCTCCTCCAGCTCCGCCTGGGTGAACGCTGCGGGCCCCCAGTTAGTGATCAGGTGAGGGTTCTTTGAACCTATGCGACAGGCATGCGTTCAGTGAGGAAAGCCTTACACCCTCCAACCACCCACCATTTCTCCATGACGAAAACATAACCTTTCTACTTCAAGAATACCCTGGGCAGCCGGGCGTGGTGGCACATGCCTTTAATGACAGCACTCGGGAGGCTGAGGTAGGAGGATCGCCATGAATTCGAGGCCACCCTGAGACTAACAGTGAATTCCAGGTCAGCCTGGACTAGAGTGAAACCGTACCTCAAAAAAAAGTAAAAAAAAAAGAATACCCTAGGCTGGAGAGAGAGATGGCTCAGCGGTTAAGGCACTGACCTGCAAAGCCTAAGGATCAGAGTTCGATTCCCCAGTACCCACATAAAGCCAGATGCACTAAGGAGCATGCAACTGGTGTTCATTTGCAGTGCCAGGAAGCCCTGGCACACCCACACACTCTCTTTGAGGCTGCCCCTTTCTCTTTCTTCTCTCAAATAAATTAATTCATTAATTTTTTTTTAAACACCCAAAAAAGCTGGGCATGGTGGCGCACGCCTTTAATCCCAGCACTTGGGAGGCAGAGGTAGGAGGATCGCCAAGAGTTCGAGGCCACCCTAAGACTACATAGTGAATTCCAGGTCAGCCTGAGCTAGAGTGAAACCCTACTTCAAAAAACCAAAACAGGGCTGGAGTGGTGGCTCAGCGGTTAAGCGCTTGCCTGTGAAGCCTAAGGACCCTGGTTTGAGGCTCGATTCCCCAGGACCCACGTTAGGCAGATGCACAGGGGGCGCATGCATCTGGAGTTCATTTGCAGTGGCTGGTGGCCCTGGTGTGCCCATTCTCTCTCTCTCTACCTCTTTCTCTCTGTCTGTCACTCTCAAATAAATAAATAAAAATAAACAAAAAAAAATGAACAAGAACATTAAAAAAAAAAAAAAGCCAGGTATGGTGGCGCACGCCTTTAATCCCAGCACTTGGGAGGCAGAGGTAGGAGGATCTCTGTGAGTTCAAGGCCACCTTGAGACTACATAGTGAATTCCAGGTCAGCCTGAGCTACAATGAGACCCTACCTTGGTGAGGAGGGGGGAAGCACACAAACTAAAGGGACTGCAAGATGCACACTTGGCGCTCTTACATAATACAGAAAGTTACCCTCAGAGGCTTTGCCTAAGTACAATTCAAATACACAATACAACAGAAGATAAAGACATGCTTGGTTCATATTACCTGGCTCTATCAACCGTATCAGCCCCTCATGGTGGGCCACTTTGTCCCTCCAGCTCTTGGTCGTGTTAGCTGCCATCTCCAGCTTCTTTTTAACCCCCTAGGACAAAGGGACAGTTTCAGAACCAAACAGTAAGGATGAGTCCCGCACTGGATGCCCCTCAACAAGCAGGAGCCCTGTCTCGGCAGTGTCACCGGAGCTCAGGCTCAGAGGGTTAAGCGGTGTGCTGGAGACGACGCGGCAGTGCTGGGCCGGAAGCCGGGCCCTCTGATCCCGAGACTCTCACCGTGTTCATGGGGGAGTTACGATCCTTGGGGCCTATCCACCGCAAACCCACCCTTCACTGACCCACCTACGCTACTGGGTGAATCTCCCTCACCAGCTGGCATCGCCAACCTTGTCAGGAGCAGACACTGAGCTGACGTACGTGCTCTCTCCGGGGGACACCATGGTGCCCAACGAGGCTGTGTGTGTCAGCACCCAGAGACTTGTGCCAGCCTCACACCTCAGCCACCTCTCTGCCACCATGCGCCCTTCCAAGGAGGTCTGAGTCACCACACTGGGGGGGGGCGGTGAGGGGTCAGGAGCAAGTGACCTCCTACAGGTGTGAGCCTCTCCTGTGTCCTTGGAATTCATTCTGCAGCTTGGCAGGGAACCCTCTGTTCATATTCCCGTGCGGTTCCTGTCTCCTGACTGGTGGACAGACAGACAGACCTCATGCTCTTTAAAATCTTCCTCTTTCTTCCCTGCACTAAATGACATCCTTCCTGTAGAACATGCTGACAGCTAAGCAAATATTCTGTTACTCAAGAATGTGAGGTTTTGGGTTTTGGGTTTTTTTTTTTTTTTTGTCTTTGGTTTGGTTTTTGCAAGGCTGGGGACGGAACCCAAGGCCTCATGGGTGCTCAGCAAGCCCTCTACCACGGAGCTGCTGAACGGTAGCCCCGGCCCTACAGAACGCTGTCGATAAGGAGCCACGCAGGCAAGTGCAGGGCTGAGTGCAGACACCTCATACTGCTCCAGGGCCTGCTTCCGCTCGTGCTCCAGCCGCGCCAGCTGCGCCGTGGCCTCCTGCAGGGCCTGCTCCTTCACGATGCGCTGCTGCTCCAGCTCCTGCTTCTCTGCCTCGGTGGTCTGAATGGCCTGCTGCTGCTCCAAGCGCCACTTTTCCAGCTCCGCCCTCTTGGCAGACTCCTCCTCCAACAACCTGCAGCGCGGAGGAGACTCGATCATGTCCTGCCTCACACCACAGCAGGCTGTGACGGGGTACGCATTTCAGACAGGGGAATTCTGTCTTCAAATGCACCTCTCATTTTACAGGGAGGACAGTGGGAACCAGAGAAGCACCTATCCACAAAGCTGCAAGCAGCCCACGTATCCTGCTCCAAGCTCTGTCCGTAAGAGAAAAAGAAAGAAATACAACATTTAGGCAAGGCTGACTGTGTGCTGGGCACTGGCTGACAGTCAGGTGTACGCTCCTCAGTCCCCGCATGTACTTAAGTGCTATGACTATATTCACGTGGGGACGAGGAAAGTGAGGCAAAAGCTTAGTCATCCAGCTGCCAGGTGGTGGGGCCAGGTCGAAATCTGTCTGGTCGCTACAACATGAAGACATCTCTTCATCTAACAAAAACCTACTACCAGGGAAAAGCTGATAATTAAAGTAATGAAGATGAAGGGAGAAAGAGCTACCATGGGGAGACCAGCAGATGCTGGTCACTGAATACATGCCAGGCCCTTTATCTCCTTGGCTGGGCCCCAACAACCTTGGGAGGTCTCAGCCCCCCATTACAGATAAAGCAGTGGAAAGCACAGTGATCGCAAGTACGCCACACAGCTCACAGTGGATTTCCCCCTAGCTGTGTGGGACTCCCAAGTGTTAACAGACTGCCTAGTTGAGATTATCTGGCTCTTTAAATAAATAAACCAGTGCACAGCCCAAACCTGCACTCGAAGTGCAGACGGTGCGGCCAGATGCCAAGCCTGGCCCAGGTACAGGTCCAGTAAGGAGCCACACGAAGGAGTCACATGGCAGATAACCGCGATGCCCTCTGGCACCCGCCCTTCTACAACAGTCCACCGGCCAGACAGAGTCCCGGAACCTGCTCGGGCTCCTCCGAGTCTCCTGGATACCACGCCCACCACGGAGCTCAGACCCGCAGATGCAGTGCCATTTATTCCCCCACTCCCGGCATGTTCTATGCACCCTTGAGGTGACTCGGCAACTGGAGACTGGAAGGGCCTGTTGTTCACTATGGAGGGGAAGAGGACATGAGTTGTGGCCAGGCTGCCCAGCACCTGAACCCCCTTCACATGGTCAGACAATCTGCATGCACAGTAGGAGTCATGGGAGGTGAAGCCCATCTTCAAGTATAGTGACACCAGCCAGACACCTGCCTCCGTTGCAGAGATGTTTTAGCAGTTAAGGTGCTTACTGGCAAAGCCAAAAGACCCAGGTTCGATTCCCCCAATACCCACGTAAAACCAGACACAAAAGGTGACACAGGTGTCTGGAGTTCATTTGCAGTGGCTAGAGACCCTGGCATACCCATTCTCTACCTAATATGCCTCTTTCCCTCCCTCTCTCCTTCTCTCTCTTAAGTAAACAAATAAGTAAATATTTAAAAAAAAAAAAAGAAAAAAGAAAAAGAAAAAGAAGAACTGAGCTTGGCTGAGCAGGTGTCCCTCCTGGAATTCTAACTGAGATAATTATCTTGCTGGTGGCAGCAGGACAATGGAGCTGCAGTAGCGTGTCCCCAGGGCTCATCCCCTCTTGGTTCCAGACACTGCTCATGGCCTGGCCTCTTGCCTCTCCTCTGAACTAGAGAGCTATTCAAGAACACTCCCATAAACCATGTCATTGCCTTACCCGATCCAAGTCAGTTTCTGTGGTTTGCAAACAAACCCCTGACTACAGACCTCAGTGCCTCACTCTCTTTGTGCCCCGGCTTCCTCGTCTGTGGAGGGAGAAATATGCCAAGCGCGTGTGCATGCCGCAGTCCCAGCACTCAAGACGCTGAGGCAAGAGGATCATCTGACCTCAGGTGTTCAAGGCCAGCCTGGGCAACACAGCAGAATCTCATCTACAAGACGGGGAAAGACCCCACAAAAACTACGCCTTCCCTCAGGTGTTGAAGGAAGTAATGTGGGTAAGGTACCTCTGCCTACCACATGGCAAGTACCGCGTCAACGACAGCTCATATTATGACAGCAGGGATCTGACTCCGCATGCTCGGTCCTTAACGCTGCCTAGGAGGGAAGTGAAACTCTGACTCCTTTCAAATGAACTGCTATTAAGCCAAGTCTCCTGGAGCCCAAACTTACTCTTTTGGTATTTTAAATGCTCTGCTTGGTCTAAAACTGTCACTTCTGCCTGTCAACATCTTTTTTTAATGCTTACTTGACATTCTATATATGATATGTCTTCCCCATCTGCAAACGAGGTTAGAAAAAAAACAGATGGAGTGACTACCAAGGGACAGACATGATACTAAACACTACGTCCACAATATCTCAGTCATCTTCACAGGCCTAGAGCTGGCGATCACCCTGACTGTACAGATATAAGGAACTAAAGGTGCAACACAGTGAGGTACTTCTCTAAAGTTAAAGCCAGAAAGTTCCACCCACAGGGTTTTTAAAGCAGCACCTCACTCCTGAACGCAATCCCTGATGGCCTTCAAACACAAGAATGGTATTATATCAGACAGAAGAGACTAGTGTCGTGTGGCCTTGTAGATACAACTTGGATCCATTCATTCATTCATTCAAAAAAATATTGCACCAGCCGCGTCGTAATCCCAGCACTTTGGAGGCAGAGGTAAGAGGAGCATGACGCGTTAAGGCCAGCCTTGGACTACATAAGTGAACTACAGGTGAAAGAAAAAGTTCCTTGGGCAGGGCGTTGGCGATCCAGCTCAGGTGGCCTAGCATGTATGAAGGCCTGGGTTCAGTCCCCAGTCCCACATAAACCAGTTCTGAGACTATAAACTGCCAAGAACAACTTGCCATTGTTTTAGGGAAGGACAACACAGGAAGATCACAAGTTTGAGGCTGGTCTGGACTACACAGTGAGACCCTGGAAGTAGTAGGAGGACTAGTTGGAAGAAGAAAGGGTTCAGCAGGAGTGGGAGGGGGTGAGACAGGGAAATGGGGGTGAACCTGATAAAAATACATTATATATAATTGTAAATAAAGGATTTTTTTCCCTTAAGCTTTTTACATGTACCCTGGGTCCAAGGTTGTTTCCTTTAAGGTGTCAATGTTTCTAGTCCAACTCTGCTGTCAACTCCATAGCAACTTCCTTGTCTTTTGTGCCCAAGCCCATCCAAAGAGTGAGGAGCAAGCCTCATTTGACAATATGACACGAGACCCAGCCTTCAGGGACTTGCCTCACTTAAAAATGACCACTAGATGGGGCAAATTTGCCTCCTGGAGGTCCAAAAAATAAGAAGAAAATGTAGAAGATTAAAATAATTACATTCATAAAACAGCCTTTGAACAACTGAGAAAAAGTTGAATCCTTTTGCTCAGTACTTTCAGCTTACTGGACCAGGGCAACATGTAGTAGCTACATTTGTATTCAGAGTTCGAGCCAGGCGTGGCAACTTGCCTCAGAAACAAAAAAGTCTGAAAACATTTTTACTATTTATATACAAAATAGCCCAAGCTCTTAAAATAATAATACCCATGCCTGGCTTGTATTCACAGATAGCTTGACTCAGTAGATCTAGGGAGAGGCTCACAGGTGTATTTTTAAAAATCTCTGAAAGCAACTCTAATATACACATATACTATAGTTAAAAACTACTGGCTTCAGGGATGGAGAGATGGCTTAGAGGCTAAGGCGCTTGCCTGCAAAACCAAAGGACCCAGGTTCAATTGCCCAGGACCCACATAAGCCAGATGAACAAGGTGGTACATGCATCTGGAGTTTGTTTGCAGCAGCTGGAGGCCCTGGTGCACACATTCTTTCCTTCTCTCTCTCTCCCCCCCTCCCCCACCTTTCTCTCTCAGTCTCTCTCTCAAATAAATAAAAAATAAAAATAAAAATAAAACTACTGGCTTCAATTACCCAAAATTTTTCCCATTTCAATGTATCATGTGAGTCCCCAATACCATGAAAAAAAAAACAAACAGTTTTACTCCCTTCCATAAACACTAAATGCCTGGTTCTTTCTGGAGTTATCTGGCTTTCTGTGACCCAATCTTTCTGCTGTGTTAACATCAATATGGCCCTCAGAAATGCAGAGATGCACCAGGCATGGTGTTGCACTCCTTTAATCCTAGCACTGAAGAGGCTGAGGTAGGAGGATTGCTATTAGTTCGAGGCCAGCTTGAGACTAATTCCAGGTCCGCCTAGGCTAGAATGAGACCCTACCCCCCCCCCAAAAAAAAAGCAGAGATGCGATATGTCTGACCTCTTGAGTTCTGTGCATGAGTCATCTATGAATGCTCAGCACAAAACAAGTAATCAAGTGGCTCAAAAATGCCTGATGTCAATTAGAATGCCACTCTCTGGGGGCTGGAGGGATGGCTTAGTGGTTAAGGCACTTGCCTGCAAAGCCAAAGGACCCAGGTTCGATTTCCCATGGCCCACGTAAGCCAGATGCACAAGGGGACACATGCATCTGGAGTTCATTTGCAGCAGCTAGAGGCCCGGGAGTACCCATTCTCTCTGTCTCTCTCTGTCTCTCTGTCTCTCTCTGTCTCTCTCTCTCTCTCTCTAATAAATAAATAAAAATAAAAATAAAAATGTATTTAAAAAAAAACAGAAAGCCAGTCTCTGGGAGTGACATGGGACTCCCACATTCCCTGTAATACACCCTCCGCTTAACGACGCTGCCACAGCACTGGAGTGGCCCCAGGCACCCGGCTGACACCATGGTGCGAGGAACACATGCCCATGGCAACTATGAACGCCAGTAAATATGCCAAGCATGTATTTTTCTATTTAGAAGACAATTTCTCTTAACAGAATCAAAGTTCCAAAGCAAAATCACTTTATTTTTGAAGTTACTTTTGGCAAAGTATACCCTGCTTCTTCTCTCCTCCACACGGCGAATGGCAACAAAAACAGCCTCCCAGTTCCCTTCGAATGTTCCTTACAGCTCAAGGCCCAGGTGCCCAGCGCTGACCAGCACTGCCTCGGACGCAGCATCAGGAAGAGTCAAAGGTGACAGCGGGTTAAAGTGGGAAGAGGGTAACTCACATCTGCTCTCTGGGGTCTGTCCTTAGCCTGTCCTCCCTGCTACTCTGAAGGCTCAAGCACAATTCTTCTCTGAGAACGTGACTATCATGAATTGTAAACCTGATTTTAAAGGCTGTAAGATGACAGAGGGAACTACTTTTAGAGCTGGAGAGATGGCTTAGTGGGTTAAGGCATTTTCCTGAGAAGCCTGAGGACCCAGGTTCAACTCCCCTGTACCCATATAAGCCAGATGCACAAGGTGACACATGCTTCTGAAGTATGTTTAAAGTGACTAGAGGCCCTGGTGCACCCATTCTCTCTCTGCCTCTTTCTCCCCCACCCCCAAATAAATAAATAAAATAAAATAAAACTACTTTCAAAAACAGTTAAAACTGGGATTTCTTTCTCTCCCCACCTGGAATTCACTATGTAGTCTCAGGGTGGACTTGAACTCACAGCAATCCTCGTGCCTCTGCCTCCCAAGCGCTGGGATTAAAGGCCACGCCTCGCCATCTTCCTATCTTGAAACTGGGATCTCAAGCAGCGACTACTGAAGGAATGGTACTGTGGCCGGAGGCAGCCCTGCGCCTGCACGATCGGCCCTCTCTGGCGTGGAGCATGACCGCCCCACGCCAATGGACATTCTACACTGCAAGTAGGGGCATCCCCATCACACACCTACCAGACGACTCGCAAGCAGCTCCCCAGGCAAAGGTGTCGAGGGCCCCAAGATAAGAAATCCCCGAGCGGCCAAATCTCTAAGGGTTTCCCGGGCTGGCACACGTCAACGCGGTCGGCACCAGGGCTGACCTCCCTCCCTCCCCACCACTGCCCATCGTGCCGCGGAGGCTGCGGCAGAGCGCGCCAAGGTGAAGGGTGCTGCGAGCCGGGCGGGCACCTGGCCTGAAGCTTCCGCACCATCTCTTCATCTTGCCGAGCCTGCCTCTCGTCCTCCAGCGCCTCCTGCAGCTTGAGGTACATGTCTTCCAGCTCGCGCACTCGCTGCAGATACTGCTCCAGCTCAGAGGACTTCTGGGCCACCTGCTCCTCCATCTGCTGTCTGATCTGGAGGTGCAAAAGGGTCACGATGGCGCTTAAATGCAGGCTGTTCTCCCTCAGGGCAAGGCTCCCACTCCACCTCCACCCCTGAGCTAAAGGCAGAGGAAGCGAGCGTGTGTGCCCAATGCCAGCAGCTAAGAAGAGCCCAAGAAAAAACACTGTTTCCTGCTCTGGGATATTTTCTGTCCTTTCTGCTCTGTATTGTTATTCAAGTCAAGAAAGCAGAATGTCTCTTTAAATTCTTTCCTGTCTCAAAGCCAAGCCTGCTCTAAGAGGAAGGAATGACCCCTCGCTCACTGGTCAGAGAAAGGGGAAGGGTGGCCCGGCCTGCAGACTGCCCAATGCTCTCCCTCCTCCCACCTGCCTCCTCCCTTGTCCCTGAGTCACCTGAGCCCCAGGGGAGCTCAAGCAATATCAATAAGCATAAGGGTTTTCTTTTCCAGATCAAACCTTTTTTTTCTTAAAAATGAAAAGAAAGGGTCAGGGATAAAGCTTATTGACACTTGCCACACACGTGAAAAGTCTGGGGTTCAGTCCCACGAACCAAAACAAAGAAAGAAATAAAATCTCAAATATAATACTGTGACATGTGTCTCTGCACTTTACAAGCGATTTTCACTATCATTAGCTCGCTTTGTCCTCACGAGCATCCTGAGATCACAGGATAATGCCTGCTCCAGGGACGGCAGGGAGGCAGAATGGCCAGGTCTCCAGCTCTGAGGGTGTTGCTGTCCTTTACATCACGCCCACTATCTGCAACCCGAGCTCAGCGCTGAAGCTAAGCGGCCGAGTGATGAAAGGTGATGTCGTGGGTACGCCTAGACCGAACTTGGCACTCCACTCACCGCGTCCCGATAACCAGCTGAGTACACGGTGACCTGGATCTTGGGAGCCACTGAGATGCCTCAGAGCTGCCCAGAACAGCAAAACAAAACCAGATGTTCCTAGGATTTCACTCGGACATGACAGAGGAGAAATGTCATCACACCTATATTCACTTCCGCGAACCCTTTATTTTCCAAGCCAGAAGCCTTCGGAGAGTGAAAGGGATATTATATTATTAACAGTTCTCCTAGGATGCCAGGACTCTCCAAAGCTAAGCGGGATAGATCATCATGCTAGCGGGCTTTATCACCCCGCTGCACTGGCTTCTGCTTAGGGGGTCTTACAAACAACGTTCCTGTCCTGGATCTCCACATCTCTGGCACAGTGCCTAGCAAACAGAAGGAGCTTAACAGAGGGAGGATGAGCAAGCATGGAACTTTCCCAGTAGACAAGTGGCAGCAAAGGCAGGTGAGAAGATGGGCCCCCTGCGGCCCCCAGGTGCCCTGCTGCTGGCCCAGCTGGCCCCAGGAGCGCAGGCCGCGGTCCTCACAGGCGCGGTCCTCACCAGCTTCTCACGCTCCAGCTCCACGCTGAACCTGGCCTGCAGTTCCACTTGAGTCTGCAGGCGCTTCTGCTCCTCTTCCGCTGCCCGCGTGGCTGCTTCCTCCAGTTTCTACTCGAATCAAAAACCCAGCCCCAGGAAAGCGAGATCGTTACAGCACAAGAGGAGACCCACCTACACACACGAGAGAAGCCAAGCATTCTTTTGTTTGTTTGTTTTGTTTTTCTTTGGTTTTTTTGAGGTAGGGTCTCACTGTAGCCCAGGTTGACCTGGAATTCACTATGTAATCTTAGGGTGGCCTTGAACCCATAGCGATCCTCCTACCACTGCCTCCAGAGTGCTAGGATTAAAGGCATGCGCCACCACGCCTGGCTGCCAAGCATTCTTTTTTTTTTTTTTTTAACTTTATTTTTATTTATTTATTCCGAGAGAGAGAGAAAGAGGCAGAGAAAGGGAGAGAGAGAATGGGAGTGCCAGGGCCTCCAGCCACTGCAAACGAACTCTAGACATATGTGCCCCCTTGTGCATCTGGCTTACATGGGTCTAGGGTATCAAACCGAGGTCCTTTGGCTTTGCAGGCAAACACCTTAACCGCTAAGCCATCTCTCCAGCCTGGCTGCCAAGCATTCTTAACAGTCAATAAACATGAAACCAAAATTGCCAGACCCTCTAGACTTCTATCCAAACGATTTGTCCACCCAGCATACAAAACAAAGTAGGCCTGTGGAGACATAAAATGGCCTGGATATCCATGACCCCACAGTGCCTGACACTACCTACACAAGACCATCATAAGAGGAGGAAAAGATCATGACATCAAAATAAAAGAGAGACTGGTTGAGAGGGGGAGGGGATATGATGAGAATGGAATTTCAAAGGGAAAAGAGGGGGGAGGGAGGGTATTACCATGGGTTATTTTTTATAATCATGGAAAACATTAATAAAGATTGAGAAAAAATAAAATAAAATAAAAGGGAGCTAAAATCTCCAATGTAGGTCAATAACTAAGTTGTTATTTTATGCATAATTCTCTCCCTAAATCTTAGTCTCTAACTTATTTCCCAGCTGGAAATAAATTAGAGACTATGATTTGCAGTGGTGTGTTTCAGAGTTGTATTCTTTTTAAGAAGATGTAAAAGAGACTCCTGTTCATAGAGTACTGTGAAGGTGGCTATCCTGCCAAAAGGCATCTATAGAATCAACACCTTCCCCATCAGAATTGCAATATTGTTCTTTACTGAACTGGAAAAAAAATAATCCCGAAATCTCTGTGGAGCCACAAAATACCACTGCTAGCCAAAGCCATTCTAAGGAGAATGAGCACACCTGAGGTTTTCCCTCAATACCTGATCGCTCCATGCTAACAGCAGCTTGGTGCTGGCACCCAAACACACATACCCTAAAGGGACAGAATAGAGGATCCAGAACTAAATCTTTGAGAAATGAGCTAAAAACTCGTCAGTTGAAAAGAGACTCAAACTGCTCTAAGATAATTCTTTCAAATCTCCCGGACCTTTCCTGGATTTAAACAATGAGGATTTTCTGTGGAAATCTCAAATCCTGTAAAGTAATATGTGCCTCTTGATCCACAGGAAGAATGTTAGTATGGCCACCTCGATTTTCTAATCACTCACATTTAGTAGTCTTTGAAAAGTTAATTACTTGCGCGCGCGCACACACACACACACACACACACACACACATGTGTTTGGTCTTCTTGCCACTGCAAACTTGTGTACAGTTTATGGCCAGTGAAGGTTTGGGAATTCAACCTGGGTTGTAGGTTTTTCAAGCAAGCAAACCTTTAACTTGTGAGCCATCTTGCCAGCCCCATGGTTAGTAGTCTTAACTAAAAAAAAAAAAAAAAAACCAAAGTAGGCCTGTTGATACACCTGAACACTTGATAGACTTTCACAACAGTCACCGAGTGACAGTTACTTGCCCCTGCCTTCACGCAGTCTAAGATCTCTTTGTTAAGCTCTTTCTGTGGAGTTCTGTTACCTAGCACAGTGTTCCTTAAAACTGTTACCAGAGGGGCTGGAGAGATGGCTCAGTAGTTAAGGCACTTGTCTACAAAGCCTAACTACCCAGGTTTGACTCCCCAGTACCCACGTAAAGGCAGATGCACAAAGTGGCACATGCATCTGGAGTTTGTTTGCAATGGCCAGAGGCCCTGGCATGTCCATTCCCTCTCTCTCTGCTCACAAATAAATAATTAAAAAAAAAAAAAAAACTGATGGGCTGGAGGGATGGCTTAGTGCTTAAGGTGCTTGCCTGTGAAGCCTAAGGACCCATGTTCCATTCTCCAGATCCCAAGTAAGCAAGGGCACACAAGGTGACGCAAGTGCAAGGTCACACATGCACACTAGGTGGCGCATGCATCTGGAGTTCAATTGCAGTGGCTGGAGGTCCTGGTGTGCCAATTCTCCCTCTCTCATTTAGAAAAAAAAACCTGTTACCAGGGCTGGAGAAATGGCTTAGTGGTTATGGCTCTTGCCTGTGAAGTCTAAGGACCCAAGGTCAATTCTCCAGTACCCACATAGGCCAGATACACAAGGTGGCATATGTGTCTGGAGTTCATTTGCAGTGGCTAAAGGCCCTGGAGTGCCCATTCTCTCTCTCCCTCCCTCCCTCTGTGTGTGTGTGTGTGTGTGTGTGTGTGTATGTGTGTGTGTGTGTGTGTTTCGCTCTCTTTGTATCTCTGTTTGCAAATGATTAAATAAAAGATTTTTTAAAAACTGTTACCAGAGTTCATGTTCCAGAAAAATGGAAGGCTCTCCACGGACCTTTCCCCCAGTGGAATAATCGTAACTGACAACTGTCATTTTTCTATAAAAAAACAAAAACACTCAAAGTCCCTGGAAGCCACTCCAAGGGCCCGGCATCCAAGGCCAGCATTCATTCATCTAAGAAATCGCGCTGGGCCGCAGCTCAGTGTGAAAGTGCTTGCCTAGCATGCCATGACCCCAAAGTGAGCCCACCCTAAAAATAACAAAATCTACTAGATCTGAGGTAGAACCCCCAAAGTCTACAGCAATCAAGGCACAGAGCCATCCCGCCTCTTCCCCCACAAGGATGGGAAGGAGGCTGTGTTCCAGGCAGACAAGACCAAGAACAGCCTTTGGCTGCACTTGCACCCCAGCACGGTGAGCCACCCAGTTCTCACCCTGCCCTGCCCTGCCCTGCCCTTTTGGCAGAATCTATTCCAGGCCAGGAAGGCGCCGGGGCTCCCTTTCGTCACTAGCCCCTCACAGCGCAGGCAGGCGTCCATCCCAACCACCTTGGGGGGCAGAAATCCCACAGTGAGGGGTACCTCCAGAATGCTGCTTAGAAGCAGTTTGGTTTTCTGAGACAAGGTCTTACTATGCAGCTCAGACTGAACTAGAACTTGCAATCCTGCTTCTGCCTCCTTAGTGCTGGGATTCTTGATGGGCACCACCAAGCCTGGCCTTGCCCAGAGATAAAGGCAGATACTGCTGCTCTCCCCAAAGAAGTGACTGCATTGCTTCTCCCTCTCTCTCTCTCTCTCTCTTTATTGACTTCCATAATTATATACAACAAACCATGGTAATTCCCCCCCCATTCCCCTTCACAACTCCACTCTCCATCATATCCCCTCCCCCTCTCAATCAGTCTCTCTTATTTTGATGTCATCATCTTGTCCTCCTATTATGATGGTCTTGTGTAGGTAGTGTCAGGCACTGTGAGGTCATGGATATCCAGACCATTTTGTGTCTGGGAGAGCACATTGTAAGGAGTCCTACCCTTCTTTTGGCTCTTACATTCTTTCTGCCACCTCTTCCACAACGCGACCCTGAGCCTTGGAAGGTGTGATAGAGATGTCTGAGTTGCTGAGCACTCCTCTGAGAAGTGACTTTATTTGAAAGTGTGAGAATGTAGCTGGGTATGGTGGTGCACGCCTTTAATCCCAGCACTCGGGAGGCAGAGGTAGGAGGATCGCAGTGACTTCGAGGCCACCCTGAGACTCCATAGTGAATTCCAGGTCAGCCTGGGCTAGAGTGAGACCCTAACTCAAAAAAACAAAAAAAAAAAAAAAAAAAAAGAGAGAACGTATGAGCCTGTGGTGGTCTAATTCAGGTGTCCCCCACAAACTTAGGTGTTCTGAATGCTAGGTTCCCAGCTAACAGAGATTTGGGAATTAACATCTCCTGGAGGTGGTGTATTGTTGGGGGCGGGCTTATGGATGTTATAGCCAGTTTTTCCTTGCCAGTGTTTGGCACACTCTCCTGTTGCTATGGTCCGCCTTTATGTAGGCCAGGGGGTGATGTCCACCCTCTGCTCATGCTATCACTTTCCCTACCATCATGGAGCTTCCCCTTGAGCCTGTAAGTCAAAATAAACCTCTTTTTCCCACAAGCTGCTCTTGGTTGGGTGATTTCTGCCAGCAATGCGGACCTGACCGCGACAGAGCCTAAGGACACAGTGAAAACAATGGAGAGTTTGGTGGTAAGGAATGAAGACGAGGCTGGGGCCTCCACCGAACTAGCCTAAGTCTGACAAAGAACCAGGGAAGACACAGCTAAGCGGAGCCCTCCAGTGGTAGGAACAAGGCTCAGAGAGGGGCCCTGAATGCATGGAGGCCTCAAACTAAATGATATCAGACTGTGGGGCAATTCAGTCCCCAGGGTATGCAGAAAACACAAAGCAATAGCCAGGAATCAGTGAACACTAGTAGCTGGGCGTCACATCAACAAAGGTAGACAGCTTAACAAAAAGCAGAGAAAGATACACTCAGAGAGAGGGCCATGTGTGTGCCCATGGCTGTGCCTCTGAGGAGCCTGGAACGAGTCCAGCAAACGGTTCAGCCAAGTCACGACAAGACAAGCAGGGGCGTCAGGATCAGGATCCAGAGCGGCTCCAATATGTTATCTTCCAAAGCACCCAGTTTTCAGGAGAAAACCCTGAGATGGGCAAAGAAAACAGGAAGTGTAACCCCTTCGTGGGAAAAGCAGGCAAAAGAAATGCTTTGAAGATGACCGGCTGGTGCATTTACCGGGCTTCAAAGCATGCACGCACACATCAGAAGATAATGAAAGGAAACCGCACCTTCAGAAGTGAGGGAAGGAATTAGAAGATCCCATCAAAGGAGTATCAATAAAGAGACAAAGAAGGCTGGGGAGATGGCTTAGTGGTTCAGGCCCTTGCCTGCAAAGCCTAAGGACCCAGGTTCGATTCCCCAGTACCCACATAAGTGAGATACACATTGTGGCGCATGCGTCTGGAGTTTGTTTGCAGTGGCTGGAGGCCCTGGTGTATCCATTCTCTCTCTATGTGCCTCTTTTTTTCTCATAAATAAATAAGTAAATAAGAGACAGAAATGGTAAAAAAAAAAAAAAAAATGGAGATTTTGAAGATGTCCAGTAAATAAAATGAAAAATTGATTACAAGGGCTGGGGAGATTGTTCCCTGGTTAAAGTCACCTGCTTGCAAAGCCCGACAGCCTGGGTTTGATTCCCCAGTACCCATGAAAATCCAGATGGAAAAAGTGGTGTAAGCTTGGTGTTTGTCTGCAGTAGCAAGAGAGCCAGATGTGGTGGCGCACACCTTTAATCCCAGCACTCAGGAGGCAGAGGTAGGAGAATCGCCTTGAGTTCGAGGCCACTCTGACACTGCATAGTGAATTCCAGGTCAGCCTGGGCTACAGTGAAACCCTACCTCAAAAAACCACACACACAAAAAACTTTTTTTAATTCATTAGAGGGACTCAACAGTGTATTTGAGCTACAAGAAGTCTCCATTGAAAAGAGATACAAAGAAACTATGTAGTCAGAATAAGAAAAAAAAAAAAAAGAAAGGAAGGAAGGAAGGAAGAAAGAAAGAAAAAGAAAGAAAGAAAGAAAGAGAGAAAAATAAACAGAGCCTCAAAGAAATATGGGCACCATTATGCACACCAGCATCCGTAGAATGGAAATACAGGGAAAGGAGAGAGAACGAGACAGAAAAATATTAAATAAATAGGCTAAAAATGTGTCCAACTTCATGGAAAACATTAGTCCACATATTTAAAAGTTAATGAACTCTAAATGGCTAAAAATGAAGACGGTGGTGCCCACAAATATCACAGTAAAACTGTTGAAAGGCAAAAGGAAAACAAATTCTCTTATTTGTGTGTGTGTGTGTGTGAGTACCCAGAATCTCTTGCTACTGCAAGCAAATGTCTGCCCAGCTTTATGTGGATAGCTACAGAACTGATCCTGGGCCAATAGGGTTTGCAAGCACGTGTCTTTAATCACTGACCCGCCTCGCCAGTCCTGAAGAGGAGTCATGACAAGCAGTAAAAGAAGTTGATTCCCCGCAAGGGAATACGGGCCGACCAGAGAGCTGATACCCCACCAGCAGCCCGGGACTAGTCCTGCAAAACACTACACAGGCGGTTGAGGTATGACATACCGGGTCTGGAGCACGTCACTGACAAGCCCCAGGACACCCTTCTCCTCCAGTGCAGCACCATTCAAGATGGTGGCTATGCCATCAGCCTGGCTCTCGTGATTAAAAATGTACACACACTCTGACACAGCAATCCTACTGCTGTGTGTATCCCGCAGAACTACAGAGCGTGTGTGTGCACGTATCAGATGGTACAAGGGTCGCCTGGAGGGGCGGCTCAATGGTTAGGAGTGCTTCCTGTGCAAGTATGAGGGCCTGCGAAGGCCACTCAGTTCAACGTGGCCATGTGCATCTGTAACCCCGATACTACAGGGGAGCAGAGACACAAGAACTGTGGGAGCTTGCAGAAAAACAGCAAGCTCCAGAATCAGTCAGAGACTGTGGCTATTTGAGAACAGGAGGAAGAGTGATGGAGCGAGATACCCAACATTCCGCTCTGGCTACCACAGGAGAGCGCAGGGGTGCCACATGGATGCACACTCAAACATAAAAGAAAAACAACATCAATGGTACAAGTCTGTAACTCCTAGAGCACTATTAAAAATAAATGATTAAGCCGGGCGTGGTGGCGCACACCTTTAATCCCAGCACTCGGGAGGCAGAGGTAGGAGGATCGCCGTGAGTTCGAGGCCACCCTGAGACTCCATAGTGAATTCCAGGTCAGCCTGGGCTAGAGTGATACCCTACCTCGAAAACCCAGAAAAACCAAAAAATAAATAAATAAATGATTAGGCAAAATGTAAGAGGATATAAATAAGTCACATGGAAACCTACTTTTTTGGACAACAGAACACTCAGAAACCATAGATTGTTACTAGAAAATTTTCAGTGCCAGGGATGGGATACCTTCCAGTGAGTTGTTGGCCAGAGAGGTCCCTGATGCCCCCAAAACAATATAGGCCATTTCCAAGGCCCTTGGTTTCCCGGAAGGAATAGATGGTAAGACCCTATTGCTGAAGACTCCACATACTTGGGCTGCAAGGCCACTGAGAAATCCTGCTGGAGCTGAGCTAATAACCTCCTCCATGTAGACCAGCTGAGAGAAAGCTGGAAGAAGCCATTCTGCATGCAGTTCAATGGGAGAAAGAGATACCACCAGTGAAGATACTCAACAGTGGACACTGCAAGCCTTAAATTTGGCCAGTCAGGCCAAATGAGCCAACGGATACAATTGTGGCATGTCTGTTATGGGGGAAACCAACCACCCTCTAATTTGACTGGAGGCCCGTTCCATGGGAGGGAATACATCCCTGATACTTAAAACCTGCAACAGGGATAGTCATGAGCCCTAGGGGTGTAATGTCTGCTGCTGTCTGGCTAAATGTATATACTATGCTCACCAAACTGCCCAGTAAGCACTTCTCTTAATGTTCATACCCACATATTAATGCTACTCTCACTTTTGGTTAGAGAACCTTCTCTTTTCAGATGGCAGTGACCTTGGGATGACTCAGAAGACACTATGGTGCTGAGAAGAAGTGACAGAGGAGTGCTCAGCAGAAATATCCCAATCATACCTTCCAAGGCTCAGGGTCCATTGCAGAAGAGGTGGAGGAAAGAATGTAAGAGTCAAGGAAGGGTAGGACTCCTTACAATGTGCTCCTCCAGACACAAAATGGCCTGGATATCCATGACCTCACAGTGCCTGACACTACCTACACAAGACCATCATAAGAGGAGGAAAAGATCAAAATAAACATGATGGAGAGTGGAGTTTCAAAGGGGACAGTGCGGGAGGGAGAGAATTACCATGGGATATTGTTTACAATTATGGAAATTGTCAATAAAAAAATAGAAAGGAAAAAAAAGAAAAAAATGATTAAGACTGGAGAGATGACTTAGCAGTTAAGGTGCTTGCCTGTGAAACCTTGGGATTCAGGTTCAATTCCCAGTACCCACGTAAGCCAGATGCACAGGTGGTATATGTATCTGGAGTTTGTTTGCAGTGGCTAGAGGCCCTGGTGCGCCCATTCTCTTTCTCTCTGTGTGCCTCTTTTTCTCACAAATAAATAAGTAAAAATTTTTTAAAATGAAAAAAAAAAATTTTAAATGATTAGGGTTCAAGAGATGGCTTAGCAGTTAAGACACTTGCTTACGAAGTCTAAGGACCCATGTTCCACTCCCCAGATCCCACATAAGCCAGACGCACAAGGTGACATGTGCAAGGTTGCACACGAGCACAAGGTGACTCACATATCTGGAGTTTGACTGCAGTAGCTGGAGGCCCTAGCACACTAATTCTCTGACTCTCCTGCTCTCTGTCATTTAAAAAAAAAAAAAAAAAAAGGCCAGTCTATTGGACTTGCCTCAAAATAAATAAATAAATAAATGATTAAACCAATCTAGGGTTGGAGAGATGGCTCAATGGTTGAGGCACTTGCCTGCAAATCCTAACGACCTGGGTTCGATTCCCCAGTACCCACCCAAAGCCAGAAGCACAAAGAGGCACATGCATCTAGCGTTCATTTGCAGTGGCAAGAGGCCCTGGTGTGACAATTCTCTCTCTGTCTCTGTTTGCAAATAAATACATTTTTAAAAATCTAAATGCCCATCAATAAGGGACTGCTTATGGACTGGAGAGATGGTTTAGCAGTTAAGCGCTTGCCTGTGAAGCCTAAGGACTCCAGTTCAAGGCTTGATTCCCCAGGACCCACGTTAGCCAGATGCACAAGGGGGCACATGCATCTGGAGTTCGTTTGCAGTGGCTGGAAGCCCTGGCGCGCCCATTCTCTCTGTCTACCTGCCTATTTCTGTATATCTCTCTCTCTCTTAAATAAATAAATAAAAATAAAATATTTAAAAAAATAAGGGACTGGTTAAATAAACAATGGCACAGCTATACAACAGAATATCATGCAACTATAAAACATATGGAGACTGCCTCTATACAGATACGCAAAGATCCTCCAAACAGATGCACTGAAACTAGATGCAGAGCGGTAAGGTCAGTGCATACTTTTCAGGAACTAAGAACAGACCCACATTTCCACGGCTTAGGGGTGAGAGGACAGTCTGAACAGCAAGGAAGAGCACAAGGGGCTTCTTTGGGGACACTGCAATTACTCTGTATTCTGTTCCTGACTGAAATAAGAATTTAAGCACATCTAAAAAGTCATTCAAAAAATACAGAATGAGCCGGGTGTGGTGGTACACAACTTTAATCCCAGCACTCAGGAGGCAGAAGTGGGAGGATCGCCGAGAGTTCGAGGCCACCCTGAGACTCCATAGTGAATTCCAGGTCAGCCAGGCACTTGCACAGCTTGTCTGCCTGGCTTGGATTCCCAGTGCCTATATAAAGCTAGACAACCACCCTCCTCCTGCACACCTACCCTTCCCCGTGCACACCCACTCTCGCTCCTGTACATCTACCCCCCGTGTACCCACCTTCCTCCCTGCACACCCCCCGCGCACCCACCTTCCTCACGGTCTCCAGCTCCTGCTGCTTGCTTTCATTGGCAGCCTGGAGCTCCTTCATCTGCCGCTCCAGCTCCTCCTGCTCCGCCAGCAGCTTCTTGCGGAGTTCTTTGCGACGCTGGCGGGCTTCCTTGTGTGGAGGAGGGCTGCCCAGCTTCAGCAGATGGATGGTAGAGTGGATGGCTGTAACAGGAGGAGACATCAACAGGAAATACACCTCAAATGTCTGTAACACAAACAGCACAGTAGGGAAAATATGCGAGAGACTCCAAGCGCCAGTGCAGACTGTGACAGTGCCAGGGAGTGGGGTGGCCCCGAGCAACAGTTTCTGCATCTCCAAAACGGGGAGTACGATCGCTCAAAGCCCTTCCTCTCCACTTCTACAACTGTACGCTGCGCTTACAGAGCCACCTCAGCGGGAACACTGGCTGCACTGCACACATTTTAAGAACGTATGGAGGCTGGAGAGATAGCTCAGCAGTTAGAGGTGCTTGCTTGCAAAGCCTGAAAGCCAGGGTTCGATTCCCCAGTACCTACGTAAAGCCAGGTGCACAAAGTGGTCTCAGCCTCCCAAGTGTTAAGACTACAGGTATATGCCACTACACCTCTCTCTTTTCTACCTGTCTCAAAATGCTACATAGGACATACCAAAGACAGAGGGTCAGAGTTGCTGGGATCTGATCTGTAGCTGACTACGTTGAGTCTGTCTCTCAGCGAGGGCCCATGACAACATCTCTCTCTACGCTCCCTTCCTGAAATAACATCACAGTAGTTTCTGTTTATTGAAAATATGCTTGATGTTTATAAGGGATATAAGACCTATATCTATGCGTGTATTGCTACATGCATTATCTAATTCTCATATAAAATCTGATTTCTTTCCCAGATTTTGTTGGACTTTTTTTTTTTTTATTCATTTGTTTGTTTTTGAGGCAGAGTCTCACTCTAGACCAGGCTGACCTGGAACTCACTCTGTAGCCCATGTTGGCCTTGAGCTCACAGTGATCCTCCTACCTCAGCCCCCTGAGTGCTGGGATTAAAGGCGTGCATCAGCACACCCAGCTCCTGGTCTTTCCAAACCGCTCAAATTTAATTTCTTGACTAAGACTTACACATTGTTCACATCTAAAAAAGCATGGAAGGGCATTCAGAGGACATTTTCTGCTGCTCTTACCTCCACGGACAGAATTTCCTGCCCCATCAACAACCAACACTTTTTCTGCATGTTCCCTGAGGTATTTCAAGCACATGAATATGTTTATGTACTTTCCACTGTCTTTTTTTTTTTTTTCTTTTTTTATGAGAGAGAATTGGTACAACAGGACCTCCATCCATTGCAATTGAACTCCAGATGCATGCACCACTTCTCTCTCTCTCTCTCGTTCTGCCTCTCTCTGCTTGCAAATAAATAATGAAAATATTTTTTAAAAGAATATAATATTCAGAATTCATTATCAGTATGAAAATTAAATCCTGTGAGAGTTTCTCTTACTAATTTTGGAATGATGTAATATTTTAGTTTACAAGTTACTGATTCAGGCTGGAGAGATGGCTTAATGGTTAAGGTGCTTCCCTTCAAAGCCCAAGGACCCAGGTTTAATTCCTCAGAACCCACAGAAGCCAGATGTGCATGGTGGTGCATGTGTCTGCAGTTCGTTACAGTGCCTAGAGGCCCTGTCATACCTATTCTCTCTCTCTCATAAATAAAAATAAATTTTAAAAGTTACTGATTCAAGTTTATTTTCTTAAGATTATTACTGAAGTTATTGATTTCTTGTGGAAGCAATGAAACTTGAAAAACTTTCGAATATAGGCCAGGCGTAGTGGCGCACGCCTTTGATCCCAGCACTCAGGAGGCAGAGGTAGGAGCATCACCGTGAGTTCAAGGCCACCCTGAGACTATATAGTGAGTTCCAGGTCAGCCTGGGCCAGAGTGAAACCCTACCTCGAAAAACCAAAAAAAAAAACAAACGAAAAAAAAAAAAAACTTTCGAACATGCAAAAATTACTCTTCTGAAGCTAGGCGTGGTGGCACACACCGTTAATCCCAGCACTCAGGAGGCAGAGGTAAGAGGATCACCAAGAGTCCAAGGCCACCCTGAGACTCCATAGTGATTCCCAGGTCACCCTGGGCTAGAGTAAGGCCCTGCCTTGAAAAAACAAAAAGCAACAACAACAAAAAAAATTACTCTTCTGTTTTATATATGAACAGAAACTCAAGATCATTCTAACATTTTTCTTTTTTTTTTTTTTTTTGGTTTTTCAAGGTAGGGTCTCACTCTAGCCCAGGCTGACCTGGAATTCACTATGTAGTCTCAGGGTGGCCTCGAACTCACGGCGATCCTCCTACCTCTGCCTCCCGAGTGCTGGGATTAAAGGTATGCGCCACCACACCCGGCTTCATTCTAACATTTTTCAAGGCCTTAAAAGGGGAAATTCCACACTCTTTAAATGGTAAAAGCAGTGAAACCTAAAATCTAGCTATAATGTTCCAGCAAGTTCAATATGAAAATAAACTGGCAAAGCAACTGAGAACTCATCTTGGCTTTTCTTTCACAAACTGTGTCAGGAGAAACAGCTACAGGCAGCAAGGACACAGCACGGTAGCATCTTCCACAGGATCTGGACACAGAAAGGCCACTCTCACAGCAAGTAACAATGACCACCTACCCTGAATCCACTCTTGTTTCTTCTTCTTGTCCGAAGCACTGATTTCAAAGGTCTTATCACAACATTTTATTAGAAAAAGACATTTCTTTCCATCTTTGTCAGGCAGAGACTAAAACAGAAAACATAATTAGTTATTTAAAATTTACATTCTTGCTGGGCGTGGTGGTGCACGCCTTTAATCCCACCACTTGGGAGGCAGAAGCAGGAGGATCACTGTGAGTTCAAGGCCACCCTGAGACTACATAATGAATTCCAAGTCAGCCTAAGCTAGAGTGAGACCCTACCTCAAAATAAATAAATAAATAAATAAAATTTATATTCTTGAGGACATCACAGTTTTTCACAAAGTTACTGGCTACAAGTAAATTACTCAAGGCAGGTGTAGTAACATACATCTGCAATTCCATCATTAGGTAGAGGCAGGAGGATCAAGTTCAAGGCCAGTTTTGGCTACAAGGGAAGTTCAACGTCACCCTGGGCTATATGAGATCATGTGTGCGTGTGTGTGTGTGAGAGATCCTGGGCTACAGTAAGATCCTACCTCAAAAACAAAACAAAAGTCCCAGATCTTCCAGTATATGAATAACTTCACACATTATCATACTGAACACTTGTGCTGTTTCTTCTTTTGGATGACCCCATTTTACTCAATGTCCCTTCCTCAATGAGCACTTTTTACTTGGTATTTTACTCAGTGTGCATTCCTTAAATGTACAAGTGTATGGTTGAATCCTTATGCTTTATTCACAAGTATAAGACAAAATAAGATCATATTAGAAATAAACTTTCTATCTTTAATTTTTGCTTCAGAAACCGTGGTAGGTAGACAGTATTGTGGGAAGGTCAGTTTGGGGGTTGCCTTAAGGCTGCAGAAGTCTAGAGGAGCGAGGACGAGGACGGCCTCGTGAGCAGCAGGGGGCAGCATCGGGCAAGCAGGCGCAGGAGGAAGGAACAGCCAGCTTACCTCCACACAGCAGTTTGCATCCAAGAGGATGTCTCCTTTCTTGTCTCGCAGGTCCTCACTCACGTAATACGACATTATGCTGGGTTTTAATACAAACCAGCGCTCCGTCCAGTTTTTCCGTCGGTGGCCTTTTTTCATCATGTAACCCTATGAAAGATTAACCTCATGTAAATGCTATTTTTATTTGTAAGAGCAGGAGTTTTTCTCCATGGTCATGTCTACTACAGTATCTGATATATGATCCTGAATACACAAATGTCCATGATGGGTATATAGATGTTCTTACACTAACCTATTCATTTAAAAAAAAAAAAACAATGCCTAACTTTAAATCTCAGCAAATTAAAACCTCAGCCAGTGAAGGCCAGAAGTTGGGAAACTGGATTCTAAATTCACACTCTAAGCCCTACACCTCACTTCCCACAGATCAGCCTCACACGTGTGCCATTAGGCTGGGAATGGTGGTGCACACCGAAACCCACCACTCGGGAGCCTGAGGCAGGAGATCAATAGTTTGAGGGAAGCCTGGGATACGCAGTGAGAACCTATCTCAAAATAAATAGATAATTAGCCAATTAACTTTTAAGTTTCACTTGATTACTATGCTAAGCGACAAACATGTTCACTTGTTTGCTTTCCTAACCCTTGAACATTTAAACAAACAAGGTCTCACGTGCAATCCTCTTCTTCAGAGAGACTATGTCACATTTCTTTATCGAAACAAACCTTACACAAGTTAAGCCTTAACTAATATTTATTAAGCAAAGGGACCAATAATCACCTACCAAACAAAAAAAGGAACAAAGTAAAGAAAGCCAAGACAGAGCTATTATTCAATATAATAATGTAAGGTATTTTAAAAGCCACACACACACACACACACACACACACACATATATATATATCCTATTTAAACAACATTAAACTCATTTGTTAAATGTTGAGAAAGCAAAGATGATAAGACAAAACAACTTTGCTATATGGAAGCATTTTTTTCCTAATAATAATGACAGTTTTTCTAATCTTATAAAAATAGTGTAAAACCAGACAGGAAGAAAAAAACGGGCAGGAACCATAACAATGTGACAAAAGGATAAAGAAGAAAATAAAAGTGACCAGAACTGCACACTCCAGAAGTGGCCACTGGGAACCCGCGGGCGAGCGCACTTCCAGACAGCACTAGCCACGTACATGATCCCGCGTGACAGGATTACAAGCCGCCCACTGCTCCGCAGCCTGCTGTCTCCTTGACAACAGACTATGGGCATCTCTCCACATCAGCGGTGTGGATGCCCACATGGCAGGGCTTTTTTTTTTTAATAGACTGAAAGTGTTATTAAATAGTCTCTTCAAAATAGTAATTTCTCAATTCTTGTTTGTATTAGTTTGACTTTGTTTTTTATTTTGACAACTTTAAAAAAAAATTTTTTTTTGTTTATTTATTTATTTGAGAGCGACAGACAGAAGGAGGCAGAGAGAGAGAGAGAGAATGGGCGCGCCAGTGCTTCCAGCCTCTGTAAACGAACTCCAGATGCGTGCGCCCCCTTGTGCATCTGGCTAACGTGGGTCCTGGGGAATTGAGCCTCGAACCGGGGTCCTTAGGCTTCACAGGCAAGCGCTTAACCGCTAAGCCATCTCTCCAGCCCTTATTTTGACAATTTTTATAGTAGTATAATGTAGTTTGATCACAATCCCCTCCCATTATCTTTTCTCCTCCCTCTGCACTCCCTCCCACTGAATCCCTCCTTGAATTTCCCAACAAATTCCTCTTCTACTTTGACGTCATTTGATTTTCTTTTGTTTTGTTTTGAGATAGGGTCATACTCTAGCCCAGGCTGTCTTAGAACTCTCTCTCTGGAGTCCCAGAATGGCCTCAAACTCCCAGCGATCCTCCTACCTCTGCCTCCCAAGTGTCTTGTGGTCCACTGAGTTTAGTTAGGGTTGCCCACATGAGTATGGTGAGGAATTATTTACCAGAGCACGTGCACGTACCAGTGGCTGCACCACTGCAGAAAATGTCTCCCAGTCCCAGCACCCTTAGCTGCCAATAACTTCTGAGAAAGGGTCTTTGCTCTTTTTTTTTTAATTTAATTTTTTTGTTTATTTTTATTTACTTATTTGAGAGCGACAGAGACAGAAAGAGTCAGAGAGAGAGAGAGAGGGGGCGAGCCAGGGCCTCCAGTTATTGCAAACAAACTGCAGACGCGTGCGCCCCCTTGTGCATCTGGCTAACGTGGGTCCTGGGGAATCGAGCCTCGAAGCAGGGTCCTTAGGCTTCACAGGCAAGCACTTAACCGCTAAGCCATCTCTCTAGCCCTATTTTTATTTATTTATTTATTTATTTATTTATTTATTTATTTATTTATTGAGGTAGGGTCTCACTCTAGCCCAGGCTGACCTGGAATTCTCTATGTATTCTCAGGATGGCCTTGAACTCTCAGCAATCCTCCTTACCTCTGCCTCCAGAGTGCTGGGACTAAAGGTGTGAGCCACCACACCTGTTTTAATATGTTTGTTTGTTTATTTATTTGAGAGAGGGACAGACTGACAGAAAGACAGGGCATGGTGCTTTGGGGCCACTTACTACTGCAAATGAACCCCAAGCACATGTGCCACATTGTGCACCTGGCTTTATGTGGCTACTGAGGAATTGAAGCCAGGCTGGCAGGTTTTGCAAACAAGCTCCTTTAACTGCTGAGCCATTTTCTCAGCCCCACCCAGGCCTTAATTCTTAAATGTACTGCAAAACTGTCCCAGGAATTCCTTAAAATGAAAGCTTACAGCCAACTCAATTACAGAGCACTCGCCCAGCATGCGGAGACCTTGGTTCATTTCCCAATATCCCAGCAGGGAAGGAGGTGAAATCTGAAAGTAATAAAATAGACTAGGAAAATAAGGAACTTTATTTGTGTTCTGAATCAGTTAAGGAGTGCAAGTGACATATGACATGTTGATTTCAAACATGCCACTTCTGAAGAGAAGGACAAATAGAGCCACGGCAGTCTTACCTGCTTCAACACGTCTAATATGAGCTCATTGAAGACTTCGTTGATGGCCATGGACACTGTCTGGCGATCCGTGCCTTTGCTAAACTGCCCATTTCCGATTAGCTCAATAAGTTCCCATGCAGAAAGGCCATCTCTGCTGTCATCAAAGTTGATTTTATAATGTTCAAATTGTTCTTGCTGCCATCCTCCTCCCATAGCCTCTGTAAGTTTCTTAAGCAGGTATTCAATCTGTGAAGAAAAAAAGGTTTTTTTTCCTATTTTCAACATTTGCATGGATTTGTGTTATCTACCCAGATACTCTTTACACGTTGAAAAGAGCATTTCTTTTTTTTTTTTTTTTGGTTTTTCGAGGTAGGGTCTCACTCTAGCCCAGGCTGACCTGGAATTCACTATGGAGTCTCAGGGTGGCCTCGAACTCACGGCGATCCTCCTACCTCTGCCTCCCGAGTGCTGGGATTAAAGGCGTGCGCCACCACGCCCGGCTGAAAAGAGCATTTCTTGACAGAAACTGTTGGTGGAGGAGACGGTTATACATACAACCTCAGTGGTTCTCTGTTAGCCTACAATAAGTAGATGAATGAAAACCTGATGGGCCTCTTATAACGAAATATATTTGCATACAGAGCTGAAGCAGATGCACCGCACACCCACTGATTACTGTGACCTCATTATGATCTTTTGAATGAATAATTCAATATATCAGAACTTTGTTCAAGACAAGTCCGACGTAGCCCAGGCTAGTCTCAAACTCTCTGAGGATGACCCTGAATTCCTGATCCTCCTGCCTACACCTCCCAAAGTGCTAGGATTATTACAGGTCTATTCGCCGCAGCCCGCTCTGAACGCCCACCTTATGAAACTAACATGCAAGTGCAAAATGAAATGAGCATCTCCACATAGAGGTACAGGATATTCCCCCATTTGCAGACCCTCGACGTAAGCCAATGACTTGCTTCAGGCTGCTTCTGTAGGCTAGAACATCAAGGGTGTTGTAGACAATGGTTGAATTCCCACCCCCAGCCAGGAAAGCTCGCTAATTCCTGAAACATCAAACCTTTTGTAGAAAAAGGGTAAAAACTGCTACTGAAATAATAGACAATAAACAAAGCAACGAGGTAGTAATGCTGAATGAGAAGTTGGTTTTTCCTCCTATCTTTTTGGAAAGCCCAAAAATATATGAATCATTTCTATCTCCAAGTGGTTCTCCTCTACTTTCTCATTTTGTTAACATATTGTAAAGATAATGGGTTTCATTAATTTTTACACATGTATGGTGTGTACTCTGCTTATATCCATCCCATTACCCTCCCCTGTCCTCTCCCTTCTATCAATGTTTTTATTTTTTCTTTTTTTTCCCCTTTTTCTTCTTTTTCGTTTTTGAGTAGGGTCTCATTGTAGCCAGGCTGACCTAGAACTCACTATGCAGTCCCAGCCTGGCCTGTAACTCACAGGATCCTCCTACCTCTGCCTCCGAGTGCTGGGATTAAAGGCGTGCGCCACCACGCCCGGCTCCCGTCACTGACTGCATTGGAGCAGTGCAATCTCATGCCAGAGTTCTTGCTCCCCGCCATTTCCATCAACCAGTGATGAAATCCTGCTGACATTACTCCCCCTAAGTCATGTTTTTCAAACTGGTAGTTATGGCCCCCTATGAAATCAACCTGGTGAACAGCAGCTATTAATTTTTGGAATAGAACAAAAACATACTCCAGGGGCTAAGAGATGGCTCAGTGGGTAAAAGAGCACTTGCTCTGCAAGCATGAGGACCTGAGTCTAAGCCCCGGCTCCCACATGAAAAGCTAGGCATGGCTGTGCATGCCAGGAACCGCAGCACTGAGCGGGCAGGGACGGCAGGATCACTGGGGCTCCCTTGTCAGCCCGTCTAGCTGCAAAACAAGGAGGTCCAAGTTCAGCCTCAGGCAGTAAGGAGGAAGAGCGACAGAAGGACGCCTGATGTCTTCCTCTGCCTGTACGTGTACGTGCACGTGCACAGGAAACACAGAGCTACACAAACACGTGCACACACCACACGCACATACACACCACATACAACACACGCCCCCAAAATTATCTTTTTTTTATTTTTCTTAATTTTTTTGTTTATTTTTATTTATTTATTTGAGAGAGACAGAGAGGAAGAGGGAGGAAAGAGAGAGAGAATGGGCACGCCAGGGCCTTCAGCCACTGCAAACGAACTCCAGACACATGTGCCCCTTTGTGCATCTGGCTTACGTGGGTTCTGGGGAATTGAACCTGGGTCCTTTGGCCTCGCAGGCAAGTGCCTTAACCACTAGGTCATCTCTCCAGACCACTTATTTATTTTTAAATATTTTTATTTATTTATTTGAGAGAGAGATAGAAAAACAGTCTCGTGGGCATGTGCGTGCATGCATGTGTGTGTGTGTGTGTGTGTGTGTGTGTGTGTGTGTGTGTGTGCGTGTGTGTGTGCGTGTGTGTGTATGGATGTGCCAGGGCCTCCAGCTACTGCAAACAAAGTCCAGGCGCATGCACCACTGTGCATCTGGCTTACGTGGGTCCTGGGGAATCAAACTCTGGTTGTTAGGCTTGGCAAGCAAGCACGCTAGCCATTGAGCCATCTCTCCAGCACCCTCCCTAAATCTTTTAAATATTCAAATTCAACTATAATAAAGACAAACACTGGTTTGTGACAACTTATGCGTGTGCACGTGCACATGTGCGTATGCTAGGTTATGACATAAAATGTTTATCTTCCAAAAGGTTAAAATCAAAATAAAAAATTAAAAGCCAGGGTGAGAGCTCCCCTGAGTGGAGGAGTGGGGAGCCCTGGGGTGGCATTCGAACTCCCGATCCTAAGCCTCTTGTCCTGCCCTCTGTGCGCTCTTGGCTGGGGCCCATCCTGCACCTAAGGCAGGAAGATGGTGGCCACGAAGAAGACAAAAGAGTCCCTGGAGTTGATCAACTCCTGGCTCCAACTTGTTATGGAAAGTGACAAGTGCGTGCTGGGGTACAAGCCGACTTTGAAGGTGATCAGACAGGGCAGAGAAACGTGGGTCATCCTAGCCAACAACTGCCCAGCTTTGAGGAAATCTCAGATGGAATATTGTTATGTTGGCCAAAACTGGTGTCCATCGCTACAATGACAATAATATTGAACTGGACACAGCATGCAGTAAATACTACAGAGTGTGCACATTGCCTATCGTTGATATCCAGGTGATTCTAACATTATTAAAAGCATGCCAGAGCTGGGCGTGGTGGCGCACGCCTTTAATCCCAGCACTCGGGAGGCAGAGGTAGTAAGATTACCTTGAGTTCAAGGCCACCCTGAGACTACATACTGAATTCCAGGTCAGCCTGAGCTAGAGTGAAACCCTACCTCAAAAAAAAGCAAAAAAAAAAAAGCATGCCAGAACATTCTGATAAAAAGTAAACCATGCAACATTTTTCTTTAATAAAGCTTGTTTTGTTTTTAAAAAAAAAAAAAAAGCTGGAGAGATGGCCTAGTGGTTAAAGTGCTTGCCTATGAAGCCTAAGGACCAATGTTCAACTTTCCAGGTCCCACTAAGCCAGACACACAGTGACACAAGCACATGAGGTCAACATGCACACAAGGGGGCGCACGCGTCTGGAGTTCGAGTGCAGTGGCTGGAGGCCCTAGTGCACCAATTCTCTCTCATACACACATTTAAGAGAAAAAATAAAGGCAGTTTATTGGGCTTGCCTGAAAAATACTCTTCCAGACAATTCTCAAACATGTCCCTCCACCTCTATCTGCCTGGCTTTGGACTCATACACCCTTGCCTCAATGCCCACGCTGGCCTAGAACTCATTACGTAACCCAGGCTAGTCCTTGTTTTTGTTTTTTGTTTTTTGTTTTTTTTGGTTTTTCAAGGTAGGGTCTCACTCAAGCCTAGGTTGACCTGGAACTCACTATGTAGTTTCAGGCTGGCCTGGAACTCTCACAACAATCCTACCTCTGCCTCCTGAGTGCTGGGATTAAAGGCATGTGCCACCATGCCCAGCTCAGGCTGCTCTTAAACTCACAGCAATCCTCCTGTGCCAGCCTCCTAAGTACCAGGCTTAGAGGTAAGAGCTACCAAAACAAAAACCTGAGCATGTCACCTGCCTCTCCCATCCTCCTCTGGCTCCTTCACTTCAAAAACCAGGACAAACTCCTCTGTGTCGCTTGGCACCAGCCCCACCTGTTTCCCGAACATATCTTCCCTTCCGTTCACCTGTGTCTGGATACTTCCCCCACTTTTCTCTACCTGATAAAATGATATTTATTCAAGTTCTACTATAGCCTCTGGGTATTCCTTCTCAAAATGAGGTGTGTGCATTGGCATCCCCTAAACACTTGTTACAAATGAAGACTTGCAGGTACCATCAAAGATGCCCAAATCAGAATCTGCATGTAAACAGAGCCTCCCGGGTGCCCATGCGTACATGCAAGGTTGAGAAGCTTTGCTCTAACTAACGTGCTCTCACACCCCTCAGGCAGGCCACGTCCCTCTTCAGTGTCACTAAGCCCCCTGTGTTGATATTCTTTTTTCTAATTTGCTTTGCTACCATGTTCGAAATTCCTTACAATGCCCCATGCATCCCTGAATTCCCACAGCTAATATACCAGAGTTCAACTAATGTCTGCTAAACCAAAATGAACTACACTATGCTCCAATTTCCTCATCTATGAAATGGGCATAACAATACTTGCTTTCATACAGAGCCAGTATGGGATTAAAGGACAAACCCAGAGGCAGCAATTCACACAAAGCTATACAGCAGACACTCCACTGAGGCTGTTTCTGCTTTGCATGAGTGGAGGACTACCCAATCACTTAAGATTACAGTTAAGAAAGCGTTTACGGAAGCCGGGCGTGGTGGCGCACGCCTTTAATCCCAGCACTCGGGAGGCAGAGGAAGGAGGATCATTGTGAGTTCGAGGCCACCCTGAGACTCCATAGTGAATTCCAGGTCAGCTTGGGCTAGAGTGAGACCCTACCTCCAAACAACAAAAAATAAATAAATAGATAAAGTGAAGAATGCAAAATTAAATTGCCTATGATTTCAATTATATAAACATTATGAAAACATTTTGGGAATTATTTGTCAAAAACACAGAAAAGGTTTGTTGTAAAAAAAAAAAAAAACTGAGTTAACTTTTTTTTTTTTTTTTTTTTCCGAGGCAGGATCTCACTCTGGCCCAGGCTGACCTGGGATTCACTATGTAGTCTCAGGCTGGCCTCGAACTCACAACAATCCTCCTACCTCTGCCTCCCAAGTGCTGGGATTAAAGGTGTGCACCACCACGCCCGGCTGAGTTAACTTATTTTAGTCTTTGCCTGCCCATTAATTTGACTATGTTTGTGAAATAACATACTTTAACAGAAATAATGGAAATAAATGCAAAGAAATTTACAAATATGAAACAGAGGAGCAGAACACTGAGGGTGGAAAGGTTTAAGTGAGAATGGAGGCAGAGGTCAGGGCAGGAAGGGGTGGGGGAGGGCTAACCAAACTGAGGACAGATATGTGGAAAAGCCATATAGAAAGCTACTTCTGTGGCACTTGATTTAAAGGATTGTTTGGGTTTTGTTTGTTTGTTTGTTTGTTTGTTTAGTTGGCTGGTTGGTTGTTGTTTGGTTTTTGCAGGTAGGGTCTCTAGCTCAGGATGACCTGGAATTCACTATGTAGTCTCTCAGGGTGGCCTCGAACTCACAGTGATCCTCCCACCTCTGCTGGGATTAAAGGTGTGCGCCACCACGCCTTGCAAATAATGTTTTGTTTTGTTTTGTTTTGTTTTGTTGAATGGATACTTTTCGTGGGTAGATAATGCTGTTCACAGAAGCCGTAGGGCATTCAATGAAGACCGGCCCAGGCTGCCTCACTGCGACTTGGCTTATAAAAGGAGTTCAGGCACAGGACAGCAAAGGAAGGCCACGTGTATGCACAGGATGGGTGACCATGGTGGGCATGACAAGGTGGCGTGACGCATGACCATCTATCTGCACAAGACAGGATCCGGCCTTAGCTCAGCCTCGCCTACCACTCTGTGAACGAGGCTCAGCCCTGCCCACTCCAGCTTCAGCCCCCCTTCAGTGCCAGGGGATCTTTATGTTTGCAACTCAGAAAGTGCCCACTGGCAACCAACTCAGCCCTCAAAGCAGTCTCCCAGGTTCTTCCTGAGCCTTTGTGAAGGTGCACCCCAAGCCCCCATGGCTGTCACCAGTCCCCAGCCCCCACCTGCTCAGCACTCCCAGCATCTGTGTCATTTGCTAGTGACTTCCAACCCAATCATATATTCATCCTAACCAAACAACTTAAGGACCTTTCGACTGCGTTATACAGGGCCAAGGAGGCGCAGCCCCACACTCCACCGTTCAGTGCCACTGAACAAGTCACGTGCTGCTGTGTTAGTCTCCAGGGACCTACATCACTCTAAGAGCTCATTCAGTTTCAGGAAGCAGCTTACTTCCTCCTTCCAAGCAAGCCGCACCAAAAATAACAGAGAATAAACTTTCAAGATAAATGTGATTTTCTAGGCCTTCAGCTCAAAAATCTGTTCTATCAAAAGATCTCTCTGTCATCAAGAAGAGGGGTATTTGTGGGCTGAACCATCCAGGTTTTCTTTCACCTGGGTCTCTTAGAATTACCTCAAATATGATTTTTCACTGCACCAAGGCAATTCCTCAAATAAGTCTGCAACAGACACATCCTGTTTTGTCCTTGGTTCTGTGGGAAATGAATGCTAAGTAAAAACTATACTTTACAGATATTCCAGGAATATCATCAGAAGAAAACTGAAGAACAAACTGGAACAGGTGTACAACTTCTTGACATCTGTGCGATAGAAACATCTTAACTTCACCATGCAATTTAAATATTTATTTAGCATTCCTGATATCATATATATATATATATATATATATATATATATATATATATATATATAATTTATTTAAGAGAGAGAAGCAGAGAAAGAATGGGCACACCAGGGCCTCTTGCCACTGCAAACAAACTCCAGACACATGTGTCACCTTGTGTGTCTGGCTGACTTGGGTCCTGGGGAATTGAGCCTGGTCCTTACTTAGGCTTCACAGACAAGCACTTTAACCACTAAGCCATCTCTCCAGTCCAGCATTCTTGACATTCTGAGTGATGGAAAACGGAATCAAATGCAAATTTATTAAGAGTACCACTTACATTATTCATACAACTGCCACTGCTAAGTCATCTATTAACCAAAATGGAGTAAAAAAGTGTTTCTCAAAAAACAGCTTTGAGACTGGAGAGATGGCTCGATGGTTAAAAGCTATCCCAGGGGAACTCTGAGAGAACCGATGGTTAAAAGCTATCCCAGGGCCAGGGCCACTAACTCCAGTCCTACGGGCAGCAGAGACCCAAGCTTACAAAAGAAAAAGAAATCAGTAAGACCCCAGCTCAGGTAAGAACAGTGAGGCAGACAGCAATGGAGCACGGTACTTGATGTTCCACTCTGGTCGTCACAAGCAGCACACCCCACTGCAGGCAAGCATACGAAGTGTCTCACAGGCACATGCTTGTGCATACAACACACACACACACACAAACAAAAAAATGATAAAATTTGCCCCTCCCCTCCTCCGGTGTCCCCTAACATAACTTACTTTGTTTGAAAACACTAAAATGAAATTTATTTTTTGTATGCTAATAAAAAAATTAATCAGCCGGGCATGGTGGCACACGCCTTTAATCCCATACTAGGGAGGCAGAGATAGGAGGATCACCGTGAGTTCGAGGCCGCCCTGAGACTCCATATACCCTCTTTCCAGGTCAGCCTGAGCTAGAGTGAGACCCTACCTCGAAAAATAAAAAAATTAATTAATTAATTAATTAAGGGCTGGAGAGATGACTTAGCAGTTTTAAGGCACTTGCCTGTGAAGCCTAAGAACCCAGGCTGGATTCCCCAGAATTCATGTAAGTCAGATGCACAAGGTAGCACATGCATCTGGGGTTCATTTGCAGTGGCTAAAGGCCCTAGAATGCCCATTCTCACTCTCTCTCAAGTAAATAAGTAAAATATCAAAAAATGAAATAATTAATTTAAAAAGCAAAAAACACTGTCCACTAACAGTGGCTCATGCCTTTAATCCCAGGACTTGGAAGGCAGAGGTAGGAGGATCACTGTGAGTTCGAGGCCAGCATGGAATTACAGAGTGAGTTCGAGTCCAGCCGAAGCTAGAGTGAGACCCTACCTCAAAAAAAGTCAAAACAAGCCAGGCGTGGTGGCGCATGCCTTTAATCCCAGCACTTGGGAAGCAGAGGTAGGAGGATCGCCGTGAATTCAAGGCCACTCTGAGACTACATAGTGAATTCCAGGTCAGCCTGGGCTAGAGTGAAACCCTACCTCGGGGGGGGGGGGGGGGACTTTGAGCTGGATAGAGTGGTACATGCCTTTAATCCCAGCACTTGGGAGGCAGAGGTAAGAGGATTGCCGTGACTTCAAGGCCAGCCTGGGCAACAATCTGGGCTAGAGGGAGACCCAGCCTCAAAAAATAAAATAAAATAAAATTACTTTGAACTTATGGACCTTAAAACTGTTGACATAGTGGGGGTGGAATGGTCTAAGTGAAGTCAGGAGACGAGACTGGGTAAAGGAAGGGCGGCAGGAAGAGTTAATCAAAACCTAAGAGGGTATAAATAAGCCACATGGAAACTTACTCTTTTGGACAACAGTCCACCCAGAAGCCATAGATTGTTACTAGAAAAATTTAGTGCCAGGGATGGGATACCTTCCAGTGAGTTGTTGGTCAGGAAGTTCCTTGATTCCCCCAAAACGTTACATGCCATTGCCAAGGCCCTTGGTTTCCCAGAAGGAATAGATGGTAAGACCCTATTGCTGACAACTCCACATGCTTGGGCTGCAAGGTCACTGAGAAATCCTGCCAGAGCTGAGCTGATAACCTCCTCTATGTAGACCAGCGGACAGAAAGATGGAAAAAGCTATGCTACATGCAGCCCTATGGGAGAGAGAGAGAAGTCATCAGTGGAGATAAACAGTGGACACTGCAAGCCTTAAATTCGGTCAGCTAGGCCAAATGAGCCAATGGGTGCAATAGTGGCACGTCTGTGATGGGGGAAACTAACCACTTACTAATTGGACTGGAGGCCCACTCCACAGGAGGGAATACATGCCTGGTACTGAAAACTTATGATGGGGGAGAGAGGGTGTCATGAACCCTAGACCCGCTGGTGTCTGGCTAAATGCACATACTATGCTCATCAAACTGCCCAGTAAGCACGTCTCTTAATGTTCATACTCAAATATTAATGCTGCTCTCACTTTTGGATTAGAGAAGCTTCTCTTTTTACAGATGGTGGTGATCTCTGGGATGACTCAGAAAGCACCACAGTGCTGAGAAGAAGTGACAGAGGAGTGCTCAGCACTAAAACATCTCTACCACACCTTCCAAGGCTCAGGGTCCGTTGCGGAAGAGGTGGCAGAAAAAAATGTAAGAGCAAAAGGAAAGGCAGGACTGCTTACAATGCAATCTTCCAGACACAAAATGGCCTGGACATCCATGACCTCACAATGCCTGGTACTACCTACACAGGATCCTCATAATAGGAGGAAAAGATGATGACATCAAAATAAAAGAGAGACTAATTGAGAAGAGGATGGGATATGATGGGAGAGTGGATATGTGAAAGAGAAAGTAGGGGAGGGGAGGGAATTATCATGATTTATTGTCTATAATTATGGAAGTTGTCAATAAAAAAAAAGTTTAAAAAAAAACTACTGATACAGCCCAGGCATGATGGGGCATACTTTTAATGCCAGCACTTGGAAGGTAGACATAAAAGTATTGCTGTGAATTCAAGACCAGCCTGAGACTACATACTGAATTCCAGGTCAGCCTGGGCTATAGCAAGATCCTACCTTGGGGGAGGGGTAGAGGGAAAACCTGTTGACAAAATTAGGAACTAGCTCCAATAGAGGTTTTTTTTTAATTTAATTAATTTATTTGAGAGAAAGAGAAGGAAAGACAGGAAGAGGCAGATAGACAGAATGGGCATATCAGGGCCTCCAGACACTGCAAACAAACTCCAGATGCATGTGTCACTTTGTGCATCTGGCTTACATAGGTACTGGGGAATCAAACCTGGGTCCTTGGGCATCGCAGGCCAGTGCCTTAACTGCTAAGCCATCTCTCCAGCCCTCCAATAGAGTTTTATAAAAAAATTTCTATTTATTTGACAGCTGGGCGTGGTGGCACATGCCCTTAATCCCAGCACTTGGGAGGCAGAAATAGGAGGATCACCATGAGTTCGAGGCTACCCTGAGACTAAATAGTGAATTCCAGGTCAGCATGGACTAGAGTAAAACCCTACCTTGAAAAAACAACAACAACAAAAAAAAAACCTATTTATTTGATAGCCAGGTGTGGTGGCGCACTCCTTTAATACTAGCACTTGGGAAGTAGAGGTAGGTAGAACACTGTGAGTTCAAGGCCACCCTGAGACTACATAGCAAATTCCAGGTCTGCCCGGGCTCCAGATCAAGACACTACCTCGAAAAACCTATATATATATAATTTTTTTAACTTAAGAGAGAAAAAGAGACAGATAGAGAATGGGTGTGCCAGAACCTCTAGCCACTGCAAACAAACTCCAGACACATATGCCACCCTGTACATCTGGCTTACATGGGTCCTAAGAATTTGCACGCAAGCACCTTAACTGCTAAGTCATCTCTCCAGTCAAATAGAGTTTTAATACTATTAAATTATTTTAGAAACAAAAAAACTCTTCTACTAGGGTATGCTCTCCCTTTTTGTGTAGATATGTTGTGTGTGTGATGTGTATGGATGTGTAGATATGTATGTGTGTGCGCGATGTGTATGGATGTGTAGATATGTATGTGTGTGTGTAATGTGTATGGATGTGTAGATATGTTGTGTGTGTGATGTGTATGGATGTGTAGATATGTTGTGTGTGTGATGTGTATGGATGTGTAGATATGTTATATGTGTGATGTGTGTGGATGTGTAGATATGTATGTGTGTGTGATGTGTATGGATGTGTAGATATGTATGTGTGTGTATAATGTGTATGGCTCCCTTCACAGCAGCAGGAGCTCAGTGAGGACAGGCTCCCAAGTGCTGCCATGTGAAGGGACCGAGGCAGTAAGCCTCCTATCTAACTAGGAGATCGGGACAAAGTCACTCTCAAGTCCCAGACGTTTTAGCCAAAATGTCAAGGATATTAGTCCCATCCCTCCTCCAGTTCCAATAAATTTGGAGTGTTGAGTATAACTAAAAAGACCACGTGGGGCTGGAGGGATGACTTGGAGGTTAAGGCATTTGCCTGCAAAGCCAAAGGACCCAGGTTCGATTCCCCAGGACCCACATTAGCCAGATGCACAAGGGGGCGCACATGTCTGGAGTTCGTTTACAGTGGCTGGAGGCCCTGGTGCACCCATTCTCATTCTCTCTTTCTCTCTCTCTCTCTCTCTCTCTCTCTCTCTCTCTCTCCCCCGCCTTTCTCTGTCAAATAAATAAATAATTTTTTTTAAAAGACCACATGGAAAATCTTACAGGCATAGTTCTTCTGAGAGGCAGCCACGTTTTTAAAATACCATCCATTTATCTTTTCCTACATCAGTCATTAAGCCATTCTCTTCCAAGTATCTATATTAAGCTAGACAATTTCCTCAGACAAAAATTCCCTAAGATGTTCTCTTATTTCCCCTTTAGCAGTCACAAACAATTGATACATGTCATTATTGTAGTCACACCCAGAAACTGTTCCCACTGGGGCTGTGAAATTGCCTTCTCTTTCATTACTAATGACTAATTGTTAAATCCAGGGGCACTTTCTTATCACTATCTATTTTTTCTAAAGTTCAGCGCTCATATTTCTTCTCCTGTCTCACAGCATGTGCAGTTCAGCTTCCTTTACCAAATCTACTGCTTCCTCCTGCTATAGAAATAGCCCCAAGGTTCTGTCGTTGGCTCTCACAAATCCCACTATAATCTCTCCCTCCCAGTACTACTCCCCGGGTTTCCCCATCTCTGAGCAAGCTCTAGAGATGCACTTCCAACAGATTACAGATAAGTTCCACAAGGATATTCTACCTAAAATACCAAATGTGCCACACCCACCACCACCCATCATGGACTCACTTTGTTCCACATTCTCGTTCATTCTTTCACTCTCCCACTAACAACCAACCGCCCCCCCCCTTTAGTGAGCACTCACGGATTCATGCATTGTGAAATGCTTCACACGGGTCAGCTTTACTCAGTCCTTACTGAGTCAATGTAAACAATAACTATCCCTGGTGTTTTTTTTGTTGTTGTTGTTTTGTTTTTGTTTTTCGAGGTAGGGTCTCACTCTAGCCCAGGCTGACCTGGAATTCACTATGGAGTCTCAGGGTGGCCTTGAACTCACGGCAATCCTCCTACCTCTGCCTCCCGAGTGCTGGGATTAAAGGCATGCGCCACCACGCCCAGCTACTATCTCTGTTTTATAGATGGGGAGACCCAAACTGAGGGGCTGAGTTTATCACACTGTGAATAAGTGGCAAAGTCAGCTTGAATACGTGACAATCTGCCTCCTGCTCCTTCTCCCATGACTCCTCTACCTCGAAGGATTATATCCCCTCAAACTATGAGCCAAAACAAACCTTTCCTCTCTTAAGTGGCTTCTTGTCAGGTATTTGATCATAGCAACAAGGAAAATGACTAATGCAGAAAATGCTGTACTAAGAAGTGGGACCACTGATGGGATGAACTTGACCATGCAGTTTGTATGCTTCTGGAACTGCGGGCTAGGAAAGCCCTCGAATACAGTAAGCACCTTGCAGGCATTTGCAAGACCAAGAATGCTGAGTGGGGAATAGATGGTAAGACCCTATTGCTGAAGACTCCACATACTTGGGCTGCAAAGTCACTAAGAAATCCTGCCGGAGCTGAGCTGAAAACCTCCTCCATGTAGACCAGCTGACAGAAAGCTGGAAAAAGCCATGCTGCATTCAGCTCAATGGGAAAGAGAGAAATCACCAAGTGAAGATACTCAACAGTATGTGACACTGCAAGCCTTAAATTTGGCCAGCCAGGCCAAATGAGCCAACGGGTGCAAGAGTGGCATGTCTGTTATGGGGGAAACCAATCACCCTCTAATTTGACTGGAGGCCTGCTCCATGGGAGGGAATACATCCCTGATACTGACAACCTACAACAGGGGTAGTCATGAGCCCTAGGGGTGTCATGTCTGCTGCTGTCTGGCTAAATGTATATACTATGCTCACCAAACTGCCCAGTAAGTACTTCTCTTAATGTTCATACCCATATATTAATGCTACTCTCACTTTTGGTTAGAGAACCTTCTCTTTTCAGATGGCAGTGACCTTGGAATGACTTTGAAGGCATCATGGTGCTGAGAAGTGACAGAGGAGAGCTCAGCACTGCAGTATCTCTACCACACCTTCCAAGGCTCAGGGTCCATTGCAGAAGTGATGGAAAGAATTAAGAGCCAAAGGAAGGGTAGGACTCCTTACAATGTGCTCCTCCAGACACAAGATGGCCTGGATATCCATGACCTCACAGTGCCTGACACTACCTACACAAGAGCATCATAATAGGAAGAAAAGATCATGACATCAAAACAAAAGAGACTGATTGAGAGGGGGAAGGGATATGATGGAGAATAGAGTTTCAAAGGAGAAAGTGGGGGGAGGAAGGGAATTACCATGAGATATTGTTTATAATTATAGAAGCTGTCAATAAAAGATAGAGAGAGAGAGAGAGTGATAGAGAGGGGGAGGGGATATGATGGACAGTGGAGTTTCAAAGGGTAAAGTTGGGGGAAGGATGGAATTACCATGGGATCTTGTTTACAGTTATGGAAGTTTGTGGGTCCCTGGATCTTTGGGGCCATGGTTCCCTGAAGGCGTCCAGGCAATTGTGGAAAGCAGGGTCTTGAGCGGACATGAGCAAGGCAGGACATACACACCCAGGAGAGATGACTTCAGAGAGCAGTTCTCATTTATTCAACAGGGAAATGGGTTTATAAGTAGTTGAGAGTGGGAAGAGGGTCCTAAAGTGATTGATGGGTTCAAAGGTTGCTTGCTGATGCCTAGGAATGTTCATTCCAGCATGTAGGGAGAGAGTCAGGTGATCTACATAGTGGCGGAAAGAGGGTCTCAGGGGGATGGGCTGTGTGAAGGCTGCTGGCTGACACCATATAAGGAGTTTCCTAGGCAACTGACCAAACATCATAGGGCTATAGGCAAAGCCTAAGTTCAGGTGTGCAGGGCTTAGAGAAGGAGTGGCCTCCTGTAGCTGGGGGGCGGGGGGTTCTTAGCCGTGCCTGGCAGCTAAGGCCTGTCTCCTGAGGGCTCCAGCCTGTGCCTGGCAGCACCCAATAGAAGTTGTCAATAAAAAAAAAGTACACACACACACACACACACACACACACAAAATGCTGAGGGGAACAGTGACAGGGAGGCCCAGATCAAGAGGTTTCAGAGGATAAAAGGATTCCATCACAACCTAGGCTAGAGGAAATTCATGTTGTGTTCTAGCTAAGACTGGCTACACTTTGCCCATGTCCTGAGATCTTCAATAAGGCTGTATTCCGAAGTAACACACCGACTGGTTTGGTGGAGGAAATCTCAAGACAGGATGGCATGTGGTCTGTCACGGTTACTGCCTGCTGCTCTGATTTGGGTCTACAGTGAGAGACAGCAATAAGCAAAGCAAAATGATATGAAAAATGTGGTGGGGAAAAGAGGTACTTTGAAGTTTCAAACAAGATTGGCTGGTGATGAGAAAGCTCTTTGTATTGTTAAAGACATCAGCACCATGAAAGACAAATCTAGAGTGCTGCCCTGAGACGATAGGAAAGACGCTGCGGTGGTTTGAATCGGGTGTCCTCCACTGACTCGTGTGCTTTGAATGCTTGGTCCCCGGCTGATGGTAATTTGGGAGGTGGAGTCTTGCTAGAGGAGGTGTGTTGTTGGGAGTGGGCTTAGGGATGTTATAGGCAGAATGTGACTCACTCTCCTGATGCTGTGTGCCACCTGCTGTGGCAGAAGTGATGCCCAGCCTCTGCTCTGCCATCTTTCCCCTGCAATCATGGCGCTTCTCCTCTGGACTACAAAATAAAATCAAAGAACTTTCCTCCCCGTCAGCTGCTTTGGGTGGGATATTTATACCAGCAAGGAGAAGGTGATTACAAAAGATGCTCTGAGGGCAAGACCCCAGCCATTAGAAGTTTCATCTTGTAAAAATCCAAATTCAGTTGAAAGAAGAGCACCTGAACTGAGAATGCCTAGTATCCACATAAATTCAGATGCACAAAGTGGCGCATGTATCTGGAGTTCTTCTGCAGTGGTTAAGGCTCTGGCATGCCCATACTCTTTCCTTCTGTTTGTTTTTTGTCTATCTGTCTAGCTCTATTTACAAGTAAATTTTTATTGTTGTTGTTGTTTTGTTTTGTTTTTCAAGGTAGGGTCTTGCTCTAGCTCAGGCTGACCTGGAATTTACTCTGTAGTCTCCAGGTGGCCTCGAACTCACAACGATCCTCCTACCTCTGCCTGCTAAGTGCTGGGATTAAAGGCGTGTGCCACCATGAGCGGCTAAATAATTTTTTTTTAAATAATGAAATAACAAACTGGGCATAGTGGCACACATCTTTAATCCCAACACTCGGAAGGCTGAGGTAGGAGGACAGCTGTAAGTTCAAGGCCAGCCTGAGACTACAGAGTGAATTCCAGGTCAACCTGGGTTAGAGCAAGTCCTTACCTCAAAAACAAATAAAATAATAATAATGGGATATCAATTCAACTTGCTGGTTATGGTTATAGTCTTTACAGGCACAGACTCTGACATCCTGCTATTGCAGTCAACTTTGCTCTGTGGGAGAATTTTCTGTGCACTGCAGGGGACCCAGAGTCACCAGTTCATCCACAGGACTCATTAGCATCTCTTTATAACTGTGGTTTCATAGCCTGGAAGCACACAAAGCCTCAAGCAGCTACAGTCTGGTTTGTGGCTGAAAATGTGTGAGACACTGGTTTTCACCACTACAGTGTACCGCCTCTCATAAAAGACCTCCCTGGCCGGGCGTGGTGGCGCACGCCTTTAATCCCAGCACTTGGGAGGCTGAGGTAGGAGGATAGCTGTGAGTTTGAGGCCACCCTGAGACTACACAGTGAATTCCAGGTCAGCCTGGGCTAGAGCCAGACCCTACTTCAAAAAACCAAAAAACAAACCAACAAAAAAAAAGACCTCCCTGGCCAGGGGCATTAGTAGATGCCTGTACCTTGAGGTTCTGGCATTTGAGGGGCTGAGGCAAGAAGACTGCTACACTTGATGAGTTCAAGACCAGACTTACCTGGGCAACATGTTAAGACCCCCATCTCAAAAACAATTTTCTTGCCGGGCGTGGTGGCGCACACCTTTAATCCCAGCACTCGGGAGGCAGAGGTAGGAGGATGAGTTCGAGGCCACCCTGAGACTCCATAGTGAATTCCAGGTCAGCCTGAGCTAGAGTTGAGACCCTACCTCGAAAAACCAAAAAAAAAAAAAAAAAAAAAAAAAAAATTCTTTTTAAATAATAAAAGACTCCCTCCTCCCTTACTTTCCCACTGGAAGCAAGTCTTCCCTTCTCTATATTTGTACTGTATTTGCATCTTTCTTACAGACATCTTGCTTTACATTATACTTGACTTTTCTCCTCAGTAGACTAAATTCCTTGAAGACAGGAAGCAATCTTTTCCACTCAGTTCTCATTGGTGCCTCACTGATTGTTGGCGATCAATAAATGTTTGCTGATTTTGGTTTTTTCTTATGTTTTCATTAGCACATATTATACATAATACTGGGCGTATGACGCTTTATATGAGTATATAATGTATTTACCCCTCTTTACCCTCTCTTGTCCCCCCAACTCCATCCTGCTAATCCTCTTTCTTTTTCCAAGAACTTAACCTACTTTCATGGCTTTATTTGCTTTTATTTTTGGTTTTATGATAACCCAATGCATTGGATTAGAGTTGGATTAGGAGCATGCGCAGTTCTTCATCCCCCCCAGTAACCATTAATTGCCTTTAGATCCTTGGGGTGGGAGGGTGCCTCATGAGCCCTTCCCCACTGTTTTGTTTTGCTTTTTTAAAATATTTATTTATTTATTTGACAGAGAGAAAGAGAAACACAGGGAGAGAATGGGCACTCCAGGGGCCTCTACCCATTGCAAACGAACTCCAGATACATGCACCACCTTGTGCTTCTGGCTTCTGTGGGTACTGGGGAATTGAATCTGGGTCCTTAGGCTTTGCAGGCAACTGCCCTGACTGCTGAACCATCTCTCCAGCCCCACTTTGTTGGTTTTGAGACAGGGTCTTGCTATGTAACCCAGGCTAGCCCCAAACTCCTGATCTTCCTGTCTGAGCCCACGTAGTGCTGGGATTACACACATGCACCACCATATAAACATGTTTTTTATTTTACTTCTGAGAGAGAAAGAGAGAGAGAGAATTGGTGCAGTAGGGCTTCTAGCCACTGCAATCGAACTCTAGACACGTGCACCATCCTTTGTGCATGTGTCACCTTGTGCATCTGGCTTATGTGGGTTCTGGGGAGCCAAACATGGGTTCTTGGGCTTTCCAGGCAAGCACCTTAACTGCTAAGCCATCACTCCCCATGTGAACTTTTAAACAGATTTCACCCATTTTCCTAACATGAGTATGAATCATGTAAGTCACGAGCTGGATCAATGTTGGCAGGATGGGTAAAAGGCTACCCTCGGACCACCGCTGTGAGATACATAAAGTGGGTCGGCCTTTCTAATAGGCGATTTTGTTCTGTTCATCCAATTCCTTGAAAGTGTGCATGTCTTTTTTAAAAATCATTTATTTATTTATGTACAAATGGCCTTCTGGCTTCACATGGATGGCTGGGGAATTGAACCTGGGCTAGTAAGGTGCCTTTAACCACTGAGCCACCTCTTAGATTCAGAACTTCACTGTTGGAAATTAATCGTAAGGAAATAAGGAGGCTAGTGTGAAAAATAGGTACAATAAGAGGCGGGGAAGGGTGGCTGTATGTCTATAATCCCAGCTCTTGGGAGGTAGAGGCAGGAGGATCACCCACGACTTTGAGGCCAGCCTATTCTACATGGTGAATTCCAAGGTAGCCAAGGGCTACATAGTGAGACACTGTTTCAAAACACAAACACAAAACATACGCAGCAACAGTACTCAAGAGGAGGAAACACATTCACTGAGTGCACAGTGTGTGTCTGGCAGTGAGGCAAGACCTTGAAATGGAACCCACAGGCCTTAGCATAAATATTGTAGTACTGTCGGGGGAGAGGGAGGGATTGTTTTTGGTTTTGGTTTCTGTGTGTGTGTGTGCATGCGTGTTTCTTTTCTAGCCTTTTTTTTGAGATAGGGTCCCATGAAGCCCAGACTGGCCTCAAACTCAATACATAGCCAAGACCAGCTTGCAGCTCTTGTTCCTCCTACCTTGTTCTCCCAAGAGCCGGGATGCCAGGAGTACATCACCACACCGAGCTCCGAAACCCCAGCTGCCTTACCTCATAGACAGAGGTTAGATAATTCATCCAAGATTAAAGGATTACAGGTGAGTTGTTTTCAAGTAAGGGGCCTACAGCTTATTTGAATTCTATCATTAGTCTTTTTTCAAAGTTTTCTACTGTAATGACATGAATTACAGGTATAGCTTTGTAGAGCAGTAAGATAGCATGGAAATTTTGTTCTCATTTTCAAGAGAATTAATCCAGAACAAATCAAGCACACGTCCTTTTTCATTTTCTCTGAGAAGTACAATAAGAAGTCCTCATCCTGGGCTTTAAAATAAGAATAGTATTTACGTGAAACAGTCGTGAGAACAGCACGCTGCACCCAGGTGTTCCCGCACAGTGTCACTCAGCCAGGTCTTGGGCGAGTAGAAAAGTATACTGTCACTTGAATTGAACAAAGCCTTTGGACATGAGAATTACACAGGAAAGTTTTGCCCTCTCAGCAGCTCTCCAGGGCTAAGACCCGCCTCCCGATCCCCAAACCTGGGCTTTTCTGGACTCAGACTGTTTTGCCTCTGATCCAAAAACACTGGTCAGGAAGTTCCTTCTGCATCTGCACCAAATCAGCCCAAATGCTTGCAAGCCAGGTCTATGGACTACAATCACAGTGGCCGTGTTGAAACTCCCACAGCCACACCTTACCTCTTCAGGCACAATAACTAATGGGTACTTGTCCTCCGACAGAAAGTTGAAAATGACCCACACTTTAAAGGCATCGTCTTCTGTGATGAGCAGCGGACTCTTCGTGAGGTTCTTCTTGGCACAGAGGGTCCAACACATCCTATTGAATTCAATCTTGTCAAAGTTGTCTTGGACCTAAAAAGAAATGAGGAAAAACTCCAATGAGTCGGCTCAAAATAAGGTGCATGTAAGTTAAGCTGGCAGAAGGAGAAGGCTTCAACACTGACTCTAGAAAGAACACTTTCAATGGCTCAACCAAGCTTCACACTTTAGCTGTACCATGAAGCTCTGCCTGTCCCTATCATGAACCGGACCTGTCAAGTAGTTATTTGAATGTACACATTACCTTCCTAGACTACTAATCCTAGCACACAGATCTAAGAATGGAGGCTGGGGAGATGGTTCAGTGGTTAAAGCTACTGGCTTGCAAAGCCTGCCAGCCAGGTTCAATTCCCCAATACCCACATAAACCCACACAAACAAAGCAGCACATGTGTCTGGAGTTCGCTTGCAGTGTCAAGAGGACCAGCGTGCTCTCACACTCTCACTCTCTCTCTCCATAAATAAATAAATATTAAAGAAATAAATATTAAAGAAAGATCTGATAGTGCTAATTATTATGAGCCACATGCAGATACCCCATTTTTACCTATATGCTCAAAGAAGAAATCTTTTCACAAAAGCTGTTTAAAATGGGCTGGAAAGATACCTCAATGGTTAAATATACTTGCAAGCAAGCATAGGAGCCTGAGACTGCCCAAGTTCAAATCTACAGAACCCACAAAAACAGATGGGCATGGACATAATTGTAACTCCAGTCCTGTGGGGAGCAGCAACCGGAAGATCACTGGAGTTTGAGAGAATGGCAAGCTCTGAGATCAAGAAGAGATTCCAGCCGGGCATGGTGGTGCATGCCTTTAATCCCAGCACTCGGGAGGCAGAGGTAGGAGGGTCACCGTGAGTTCGAGGCCACCTTGAGAATACAGAGTGAATTCCAGGTCAGCCTGGGCCAGAGTGGGAAAAAAAAAAAAAAAAAAAAGACAGCCTCGCCATCATTCAGGAATTCATTCCCCAGCATCTACTATGAGCCACTTATTGTGCCATAAAATCAAGGTTGTAAAGATGAAGAACTTGCCGGGCGTGGTGGCGCACGCCTTTAATCCCAGCACTCGGGAGGCAGAGGTAGGAGGATCGCTGTGAGTTCGAGGCCACCCTGAGAATGCAGAATGAATTCCAGGTCAGCCTGAGCTAGAGTGAGACCCTATCTCAAAAAAAAAACCAAAAAAAAAAACCAAAAAAAAAAAAAAAAAAAAAAAAAGATGAAGAACTTGGTCTTAGAAGGTTGAGTTTCAGCCGGGCGTGGTGGCGCATGCCTTTAATCCCAGCACTCGGGAGGCAGAGGTAGGAGGATCGCCGTGAGTTCGAGGCCACCCTGAGACTCCATAGTGAATTCCAGGTCAGCCTGGGCTAGAGTGAGACCCTACCTCGAAAAACCAAAAAAAAAAAAAAAAAGAAGGTTGAGTTTCTTAGAGGAAACATCTGCAAATGGACAAAATTTTAATATAAGCATATAGTTCAATAGTTTTCACTCATTATCAATTCAAATTTCCATAATGTTATTTTCCAGAGATAATGCAAAGATACCTAACTAATAGTAGCCAATGTCTCCAAAGAACATAAAAGACAATTACAGTGTGATAAGTACTGTAAGAGAGATAAGCAGAGGATTCTGTGGAAGCACGGAAGAGCTAATCCAACCTTACAACGTGAGGGAAGATTCGTGGACATAATGAAATGACCACAGAGCTGATCGTAAAGGACCTTCAAAAGTCCTGCTGGATGTAGCTCAGTTGTTAGAGTGCTTGTCAGGCATGCATGAAGCCCTGAGTTCAATCCCCAGCAATGCACAAAATGGGGCATGGTGGTGCATACCTATAATGCCAGCACTTAGCATGTGGAAGCAGGAGGATCAGAAGTTCAAGGTCATCATAGTGAACTTGAGACCAGCCTGGGCTACACAGTGCCCTGTTGGAAGAGGAGAGGAAAGACCGGAAGGGAGGAGAGGGGAGGAGAGTAGAAGTAAAAGGAAAAGGCCAAGTCAAATAGGGGCTGGGAGTGTAGCTCAGTGGTGGAGCACTCGCTTGGCTCTGGAGGAGGGGGCAAGGGTTGTCATGTATTTTTTATTTATATGTGTCTGTGAGGGAGAGGCATGCATATGCCACTGTGCACATGTGCAGATCAGGTAGGAGGACAACTTCAGGGTGCTGGACCTTCTTTGAGACAGGGTGTATCATTCTTTTGCCACTAGCAAAACCAGTTTAGCTGACCCATGGGTTTCAGGATTCTCCTGGCTCAGCCCTCCACTGACATAGTCACACTGAAGCTATAGATGCACATGCCACTTTGTGTCCAGCGTTATGTGGGTGCTGGGGCTCAAACTCTGGTCAGCAGGCTTGCAAGCAAATGCCTTTAACCACTCAGCCATCTCCCTAGCCCCAGGATATCATTTTTGAGAATTATCGGAGATATATAACATTTGGACTGGCATATGGTTCAGAAGTACAATGCTTGCCTAGCAGGCATGAAGGCCAGGTTTTATCTCCAGTACTGGTGGAGGGGGAAGTCAAACCAATCGAGAATAGGATAAAGAGTGTTCCCAGTAGAAGGACAGAATGTGAGAAGGCCCAGAGATTAAAACAACCATGGTGAGATTTGAAGAACTGTAGGATGTTTAATGGGAGTGGGGTACTTCATGCTGGAAGGTGCTATCAGTTAAGGTTGTCATCAGTGCAAGGAACAGAAACCACCTTGGGTTCCTTTAAACAGAACAGAAGTGTATTAGCCAATAGGGGTTAACCTGACAGATCCAACATGAGCCAGACAAGAGAGACACCGAAATCGGTACAGAAGGTAGGGTACAGACCTCAGCCCAATACTCACAGAACAGTCTACCGGGGTCCTGCTTCCAGTATAGCCCAAGGACACCAACACGGTTACCACTGCGCCAGCCCTGGAGCCCCCGTGCCATGCACTGCAACGGGTATCCACGGCTAGCTGCCAAGGAGCAGGGAAAGTAAGGACCTGAACTTTCCTGCTTATCCGTATGAGACAGATCCCATTCCCAACCAAAACTCTGTGGCATTTCTCACCATCAGAAAAAGAGTTCAAGGGCTGGAGAGATGGCTTGGTGGTTAAGTGCTTGCCTATGAAGCCTAAGGACCCCAGTTCGAGGCTCAATTCCCCAGGACCCACTCAAACCGGATGCACAAGGGGGCACACGTGTCTGGAGTTCATTGGCAGTGACTGGAGGCCCTGGCGTGCCCTATCTCTCTGTTTCTTCTCTCTCTCTCTCTGCCTCTTTCTCTCTCTGTCACTCTCAAATAGATAAAAATAAAAAAAAAAAAGAAAGAAAGAAAAAGAGTTCAAATGCCAGACACACCAGAAACGGCAAATATCCACTGCAAGCAAAGCAAGGAAATGTGAAGCTAAATATCAAGAGCCTGGCTCGTCATGGTAAGAAGCCAGGGACCTCGGGCCGGAGAGACAGCTCAGTGGTGAAGAGCACTTCCTGTGCAAGCATGGGGAGGCTGAGAAACTGTTTGAGACCAATCCCAGGGCCCATATAAAGATGGCTTAGCAGTTAAAGTGCTTGCCTGCAAAACCTAAGGATCCAGGTTTGATCCCCCAGTACCCACGTAAGCCAGATGCACAAGGTGGTGCATGTGTCTGGAGTTCATGTGCAGTGGCTGGAGGCCCTGCCATACCCATTCTCTCTATCTGCCTCTTTCTCTTAAATAAATAATTTTTTATAAAAAGAAATGACTAACACATAACAAGACTAAAGTTTCAATAAAAGCTCAAATGCCAACTCTTTCCACTGTGCCAAACTGCTTGTACAACTCAGTAATTGAAGGTCACATATATGGCAAGAGATTACCTATAAAAAACTAGTTTTAAAGGCCACCACCACCAGCTCTACCACACCCGGAAGAAACACTAAGTGGAAGATACACTTTGCAGGAAATGACCTATGCACAAAAGGATATATTCTTGCTCTGAGGAACAAGAAAGGATTCTAGGAGACTGGTGTGGTGAATCACACAGGGAGAGTGGCTAGACATATGACTAGAAAGGAAACAAAGACCAAGCCACAATGGACTTAATAATTTTAAGAAACAGCCTATGGATGTCCTCCAGCTGAAGGGGGTCAGAAGAGAAAATGAGCAGGTCAAACACGGCCCCACTTACTTCTCTGTAGAAAAGACGGTATCTGGGGGGATACTGATGGTGAGAAAGGCATCCCAAACGACAGGGGAGAAAACGTGACAGGCAAAGAAGCTAGAATGGGACGAGGGGAGGTTTTAGAGGGAATGGTAGGATCTGAGATATGAAGGTAGAGGGAGGAATAGTCGGGAGACAGGTTCAAACAGAGTGAGGCAGAGAAATGGGAGAGGGGAAGGAGTGGGGTACAGCGTTATCCAAATTTATAGATTATGAAAAAGCCATATGGAAACCTACTATTTTGTAATCCAATTAAAAATGACTCAGAAGGCATCATGGTGCTGGGAAGGAGTGACAGAGGAGTGCTCAGCACTGAAATATCTCTATCACACCTTCCAAGGCTCAGGGTGCATTGTGGAAGAGGTTACGGAAAGAATGTAAGAGCCAAAGGAAGGGTAGGACTCCTTACAACGTGCTCCTCCAGACACAAAATGGCCTGGATATCCATGACCTCACAGTGCCCGACACTACCTACACAAGACCATCATAATAGGAGGAAAAGATCATGATATCACAATAAAAGAGAGGCTGATTGAAAAGGGAAGGAGATATGATAGAGAATGGAGTTTTAAAGGGGAAAGTGGGGGGAGGGAGGGCATTACCATGGGAATTTGTTTACAATCATGGAAGTTGTTAACAAAAAATAATTTTAAAAAAAGAATGCTTTCAGCCGGGCGTGGTGGCGCACGCCTTTAATCCCAGCACTCGGGAGGCAGAGGTAGGATCGCTGTGAGTTCGAGGCCACCCTGAGACTCCATAGTGAATTCCAGGTCAGCCTGGGCTAGAGTGAGACCCTACCTCGAAAAACCAAAAAAAAAAGAATGCTTTCTAATATAAGACCATATTTTGCTCACATTTGCATCTACTCTACATAGTATGCCAAGTTCATTAGCTTATTCATTCATTTAAATAGTTGTAAGTGCCGGGCATAGTGGTACACGCCTTTAATCCCAGTATTCAGGAGGCAGAGGTAGGATTGCTACAAATTCAATGCCACTCTGAGACTACATAGTGAATTCCAGGTCAGCCTGAGCTAGAGTGAAACCCTATCTCAAAAAATGGGGGAAAAAAAAAGTTGTAAGGGAAACTGGGCAGCACTCGGGAGACAGAGGTAGGAGGATTGCTGTGAGTTCGAGGCCACCCTGAGACTACATAGTGAACTGCAGATCAGCCTGGGCTAGAGAGAGAACTTACCTTGAGGAAAAAAAAACAAAAGTCGTAAGAGAGCTGGGAGTGGTAGCTCACATCTGTAATGGCAGCATTGTGAGTTGAAGCCTACCTGAGCTACAGGGAGACAAAAAATAAACACTAAACAACAAAAGTTGTGGAGACTGGAGAGGTGGCTTAGTGGATAAAGTGCTTAGCACACAAGCATAAGGAGCCACATAAAAGCCAGGTATGGTGCTGTGTGCCTATAATCCCAGAGCTTGGGAGGCAGAGACAGAAAGACAGCTGGGGCTTGCTGGCTAGCTGCTCTGGTCAAATCGGTGAGCTCTGGGTTCAGCCAAAGAGTCAGCTTCAAAAACCAATGCGGACAGCAATTAAGGTTCAACACTCAGTGTCAACGTCTGACCTCTACATGCGCGCACACGCGCACGCACACACACACACACTACAACCACATACACACATGCCACACAGTACATACACGTGCATGCCAGGTGCCAGTCATTGGTCTAAACTTCGACAGCAGTAATGGCCCTTTCCATTACAGAACTTACAGTCCAGAGGCCACAACCGAGCCACGCACATGCCGAAAACGAGGGAGGAGTGCGGATACTGGGAGAACACGCTGACAGCAACCTGGCTAGCTCTGGCAAGGGTGGAGAGCTCCCCGAGGAAACCTCCCTGAGGAAGTGACAGTCACACCGAGGCCTGAGGATGAACAAGAACTGGCTGCTTTCTAGGGTGGAGGAGGCCTGACAGCAGAGGAAGCATGAAGACCTGACGCAGGAAGAGTCTTGGTAATTTGAGGAACAGAGAAAGGGCCAAGGCTGCCACACTGACATCCACAGCGCCCACCCCACGTGTTCACCAGCTAAGGAATGTAAATGGAACATGGTGCGTCCCTGATAAGAGTATGATTTGGCCATGAATGAATGAACCACTGTGCTCCAGCATGGATGAACGTGGACAAACACCAGGTGAAAGAAGCCAGGCGCAGGAGGCTGAGTATGGTATGATTCCGTTAATATGAAATGTCAAGGGCTGGAGAGATGGTTCCGTGGTTAAGGCACTTCCTGCAAAGCCTAAGGACCCAGGTTCGATTCCCCAGTACCCATGTAAAGCCAATGCACAAAGTGGCGCATGTGTCTAGAGTTGTGTTTGCAGTGGCTGGAGGCCCTAATGCACCCATTCTCACCCTCTTCCTCCCTACCCCTTCCTCTGTCTGTCTGTCTGTCTCTCGCTCTCTCTTCTCTCTCTCTCTGTTTGCAAATACAAAAATATAAAAATATTTTTAAACCAGGTGTAGTGACACACACCTTTAGTCTCAGCACCCGGGAGGCTGAGGTTGGAGGATTGCTATGAGTTCCAGGTAAGTCTGGAATATTTTGATATTTAAAATATTTTAATACCTAAAAAACATTTTATAAAACGTAAATGTCAAAAAAAAAAAAGGGAAATTCATAAACAGAAAGTCAGCCAGCACTTGCCTAGAGCTGTGGGGGAGTAGAAGGTGGCTGCTTAATGGGATTATTTTGGAAGGGAGAAGGGAAAATATTTTAAATTGATTGTGGTGCTGGTCTCTACTAAAAACCACTAAATTGTATGGTTAAATAGGTAAATTATATGGCATGTAAATTACATGCCAACAAAGTTATTTTTAAAACACAGTACTTCTTTAAACTACATTACTCTTACATTTATATAGCTGGCCAGAATGTCCAGAAGCAGAAAGTTATCTGCGGCTCTCAGCAAGAAATTCCTAATCACTCAGAAATGTCTAGCCTTCAGCCAAGTATGAGGCCCTCATCTGTCCTCAGGAAAGAGAAGCAAGAGGTCTCCCAGCCTGCTAGTCAGGAGGCCAGCCAGGGCTACAAGAGACCCTATATCAAAAATAAGTAAATATGTCGGGTGTGGTGACACACGCCTTTAATCCCAGCACTTGAGAGGCAAAGGTAGGAGGACCACCATGAGTTCAACGCACCCTGAGACTACATAGTGAATTCCAGGTCAGCCTGAGCTAAAATGAGACCCTACCTCAAAAAATTAATGAAAGAGAGCCAGGCATAGTGGTGCACACCTTTAATCCCAGCACTTGGGAGGCAGAGGTAGGAGAATCGCCATGAGTTCAAGACCAGCCTGAGACTACATAGTGAATTACAGGTCAGCCTGGGCTAAAACAAGACCCTACCTCAAAAAATAAAAAAAAAATAAAAAAATCAGGGCTGGAGAGATGGCTTGGCAGTTAAGCACTTGCCTGTGAAACCTGAGGACCCCAGTTCGAGGTTCAATTCCCCAGGACCCATATTAGCCAGATGCACAAGGGGGCACATGCATCTGGAGTTCATCTGTAGTGGCTGGAGGCCCTGGAGCGCCCATTCTCTCTCTCTATCTACCCTTTCTCTCTCCGTCTGTTGCTCTCAAATAAATAAATAAAAATAAACAAAAAAAATTAATGAAAGAAAGAGAGAGAGAGAAAGACAGACAGACAGAGAAGAGTAATTCACCTACGTACTTGCTGTGGTCTGGAGGTGCAGGGAGGGAGAAGCTGGTGTAATTGAAGTCTGTCACCTAATAACAGGTGCCAAGAGGTTACAATATAGGTTACTCGGGTCCGATGTACAGCATGAAAAAATGTTTGCAGCTCTCAGCCCTTTTTGGTCAATGAAGCACTTTTTTTTCCCCCCTTGGTGTTTCGAGGTAGGCTCTCACTCTCACTCAGGCTGACCAGTTTTTTATTAATATTTTCTTTAATGTAAAGGAGGAACTATAACTCTCCATAGTCTGTCAGTGCTCCTGTATTTTTCATTTTTTTTGTCAAAGCAAGAAGCAAATACTTTAGAATCGTTAAATATATAAATAAAGTTGAGTGTTACACAACAAAAAAAAAAAGGGGGGGAGGAACGGAAAGAGGGGGAGGGAGGAAGAGAAGGAAAAATGGAGAGGAAAAAGAGGGAAGGAAGAAACATATTACTCTCTTCAGTTTTTTTTCTATTTTGGGGAGAGTTTTTTGTTGTTGTTGTTGTTTGTTTGTTTTTGAGGTAGGGTTTCGCTCTAGCCCTGGCTGACCTAGAATTCACTATGTAGTCTCAGGGTGGCCTCGAACTCAAAGCAATCCTCCTACCTTTGCCTCCCAAGTGCTGGGATTAATGGCGTGAGCCACCATGCCCAGCTACTCTCTTCAATTATTACCATCAGAAAATTTAAGTATAGGGATTGAGGGATGGCTTAGCAGTTAAGGCGCTTGCCTTCAAAGCCACAGGATGTAGGTTTGATTCCCCAGGACCCATGTAAGCCAGATGCATAAGGTGGCACATGCATCTGGAGTTCATTTGCAGTGACTGGATGCCTTGGTACACCCATTCTCTCCCTCTCTCTGCCTCTTTCTCTCAAAAAAAAAAAAAAAAAAAAAAAAAAAAAACTTTTTAAAAAAGAAAGAAATTTAAAGTATAGTGTCTCTGTAGGGAGGGAGGAAGGAGAGAGAAGGACACAAACCATTCTCTGATATTTGTAGAACTCCAAAATTTTTTCACTAAAGACTTTAACAGGGGTAACATTCCTGGGAGGCAAAATATTTGGTAAAAGAACAACAGACAAATTAATCATCTGAAGTCTCGGGAAGGACACAAGCAAATTCTATCAGGGTCAGGAACATTGAGGATGATTATTAGGAAGGAAATATAGGAGCCAAATGAAAAAAAAAATCACTGTTTGGAAAGCACATTTGAATATATCTCAGGGTCCCAGACCCCTCAGAATACCCCAGCAAAGACAGAACAGCAGCCTGGGCCAAAGTGACGGGAGGCTCACTGAGACACTGAATAAGAGAAGAGACTCACCTTACAACACTTGGGTAGGGAAAGACAAAACTGGGTGGAAGTGGAGGTCCTCTGAGATCATGAATGTTTTAAGCAATTCCACCTCTGCCTTCAACCCAAAAAACCACCATACTCTTAAAGGGAGTAATTAGCCTTTTGAGGGCACAGTGAGGTTCAAAATCTATGTGTCCCCTTACTGGTGAGGACACCTGAGGACTCCCAAGTTAAACAGAGACAATGCCAGGCCTGCCTTCCAGGATAACACAGAGGTCAGGTGAGGTGGGATGTATAGGAACCCTGCAAATGTGTAAGCAGTAGTTCATACTCTCACTGCGTAACTAACACAATCTCAAAACTTCTTGCTAACATTATTTAGTCACTTACTGGCATTTTTTTTTTTCCTCAACCAAACTTCAAAACAAGACACTAATCTATGTTCGGTTTAAACCCACACCATGGAAACCCTGGCTGCTTTACTTGGATGGCAGGATTGGCAAAACTCCGCTCCAGGTGGCTAAGCTATAATAAACAAGGGCTCACTGTTTCATCACATCCTCGCTGGCTCCACGGGCAAATTCTCCAAATGTTGTGGCTCTTCTGGAACTTTTAAAATACTGCTAGATTTCCTCCCTGGTTACAAGATTTTAAAATATCAAAATACTCAAAGATTATTTTAAAACTTAAAATTCAAGTTTAAACAATATTACATCGAAGAAAACGAAACTACAGCAGCAAGGTACATAGATGGTCTCTCTCCACCCACCCACCCCACACAGACTCTGCCACAGGAAACAAAGCAATTGCCAGATATCCTATAATAATCCTGCTTACTGCCTAAATTATTTTTGCTCTTGTTTTGTTTTGTGAGACAGGGACATAGCCCAGGAGTGGTAGTCAGGTTTGCACTACTGGCAGAAATCACCCAACCAAGAGCAGTTTTTTTTTGGGGGGGGGGAGGGTCAGGTTTATTTTGGCTTACGGACTGAAGGAGAAGCTCCACGATGGCAGGGGAAAATGATGGCATGAGCAGAGGGCGGACATCACCCCCAGCCCAACATCAGGTGGACAATAGCAACAGGAGAGTGTGCCCAACACTGGCAAGGGGACACTGGCTGTAACACCCATAAGCCCGCCCCCAAAAGTACCCTGTGTCCAGGAGACGTTAATTCCCAAATCTCCATCAGCTGAGAAACCAGCGTTCAGAACACCCAAGTTTATGGGGGACATTTGATTCAAACCACCACACCAGGCTTGCCCAGAACTCACACTGCTGAGGACTACCCAGAACTCCTGACCCTCCTATCACCACATCCCAAGCATTGGGATTACAGGTGTGCACCATCACACCTTGCTACTGTCCAATGTTAAACGCTCAACACATGAACATAGCAAATCATCCAATATCTGCCAAACAGAAGGCCTACTGGGCTGGGAGTGGGGCAGAGGCAAAAGGGATTACAAGTTGAGACACATAATCTTACAACTATAAAACATGAGCTAGCTCACTAATTAGTGAGCAGAACAGCGGCAGGGAAAAAATGAAATTAAAAACACATGAGGGCTGGAGAGATTGCTTAGTGGTTAAGGTATTTGCCTGCGAAGCCAAAGGACCCAGGTTCGATTCCCCAAGACCCATGTAAGCCAGATGCACAAAGTGGTGCAGGCATCTGGAGTTATTTACATCGGCTGGAGGCCCTGGCATGCCCATTCTCTCTGTCTGTCTGTCTGTCTGTCTCTCTCTCTCTCTCTCTCTCTCTCTCTCTCTAATAAATAAAAATCAAATATTTTTTTAAAAAGATAAAAAACCCACATGAAAATAACCATACAGCATCATACTGTGAAGTTGAGTTGCATACATCAATTTCCATACAATATGACTAAATCTTTTTAAAAACATTTTTTGAAGCCAGGCATGGTGGCACACGCCTTTAATCCCAGCACTTGGGAGGCAGAGGTAGGAGGATCGCTGTGAGTTCGAGGCCACCCTGAGACTACATAGTGCATTCCAGGTCAGCCTGAGCTAGAGACCCTACCTCGAAAAAACAAACAAACAAAAGAAAAATTTTGAACCGGGCATGGTGGCTGGCGCACACCTTTAATCCTACCACTTGGAAGCAGAGGTAGGAGGATCACCATGAGTTCGAAGGCACCCTGAGATGACACTGTGAATTCCAGGTCAGCCTGGGCTAGAGTGAGACCCTACCTCGAAAAACCAAAATGAAAACTTCTCAAAGAAGATACCAAATTCAAACAAGGTAACAGCGCGGTATAGAAGTGTGGGGGAGCAGGAACGGGCAGCATCGTCGCCCCAGGCTTTCTTCCCCTCACTTATCCCCTGAGGCCGCGCACCCAGCTCCTTGGCTTGCCAAAAGAACTTCCAGGGCCCACGCGCCACACCAACTCAAAGCAAAGGTGTCAAGAAAAGGTTAGCTCCATACCTTCTCCAGAATGAACTTGTTTAAGTATGGCATGTAGCCCTGATTGGAGACGGGCCCCTCGTCATCATCCCTGAAGTGCTCTTCAAGGGCGACGGGATCGTGTGGAACCTTCAGCACTGTGCACAGGTTATGCGACAGGACCTAAGGAGCAAAAACAGCAGTTTATTAAAGACACCCACGACCTAGCACGTGATGCCTGGACTCTGTCAACACAGCACTCTGCTCTCTGCCCTGAGTCAGCAAAGATGGAGAACGAAGCAGCAAGCAAGGGGCATGACTCAGCTGCCAGCCCCTACCTGTCACTCATTCCCCCAGTTTCATTTACTGCAAATAAGCCAATACTACGTGCCTATTAGCGCCAGCTTCCATGGAAGGTCTGTGAACAAATAACCCCAATTATTTTTTATTAACTAGTCTACATGAAAAAAAAAAAAAAAAGACAGCCGGGCGTGGTGGCACACGCCTTTAAACCCAGCACTCGGGAGGCAGAGGTAGGAGGATCGCCATGAATTAGAGGCCACCCTGAGACTCCATAGTGAATTCCAGGTCAGCCTGGGCTACAGTGAGACCCTACCTCAAAAAACCAAAAAAAAAAAAAAAAGAAAAGAAAAAGAAAAAGAGGTGGGGTGGGAGAGATGGCTCAGCTGGTAAAGTGCTTGCCACACAAGCATGAGGAGCTGAGCTTAGATCCCCAGCACCCGCCTAAAAACAAGGCAGGCAGCTGGAGATAAAAGGTACCCAGAGGAGCTGGAGGGATAGCTTAACAGTTAAGGCATTTGCCTGCAAAGCCAAAGGACGCAGGTTCAAGTCCCCAGGACTCACATTAGCACAAGGGGCGCATATATCTGGAGTTCATTGGCAGTGGCTGGAGGCCCTGGTGTGCCCATTCATTCTCTCTCTGTCTGTCAAATAAATAAATAAATAATTTTTAACAGTGTTTAAAAAAAGTATCTAGAGATTGCTGGCTAGCTAGTCTAGCCAAATCAGTGAGCTCCAGGTTCAAGGAGAGACCCTTTCTCAGAAACGAAGATGGAGAGTGATGGAGAAAGTCACCCAGTGTTAATCTCTGAACTCCATTTGCACCTGCAAACACATGTATGTGCACCTGCACGCACACACACGCCCCACATGAGCCCACATACATTCAAACACTCCCCACACATACACATGCAAAAAAAAATATTAATGCTTAGAAGTTAAGGCACTGACCTGCAAAGCCAAAGGACCCAGGTTCAATTCCCCAGTACCCACATAAACCAAATGCACAAGGTGGCACATGCATCTGGAGTCCATTTGCAGTGGCTATAGGCTCTGGTATGATAGTTCTCTCTCTCTCTCTCTCTCTCTCTCTCTCTCTCTCCCCTCTCCCTCTCTCTCTCGCTTAATAAATAAAATATTAAGAGAAAGCAGGAATAAGAAAAATGTGTTTAAAATTAAACTTTTCGAGCTGGGTGTGGTGGTGCATGCCTTTAATCCCAGCACTCGGGAGGCAGAGGTAGGAGGAGCACCATGAGTTCGAGGCCACCCTGAGACTACAGAGTGAATTCCAGGTCAGCCTGAGCTACAGTGAGACCTTACCTTGGAAAACCAAAAAAAAAAAAAAAAAAAAAGAAGAAAAGAAAGAAAGAAAGGATATAATATACCAAAAATTAACTATTATTCTCTGTGTCCAAGTTCCTTTAAATTTCTATGACATTATTTGGCTGTTTCCACATAAATATAAAAGAACGCAGCCAGCCAGGTATGGTTACATATGCCTATAATCCTCAGCAGTTGGGAGGCTGAGATGGATCATGAGATCAGCCTGGGCTACACAGCAAGATTCAGGCCAGTCTGAGCTACAGTGCAAGTCCCTGTCTAAGTATGTTTACACACACACACCAAGAGAAGAGAAAAGGGAGACAGGAAGGAGCAGCAGAGGGAGCTATTACATTCCACAGTGTAAATAAGTGGAAAGCAGTTGAGAAACACAGGCTGTACTGGTTTTCAGTAAATTCACTAGTGGTTATGAATACTTGTCTCAGCCCCCACCCAGCAGACTGCACTTAAATTAGGACCCAACAAAAGGATTATTTTTTTTAATTTTTTTTTATTTATTTGAGAGCGACACACAGAAAGAGGCAGATAGAGAGAAAGAGACAGAATGGGTGCGCCAGGGCTTCCAGCCACTGCAAACGAACTCCAGACGCGTGCACCCCCTTGTGCATCTGGCTAACGTGGGTCCTGGGGAATCGAGCCTTGAACCGAGGTCCTTAGGCTTCACAGGCAAGCGCTTAACCGCTAAGCCATCTCTCCAGCCCAACAAAAGGATTATTACTGTCTTGCAATAACCTAGGTACACATGGCAATATCAGGCAGAGAATTAGCAATTTGGGCTGCCTCAGCTCTAATAAGAAGTAGAAAAGAATGCCGGGTGTGGTGGCACACGCCTTTAATCCCAGCACTCAGGAGGCAGAGGTAGGAGGATCACCGTGAGTTCGAAGCCACCATGAGACTCCACAGTGAATTCCAGGTCAGCCTGGACTACAGTGAAATCCTACCTGGGGGGGAGGGGGCATGTAAAATAGCCGGGCGTGGTGGCTAGTGACTACAACTCCAGCACCTGGGAAGCTGAGGTAGGAGGATCACCAGCCTGGGGCTACAAAGTGAATTCCAGGCCAGTCTGGACTAGAGTGAAACTCAACCTCAAAATACAAAGAAACAAAAAAAGTGAAAAGTAAAAGTTAAGACCCTCACATATTACTTGTGCATTCTGGACAGGCCAGATCCTGGGTTTAAGTGCCAGGCTACAATACACCCTATTCTCTTCAACATTAAACATGTAAACTACTGAAAGAGTCACATTCATCTCAGTAAACACCTTCAATTTCATTAAGAAAGTCTTTTTTTCTGCACATACATAATTCAGTTAGGATTCTCTATGCCATCTTTAAAGGGATCATTTCCATACCTTCTTGCTAAATTAGTTTTGTTTCTCAAAGCTCTATCTATGTGGAAATCCTTCATGTGCTACTAGTTTTAAGGAAGTAAATTCTCTAATGGTTATAAATGCAAAAGGAAGACTTTCGTCAGTCCCTCCAAAGCCGGCTGTGTTCCTCAGGCAAATCCCGTGCTTGCCAGTGGAGGCCAGGACAAGAACATGAGGGTTCTCATGAAGTCTTGCACCGCAGTCAGCAGGTTCCTAGGTAGATGTATTTCCCCCCTTCTATTTACCTAGTACACCCTAAATAGGAATTATCTTCCCCAAAGAGCTTTTAGATGATCAATCTCCAAAATGCAAAGTGCTTAATAAGTACAAAGAAGTGAAGAGTATATTTTTCTTAACAGGCTCAAAGGCCACCCAAACTTTAAAATCACTTGGGACTTTACCAAGTAAAAATTCCCAACCACTGGTTAAATTGTGGTATGTCTATAGAACATTAAAAGGCATGAGGAAGCTCGCTATGTGCTGATATGAAAAGACCTCCAAGATAAATCACATTAAAAAAGAAAGCACGTGGCTCAGTGGTTAAAGATTCAATTCCCCAGCCACCCATGTAAAATTGGACACTAAAAGTGGCACATGAGTCTGGTGTATGTTTACGGTAGAAAGACACTATGGCATACACACACACACACACCATGCAATTTTTTAAAAAAAGGTAACAAAGATGTATACTATTCATTTATCAAGAGAGAAATGAGCCACAGCCAGGCATGGTGGCACACGCCTTTAATCCCAGCACTCGGGAGGCAGAGGTAGGAGGATCACCATGAGTTCAAGGCCATCCTGAGACTACATAGTGAATTCCAGGTCAGCCTGAGCTACAGTGAGACCCTACCTCAAAAAACCAAAAAAAAAAAAAAAAAAAAAAAAAAAGTGAGATAAATGAACAAGAAGAAAAAGTAAGAAATTCTGGAGGAATACATAAAAACTAGTAACTTGGGGCTGGAGAGATGGCTTAATGATTGAGGTGCATGCCTGTGAACCTAAGGACCCAGGTTCAATTCTCCAGGTCCCATGTAAGCCAGATGCCCAAGTGGTGCATGTGTATGGAATTTGTTTGCAGTGGCTAGAGGCCCTGGCACGCCCATTCTCATTCTCTCTCTCTCTCTCTCTCTCTCTCCCTCCCTCCCTCCCTTTCCCCCTTTCTGTCTCAAATAAAACCAAAAAAAAAAAAAAAAAAATCAAGCCAGATGTGGTGGTACATGCCTTTAATCCCAGCACTCAGGGGCACAGGTAGGAGGATTACTATGAGTTCTGGCCAGCCTGAGACTACACAGTGATTCTAGGTCAGCCTGGACTAGAGCAAGACCCTACCTTGAAAACAATCACAAGGGGGGGGGGAGGTATGGACTTTTTACAGTTGACAGCGGTTACTGCAGACTCAAAGTGTTGGAACTAAGTGACTGCTGAGTGCTCAGCACTAAATGAGACATCTATACTACCCCCCAACTCCCCGCCAAGGTTCAGGAAACACCGCAGAGGAGGGGCTAGAAGGAATATAAGAGACAGGGCTGTAGAGATGGTTCAGGAGTTAAAGGCACTTGCTTGCAAAGCCTAACAGCCAGCCCAGATTCCCTTCCCCAGTATCCACTTTAAAGCCAGATACACAAAGTGACACATGCATCTGAAGTTCATTTTCAGTGGCAGGAGGCCCTGCCATGCCTATTCCTTCTGTCTGTCATATTCTCTCTCTCTCTCTCTCCCTCTCTCTGAACAAATAAAAATATTTTTTAAAAAAGAATATAAGAAGCCAGGCTTGGTGGCGCACGCCTTTAATCCCAGCAGTTGGGAGGCAGAGGTAGGAGGATCTCCATGAGTTCAAGGCCACCCTGAGACTACAGAGTGAGTTGCAGGTCAGCCTGGGCTAGAGTGAGATCCTACCTCAAAAAATCAAAAGAATATAAGAGCCAGAGAATGATGCTGTGGCCATGTCAAGCATGACATGGCCACTGCACTCATGACTCAGAGCAGCTGTGGTTACCTGCATGAAACTTACACAAAATTGAGCCCATCAACATTCCACTGTGGTTTGGGGAGAGGCTCATAAGGCACAACCCCTCCCTGAGGAGCTGTGGGTAGTTAATGGTTCCTGGGGGAGGCAGAGACATTCTCTTCAGTGGTAGAGTAGCCACTGGTTAAGTTACCCATTCTCAGTAAGTAACTCCCTCTCACATACTAATGCAAGTAACCCTAAGAAAACTCAGCAGGTCACAATATATCACCCCTATAATCCTAGCAATTGGGAGGTAGGAAGATCACTGTGAGTTGGAGGCCAGGCTAGGCTACAGAGTGAGTACCAGGTCAGCCTAGGCTAGCATGAGACCCTATCTCAAAGAAAGTAGAAGAGAGACTCAATGGGAAGTTGTCCAGCAGGTTTAAGAGGGGACAAGTGTAGGAAAAGGCAGGGAGGAAGGTGGAAACGTGATCAAAATACATTATGTACATATGTAAAACGCTCAAAATAAGTTTTAAATGAACATACCTACTTTGAATTGACTAGCTAAAGATCATGTTGCTAAATTAACTTATATCCATAGCCTGTTCTTTTTCTAGTAAATGAACCTATGCCCAAGAGAGGCAATGTAATGCGACAATAGCACTGTGCCCTGATTAGTGGAAAATCAAGAAATAAGGGCAATAAATTAATTTAGGAAAGAAGAAAAAAGCTGGGGGTGGTAGTACACATCTGTAATCACAGTGTTCAGGAGGTAGAAGCAGGAAGATTGGGAACTCAAGGTTATAAGTCTGAGACCAACCTGGGCTACATAGACCCCATCTAAAGAAATGAAAGGAGGGGAAGGGCAGAGAGGAGGAGAAATAATATATGCTATAATAAGTTCATAGAGGAAGATAAATATAACTTAGGGTATTAAGGATAAATAGGGGGACAAGGGGCTGGGGATGTAGCTCAGTCAGTAGAGTTCTTGCCTAGCATGTACAAAGCCTGGGTTCAATTCTCAACCCTGCATAAATCAGGCGCCTGGCAGTACACACCTGCAATCCTATCGCTAGGAGTTGGAGGATCAGAAGTTCAAGGTTATCCTGGGCTACATGGCAAGTCTAAGGCCAGCCTGGGATATATGAGCCCCTGTCTCTCTCACTCCCACACTCACTCACCCACTACAGCGGTTTGATTCCGGTGTCCCCCATAAACTTAAGTGTTCTGGGGCTGGAGAGGTGGCTTAGCGGTTAAGCGCTTGCCTGTGAAGCCTAAGGACCCCAGTTCAAGGCTCGTTTCCCCAGGACCCACGTTAGCCAGATGCACAAGGGGGCACACGCGTCTGGAGTTCGTTTGCAGTGGCTGGAGGCCCTGGCACGTCCATTCTCTCTCTCTCTCTCTCTCTCTCTCTCTCTCTCTGCCTCTGTCTGTCTGTCACTCTCAAAAATAAACCAAAAACAATTAAAAAAAAAAAATCCTTGCTGGGCATGGTGGCACACACCTTTAATCCCAGCACTTGGGAGGCAGAGGTAGGAGGATCGCCGTGAGTTCGAGGCCACCCTGAGACTACATAGTGAATTCCAGGTCAGCCTGAGCTCCAGTGAGACCCTACCTCGAAAAACCAAAAAAAAAAACCTTAAGTGTTCTGAATGCTAGGTTCCCAGCTAATAAGAGATTTGGGAATTAGCGCCTCCTGGAGGCAGCGTATTGTTGGGGGTGGGCTTATGAGTGTTATAGCCAGTTTCCCCTTGCCAGTGTTTGGCACACTCTCTTGTTGCTATGGTCTACCTTATGTTGGCCAGGGGGTGATATCCACCCTCTGCTCATGCCATCATTTTCCCTGCCATCGTGGAGCTTCCCCTCGAGCCTGTAAGCCAAAATAAACCTCTTTCTCCCACAAGCTGCTCTTGGTTGGGTGATTTCTACCAGCAACGCGAACCTGACTGCAACACCCACCCACCCCCATGAAAAGATAAATAAGGAACCTTTCTGAATGACAAAAAGGGCAAACAGAAAGCACACCAGATAGAGGAATAAAATGAGAAAAAGTTGGTTAAAACGAAGCCCTCAGGAAACAAGAAGAAACCCCCAGCGTCTTGCATCACCTGCTATCTGTCCTTGGGTTTCACACTCTCGCCAACGGGCATGGGCCTTGGATGTCATATTGTCACCCTTCTCAGCAATAGTGAGTACTAGCAAAGAGACTAAATAGTCTTCCTCACTTAAGGTTACCGAGCAGAGCTGACACAAGAACTCAAGTTTTGGGCTGGAGAGATGGCTTAGCGGTTAAGCACTTGCCTGTGAAGCCTAAGGACCCCGGTTTGAGGCTCGATTCCCCAGGACCCACGTTAGCCAGATGCACAAGGGGGCGCACGTGTCTGGAGTTCGTTTGCAGTGGCTGGAGATCCTGATGCACCCATTCTCTCTCTCTCTCTGTCTCTCTCTCCTTCTTTCTCTCTTTGTCTGTTGCTCTCAAATAAGTAAATAAAAATAAAAAATAAAAAATGAAAAAAAAAAGAACTCAAGTTTTGGGCTGGAGAGATGGTTTAATGGTTAAGGCACTTACCTGCAAAGCCAAAGGACCCAGGTTCAGTTCGCCAGGACCCACATGAATTTTTTTTTAATTTATTTGAGAGAGAGAACAGTGTGCCAAGGCCTTCAGCTGCTGCTAATGAACTCCAGATGTGTGCCTCCCCCTCCCATGCACACGTACAACATTGCATGCTTGTGTCCAGCCCAATAAAAAATACTTTTTTGAAAAGAACTCAGGGAGGCCGGGTGTGGTGGCACACGCCTTTAATGCCAACACTCAGGAGGCAGAGGTAGAAGGATCATTGTGAGTTCAAGGCCACCCTGAGACTCCATAGTGAATTCCAGGTCAGCCTGGACTAGAATAAGACCCTACCCTGAAAAAAAAAAAAAACAACTCAGGAGCTGGAGAGATGGCTTAGTGGTTAAGGCGCTTGCCTGCGAAGCCTAAGGACTTATGTTTGACTCTCCAGGTCCCACATTAGCCAGACGCACAAAGGTGAGGCCAGCGCAAGGTCACACATGCCCACTAGGTGGCGCAAGCATCTGGAATTCGATTTCAGTGGCTGAGGGCCTGGAGTGCCAATTCTCTCTCTCTTTCTCTGTCTCTCTATAAAACTAAAATAAAAAAGAACTCAGGTTCTATAGCCCCTTGCCCAGAAGTCTCTAATAATATGCAACATGATGTCAGGTCTCAAAAAAATCAAAGGCCCGCTGGAGAGATGGCTCAGCAATTAAAGGTTCTTGCTTGCAAAGCCTGACAGTCTGGGTTTGATTCCCCAGTACCCACATAAAGCCAGAAGCACAAAGTGGTAGATATGTCTGGAGTTTATTTGCAGTGGCAAGAGGGCCTGGTACATTCATTTGTTTTTTTCTTTCTCTCTCTCTTTCTCTCTCTCTCCATGCATATAAATAAATAATAAAATATTTTAAAACAAAAACAAAGTCACAGCCAACGCTCTCTGTATGTGAAGGTAATTAGTTTGACCCATTGGCCCTAAAGAAGATTTTAATTTGAACTAAACTTCAGCATTGGGCAAGACTCATTAAATACAGGGATGGCTAAAATCAGGGGTAATTTTTTTTTTTTTTTGCATGTGTGTGCATGTGGTATATGTCGTGTGGTGTGTCTGGTTGTATGCCTGCATGTGGAGGTTAGAGCAGAACATCAGGTGACTTCCTCTATCTCTCATCTGCATATTTCCTTAGCTGCATTCTCTGGTCAGTCAGTAAGCCCCTGTGGTTCTCCAATCTCCATTCCCCACATGACTGGGGTTACAGACATGCGTGGCCATGCCCAGTTGTTTATGTGTTTTCATGAGAAACCAAACTCAGAGCGACTCCGGCCCTCATGTTGGCAAGGCAAAAGCACTCTTACCTGCTGAGTCATGTCCCCAGCTCCAGCGGTAATTTTCTTTTTCTTTTCTTTTTATTTATTTGAGACAGTGTGTGAGAGAATAGGCATTCCAGGACCTCTAGCCTCTGCAAATGGACTCTAGACACATGCACCACCATGTGCATCTGGCTAAGTTGGGTTCTAGGGAATTGAACCTGGGTCCTCTTTTTTTCTTTTTCTTTTCTTTTTTTTTAAGTATTTATTTATTTATTTGAGAGCGACAGAGAGAGAAAGAGGCAGAGATAGAGAGAATGGGCACATCGGGACCTCCAGCCACTGCAAACGAACTCCAGATGCATGTGCCACCTTATGGATCTGGTTTATGTGGGTACTGGGGAATTGAGCCTTGAACTAGGGTCCTTAGACTTCACAGGCAAGCAGTTAACTGCTAAGCCATCTCTCCAGCCTTCTTTTTTCTTTTTTTAAAGGTTTATTTATTTCCATGCACATGAGTGTGTGTGCACTAGTGTCTCTTGCCACTACAAACACATGCCAGACACTTGAGCCATTTTTTGCATCTGGTTTTACGTGGGTACTTGGGAACCGAACCTGAGGCCAACATACTTTGCAACAAGCACTTCTGACCCCTGAGCCATCTTCGCAGCCCTCCAATAGTAACTTTCTTAACCACCTTTCCCTATTTAAAACACACTGGGAGGGAAGGAACACATGACACTAAGAAGGACCATGGAGGAGGCCTGACCCCAGGACTGGTAGACTAGCTGGGTTTTAGAGGAGCTGGGCTTGCTTGAGTCTAACCATTAGAAGGAAAAAGCCCAGCCCTTAACTGACAACTCAGACTCCATTTCATGAATTCAGCCAAAAAGAACTATACTGGAAATGGCTCAGTGGTTAAAGAACGTGATTATAAACCCTGCTTGCCTGGGTTCAACTCCCCAGACACCCACATAAAGTCAGAAGCAAAAACTGGTGCAAGCATCTGTTGTTCATTTGCAGCAGCAATAAACCCTGGTGCACCCACGCACACCCATGCGTGTGCGCTCGCAAACATACACAAGTAGAGTTTTAAAAACTAGATTTTTAAATTTTTAAAAAACTATAGATAAATTGTTCATCTTTGTTTAGCTTTTTTTGATTTGTCTTTTGGTTTGTTTGTTCGTTTTGCCGAGGTAGGGTCTCACTCTAGCCTAGGTCAACCTGGAACAGACTCTATAGTCCCAGGCTGGCCTCGAACTTACAGTGATCCTCCTACAGCTCTGCTGAGATTAAAGGCATGGATCACCACACCCGATTTTCTTTATTTTTTTCGTCCTTCCTTCCTTTCCTTTTTTTTTCCCCCTCCTGAGACAAGGTCTTACTCTGTAGCTCACACTGGCCTAGTCCTCAATATGAAGCCCAAGCCGGACACAACACTTGGCATTCCTCCTTAGCTTTCTCCAAGTGATGCTATTAGAGGCCTGAACCTCCAAGCCCTATGCGTGTGCATGGAGAGGCTAGAGGAGAATGTGCAGTGGCCTTCTTTTATCGTTCATCCACTATTTCCTGTGGTGGGGTTTCTCCTTCAACCTGGAGCTGCTGTTGGTCAGTGAATACCACCTGGTCTCTACCCTCTGTGGACTGGGGTTACAGACATGTTGTCACATCCAGTGCCAAATGAGCCAACAGATGCAACAGTGGCATATCTGTTATGGGGGAAACCAACTGCTCTCTACTTGGACTGGAGGCCAGCTCCATGGGAAGGAATACATGTCTGCTACTGAAAACCTAGCCATAAGCCTATGGCAGGGGAAGTCATGAGCCCTAGGGGAGTAATGCCTGGTGGTGTCTGGCTAATGCATATATGCTCACCAAACTGCCCAGTAAGTACTTCTCTTAATGTGTGTGTGTGTGCGTGTGTGTGTGTGTGTGTATGTTTTTATTATTTATTTAGTTATTTGCAAGCAGAGAGAGAGAGGAGATAGACAGAGAGAATGGGCACACCAGGGCCTCTAGCCACTGCAAACAAACTCTATACGCATGTGCCCCCTTGTGCACCTGGGTAACATGAGTACTGGGGAATTGAACCTGGGTCCTTTGGCTTTGCAGGCAAGTGCCTTAACCACTAAGCCATCTCTCCAACCCCATACCTATATATTAATGATACTCTCACTTTTTGTTAGAGAACCTTCTCTTTTCAAATGGTAGTGAACTCAAAAGGGATGACTCAAAAGGCACCATAGTGCTGAGAAAAAGTGAAAGAGGGGTATACAATGTTCAGACATCTCTATCACACCTTCCAAGGCTCAGGGTCCATTGCAGAAGAGGTGATGGAAAGAATATAAGAGCCCAAGGAAGGGTAGGTCTGCTTACAATACAATCTTCCAGACACTAAATGGCCTGGATATCCATGACCTCACAGTGCCTGGCACTACCTATACAAGACCAGGAAGAATTCTGCATGCAGTTCAATGGGAGAGAGAGAAATCACCAGTGAAGATACTCAACAGTGGACACTGCAAGCCTTATATTCGGCCAGCCAGGCCAAATGAGCCAACGGGTGCAATAGTGGCACATCTGCCATGGTGGAAACCAACTGCCCTCTAATTGGACTGGAGGCCCACTCCATGGGAGGGAATACATCCCTGATACTGAAAACTTAAAACAGGGGTAGTCATGAGCCCTAGGGGTGTAACATCTGCTGCTGTCTGGCTAAATGTATATACTATGCTTATCAAACTGCCCAGTAAGCACTTCTCTTAATATTCATACCCTTATATTAATGCTACTCTCACTTTTGGTAGAGAGTCTTCTCTTTCCAGATGGCAGTGACCTTGGGATGACTCAGAAGGCATCATGGTGCTGGAAAGAAGTTACAGGAGTGCTCAGCACTGCAGTATCTCTATCACACCTTCCAAGGTTCAGGGTCCATTGAGGAAGAGGTGGTAGAAAGAATGTATGAGCCAAAGGAAGGGTAGGACTCACAACGTGCTCCTCCAGACACAAAATGGCCTGGATATCTGTGACCTCACAGTGCCTGACACTACCTACACAAGACCATCAAAGATCATGACATCAAAATAAAAGAGAGACTGATTGAGAGGGGGAGGGGATATGATAGAGAATGGAGTTTCAAAGGGGAAAGTAGGGGGAAGGAGGGCATTACCATGGGATATTGTCTATAATCATGGAAGTTGTTAATAACAAAAAAAAAAATTAAAAAGAAAAAAAAAGACCGGGAAGACTAAAAACTCATGAAACCCTGAGAATAAGTGACTGGTGAGTGCTCAGCACTAAATAAGACATGTCTGTCATGCCCTTCAAGGCTCAGGGAACACTGGGGAAGAGGGGACAGGAAGAAGGTAAGAGCCAGAGGATGGCTAGGAGTGCTTAGGAAAACTGTCTTCCAGACATGAAGTGGCCACTGCATTCACAACTGCACAGCAGCTGTCACTACCCGCATAATGTTGGCCCCCCCCAACATTCCACTGGGGTGATGGAGGAAGAAGGTGAAAACTGAAGGGCTGGAGCAATGGCTGGGTGCTTTAGAACACATCTGCTGCAAGCATGAGGAGGCCTGGGAGACTGCTCAAGTTTGATCCATAAATGGCTGGGCCTCAGACCCAAGGACAGCAGGAGTTTGGGGCGGGGGGTGGGGGGGCATGCTCCAGGATCAGTAACAGACTCAAGCTCAGGTAAGAACCGGCAGAAGAGCAATGGAGCATGACACTCAACAATCAGTCTGGCTACTGTGGACAGGCACATCCCGCCACAGGCAAGCACACACTACACACGCACACATGTGTGTACACACACACACACACATGAACAAAAGAGACATAACATAAAAGAGGGACTTGTTGGAAAGGAGTTTACTAGAAGGGGGACAGGAGTGGGGAAAGGAGGTGAGTAGGGAGACAAGGAAATGGAAGATTATGATCAAAATACATCGCACGTATGTATGAAAATATCAATATAAAAGTTGTAAGAGCTGGAGAGATGGCTCAAGGGCTAAAGGCACTTGCTCACAAAGCCTGTAGGCCTGGGTTCCATTCTCTAGTGCCCAGGTAAATCCAGTACGACACATGCATCTGGAATTTGTTTGCAGTGGCAAGAAGCCCTCGTGTGCCTATTCTCACCCACTCATTTTCAATCTCCTTTAAAATAATAAGATATTTTTACAAGTTACCAGCCATGGTGGTACATGCCTTTAATCCCAGCACTTGGGAGGCAGAGCAAGACTTTACCTCGAAAATCCAAAAAAAAAAAAAAAAAGTTTTTTAAAAAAGAAATAAGGAATGGAGAGATGTCTTAGCAGTTAAGGTGTTTGCCTGCAAAGCCAAAGGACCTCAGTTCAATTCCCCAGGACCCATGTAAGCCAGATGCACAAGGGGGCACATGCGTCTAGAGTTTGTGTGCAGTGGCTGGAGGCCATGGCGTGTCCATTCTCTCTCTCTCCCTCTCTCTCTCTCTCTCTCTCTCTCTCTGCCTCTTTATCTCTCTCTCAAATAAATAAATAAATAAAATTTTTTAAAAATTAAAATTTTGAGGACTGGGAAGATGGCTCAGCAGTTAAAGGCACTTACTTGCAAAACTTGTTAGTCTGTGGTTCAATTCCCAAGCCAACCATTACGTGGTTTGCTAAATGCAAAAAGTGGTGCAGCTAGCATTTTTGCAAATGCAAGAAGTCCTGGTGCAACCATGCATGCATGCATGCAAATAAACACATAAATTTAAAAATAAACATGTGGGCTGGAGAAATAGCTCAACAGTTAAAGGCACTTGCTTGCAAAGCCTGATGGCCCCAGGTTTGACTCCCAAATGCCCACATAAAACTACATGCACAAAGTGGCACATGTGTCTGGAGTTCATCTCCAGTGGTGAGAGGCCCTGAAATGCTCAGACTCACTATCTTTCTATCTGCCTCTTTCTCTGTCTTTCTAATAAATAAATTAAAATATTTAAAATAGATATCTAAAAATAAATAAAAATATTCAAAATAAAGAAATAAGTAAGTGCGTGCATCTTTCTTCCTCAAGGTAGAGGCTCACTCTATCACAGGCTGACCTAGAACTCACTCTACAGATCCAGGTTGGCCTTGAAATCACAGCGATCCTCCTACTTCTGCCACCTGAGTGCTGGAATTAAAATTGTGCACCACCACACATGGCAATAAGATGGCAATAAGTACTTTTTTTTCGGGGGGGGGGGTTCGAGGTAGGGTCTCTATCTAGCTCAGGCTAACCTGGAATTCACTATGTAGTCTCAGGGTGGCCTCTAACTCATGACAATCCTCCTATCTCTGCCTTTTGAGTATTGGGATTAAAGGCATGTGCCACCATGCCCAGTTTTTCAATAAGTACATTTTTAAAAATATTTTACATTTATTTATTTGACAGAGAAAGAGGGAGAGAGAGAGAGAGATCTCTGCCTTCTGAGTACTGGGATTAAAGGCATGTGCCACCATGCCCAATTTTTCAATAAGTACATTTTCGATGGCCAGAATATAAACTAATAAAAAGATGGGCGGTTTTCAGAAGCCTCCATCTACAGCAACTTGTGCTTTCTAAAGTACAGACAGCAGTCATTGGTTTGCTTTTAGGTACTACACTGAGAAAATGAGGCCAATGAAGAGGTTAAACCAGGGATTTGATGTACCCCAAATCAGTTCAACATGTCATGACACTGGGATTAGAAGACAGGCCTCCCACTCTAGTCTTTTTTCCACACTACGCGACCTTCCCTCTTTCTGGCAGATAGCCCAGCCTACATAGTAAAGATAACGGCAGATGCATAAATGCTGTTTCCAGACTGCAGGGGCACTCCCTCAGTTGCCAGTCAGCTCCCCGGGATCCAGCACTCCCCAGCAGAGCCAAGCTAAACCTAGAAATCTAGAACCATCTCCCCCCCCTCACACACACACACACACACACACACACTTATCCTAGCACCTGCCTCTGGGGTAAATTGTTCCAAGAAGCCCTAGTTCTTTCTCTAGATGAGAAAGCTGAAAAACAGATCAAACAAAGACAATCAGAAAGAAAAAGGACTACAAGTTCTTAATTTGTAAAAGGAAGGCCCCTGAATCAGTCTAATCAGGGTGTTTGCAAGTTTCTTGAAAAATCTGTATTTATCCCACTTTCAAATGCCTGCTCCTCCAAGGCCATTCCTTCAGCACCCACATGATCGCTAAGCAACTTTGCCCTCCCCTCCATCTGAAGAATAAACCATTGTTAACACACTCAAAGACTCAGCACCATGCCAGAAAATATCTCTCAGGGTCCTTCATGAAAGTCTGATGCCACCCTGCAGGACCTCTGCTGATCAGGTGACTGATTAGCCTATTTCTATGGACTGCTGCTGTTCAGGAACGTGCTATTTAAGCATTTTGCCCCAGGTATCATGAAAATGAAATTAAGGATGTTGAGCGACTAAATGTCTTACCACGCGTGACTGTTTTAACACCCACTCTCCTCTCTCCCAAAGATTCAGCGATTCTAGAAGGTGCTGTGACTGTGCCCCCCAGTCACATAGCACTTCCCTTTACAGGATGTGCGACACTAAAAAGAAAAAGAAAAAAAAGCAGGGTGGGGACCTCTATTCCAGCACACTTATCTGATCCAACACAGTTATAGAATTATAATTCATAATGGGCAATCTTAAAAAAAAAACATTAACATTCCTGTATGATTTATAGAATTTCAAGATCAGGGCAAATTACCAGAAAATTCTTCCCAACAATGAGGCTGAATGACTAATTTCCTACCATGGCTATGCCCTGCCTGGAGAGCATTGTCTACTAGAAGTCCTGCCCCTTTCCACACGGAGTCAGGCTCCCCTTCCAGACCATGTCCCTTCATTCTGCCCTGCCTTGCTTCCTTTCTCTTAAATGATCTTGACTCTATTCAGCCTCAGTAACACCTCATCATCACACCTGCCTCTCAATCCGAGCACAATCAATCACTATCCAAGATACTTTCACCAAATACATCTTCACTACTGCTTACATTATGTCATCCCCTGGCTTAAAAGTCGTCAAAAGCCTAAAGAAACAGAAACGAAGTGAGTATCTGAGCTCCGTGTGTGCTCAGTCCACAGCCGGGCTCACATTACCTTTCCAGCCTTATTTTATCCAATCCCTCTGGCCAAATCCAGCCAAGCAAGCTTACTCACCGGACTCCTGGCAAACCCCATGGCACCTCCTTCTCCTGAGGGCACATGAAGGCCCTACCCCCACCTCCATTTCTCCCTGAGCGGACAAAGTATCACATTCATCTGGATTTCACTTGCAGAGGCGAAGGGCCTTGGTACACCCATTCTCATTCTCACTCTCTCCTCAAAAATAAACAAAAATATTTTTAATAAAACCTGAGGATAAGAAAATAGTAACATTGCTCCCCCCAGACAGAAAGTGGCCTGGATATCCATGACCTCACAGTGCCTGACACTACCTACACAAGACCATCATAATAGGAGGGAAAGATCATGACATCAAAATAAAAGAGAGACTGACTGAGATGGGGAGGGGATATCATGGAGAATGGAGTTCAAAGGGGAAGCGGAGGGGGGAGGGAGAGTATTACCATGGGATATTTTTTATAATCATGGAAATTGTTAATAAAAATTTGAAAAAAAAATAAAAATAAATAAATAACAATTATTTTTTTAAAAAGAAAATAGTAACATAAAGCATGATGCATTAACAGAGTGAAACAGTTCACAACTACTACAGAAGATGGCTTCTGGGTCTCTTTGTGTGCTTGTTAGTTTGAGGCAGGTTCCCACACTAGCCCAAGCTGACCTGGACTCACTCTGTAGCCCAGATAGGATTTGAACTCAGGACAATCCTCCAATCTCTGCCTCCTGAGTGCTGGTATTAAAAGTGTGAAAAAAAAAGGTGTGGGTCGCCAGGCACCCTTTAATCCCAGCACTCAGGAGGCAGAGGTAGGAAGAGCTCCGTGAGTTCAAAGCCACCCTGAGACTACATAGTGAATTCCAGGACAGCTTGGGCTAGAGTGACACCCTACCTCGGAAAAAAAAAAAAGTGTGAACCACCACCCCCAGATGTATATGCTTTGATATAGAAGGATGCCTCTAACACAGTGTCTTAAGATGGTAAGACACAAAAGCATACAAACAACTTAAGTAAAAAGATATATATGACTTCTAGCCGGGCATGGTGGCGCACTGCCTTTAATCCCAGCACTCAGGAGGCAGAGGTAGGAGGATAGCCGTGAGTTCGAGGCCACCCTGAGACTCCGTAGTGAATTCCAGGTCAGCCTGGGCTAGAGTGAGACCCCACCTCGAAAAACCAAAAAAAAAAAAAAAGATATATATGACTCCAAAAAAAATAAAAAGGACACATATGTCTGGGTATCTTCACATGTGTGTGTACGTGCACACTTGCATGTTGGGAAGGAAGTATTAGGAAAGATAGCCACTAAAGCTTGGCATGGTAGTGTGTGCCTGTAATCCTAGGACTTGAGATGCTGAGGCAAAAGAAGACATCAAGGCCAGCCTGAATTACATAATGAGTTCCTACAGACTGAGATCCTATCTCACAATAAAGGGAGGGAGAGAAAAATCAATAAATACAAGAAAGAAAAAGATACATCATTGGGAGACGACAACTCCAGTACGCTTCTCTGTCTACCATTGGCACCACTGCGCAAGCTCTCTAAAGAGAGGGGCTGGGGGATGGGAAGATGGCTCAGCAGTTAAAGGCACTTGTTTGCAAAGCCTGCTAACCGGGTTCAAGTCCCAAGCCATCTACATAAGCCAGATGAAAACAGTGGCACAACAGGGGTGGGATACTTTCCAACAAGTTGTTGGCCAGGGAGGCCCCTGATGCTACCCAAAATATTACAGGCTATTCAGGCTCTTGGTTGTCCACCAGAACTGGAAAGTAAGACCCTATTGCTGAAGACTACATGCAGGTCACTGAGAAATCAAGCTGGTGTTGAGGCAGAAGCCTCCTCCCTATTATAACTAGCTGTCAGGATGCTGGAAAGAGCTCTGCAGCATGAGCCTTTGGGAGAAGAAAAGTCATCAACTATCTTCACCAGCAGTGGACACTACAAGCTTCATGGCTGGCCAGCCAGGCCAAATGTACCAACTACTGCAATGGAAACATGTCTGTCTGGAGGCAAACCAACTGCTCTCTGAATAGATGTGAGGCCATAGGAGGGAAATTAGGTCTGGTACTGAAAACCCAGTCAAAAGCCTATGGCTGAGAAGGTCACAAGCCCTAAGGGGGAAACTACTACTGTTGCCTGGCTAAATGGACATACTGTGGCCACCAAACTGACCTCTATGCACTTATGTTTATGACTATATATTAATACTACTCTCACTTTTGATTACAGACGCTTCTCTTTTCAGAAGGCTGGAGAGATGGCTTGACAGTAAAGGCGCTTGCCTGTGAAGCATAAGGACCCAGGTTCAATTCCCCAGAACCCATGCAAACCAGATGCATGTGTCTGAAGTTCATTTGCAGTGGCTAGAGGCTCTGGCATGCCCATTCTCTGCTTCTCTCTCTCTCTTAAGTAAATACTGTGAAGCCATAGTGTATATTCTATTATTAGTTAGTGACAGAAACCAGTTGCCCTTCCAGAGTTCAGGGTCAGAAAGAGACATGGGAGGCGTTAGACGAGAGAGATCTAAGGTTGTTAGAATGACAGTTCTTTATAGGAAGACTGTTGTAAAGAGAGCTCATGGCTGAAAACTGGGCTTTGGGCCATGTCCAGCTCAGGAGGGTCAAGGTGACACATGTGGTCCCATACAGGCACCTTTGAAGAACTTAGCAAGTGGTACGTCATGGAATCAAAAATGTCAAAAGGATGGGTGATACAGATTGCCAAGGGCCAGAAACTTGGGGGGGCACCCAGCTATAAGGAAACCTCAGGAGGCAGAAGGTGAGACAGTGTTCAGAGTGAAAAAGGTCACTGGTGAGAAACAGCTGTGGGGACTGGGATGGGGACTGGGCTGGGGAGGTAAGCAGGACTGGGGAAAGGAGCTGTCAAAACCACACACCATGCACTTGGTCCTAAGAACTCTGAAGCATGCTCCAGCCCAGGGAGCACTTCCCCCCACCCCCGGCCTGGTCAGGCTCAGCACCCATGAAGCATCATGGGTGCAGAACTCGGGGCTCTGTGGCTCAGCGCACATCTGGAGGCTTGCAGCTCAGCCACCGCCATGCCACGCCCGAGCTGCTGCCTTGTCATGAGGGACTATATGGCTGCCTACAACTACTTTTGGAAAAGGAGATAGGTTATGAGTCAAGACAACCTGATTGGGCAGGGGGCAGGACATTAGTGAGGTGAGACACATATGGTAGGCTTTGGGGGTACTGGCAATGTTTTATTTCTTCCTGTGGATAAAAATTCATTTAAGTGAACGTTTCTGTTTCATATGTTTGTGGGGGTACATGTTATTTTTCCAAATTAAAAAGCACAAAAGGAGGCCTGGAGAGATGGCTTAGTGGTTAAGGCGCTTGCCTATGAAGCATAAGGACCCAGGTTCGATTCCCCAGTGCCCTTGTAAGCCAGATGCACAAGAAGGTACATGTGTCTAGAGTTTGTTTGCGGTGGCTGGTGACCCTGGCGTACCCATTCTCTCTATCTACCTCTCTCTCCCTTTCTGTCCCTCTCAAATAAATAAGTAAATAAATAATTTTTGCCGTCAATAAGAAATTTACTTTTAGCCGGGCGTGGTGGCGCATGCCTTTAATCCCAGCACTCGGGAGGCAGAGGCAGGAGGATCGCTGTGAGTTCGAGGCCACCCTGAGACTCCATAGTGAATTCCAGGTCAACCTGGGCTAGAGTAAGACCCTATCTCGAAAAAAAAAAAAAAAAAGAAATTTATTTTTAAAAAAATCCAAATGCTGGCATTGTCTAGAAAAATTTAACAGGTTTATTTATAATTGTTATAAAATTGAGCTGCTGAAACATGTTCATTGAAACATTTTGACTTGCATTAATGCTTTATATCCCCGCATTTATATTAAAAATCCACACACAAATGAAAATAAGGATTCCTGTCCCCTAGTTTTCCACTCACAATCATATACTTAGGTACCTTCTGACCCCATGGGAAAAAATACCTAGCATTCAGAACTACTAATAACAGGAAGAGGAAAAAAAATGTTTGAGAATGAAATGTTTCCCATCATAGTGGACTTTTAAGCATGTTCCCCACATATGTGCGTGCTAGCTGGATATCATTGGGCATAACTGTTACACGTTTGGCATGGATAGCACACAGGTTGGCATCTTCAAAAAGGCCAACCAGATAGGCCTCACTTGCCTCCTGCAAAGCACCAATAGCTGCACTTTGAAGGGCAGAGCTGTTTTGAAATCCTGAGCAATTTCTCACACCAGATGGTGGAAGGGCAGTTTGTGAATCAGAAGTTCAGTGGACTTCTGAAGGCATCTAATTTCCTGGAGTGCCACAGTACCGGGCCTGTAACGGTGAAGATTCTTCACCCCTCCAGCAGAGGGCGCACTCTTGCGAGCTGCTCTTGTAGCCAATTGTTTGGGGGGGGGGGGCTTCACCACAGTGGATTTGCTGGCAGTCTGCTTTGCACTAGCCATGGTACAGAGACCTCCTCACCTACCCCGCTTCTCCTATGGCTGCAAGCTCAGGGAGCTAGAGGGCAGCGCTGGCATCAGAGAGTGGCAGGTGACAGCGGCAATAAATAATATTTCTTAAAAAAGGAAAAAGCATAAAAGGAAATAAATAAACTAAGAAAAAAAAACTTGAACCATTAGGAGCTCTGAAGCAGATTAGCTGTAGGGGAACTCTCTCTGCGAAGACGTGCTACACAGTCATTACTGGGCCCTAAAAAGGTAGCTGGAGGCTGTCAGCTAACCACGGTCCTCCAAAGTTGCTCTACATTGGGACAGTAAGAAGAACACTAACAGAACTTTCCTGCTCCTCAACATTGGCTTTACTTACCCCTGGATTACTAAATGTAGTAGCCTACTTGGTACTATGGTAACATAACAAATGCAGGAAAGAGAGGGGTCACTGAATTTGCAACTCAGTTCTTTTGGAAATGGCCACTAGCTGATGTGAGGCAGGGTTGTTGGGAGTCTCTGCGTGGAGACCTAATAGAGCCATGAGGATGAACCATGGATTGCAATGGAAAACCCAGGATTTTACTAGCTGCCAAAGAGAGCTGCAGACATGGGATGTTGTCTTTCCCTGGCTGTGGTACTTTGAATGCATGTCCCCCACAGACTCAGCTGTTTCATTAAAGCTTGTAACTGGCTGGAGGAGACATCATTGGGGGTGAATCCTGGGGTCCAGCACTAAGGTGTGTTTGGGAGCAGATCTGATTTCCAGCCCAAAGGTAGAGCTCTGCCTGGGTCCCTGCTGCAGGTTCGTACTTGTTGCTTTTTGGTATTTTCTGGCTGCTGGTGGTTTCTCTCTCTGCTTGGATTTATGAATAGGGAGCCAGCTTCTTCTGCTACAGATGCAACTTCCCCTGGATCGATAAGCTTGAAATAAATCCCTTCCTCCCATAAAGTGTGTCTTGTTTGGATGTTCATCCTGGCAACGTAGAGCTGTCCACCGCAAAGGGGGTCATTAAATTTGCAACATAGCTTTTTGGAAATAACCACTAGATGATGAGGCAAGATTGTTGGAGGCCCTGCATGGAGGCCTGATGGAGCCATGAGGATAAACCATGGATTGCAGTGGAGAACCGCAGATTTTATCAGACACTAAAGAGAGCTGCAGACTCGGGATGGAGTTTTTCCCAGGCTATGGGCAGCCCAGCTGGAAAGGCAGAATTAGAACCCCAGAGACTTTGTGACTAGTTAGAGATGTCAGACTTGGAGTGACAGGGTTTTATGCTTGCCCTGTTTGTTTGTTTGTTTGTTTTTCCTTAAATTTATTTACTTATTTATTTATTTGACAGAAAAAGAGAATGGACACACCAAGGACCCCTGCCACTGCCAACAAACTAGAAACACATGTGCCACTTTGTGTGTCAGGCATGGGTATTGAGTAATTGAACTCAAGCCATCAGGCTTTACAAGCAATCATCTTTAACTTCTTAGCATCTTTAACTTCACCAGCTCCCCTGTTTTTTAAGATCTTGCATTGGTTCAATCTTTTCTTGCTTTACCCAGTGCCATCTTTGGTAGTGTGAATGTTTACTCTGTGCCATTATGTGTATGTAACTTGTGTTTTGGTTTTGCAGGCTCACAGTTAAGATTCTTTGGACTATAGGGATGTTTGAACAGTGTTGGGATTGATAAAAATATGGAGACTTTTAAAGTTGAACTCAATGCATTGCATTTTATATCACAGATGGTCATGAGTTTATAGGGGTCAGGGGTGGGATGTGGTGGTTTCAATCAGATGTCCTCATTGAATGCTTGGTCCCTGGCTGATGGCGATTTGGTAGGTGGAGCCTTGATGGAGGAGGTGCATTATTGGGGGCGGGCTTAGGGGTGTTACAGCCAGCTCCTCTTTGCCAGAACTCAGCTCACTCTCCTGCTGCGGCTTTCTCCTGCCATGGCGAGGAGGTGAATGCCCAGCCTCTGCTGGGGCCATGCTTTCCCTGCTATCCAAAACAGGCCACCACCCTGTGTATCACCATTCCCTTAACAAAACTATGAAATCTCTTCCTCACTTCCAACCAATGCCAATTCCTCTCTCCTTTTTTCTTCCTTAAAGATAGAATCACCGTGCCCAGCTCAATCCTGTCTTATATAAGGTGGAAGGAGAGAAACAACACCCCAAGGTTGTCCTCTGTCTGGCCTCCACACCTACCATTGCACATATGTCTCAAACACACAAGAAACAACAGAAAGGGGGTTCTGGGAATGGGTGGTAGCTCACACTTTTAATCCCAGTTCTCAGGAGGCTGTGGAATGAGAATTTTCATGAGTTCAAGGCCAGGCTGGGCTTGAGTGAAACTTGGCCTCAAAACAACAGGGCTGGAGAGATGGCTCAGCAGTTAAGGTTCTCACCTGCAAAGCCTAATGAACTGAGTTCAATTCCCCAGTACCCACATAAAGCCAGGTGCACAGTGGCGCATGTATCTGGAGTTCATTTGCAGGGGCTGGGGGGCTCTAGCATGCCCATTCTGTGTGTGTGTGTGTGTGTGTGTGTGTGTGTGTCTTTCTTTTTTCTCTTTCTCTTTTCTCTCTCTCTCTGCTTGCAAATAAATAAAAATGTTTAATAAAATATATATGTAGCCGGGCGTGGTGGCGCACGCCTTTAATCCCAGCACTCGGGAGGCAGAGGTAGGAGGATCGCCGTGAGTTCGAGGCCACCCTGAGACTCCATAGTGAATTCCAGGTCAGCCTGGGCTAGAGTGAGACCCTACCTTGAAAAACCAAAAAAAAAAAAAAAAAAAAAAAAAATGTATACATACATACATATAGATATGAAAAATATTTACAAAGACATTCTTTTGTTTGTTTATCAAGGTAGGGTCTCACTCTAGCCCAGGTTGACCTGGAATTTACTCTGTATTCTCAGGGTGGCCTCGAACTCACAGCGATCCTCCTACCTCTGACTCCCGAGTGCTAGGATTAAAGGTGGGCACCACCACACCCGGCTTACAAAGACATTCATTTTGAGACAGGACTTGCTATTGTAACCAAGGCTAGTTTCTGATTCTCATTCTATCTCCATCTCCTGAGTGCTGGGATTACAGACATGAGCCAACACCATGCCTGGCTTACAAAAATTTAGTAGACTCTTTCATGATTCTAATCTAATTCTAAACATTCTCACATTTTACTTTGTTTTGGTTTTTCAAGGTAGGGTCTCAGTTTAGCCCAGGCTGACCTGGAATTCACTATGCAGTTTCAACTCACAGCAGGCCTCCTGCCTCTGCTTCCTAAATGCTAGAACTAAAGGTATGCACCACCATGCCCAGCTCCCTACGTTTTTTAGGTTTTTTTTTTTTTATTATTGTTCCTCAACAGAAACAGCTTTTATAATAGGAGTTAACAGCAATATAACACACGAAATTAGGAATATAATACTATAGATGCAAAGTTCATGAGATTTAAATTTATCTTTATACATTGTGTTTCAACAACAAAAGCCCTTTACTGCAATTTGCCTCCTTTATAATTTCAGCTGACTACTCTGGCCTGGATCAATTGCTTTTTTAATTACCCTGGTTAAGACTTTTTCTTTGAATATTTTATTTATTTATTTGAGAGAGAGAGAAATAGGCAGGGAGGGAGAGAGAGAGAGAGAATGGGTATGGCAGGGCCTCCAACCACTGCAAATGAATTCCGGATGCATATGCCCCCTTGTGCATCTGGCTTACAAGGGTCCTAGGGAGTCAAACCGAGGTCCTTTGGCCTTGCAGGCAAATGCCTTAACCACTCAGCCATCTCTCCAGCCCTTTAAAACTTTTTTTTTTTGTTTGCTTGTATTTTTTGTTTGTTTTTTGAGGTAGGGTCTCACTCTAGCTCAGGCTGACCTGGAATTCACTATGTAGTCTCAGGGTAGCCTTGAACTCACAGTGATCCCCCTACGTTTGCCTACTGAATGCTGGGATTAAAGGCATGCGCCACCACACCTGGCTTTAGTTAAGACTTCTGAAGCTAGATGCCTACATGGGAACAAAACATAGAATAGTATTCACAAGATATGCATGTCAATCACAAATTCAAGAATTAAAAAAATATTTATTTGAAAACTACGCCACGCATGACAGCTCACTCCTGCTCTCAGCGCCTTGTAGGCTGAGGCAAGTCAACTGCTATGAATCTGAAGCCAGCCTGAGCAAGAGTAAGACCCCCATCTCAAGAAAAAAAGAGAAATCTATCAACAAAATAAGACTCCACCATCACACTGTCCCTCTAGAAGTTGTTTCATTTAGCTCCTCACTAGCATTATAAGCTCTTTTACTTTAAAAGTTATAATTTTTTTTTCAAAAAGCTGTTTCTAAAAACAACATGATATAAGCAGAAACAATAAGCTTATTTTAAGACATTCCCAGCACTGACATAGAATTCACACTGCAACCACAATTGCAAAGTAAAATTCATAATAGAAGTCACTAAAATACCACTAAGGTTGGCTATGTTTAAGAGGAAAACACTTACCATATAACAATAAGAGCATTAATTTAGGGTACACTGAAAACTCTGGAAGGAACACAAGGGCAGGAAAGTAATATGGCCTGGGAATTACATGCAACTAAGCAACACTGGAAATTTAGTATCTTTCAACAAGAACAATGAAATGCTAACAAATATGATAATTTTCATATTAATTTAACTTAAATAAAAATTACTTCTTCTGGGCTGGAGAGATGGCTCAGCAGTTAAGGCACTTGCATGCAAAGCCTAACTGCCTGGGTTTGATTCCCCAGTATTCATGTAGAGCCAGATGCACAAAGTGGCACATGCATCTGGAGTTCAAGTGCAGTAGCTGGAGGTCCTGGCACACCCATTCATATTCATTCATTCTCTCTTTCTTTCTTTCTCTCTCTCTCTCTCTCTCTCTCTCCTGGGTGCAGTGGTACACACCTTTAATCCCAGCACTTAGGAGGCAGAGGTAAAAGGATCACTGTGAGTTTGAGGCCAGCCTGAGACTCACAGTGAATTCCAGGTCAGCCTGTGCTAGAGAAAAACTCTGTCTCAAAAAAAGGGGGGGGGGTGCTAGGGGAGGGTGGAGAGATGGCTCAGTGGTTAAAGGTACTTAACTGCAAAACCTGACAGCCTGGGTTCAATTCCCCAGTGCCCACGTAAAGCCAGATGCAAAAGGTGGCACATGTGTCTGTAGTTCATTTGCAGCGGCATGATGTCCTAGTGTGTCTATAATCTGTCTACCTCTTTCTCTCCCTCTCTCTCTCTCTCTCAAATAAATAAATAAATATGCTTTTTAAAAAATTACTTCTTCTTCTGTTTCAAGTATATATCCTATACCTATTTCCACATTACATCTTCTGAAAAGTTACGGCATGACCCAAACATAACAATGACCATTTCAAGTGAAAGATTAATAAGGACCCTCTAGAGTACGGAATCTATCTACAAATGGCTTTCACTTAAAGAACTAAGAATCAGACAAAACAATAAAAAGAAAACACCAGAGAAGAGCCAGGGAAAAACTTCATGAAAAGATTTTCTAAGCTCTCTGGTGGCGCTCCAGAGCAGAGATAGAAGGATCGCTGAGTTTGAGGCCAGCCTGGGACTCCAAAAGTTCCAGGTCAGTCTGGGCTAGAGTAAGACCCTACCTTGGGGAAAAAAAAAAAATGTTTTTCTAACATCCAGTAGTATTTATTCAGCTACCTATAAATACCTAGTCCCTCCCCCCACGTGTGCGTGTGCGCACGCATGTGCGTGTGCGTGTGCATGTGTGTGTGTGTTATATGGTGTATGCACACGTGCAGATATGCATACCTATGTGGAAAAGCCAGAGGAGAACATCAGGTGTTCTTTTCTTATCACTGATCTACACACTTCCTTGAGACAGGGTCCCTCCTTTAACTGGAAACTGCTGTCAGTAATGAGCCCCAAAGATTCTCTGCTCTTCCCTCCCCTCCCCGCACAGACTGAGGTAACAATTTAGCGGAGTCAAACTTGATGGTCTCCAGCCTGAGAGGACCTGGCACTTAATCAGCAAGTGCTCTTAACCAGAGCCACCTCCCCAGCCCATCCAGTCCTCTCGTACAAGGAAAAAAGCTTCAGGATCTCTCCATAGTGGGCAAGGTTCTATTAGTTACCAGATAAGAGAATTGCATCCAAGATGAATGATGTAATCAAACAGGTGTTTGTTCTAACAAAGGAATATTCCACGAATGCAAGTTTTAAACACAAGTAGAGAATGTGTTTCTGGAGGTTTCTTTCCCCAGTGTTAGTCTACTGACATCTTCACCAACTGATACGTAGATGTCCACACAATTAGGAAAGTCAGAACTTAGCCAGGTGTGGTGGCACACATCTGGAAACCTAGGACTTGCAAGGTGGAGGCAGGAGGATCAAGAATCCAAAGACAGTACAGAGCTATTTTTATGCTATTGACAAGTTTGGTGAAAGACTATATTTGCAGTACCAAAATTATATCTTTTCTTTTTAGGGGGGTGGGGTTGAGGTAGGGTTTCACTATTCAGAGTACATATCCTTTTTTATCTTTATTCTTTTAAAATGGGGGGGAGGGAGCCGGGCACGGTGACGCACACCTTTAATCCCAGCACACGGGAGGCAGAGGATGGAGGACCTCCATGAGTTTAAGACCACCCTGAGACTACACAGTAAATTCCAGGTCAGCTTGAAGGAAACACTACCTCGAAAAACCAAAAAAGAAAAAAAAAAAAGGTGGGGGGGGGCTGGACAGATGGCTCAGCAGCTAACCTGACAGCCCAGGGTTCAATTCCCTAGTACCTACGTAAAGCCAGATGCACAAAGTGACACATGTGTCTGGAGTTCATTTGCAGTGGCAGGAGGTCCTGGTGCACCCATATCCACTCTCTCTGCTTGTCTGCCTCTTTCTCTCTGTCTATCTGCCTGCCTCCCTCCCTCTCTCTCTCTCTCTCTCTCTCTCTCTCTCTCAAGTAAATAAATAAATATATTTTTAAGTGGGAAGGGCTGAAGAGATGGCTCAGCAGTTAACGGCTCTTGCTTGCAAAGCCTGACGGCCTGGGTTCAATTCCCCAGTACCCACACAAAGTTAGATGCACAAAGTAGTATATGCATTTAGTTTGCAGTGGCAAGATGACCTGGAGTACCCATATATTCTCTTTCTCTCAAGTAAATAAATATATAATTTTTTAAAGTGAGGGGAGTCTTGCTATACAGTTCAGGCTTGTCCTGGAACTCACTATGTAGCCCAGGCTGCCTCAACCCCTTTGCATCAGGCTCTTGAGTGCTAGGATTAGAGGTGTGAGTCACCACTACTGACTGGCTAGACTTCATATGTTTTAAGGATAGGGCCAATTGTCTGTGCAAACAGTCCTCTTGATTCTTTTTCAAATACCCTTAGCACTGAGCAGTGTTCAACACAGGAAACATCCACTATATATTTACTCACTGCAACCATTCTATGTGTTAAAAGTTAGAAGAGGGGGAGCTGGAGAGATTGCTCAGTGGTTAGGGCTTTTGCCTGCAAAGTCTAACAACTTGGGTTTGATTCCCCAGTACCCATGTAAAGCAGATGCACAAAGTGGCACATTCATCTGGAGTTCATTTGCAGTGGCTAGAAGCCCTGGTGCACCATTTCTTTCTTTCTCTTTCTCTCTCTCTCCTTGGAAATAAATTATTTTTTAAGTTAGAAGGTAATTCAAAATAACAAATGTCAAAACTATTCTAAAATACTCACATAACTTTCCAAAGCGATAAATTTTAACCATCATTTTGGATATCTAATTTTTAGTCTGCTGCTGTTAAACAAATCGGTTACATGATTTTTTTTGTTGTTGTTGTTGCTTTTTTGTTTTTCGAGGTAGAGTTTCACTCTAGTCCAGGCTGACCTGGAATTCACTGTGTAGTCTCAAGGTAGCCTTGAACTCACAGCAATCCTCCTACCTCTGCCTCCCCAGTGCTGGGATTTAAGGCGAGCGCCACCACGCCCGGCTGGAGATATTAATTCTTAAGGGCCCCAGCTACTAAGCAGGTTGAGGCAGTACGATCAGAAGTTCGAGGCTGCCAAAGCCTCCATCACAACTTAAAAGAACTTCCTCATTTTACTGTACAATACATATAAAGCAAACCCAATCTTCAGAAATGCGTTCTCAGAAGAGGCTAACAAAACCAGTCATTCAGATCCAAAATGTGTATTTTTTTTTTTTTTTTGAAAAGTGCCTGTGAATGGCTCTTCTTGTCTGTTTATATATTTTGGACGTTCAAGAGGCTGCCAATTTCGCCTGGCCGCGTGCCCCTTTCCTTGCTGGGGTTTACTCAGGTTACAAGTATCCCTTTATGCATACCTTACCCTCTGACTTAGTGACTGGGGGCTTTGGCAGCCACGATAACAACTCTGCAAAAGCGATTGCCTTTTGCGGGGTGCCAAAAAGATCCGGGCTGCACTCCGAGCCTCAGCAAGCCCCGTCGACTACTTCCCGGCCCTGAGGACTCTGGGCGGGAAGATCTTCCCAAAGCAGAAAAGTCGCCAGGGCTCACCGCCCACAAGCATCCCCCGGGGAGGCGCACGCCGCCGGGGTTCGGATCGCTGCCCCGGGGGTGGGCTGCCCAAGGGGCTTGCCCGGGGGACCTTGGGCAAGTCCCCAGCCCTCCCGGAGGAAAGGGGAAACTCTGGGAAGGTCGTCCGAGGAAGCAACCCTCCAGCCTGTCCCAGTGGGGAGTTCTGTGGGTTCCTGGCACCCACCGGGAAGCGGATCGCTCGCCCGTCAGACGATCCGGGCGCCCCCCCCCCCGGGGGACCCACGTGTGCCCGAGCGCCCCGTCCCCAGGCGAGAGGGAAGCTGACCGCCAGTCGGTGCCCCTCCCCGCCCCCCTCCCCCGCGGCGCGCACACGCCCGCCGCCCCTCCCTGCGGCCGCCGCCGTCCCAACCCCGCCGGGCCCGAGGGGCGCAGGGCGGCCTGGGACGCCCACCTTGAGCTGGGACTTGGACACCTTGCCGCTGTGATCCAGGTCGAGCGCGGTGAAGGCGTGCCAGATGGCCTTGAGCAGCTCGTCCTTCAAGCCCCCCATGGCCACGATCCCGCGGCCCCCAACTACCCCAGCCAGAGCGCCCCGCCGGCCCCTCGGCGCAGCCGCTGCCTCTCCACGGCCGACTCCGCCCGCCGCGCCGTCACCTGACCGCGGCAGGCCACGCCCTCCCTCGCCAGGCCACGCCCTCCCTCGCCAGGCCACGCCCTCCCTCGCCAGGCCACGCCCACTCGCTCGGAACCTCGCTGGTCAGCTCGCCTGCGCGCTTGGGCGTGTCGGCCTCTGTCCAGTCTGAACCCCGCCTTAGAGCCCTGCGGTTGGTTCCCAGACCCACTCGGTGCTCGTGTACACCCCAAATAATAATTGTCTCCCATCCTCAGGAGGAAAGGAGCGAGGGACTGGAGCAGCAGTCTCTCTTACAGACCTGGCTGGGGGCCCTGGTACGTTGAAGAGGACAGACAGACAGACTGAGCCTTAAATGCTGGCTCAATCCCAAAGTGGGGAGGATGAGGAAGGAGAGGGAGAAACGTGGACGAGGTCCTCGGAGGAAAGCTGATTCGTGCATTTTGCAAACGTCAGGTGTAGTAGCGTCTGGGAGCAGAAATGGATTTATTTTATTTATTTATTTATGGAAGAGAAGTAAATAGTAAATGCGCCACCTTACGTGGGTACTAGGGAATTGAACCTGGGTCCTTAGGCCTTTGCAGGCAAATGCCTTAACCACTAAGCCATCTCTCCAGCCCAGAGATGGGTATTTACTTAAGGTGAGTTCAGAAGTGGACGGATCAGTCAACCTTTTTTTCCTAACTTTCCGCTGCTGGAGATCAGTTCACATCTCAGGAAGTGTGGTGCTATCCAGGGTGAGGCTGCTGTTGCTGGTGGTTCTGGGCTGGCATGGTTGCGTATCTGGGAGTACTCCAGTAAATCACTCCATTGTTCTAATCAGAATGGGTGGGACCACTTAAAAGAATTTATCAGGGCTGGAGAGATGGCTTAGCGGTTAAGGCATTTGCCTGAGTTTGCCTGTGAAGCCAAAGAACCCACATTCGATTCCCCAAGCTCCAGGTAAAACAGATACCCAAGGTGGCAGTCTGGAGTTTGTTTACAGTGGCTGAAGGCCCTGGCATGCCCACTCTTAAAAACTTCAAAAGAATAAAAAGAACTTATCAAAGTCTTTTGGGAAGAAGGGCCTTCCCCCACCCACTGTAATGCTTCAACAATGGTCACTTGAGCCCTTCAGGCTTCCAGTGCTCCGAGTGTAAAATGAGCATGGCTCACAGATGTTCCAGAAGTTCTAGCCTCCTGACATAACACCTCCTCCTGGATGACCTGGATCTGATTAAGTTAGCACGCAATGCTTCTCCTGTCCAGTACTACAGCAAACATGGACGATATGAGGAATATAAATACCAAGAGCTTCAAAGGCAGGTAATCCTCGAGTAAAAGTGTGGTCTTGTTTTCACCTTTAGGACCCTAAAAGCACATGTACATCTTATCTTAAAGGGAGAGAGGGAGGAAAAGGGATTTGGGAGGAGGAGAAACAGGAGCCGCCTCAATGAGTTTAAGGTCGAAGGCAATCTTGTAGAGCTGAATGGAAGGGCAGAACCGAAGGACACCAGCCAACAAAAGAGTCACCTCCCACCACCTTGCCAGCCCTAGGGTGCCACCACATTTCATCACCATTGATCAGGATTTTTCTTGCCCTGCCAGAATCTAGCTTCTGTTATCTTCCCTGAATGCAGCTCAAGTCCAGTCAGCAAAAGCACACACAGTTCAACCTCTGATTTCTTCATGCCAACTCAGCTTGCCCTACATGGTGGCAGAAAAGAAATCCTAAATCAGATGTGACAGTCCATGCCTGTAATCCCAGAACTCTGGAGGCGGAGGCAGGAGGATCACTGAAAGTTGGAGGCTAGTCTGATCTACATAGCAAATTCCAGAGCAGACGGGCCTACATAGCAAGACAAAAGAAAAAGAAGAAAAAGAAAAAAAGGAATCCTAATTCTGAAAGTTCAGTTTAACCACTTGATGACAGTCCTCCTCTCTCAGTATCTGCAAGCACCAAATATATTTCAAAGCCTTTAGTTTGCTTTGTTTTGTATTTCAAGGTAGGGTCCTCGCTCTAGTTACAGGCTGACCTGGAATTCACTATGTAATCTCAGACTGGCCTCGAACTCACAGAGACTCCTACCTCTGCCTCCTGAGTGCTGGGATTAAAGGCACGTGCCACCATGCCCGACCATCCTTCCTTTTTAATGTAAGAGGAAAGCTACAGAAGCCATGAATATCAGTAGATGATTCTCCTGTCTCTGCTCCCAACAGGACTGGGGTTACAGGAGTATATGGCCATGCTCAGCTCTTTACGTAGGTGCTAGAGAATCAAATTCAAGGCAAACCGAGCTCTCTTACACCCTCATGCTTCCAGGATAAGCACTCTTACCCACGGGGTCATGGACATGGGGACCATACCCTAATGGTTACAGCCTGGCCCTGTTTCTAAACCTCTCTTTTTGCTTGCTGTTCCACCAAGATGTGAGAAAGCTCACCCAAGTTCCCTCCTCCTAGACTGTCCCCTCACCCATGAGACAAAATAAATTCTAATTCAGGGGCTAGAGAGATGGCTCAGTGGTTAAGGTGCTTGCCTGCAAAGCCTAACAACCCTGGTTCAAGTTCGATTCCCCAGTACCCACATGCACAAAGCCAGATGCACAAAGTGGCGCACGCATCTGAAGTTTGTTTGCAGAGACTAGAGGCCCTGGGGCACCCAGTCTCTCTATCTGTCTCTCTTCTATCTCTCTCTGCTTGCAAATAAATAAAATTTTAAAAAATAAAACATTAATACTTCAATTTAATTGCTTTTTGTTAGGTATTTTGTCACAGTAACGAAGAAAGTAACTAATATACTCCTATTTTTGATTTTTCCATTCCGGGCTGCTCCCTCTCAGAACTGTGCAGCTATCCTCAGAGAAGCTGAAGTCACAGGGAATGGCTACTTGGAAAGAGGACAGAACTGGCCAATTCCCAGCTGTTGGAGTCATGTCAGCGCTGATGTCAGATATGTGAGTGAAAGAGCCATCTAGGACATTCTAGTCCTAACAGACACAACCTGGAGAACAAGCGAAGCCCCAGACATATGCTGGAGGCAAGATTCCCCTCCCCCACCCCAGCCCTCTGAGCCAACCTGCTGAAGCCTCGGCCATCGGGAAACCCAAAGATGGAACATTCCCGCTGTGTCCTGCCCAGTCTTCTGGCCCACTGGGTCACGAGTACGATTAAATGGTGGCTGCGTTGTCACTGACTTTGAGGGCGGATGATTAAGTAGCATTAGATAACACAGCAATAGTGAGAAAATGTTTCTAAAATGATGCTTCTGTCCCTTGCCCACCCTAGCCCACTCAGATCCATCACGGATCTTGTCGTGGAAGGAGGGGACTACCTTCACAGACCAATAGGAAGAATTAAAAAGAAAGGATGGGGGCTGGAGAGATGGTTTAGCGGTAAAGCGCTTGCCTGTGAAGCCTAAGGACCCCGGTTCAAGGCTCGCGTCTGGAGTTCGTTTGCAGTGGCTGGAGTGCCCATTCTCTCTCTCTCTCGCTCTCTCTCTCTCTGTCGCTCTTAAATAAATAAATAAAAATAAGCAAAACAATTAAAAAGAAGAAGAAGAAAGGAGGCAGGAAAGGAGACCAATATGGAGGGAAGGGTTATAGGAAAAAAAAAAAAGCTTGCCGGGCGTGGTGGCGCACTCCTTTAATCCCAGCACTCGGGAGGCAGAGGTAGGAGTGGCCCATAAACTGCCGTGATCCTCCTGTCTCTGGCTTCCATCTTTCCATTGGCGCAGGGAGACTACCTCATGTGGCTTTCCATGGATTCTGGTGATCCAAACTCAGACATTCATGCTCGTGCGGTAAGCCTTTTATCGCATCTCCAAAGTGGGATTCTAAAATGTCTCCAAGGTGTTCAGATTTATACTTTTTTTTTTTTCTTTCGGTTTTTTTGAGGTAGGGTTTCACTCTAGCCCAGGCTGACCTGGAATTCACTATGTAGTCTCAGGGTAGCCTCGAACTCGTGGTAATCCTCCCACCTCTGCCTCCCGAGTGCTGGGATTAAAGGTGTGCTCTACCACGCTTGGCCCCTTGTTTTTATACATTTTTTTTTATTTCAGAAAATTTTATTTATTAGCGAGCAAGAGAGAGAGAGAGAGAATGGATGCATCAGGTCCTCTAGCCACTACAAACCAACTCCAGACACATGAACCACCATGTGCGCCTGGTTTACATGGGTTCTGGGGAGTCAAACCTAGGTCCTTAAGTTTCACAGGCAAGTGCCTTAACTAATAAGCCATCTCTCCAGCCCTTAAATGTTCTGACATATGGGCATGCCAGGATCTCTTGACACTGCAGATGAACACCAGATGCTGGGTTTACATAGGTGCTAGGGAATTAAACCCAGGCCAGCAGGCTTTGCAAGCAAGTGCCCTTAACCACTGAACCATCTCTCCAGCCCTATTTTTATCTTTATTTTATTTTAGTTATTTGAGAGCAACAGACAGAGAAAGAGGCAGAGAGAGAGAGAGAGAATGGGTGCACCAGGGCCTCCAGCCACTGCAAATGAACTCCAGATGTGTGTGCCACCTTGGCTTACATGGATACTGGGGAATTGAGCCTCAAACCGGGGTCCTTAGGCTTCACAGGCAAGCTCTTAACCGCTAAGCCATCTCTCCAGCCCCCTGTTTTTATTTTTGAGACAAAATGTCACTATGTTGCCCTGGCTTGCCTCAAACTCCACATTTCAAGGTATCCTGCCTTAGCCTCCCAAGTAGCTGAGACTACAGGCATCGGCCATGATCGCCCCTGGCTTTGAAAAGCATTCTGACAAGGGAAAGGGCACTGATAGGGTTTCATATGGCCCAGGCTGGCCTCAAAGTCACCATATAGCTAATGACCTCAAACTCTTTTTAAGAAAATATTTTTATTAGATGGGCGTTGTGGTGCACACCTTTCATGCAAGCCCTCAGGAGGTATGAGAATCACTGTGAATTCAAGGCCACCCTGAGTCTACATAGCAAACACCAGATCAGCCTGGGCTAGAGCAAGACCCTACCTCAAAAAACCAAAATATTTATTTACTTATTTGCTAGGAGAGAGAGAGAGAATGGGTACACAAGGGCATCTTGCCACTGCAAATGAACTCCAGATGCATGCACCACTTTGTGCATCTGGTTTTATGCGGGAACTGAGGAATTGAACTCAGTCCATCAGGCTTTTCAAGTAAGTACCTTTAACCTCCGAGTCATCTCTCCAGCCTGACCTCAAACTCCTGATCCTCCCTAGTGCTGGGATTACAGGAGTGGGCCGCCATGACTAACTTAAAATATTTCTTTCTTTTTTTTTTTCTTGTTCTTTTAGACGGGGTCTCATATAGCCAGTTAAGGATGACCATTACTAACGCTCCACCTCCCCAGTGCTGGCATTACAGCCGCGCACCACCACACCAGTTTATGTGGTGCTGGGAATCAAACCAACCCAGGGCTTCATGCATGCCAGGCAAGTACTCAATCAACTGAGCTACACCCCCAGCTTGAAATATTTCTAAGTCACTGTGTGTGTGTGTGTGTGTGTGTGTGTGTGTGTGCTCTTGTCTAAGTAAGTTTGGGAGGGCTGGTATTTTTTTTTATTTATTTGCAATCAGAGAATGAAAGAGAGAGAGGAAATAGGTGTGCCAGGGCCTATTGCCACTGCAAATGAACCCCAGATGCATGTGCCACTTTGTGCATCTGGCTTTATGTGGATACTGGGGAATTGAAACTCAGCTGTCAGGCTTTGCAAGCAATGTCCTTTAACCTCTGAGCCATCTCTCCAGCCCCTAAGTTAGTCTTGTTGTTAATATTCTTTTAATTAATTTATTTATTTTTTATTTTTGTTTATTTTTATTTACTTATTTATTTGAGAGTGATAGGCAGAGAGAAAGAGGCAGATAGAGAATGTGCACACCAGGGCCTCCAGCCACTGCAAATGAATTTCAGATGCATGCGCGCCACCTTGTGCATCTGGTTTACGTGGGTCCTGGGGAATCGAGCCTTGAACCAGGGTCCTTAGGCTTTGCAGGCAAGTGCCTAACTGCTAAACCATCTCTCCAGGTCCTTCTTTTAAGTTCTTATTTTTATTTATTATAGACAGAGAGAGGGAGAGAAAGAAAGAATGAGAGAGAGAATGGGCACACCAGGACCTCTAGCCACTGCAAACTCCAGATGAATGTGCCATCTTGTGCATCTGGCTTTACATGGATACTGGGGAATCGAACTCGGGTCCTTAGGCTTTGAAGGTAAGTGCCTTCAGCCCCACTCATGGCTTTTTAAGTATATATATTATTTATTTATTTATTTGCTTATTGGTGAGAGAGAAAGAGGCAGAGAGAGAGAATGAGCATTCCCAGGCCTCCAGCCACTGCAAACAAACTCCAGATACACGTGCGACTTTGTGCATCTGGTTTACATGAGTACTGGAGAATTGAACCTGGGTCCTTAGGTTTCACAGGCAAGTGCTTTAACCACTAAGCCATCTCTCCAGCCCCCATTCATGGCATTTTTGTTTTTTGTTTTGTTTTTGATGTAGGATCTTGCTATAGCCCAGGCTGACCTGGAATTCACTATGCAGTCTCAGGGTGGCCTCAAACTCACAGAGATCCTCCTACCTCTGTCTCCCAAGTACTGGGATTAAAGGCATGTGCCACCACACCCAGCTCCCACTCATTGCTTTTTGTTTTTTTTTTTTTAATATTTTATTTATTTATTTATTTGACAGAGAGAAAGAGGGAGAGAGAGAGAACAGGTGTGCCAGGGTCTCCAGCCACTGCAACGAACTCCAGATGCATGCACCATCTTGTGCATCTGGCTAATGTGGGTCCTGGGGAATCAAACCTGGGTCCTTTGGCTTTGCAGGCAAGCACCTTAATCACTAAGCCATCCCTCCAGCCCCCACTCATTGCTGTCTAAGTGTCACAAATAAATGGTGTTCCTTTCCCCGACACAAATAAATATTTTTAAAATAAATAAATAAGTAAATAAGTCAAAATAAATTTTAAAAACTGAAGATTAAAAGCCAGGCATGGTGGTGCATGCCTTTCATCCCAGCACTCAGGAGGCCTGAGCTAGAGCAAGACCCTACCTCAAAAAAACAAAAAAAATAAGATTAAAAAATAAAGATCATAGCCGGGCGTGGTGGCGCATGCCTTTAATACCAGCACTCAGTAGGCAGAGGTAGGAGGATCGCTGTGAGTTCAAGGCCACCCTGAGACTCCATAGTGAATTCCAGGTCAGCCTGGGCTAGAGTGAGACCCTACCTCAAAAAAACAAAAATAAAAATAAAAATAAATAAAAACAGGGCTGGAGAAATAGCTTAGCAGTTAAAGTGTTTGCCTGCAAAGCCTAAGGACTCATGTTCAACTCTCCAGATCCCACATAAGTCAGATGCACAAAGGTGAGGCAAGTGCAAGATTGCACATGCCTACTAGGTGACACAAGTGTCTGGCGTTTGGTGGCAATAGCTGAGGCCCTGGTGTGCCAATTTCTCTCTCTGAAAAAAATAAAAATTAAAAAAATAAATTAAAAAAAATAAACCAGGCATGGTGGCACACATTTTTAATCCCAGCACTCAGGAGGCAAAAGTAGGAGGATCATCATGAGTTTGAGGTCACCCTGAGACTACATAGTGAATTCCAGCTCAGCCTGGGCCAGAGTGAGACCCTACTTCAAAAAAACAAAAACTAAAAAGTAAGCCAGTTATGGTGGCCCATGCCTTTAAAAATCCCAACATCTGGGAAGCTGAGGTAGAAGGAGCACTGTAAATCGGAGGCCAGCCTGGGGCTACAGAGTGGGTTCTTGGTCAGCCTGGGCTAGAGTGAGACTCTGCCTCAAAAAAGGGGAGCTGGGCTGGAGAGATGGCTTAGCAGTTAAGGTGCATGCCTGTGAAACCTAAGGGCCCAGGTTCGATTTTCCAGGTCCCACATAAGCCAGATGCACATGGTGGCACATGTGTCCAGAGTTTGTTTGCAGTGGCCAGAGGCCCTGGCATGCCCATTCTCACTCTCTCTCTCTCTCTCTCTCTCTCTCTCTCTCTTTCTCTCTCTCTCCCTTTCTCTCTGTCATAAATAAATAAATAAATACCTTAAAAAAAGAGGGGGGGAGCTGCAGGGACGGTTCAGCAGCTAAGGCATTTGCCTGAAAAGTCTAAAAAGACTCGGGTTCGTTTCCTCAGTACTCACGTAAAACCAGAAGTACAAGGGCAAAACCAGATGTACAAGGTAGCACATTTGTCTGGAGTTAGGGTTAGTGTTTGTAATGGCTAGAGGCCCTGGCGTGCCCATTCTCTCTCTCCCTCTCTCTCTCTACCTCTTTCTCTCTCAAATAAATAAATAAATGCAATATTTTAAAATTTTTTATTTTTATTTTTTTGGTTTTTCGAGGTAGGGTCTCACTTTCTAGCCCAGACTAACCTGGAATTCACTATGTAGTCTCAGGGTGGCCTTGAACTCACAGAGACCCTCCTGCCTCTGCCTCCTGAGTGCTGGGATTAAAGGCGTGGTCACCATACCTGGATTAAAAAAAAAAAATTTTAGTGAGAACTCAAAATATAACTAAATAAAAATTGGTGCTGAAGAGGGCTGGAGGGATGGCTTAGCAGTTAAGACGCTTGCCTGCAAAGCCAAAAGACCCTGGTTCAATTCCCCAGGACCCACATAAGCCAGATGCACAAGGTGGCACATGCGTCTGAAGTTCATTTGCAGTGGCTGGAGGCCCTGGCGTGTCCATTCTCTCTGTGTCTCTCTCTCTCTCTCTGTGTCACTCTCTCAAATAAATAAAACTTAATTTTTTTTCGAGGTAGGGTCTCACTTTAGCCCAGGCTGACCTGGAATTCACTATGGAGTCTCAGGGTGGCCTTGAACTCACGACAATCCTCCTACCTCTGCCTCCTGAGCGCTGGGATTAAAGGCATGCGCCACCACACCCGGTTTAAATAAAACTAAAAAAAAAAAAAAAAAAAGTAGTGCTGAAGAGATGAGTCAATGGCTAAATTGGCTTCCTGTGTGAGCCTGAGGGTACCTGAGACCACCCGAGTTTGATTGCCCAGGTCCTATGTAAAGAGCTGGGTGTGGCCACAAACACCTGTAATTCCAGTTCTGCAGGGGAGCAAACCTGAGAATCTCTGGACTCCAGAATCTGTAAAGAGACTGTGGCTCAGAAGACCAGGTGGGAGAGCAATGGAGTGGGACACTGGAAGAGCGAATGTTCTGCTCTGGCCACCATAGATAAGCGCCCCTCACCACAGGCAAGCATATGGGACGCCCCACCCCACCACACACATGCTTGCGCGGACACACACACACACTCAACTAAAACTAAAACTTTTAAAATAAAAATAAATAAATAAATAAAGATGGGGGCTGGAGAGATGGCTTAGCAGTTAAGGCACTTGCCTATGAAGCCTAAGGACCCAGGTTCGATTCTCGAGGTCGCACGTAAGCCAGATGCACAAAGTGGCGCATACATCTGGAGTTCATATTGCCAGTGGCCCCGGGTGCACCCGTTCTCTCTGTCCCTCTCTCTGTGTGTGTCTCAAATAAAAATAAAAATAAAAATAAATAAATTGGACATTGTTTAAAAATAAATAAATAAACAACGATGGGAGACAGGCCTTTCAAAAAGAAAAATCTACCTGAAAAGTAGATGGCCTAATAAGAAAATCAGGAGAGGGCCAGTGTGGCTGGAGGAGGGCAAACTGGAGAGAAGAAAGTGAACAGATTAGCCTCACAGCTCAGTAAACTGGGCACGCCAGGCCTGTCAGTTAGCTAAGTGGAGTTCTTATCTCCCCCCACAGGCTTAAAATCCCCTGTAATCAGTGGGCACAATCTGGCAGGCGGAAACAGAAATGCTGAGTCTGTGATGGAAGTTGGCAGATATAGGGGTGACATCCGGGTACCCAGCACTGGGATCAGCCACTGATAACATTTTCATTACTGCCATTAACCTACAGCTTTCCCCAGGAAGTGAGGAAACTTCTGGCTCCACAGGATGGTTCAGAAGCTAGTTTTGAGTGCTTAGCAGAGCCTTGGAGAGTCAGACCTGCCCATGGCCTTAGAGCCACATGAGACTGCAGGCTACACACCTGGCAAAACCAAGCTCCCTCGCTGCCTTCAGTGTGTCACTGGGTGGTGATACACACCTGTGATCACAGCACGCAGGAGGCTGAGACAAGAGGGTTGAGAGTTCAAGGCCAGCCTAGACAACATATTGAGACCCTGTCTCGAAACAAACAGGTAACAGCAGGTGTGAGAACACTGCAGGCATCCAAGTGGGTGGGACCAGGAACAATAGAAGATTTGCTTTGCTTTGCTTTGGTTTGAGACAGAGTTGGGGTTTTTTGTTTGTTTTTTGAGGTTTTTTTGGTTTGGTTTGGTTTGGTTTGGTTTTTTTGTTGTTTGTTTTTTGCTTTTTGTTTTTCAAGGCAAGGTCTCACTCTAGCCCAGGCTGACCTAGAATTCACTCTGTAGTTTCAGAGGAGCCTTAAACTCACTATGAAACTCCTATCTCTGCCTCCTGAGTGCTGGGATTAAAGGTGTGCGCCACCATGCCTGGCTCAAGACAGAGTTTTTTTTTATTTGTTGTTTTTTTGAGAAAGAGAAATAGAAGGAAGCCTGACTGTGAGTTCGAGGCCACCCTGAGACTACAGAGTGAATTCCAGGTCAGCCTGAGCAAGCGTGAGACCCTACCTCCAAAAAAAAAAAAAAAAAAAAAAAAAAAAAAAAATTAACTGTTAAGGTGCTTGTCTGGGAAACCTAAGGACCCAGGTTCAATTCCCTAGAACCCACACAAGCCAGATGCACATGGCGGTACATGCATCTGAAGTTTGTTTGCAGTGGCTAGAGGACCTGGCATGTCCCTCCTCATAAATAAATAAAAATTAAAAACATTTTTAAAAATTAATAAAAATTTAAAAGGAAAGAATCTGAGCGTGGTGGCACACACCTTTAATACCAGCACTTGGGAGGCTGAGGTAGGAGAATTGCTGTGAGTTCAAGGCCAGCCTGAAACTACATAGTGAATTCCAAGTCAGCCTGGCCTAGAGTGAGACCCTACCTTGAAAAAAAAAGGGGGGGGGGGCTGGAGAGATTGCTTAGTGGTTAAGACACTTGCCTGCAAAGCCAAAGGACCTAGGTTCAATTCCCCAGTACCCACGTAAACCAGATGCACAAGGTGGCACGTGCATCTGGAGTTCATTTGCAGTGGCCACAGGCCCTGGTGTGCCCATTCTCTCTCCCTCCCTCTCTCTCTCTCTCTCTCTCTCTCACTCTACCTGCTTCTTTCTCTGTCTATCCCTCTCAAATAAATAAATAAAATATATTTTTTAAAAAAAGGAAAGATGGTGGCGCACGCCTTTAATCCCAGCACTTGGGAGGCAGAGGTAGGAGGATCGCCATGAGTTCAAGGCCACCCTGAGATGACAGAGTTAATTCCAGGTCAGCCTAGACCAGAGTGAGACCCTACCTCAAAAAAACAAAAAAAAAAAAAAAAAAAGGGAAGAAATTCTTACACATGCTACAACATAGATAAACATTGAGGACATTAAGATAAGTGAAAGAAACCAGTTATAGAAGGACAAATACTGTATGAATATAGTATACATACAGAAAATTTAAGTATAGGACTGGAGAGATGGCTTAGCAGTTAAGGTGCTTGCCTGCGAAGCCTAAGGACCCATGTTCTACTCTTCAGATCCCACATTAGCCAGACATAGAGGTGAGGCAAGTGCAGGGTCACACATACCCACTAGGTGGCGCAAGCATCTGGAGTTCGATTGCAGTGGCTGAGGCCCTGGCCTGCCAATTCTCCTTCTCTTCTCTCTCTCTCTCTCTCTCTCTTGCTCTCGCTCTCGCTTTTGCTGTCATTCTCTCTAAAAAATAATTTTAAAAAATGGCTGGAGAGATGGCTCAGTGGTTAAGGCACATGCCTACGAAACCTAAGGACCCAGGTTCAATTCTATGTCCTACATAAGCCAGATGCACATGGTGGCATGTGCGTTTGGAGTTTGTTTGCAATGGCTAGAGGCCTTGGTGCGCCCATTCTCACTCTCTCTCTCTTTCTGTCTCTCTGTCCCTTTTTCTCTGTCTCTAATATATAAATAAAAATAACTCTTAAAAATTATATAAAAATGGGCTGAAGAGATGGCTTTGCGGTTAAGTGCTTGCCTGTGAAGCCTAAGGACCCCAGTTCAAGGCTTGATTCCCCAGGACCCACGTTAGCCAGATGCACAAGGGGGCACACGCATCTGGAGTTCGTTTGCAGTGGCTAGAGGCCCTGGCACGTCCATTCTGTCCTCTCTCTCTCTCTCTCTCTCTCTGCCTCTTTCTCTCTCTGTCACTCTCAAATAAATAAATAAAAATAAACAAAAATTTTAAATTAAAAAATTATATAAAAATAATAATAATAATAAGCCGGGCATGGTGGCACACACCTTTAATCCCATCACTCAGAAGGCAGAGGTAGGGGGATCGCTATGAGTTCGAGGCCAGCCTGAGACTACATAGTGAATTCTAGGTCAGCCTGGGCTACAGAAAGACCCTACCTTGAAAAACCAAATAAATAAACAAATAATAAATAAATAAAATAAAATAAAGACTGTAAACCTAAACTTCAGAGGTAGAGGCAGGAAGATCACAAGTCCAAAGTGATCCTGGAGTATATAGAGTTGTAGCCCAGCCAGGGCCACATGAGTCCCTGTCTCTAAATGCACAAAAGGTGCAGGAAGAGTGGGGCTGCTCTGCACCCTTGCTAGCATTTGGGGAGACTTTGGACTTCTGGCTTTGTACTTTCTCAGTCTCTTGTGCTTTCTTTAAGCCACTCCTTAAATGTTGACACTTCCTGGAATTCTAGACAATTCTGTAGTTTTACTTTCCACTATCTGTGGCTGATCTCATCCCTCAAACCCAAGCGAGTCTCACCTGAGCTGGACATTACCCATAAGGCCTCAGGCCACACTCTCGCCTCTAACCACAGACATTTCCTCAGGCTCTGCCTCTTACTCTTGGTGAGGATCTATTGTGTGGTCTGGTCTCTGATTTTTGCTTTTATTCCACACTCTCCTCCTCCATGTCTCACCCTTTCAGAGTTGAGTTGACCACTCACTTAAGGTCTGCTTGGCTTCCCCCCAATACACCTCAATTTTTTTTTTTTTTTTTTTTTTTGGCTTTTGGCTTTTGGCTTTTGGCTTTTGGCTTTTGGCTTTTGGCTTTCCGAGGTAGAATTTTACTCTAGCCCAGGCTGACCTGGAATTCACTATGTAGTCTCAAGGTGGCCTCGAACTCATGATGATCTTCCTACTTCTGCTTCCTGAGTGCTGGGATTAAAGGCGTGCACCACCACACCCGGCTCCCCTCAATATTTTTCACTGTGGTTAAAAACATACAACATAAGCTGGACGTTGTGGCGCATGCATTTAATTCCAGCACTCAAGAGGCAGGGTAGGAGGATCGCTGTGAGTTCATCTTGAGACTACAGAATGAATTCCAGGTCAGCCTGAGATAGAGTAAGACCCTACCTCAAAAAAACCAAAAACAAACAAACAAACAAACAAAAACATGCAACATAGAATAAAACAAAATTTACCATGTTAGCAATTTTTTTTTGAGGCAAGCCCAACAGACTGGCTTTTTTTTTTTTTTTTTTAATAAGAGAAGGGGAATTGGCTGGCACTCTAAGGCCTCCAGACACTGCAATCAAACTTGAGACATGTGCACCAAACTTGTGCACCTGTGTGACTTGTGCATGCATCACCTTGTGCATCTGGCTTGCTAGGGATCTGAGCCCTTACGCTTTGGTGGTGGTCCCATCCCTCCTGCTGGCCCTGCCACATGGATGCTGGTGAGTTACCACTCAGAAATAGTCAAGTGCACCCTCTGAAGAGTTCCCTTCTCCCTCACAGATTTCTGATCCAGCATCGTCTCTCTTGTCAACAAAGGGTTTCCCGGTATGAAATCTGACTCCACAACGTCAGATTTCATTGCGTAACACATCACCATTACCTTTTTTTTTTAACCTGTTTATTATGTGACCATCAAGATGACTTTATGTTTTGTTTTTTTTTATCTTGGTACGCAACTTTTTGGCTTCATCAGTTTTCAATATATACTCTTCTCTTGCTAGGAGTTGAATACTCACCCCCAAAATCACTTTGAGGTGCTGGAGAGATGGCTCAGCAGTTAAAGGAGCTTGCTTGCAAAAGCCTGCAGGCCTGAATTTGTTTCCCCAGTACCCACATAAAGGCGGATGCACAATGTGGTGCATGTGTCTGAAGTTTGTTTGCAGTGGTATGAGGCCCTGGAGCAACCATACTTTCTCCCTCTCTCTCTCTCTATCTATCTTATAAATAAATATTTAAAAAAAAAACATATTTTTCCGGGGTGGGGGGAGTGGTGTACACCTTTAATCCCAGCACTCAAGAGGTAGAGGTAGGAGGATTGCCTTGAGTTCAAAGCCACCCTGAGATTGCATAGTAAATTCCAGGTCAGCCTGAGCTAGAGTGAAACCTTACCTCGGGGGGGGGAGGGGAATTTTTTTTAAATCATGTTGAAACAGCTAGGTGTGGTGACGCATGCCTTTAATCCCAGCACTCCGGAGGCAGAGGTAGGAGGATCGCCGTGAGTTCAAGGCCACCCTGAGACTACATAGTGAATTCCAGGCCAGTCTGGGCTAGAGTGAAACGCTACCTCGAAAAACCAGAAAAAAAATAATTAAAAGATAAAAACTCATGCTAAAATGTAATTACTGGGGCTGGAAAGATGGCCTGGCAGTTAAAGGTTCTTGGTTGCAAACATGAAAGCTTGATGCCCGGGTTTGATTTCCAGTGTCCACATAAGACCAGATGCACAAGGTGGTGCATGCATCTGGAGTTGGTTTGCTGTGGTAGGAGGCCCTGGTGCACCTATACTCACTCCCTTTCTGTCTGCCTCTTCTTTTGTAATAAATAAAAATATAAAAAATGTAATTACTATTGTCAGCTAGTTCGAGGGCAGAAACTTAATCCAACTATGTCATTCCTCAGTAGGATCTTTGGGGAGTAATTAAAGGTAAATGAGAACATAAGGGAAGGGCTAATCCAAAGGGACTTTTTTATTATTTATTTTATTACTTTTTTTTTTTAATTTGAGAGAGGAAAAGAGGCAGTGACAGAGAGAGAGAGAGAATGGGCACTCCAGGGCTTCTGGCCCCTGCAAATGAACTCCAGATGCATGTGCCACCTTGTGCACCTGGTTTACGTGGGTACTGGGGAATCGAACTGACGTCCTTTGGCTTTGCAGGCAAGCTCCTTAACTGCTAAGCCATCTCTCAAAAGGACTTTATAAGTAGGAGGGTGAGTTGAGCTAGGATGTTCTGTTGAACCCTGTCATGCTCTGCCCTGCTTTGGGGCCCTGCAAAGTCCTCACTAGATGTAGCTGTCTCCCAGTCTTGAACGTCCCAGCCTCCTGAACTATAAGTCAAATATTCTACTTTTTTTTAAAAAAATAAGGATTCCTTATAAATTACCGAACTTGTGGTATTCAGTTACAACTGAAATGTGCAGGGGCTGGACTTCACCTTTCACCAATGCAGAACGTTCTTGTCGCCTGTCCAGCCCTGGCCAGAAGCTCTGGATAGAAGACATTGGTGGGTGTGGAGCTTCTGGACAAGTCCCAGAGGCTGAGTAAGGGAACACATGCGCACTCAAGGCAAGCAACACATTTCTTTTCTTTTCTTTTCTTTTTTTTTTTTTTTTTTTTTTTTTTTGCTTTTTCAAGGCAAGGTCTCACTCCAGGCTGACCTGGAACTCACTCTGTAGCTCCAGGCTGCTGGCCTCAAACTCGTAGTGATGTTCCTTATCTCAGCTTTCCAAGTGCTTTGATTAAAGGCTTGAACTACCACGCCCGGCTGTTTGTTTAAATACAAAACCTGGATGCTGGATGTTGAAATCAATTAAAGAGTGAGTAGAAGGACACTGTATCCAAGTGACATACCTAAGGAATACTTTTTCTTTTAAAAACATCAGTTTCTGCCCAGTAAGCACTTCCCTTAATGTTCATACCTATTTATTAATGCTACTCTCACTTTTTGGTAGAGAAGCTTCTCTTTTCAGATGGCAGTGAGCTTGGGATGACTCAGAAGGTATCATGGTGCTGGAAAGAAGTGACAGGAATGCTCAGTACTGTAATGTCTGTATCACACCTTCCAAGGCTCAGGGTCTAATGCGGAAGAGGTGGCGGAAAAAATGTAAGAGCCAAAGGAAGGGTAGGACTCCTTACAACATGCTCCTGCAGACACAAAATGGCCTGGATATCCATGACCTCACAGTGCCTGACACTACCTACACAAGACCATCATAAGAGGAGGAAAAGATGATGACATCAAAATAAAAGTGAGACTGATTTAGATGGGGAGGGGATATGATGGAGAATGGAGTTTCAAAGGAGAAAGTCGGGGAGGGAGGGTATTACCATGGGATATTTTTTTATAATTATGGAAGTTGTTAATAAAAATTTGAAAAAAAACATCAGTTTCATTAAAATTTAATGTTTGTCCTACTCTGTATTATTTTGGTTTGAATTTTAAAAAATTAAACTGGGCATGGTAGCACACGCCATTAGTCCCAGTTCTTGGGAGGCAGAGGTAGGAGGATCGCCAAGAGTTCAAGACCACCCTGAGACTCCATAGTGAATTCCACGTCAACCTAGAGCAAGACACTACCTCGAAAAACCAAAAAAAAAAATCATAAATTTCTACTAAATGCTTCATTAGTTTTTACCCTCTATTTCTATTTCTGTACCCTCCTCTTTTTTATCCTTATTTGAATCATCTGCCATCATTCAGAATTTACCTCACTGAGGCAAATTTATTTGCATTCATTTTTGGTCTAAACTAAATTTAGTGCTCAACTGTAAGATTTTTCAGTTAACTGCACGTGTCTATTCCTCAGCTATTTATAAATGACCTGGGTTCTGCTTTGATTGTAAGCACCTCCTTTTTTTTTTTTTTTTTTTGAAGAATCTGTATAAGTATGAAATAAATTCACACTTTAGTGTTATAACCAAATGGAAGTTGTTAACAAAGAAAATCTGGTGCCCTACTGGGCATGATGGCTGCCTCCAATCCTAGCACTGGGGAGGCTAAGCAAAGAGAATCACCATGAGTTCAAGGCCAGGCTGGCTACAGAGTGAATTGTGAGTCGCAGATCAGCCTACCTTTAAAAAAAAAAGCTGGGCATAGTGGCGCACGCCTTTAATCCCAGCACTCGGGAGGCAGAGGTAGGAGGATCACCATGAGTTTGAGGCCACCCTGAGACGACATAGTGAATTCCATCCTGAGCTAGAGTGAGACCTTACCTCGAAAAACCAAAATGAGGGGGGGGGGAGGGCTGGAGAGATGGCTTAGCGGTTAAGGCACTTGCCTGTGAAGCCTAAGGACACAGGCTCAATTCCCTAGTACCTACATAAGCCAGTTGCATCTGGTGGCACATGCATCTGGAGTTCATTTGCAGTGGTTAGAGGCCCTGTGTCTGGAGTGCATTTGCAATATCAAAAAGCCCTGGTGCACCCATACTCTTACTCTCTCATGGGTGCACATGCACAAATAAATAAATTTAAAATAGGGGCTGGGGAGATGACTCAGTAGTTAAAGGCACTGGCTTGCAAAACTTGCTGGCCTATGTTCAATTCCCCAGTACCCATGTAAAGCCAAATGCATAAAGTGGTTCATTTGCAGGAGCAAGAGGCCCTGGCACACCCATTCACATTCTCTCTCTCTAATAAATAAATAAATATTTTAAAAAATGGATGACTTTGGTCAGAAACTTAAAAAATAAAGAATGATGATCAGTTCTAAAAGGAAGAAAGAGAGAAGGAAGGAAGGAAGGAAGGAAGGAAGGAAGGAAGGAAGGAAGGAGGAGCCAGGCATGGGCCTTTAATCCCAGCACTCAGGAAGCTGAGGGAGGAAGATCACTGTAAATTCCAGGTCAGCCTGAGATTAGATAGTGAATTCCAGGTTAGCCTGGGCTAGAGTGAGACCCTACCTTTAAAAAACCAAAAATTATCATCATCATCATCAAAAAAGAAGAAAAAAGACTGGCTGGTGAGATGGCTCAAAAGTAAGGAACTTGCCCGCAAAGCAAAATGACCCAGGTTCAATTCCCCAAGGCCCATGTAAAACCAAATGCACAAAGTGGTGCATGCATCTGGAGTTCACTTGCAGCAGCTGGAGGCCCTGGTGCGCCCATTCCCTGTGTCTTTCTTCTAACTCTCTCTGCTTGCAAATAAATAAGTAAAAAAAAAAAAATTTTTTTTGTTTTTGTTTTGTTTTTTGAGGTAGGGTCTCACCCTAGCCCAAGCTGACCTGGAATTCACTATGGAGTCTCAGGGTGGCCTTGAACTCACAGAGATCCTCCTACCTCTGCCTTCTGAGTGCTGGGATTAAAGGCGTACGCCATCACACCCAGCTCAATAAAAATATTTTTAAAAAAGAAAGAAAGAAAGGAAAAAGAGGGCTAGGCACACTCTCCTGTTGCTGTTGTCCGCTTGATGTTGACCAGGGGGTGATGTCCACCCTCTGCTCATGCTATCATTTTCCCCTGCCATCATGGAGCTTCCCCCTTGAGCCTGTAAGCCAAAATAAACCTCTTTTCCCACAAGCTGCTCTTGGGTGGGTGATTTCTACCAGCAATGCAAACCTGTCTGCAACAGTAAAGTGGTACCAAGGAGTGGGGTTGCTGATAGACACCTGACTGTGTGGGTTTGGCCTTTTGGAGCGGATTTTCAAGAGGAATGTGGAAGGATTTGAAACCTTGGCCTAAGAGACGCCTTGCAGTGTTGTGAATACAGCTTGATGGACTATTCTGGTCAGAGTTGAAAGACCTGAATGCAGTAAGAATTATGGACTGTGAGGTTTGGCTTATGAAGGTGAGAGAGAGCTTTGCTTGGACTGGGCTAGCAGTTTGTATTGGAAGCTTGATGTCATGCCTGTGTCCTGAGAAGTTGTGCAGGGTTGCTTTGTGTAAAAAATGTACTGGTGTGAGCAGAGGGATATGGCACAGAAAAAAATTGGGGGTGAACAGCTTCCTGCCTGTTCAGCTGCAATTGTATGAGAGATTACAACCTTTGAGATTGGGCCAGCTGACCTGCACTGAGACATCAGGAAGAATGTAGACTCTTTTGAAGGGGCCTGAGTGCTCAAGGAGTGTCCTGTTCTTCAAAGTCTGCTTTATTCCCCCCTGGATTAACAAATCGGCACCCTACATGGTATTGTGGAGTATAAGAAATGCAGGAAAGAGAGGGTCATTGAGTTTGCAACACGGTCTTGTGTTTTGGAAATGGCCATGGGCTGTGTGAAGCGGGTTTGCTGGATGCCTGCATGGATACCCCATGGGGCCACGAGGATGAACCATGGATTGCAGTGGAGACCCATGGAGATGCCCGGACCATGAGATGCCTGCTAAGGAGAGCTGCCGGCCCTGATGAAGTTTTCCAGGACTGTGAGTGCCTAGCTGGAGGGGCGGAATTGGAATGCCAGAGACTTGTTGCTGGTTAGAATTATCAGACTTGGAGATTTGTCACTGGCTAGAGTTGTTGGACTTGAAGCTACAGAGTTTGATTTTTGCCTTGGTTGTTTTAAATCTTGGATTGGTTGAATATATATTTTTTTTTTTTTTTTTTTTTTTTTTTTTTTTTTTTTTTTTTTTGCTATTCCAAAAAAGAAAGAAAGGAAAGAAAAGAAAAAAGGTGTCTGGAGAGATGGCTTAGCAGTTAAGGTGCTTGCCTGTGAAGTCTAAGAATGCATGTTCAAATCTCCAGGTTCCATGTAGCCAGACTCACAGTGACACAAGCACACAATGTTGCAAATGCGCCACAAGGGTGTGCACACATTTGGAGTTCGATCACAGCAGCTGAAAGGCCCTGGAGTGCCCATCCTCTCTCTCTATCTATCTATCTATCTATCTCAAAAATAAATAATAAAGCCAGGCATGGTGGCACATGCCTTTAATCCCAGAACTCAGGAGGCAGAGGTAGGAGGATTGCCATGAGTTCAAGGCCACCCTGAGAATACAGAGTGAATTCCAGGTCAGCCTGGGTTAGAGTGAGACTCTACCTTGCAAAAGGAAATAAATAAATTAATTAAATAAAATAAAAGGGCATGTCTGTCATGGTGGAAACCAACTGCCCTCTAATTGGACTGGAGGCCCGCTCCATGGGAGGGAATACATCCCTGATACTGAAAACTCAAAACAGGGGTAGTTCTGAGCCCAAGGGGTGTAACATCTGCTGCTGTCTGGCTAAATGTACATACTATGCTTATCAAACTGCCCAGTAAGCACTTCTCTTAATGTTCATACACATATATTAATGCTACTCTCACTTTTGGTAAAGAATCTTCTCTTTTCAGATGACAGCGACCTTGGGATGACTCAGAAGGCATCATTGTGCTGGAAAGAAGTGACAGGAGTGCTCAGCACTGCAGTATCTCTATCACACCTTCCAAAGCTCAGGGTCTATTGTGGAAGAGGTGGCAGAAAGAATGTAAGAGCCAAAGGAAAGGTAGGACTCCTTACAACATGCTCCCCCCAGACACAAAATGGCCTGGATATCCATGACCTCACAGTGTCTGACACTACCTACACAAGACCATCATAGTAGAAGAAAAAGATCATGACATCAAAATGAGAGGCCAGGAGTGGTGGCGCACACCTTTAATCCCAGCACTCAGGAGACAGAGGTAGGAGGATCGCCAAGAGCTCAAGGCCACCCTGAGAATACAGAGTGAATACCAGGTCAGCCTGTGTTACAGTGAGACCCTACCTCGAAAAACCAAAAAAAAGAGAGAGAGAGAGAGCTGGAAAGATGGCTTAGTGGTTAAGGCACTTGTCTGTGAAGCCAAAGGACTTAGGTGTAATTCTCCAGGACCCATGTAAGCCAGATGCCCAAGGTGGTACATGCATCTGGAGCTCGTTTGCAGCAGCTGGAGAACCTGGCACACCCATTCTCTATCTGGCCCCGCCACCCTTCCACCCCGCCATGCTTCTTTGTCTCTCTCAAATAAATTTTTTTTTTCTTTTCTCAATTTTTATTAACATTTTCCATGATTATAAAAAATATCCCATGGTACTACCCTCCCTCACCCCACTTTCCCCTTTGAAATTCCATTCTCCATCATATCCCCTCCCCATCTCAATCAGTCTCTCTTTTTCAAATAAATTTTTTTAAAAAGCAACTCAAAAGAACAAGAGAAAGGGAGAAGAACTAAGGCTGGGCTGGAGAGATGGTTCAGCCATCTTACAAAGCCTAACAGCTAGGGTCTGAGTCCCCAGTATGTATGTAAAGCAGATGCACAAGTGGGACATACATCCCTTGTTCATTAGCAGAGGCAGGAGGCCCTGACACACCCATGCTCTGTCTCTCTGCTGTATCTCTCATAAGTAAATAAATACACATATAACAACAATAAATAATAAGGTACTATATGTGCATATATAATACTTTATTTATTTATTTATTTGCAAGCAGAAAAAGAAAGAGTATGGGTATGCCAGAGCTTCTTGGCACTGCAAAGGAACTCTAGATGCATATGGAACTTTGTGCATCTGGCTTTACATAGGCCCTGGCAAATCAAACCCAGGATGGCATGTGTTGGTAACAAGCTCCTTTAATGGCTGAGCTATCGCCCCAGCCCAATAAATATACTTTAAATTTAAAAAGAAGAAAAAGAAGCCGGGCGTGGTGGTGCACGCCTTTAATCCCAGCACTTGGGAGGCAAAGGTAGGAGGATTACTGTGAGTTCAAGGCCACCCTGAGACTTCATAGTGAATTCCAAGTCAGCCTAGGCCAGAGTGAGACCCTACCTCAAAAGAAAAAAAAAAATTTCCTATTTGTTTGTTTGAAGGCAGTCTCATGGAGCACAGGTGGCTTCAAACTTGCTATGTACCTGAGGATGCCCTAGAACTCCTCATCTTCCTTCCTCTGCCTCCCAAGAGCTAGAATTACAGGCATGTGTGATCATGCCCCTGGCAAAAGGTCCTAAAAACAAAATTCTGGGAAATTTTTTTTATTATTTAAAAAATGAGGAAGGGCTGGAGAGATGGCTTAACAGTTAAGCGCTTGCCTGTGAAACCTAAGGACCCCAGTTCGAGGCTCAATTCCCCAGGACGGACGTTAGCCAGATGCACGAGGGGGCACACGCTTCTGGAGTTCTTCGTTTGCAGTGGCTGGAGGCCCTGGCACTCCCATTCTCTCTCTTTATCTGTCTGCCTCTTTTTCTGTCTGTCACTTTCAAATAAATAAATAAAAATAAAATTTAAAAAAAAAAGATGAGGAAGCCAGGCATGGTGGCGCACACCTTTAATCCCAGCACTCAGGAGGCAGAGGTAGGATTGTCATGAGTTCAAGGCCACCCTCAGACTACATAGTGATCCACTCGGGAGGCAGAGGTAGGAGGATCACCACCATACTTGATGATGCCAACTTTTTTTTTCAAGGTATTGTCTCCCTCTAGCCCAGGCTGATTTGTAATTCACTATGTAGTCTCAGGATGGCCTCAAACTCACAGTGATCTTCATACCTCTGCCTCCTGAAGTGCTTGGATTAAAGGTGTGTGCCACCGCACCAGGCTACTTTTTTTTTCAGTTTTTTGAGACCAAGACCTTGTGCATGCATACACTCAGCTTCTATCCCTTTTACATATTTATAACCTTTTTTGCATATGTGTGTGCATGAATTATTGTAGTCAGTTTCCCATTGCTGAGATGAACATCCAAGCCAGACACGGTCTATGGGAGGAAGGGATTTTTCTCAAGCTTATAGATCCAGGTAACTTCCACCCAGTGGTGGAAGAAGCTGGCTGCCATTCACAAACCCAAGCAGAGAGACAGCATCAAACAGCCAGCACTGCAAACGTGCACAAAACCAGCAACAACACAGCACAGACCCAGGCCGAGATCAGACTGCTCTGCACACCTTTGGGCTGGGAATTCAGACCCGCCCCCAAACACACCTTAGGGCTGGACCCCAGGATCCACCCTCAGCGCCACCTCTTCCAGCCAGGCAGCTGGAAGCCAGGGTTACGAGCATCAGTGAAACACCTGAGTCTATGGGGGACATGCATTCAAACTACCGCATGTATGCATGTGGGCATGTGGAAAACCAGCAGTAGATAATAGATGTCTTTCTCTCCAATTTACTTTTTTTTTTTCTTTAATACGTATGTATTTATTTAAGAGAGACAGAGGCAAATGGAGACTGTGAGAATAGACATGCCAAGGCCTCCAGCCACTGCAAACAAACTCCAGACGCATGCACCACCTTGTGCATCTGTTTTATACGGGTACTGGGGAATTGAACGTGGGTCCCTAGGCTTCGCAGACAAATGCCTTAACTACTAAGCCATCTCTCCAGCCCCAACTTACTTTCTGAGACAGCATCCATACTGAACAGGGAGCTCCCCATTTTGGCTAGACTAGTTATCCGGCAAGTCCCAGGGAGTCTCCTGTCTCTGCCTTCCCAGCACTGAGATTATTAACTTTGCATTGTTACACCCAGCTTTTACATGGATGTTGGGGATCCAAGCTTAGGCTTTCACGCTTTTGTGGTACGTACTTTACTGACTGAGCCACCACCTGCCCCAGCCCCGACATAAGCTTTGTTTAAAATGGGGACTGTAGGGGTTGGAGAGACTGCTTAGCGATTAAGGTACTTGCCTGTGAAGCCTAAATACCAAGGTTTGATTCCCCAGAAGCCACATAAAGCCAGATGCACAAGGTGGTGCATGCGTCTGGAGTTTGTTTGCAGTAGCTAGAGGCCCTGGCATACCCATTCTCTCTTTTTCTTTCTCTCTCCCTCTCTCAAATAAATAAATAAATGAAATATTTTTAAAATGGGGACTGTAGCCAGGCATGGTGACACACACCTTTAATCCCAGCACTCGGGAGGCAGAGGTAGGAGGATCGCCGTGAGTTCGAGGCCGCCCTGAGACAACCGCTGAGCCAACTCTCCAACCCTGAGGTGTAGGGTTAGAACCATGTCTGTGTGGCTTCAATACTCAGGCTTTTACCCCAAGACCCCTCTTGCTGCTACTAGATGCAGGGCAGAGCACCTGTGACTGCCTGTGGGAAGACACTCAAAAGCCTATGTGGGGCTGGAGAGATGGCTTAACGGTTGAGGCAATCGCCTGCAAAGCCTGAGGACCCATGTTTGACTCTCCGGGTCCCACACAAGCCAGATGTACAAGGTGATGCAAGAGTGCAAGGTCGCAAGCCGGGCATGGTGGCGCACGCCTTTAATCCCAGCACTTGGGAGGCAGAGGTAGGAGGATCACCATGAGTTCGAGGCCACCCTGAGACTACATAATGAATTCCAGGTCAGCCTGAGCTAGAAAACCCAAAATAATAAGTAAATAAACCCAAAATAAATAAATAATAATAAAGGGGGCAGTCAGTTGGACTTGCCTCAAAAAAAAAAAAAAAAAAAAGCCTATGTGGGCCTGGGGAGCAGGGGCAGGGGCAAGAGAGGTTGTGAGCTCACTGCTACTGACTGCCTAGGCAGAAGCCAGTGTCCCGGGATGAGGTGACCTGCCCCCCCACCCCAGGGAAAAGCGGGCCAGTCAGAACCTGGAAGTCAAGGCATATCCTTCCAGAAATGAGTTGGAGTCATTTGTCCCATCCAGGCAGGGACAATGGGGAACCAGAAGTTCCTTTAAAGCAATATCCACTGGGCATGGTGGCACAAGCCTTTAGTCCCAGGAGGCAGAGGTAGGAGGATCTCTGTGAGTTTGAGGCCAGCCTGGGACTACAGAGTGAGTTCCAGGTCAGCCTGGGCTAGAGTGAGACGCTACCTCAAAACAAACACACAAAAGGAAACTATACCCAGAGTCTGCCAAGTGCCAGGCGGGTACTGCCGCTGATGCACCCAGCTCAGATTTTCCTCTGGTGAGCCCTGGCCTGCCCACAATGCCCTTGGACAGTTCTCACCCCGCTCCCCTGCTCACCAGCAGCTGTCTTTGGTGTGCAGGGCCTGAGACATTGTTTCCTACATGATCTGCAGTTTAGTCACGTGCTTATGTTCCTTTCAGAATACAGAATATCTGGAATCATGGAATTTTCCTTTGTGAGTTCCAGGTCAGCCTGGGCTAGAGTGAGAGCCTACCACAAAAATTATATATATATATATAGCCAGTGCAAGGCCACTGAGAAATCCTGCTGGAACTGAGCTGTTAACCTCCTCCATGTAGACCAGCTAAAAGAAAGCTGGAAGAAGCCATTCTGTGTACAGTTCAATGGGAGAGAGAGAAATCACTAATGAAGATACTCAACAGTGGACACTGCAAGCCTTGTATTTTGTCAGCCAGGCCAAATGAGCCAACTGGTGCAATAGTGGTATGTCTGTCATGGTGGAAACCAACTGTCCTCTAATTGGACTGGAGGCCCGTTCCATGGGAGGAAATATATCCCTGATACTGAAAATTTAAAACAGGGGTAGTCATGAGCCCCAGGGGTGTAACGTCTGCTGCTGTCTGGATAAATGTATATACTATGCTCACCAAACTGCCCAATAAGCACTTCTCTTAATGTTCATACCTATATATCAATGCTATTCTCACTTTTGGTTGAGAACCTTCTCTTTTCAGAGGGCAGTGACCTTGGGATGACTCAGAAGGCATTATGGTGCTGGGAAGAAGTGACAGGAGTGCTCAGCACTGCAATATCTCTATCACACCTTCCAAGGCTCAGGGTCCATTGTAGAAGAGGTGGTAGAAAGAATGTAAGAGCCAAAGGAAGGATAGAACTCCTTACAACATGATCCTCCAGACACAAAATGGACTGGATATCCATGAGCTCACAGTGCCTGACACTACCTACACAAGACCATCATAATAGGAGGAAAAGATGATGACATCAAAATAAAAGAGAGACTGATTGAGAGGAGGAGAGGATATGATGGAGAATGAAGTTTCAAAGGGGAAAGTGGGGGGAGGGAGGGCATTACCATGGGATATTGTTTATAATCATGGAAGTTGTTAATATAAAAAGAACACTAGATAACTAAAAACATAAAAGAAAAAATATATATATAGCTGGGTGTGGTAGTGCATGCCTTTAATCCCAGCACTGGGGAGGCAGAGGTAGGAGGATCACCATAAGTTCGAGGCCAACCTGAGACTACATAGTGAGTTCCAGGTCAGCCTGGACTAGAGGGAGACCCTACCTCAAAAAACCTAAATAAATAAAAAGGAAGGGTAGGTTGAAAGCTAGTGGGTTGGTAATATAAATTTAGTCACATGACCTTTTTCTGTTTCTTTCTCTCATTTTTTTTCTGATCTAGGGGTCAAACCCAGGCAAGCATTGTACCACAGAGCTACCCACCCTCAGCTCAAGACCCTTCTACTTAATACTTTTTTTTTCTTGGTTTTTCAAGGTAGGGTCTCGCTTTAGCCTAGGCTGACCTAGAATTCACTATGTAGTCTCAGGCTGGCCTCAAGATCCCAGTGATCCTTCTACTTTCCTACCTCTGCCTCCCGAGTGCTGGGAATAAAGGTGTGTGCCACCATGCCTGGCTTAATACTTTTTAAAAATAAATTTTATTTTTATATTTATGAGAAAGGCAGATAGCCAGTTGTGGTAGCACATGCCTTTAATCCCAGCACTTGGGAGGCAGAGATAGAAGAATTTGTGAGTTGTGAGTTCAAGGCCAGCCTGAAACTACATAGTGAATTCCAGGTCAGACTGGGCTAGAGGGAGACCCTACCTCGAAAAAAAAGAAAGAAAGAGGCAGATATATATAGAGAGAGAATGGTTGCACCAGGGCTTCTAGCCACTGCAAACAAACTCTAGACACACGTGCCACCTTGTGCATCTGGCTTACGTAGGTCCTGGGGAATCGAACCTGGGTCCTTAGGTTTCACAGTCAAGTGTCTTAAATGCTAAGCCATCCCTCCAGGCCCCTTCTACTTAATACTTGAGGCTAGAAAGTACGAGCGTCCCTACTGCAAAACCAGCCAAAGAAGACCCAAGCCAATGGGCCTCAGGTAGACTATTTCAAAAGGTGACCTGGGCTCCTCACTTCCTTTTCAGAGCTTGGTTTCCTAATCTCCAGTTATCTCAGCAGCTCCGGCCTCCGTGTTCAGGTAGAGATGACAAACTCAGACCCGGACCGGCTGTGTTGGCTCATGCCCATAATCCCAGTGCTCGCGAGGCTGAGGCAGGAGAACCATGAGTTCGAGACCAGCATGAGCTGGTCTCAGCAAAACATGAACACTGGGCTGGCTCCCGGAGTTTCATCAGAACTGCCATCTGATGCCTCTCGCTCAACCCAAAGCCTTCCTGGATGTTCAGTCCGCGCAGACCAGCCCTGCTTTGGGAATGACGTCATTAGGTCCAAACCTTCCTGAGGCCAATCCTGCTTAAAGTGGGCAGGAAGTGCAAAATAAACCAGAAACCAAATAAGTAAACAAACCAGGAGGACTTTTTGATTTGTGAATGGCTTTAGCCATTCCAGGTCAAGAAGTTAACTCAAGCATACATCTTCCTGGCATTGTTAATCTCTCTCCACCCACTATAAAAAAAAATGCCAGAACTGACTTTTATCTATAACTCCAGGCAAAGGTTAGTTTGCCAAAGCTTTTTCGATTTTGGCCTGAGGATTAACAGAATCTGGGAGGAATGGATTTAAAATGCATTGAATTATGCTGCAGTCATTTCATAAGCACTTTGTTTTTTTGGGGCCTTTCTTTAAGACTTAGACTTTATTAGATTAAGAGAAGGAAAGAGAAAAAAGCTCCTGTCATGTGGAAGGCAGGAGTGGATAGAGAACCCATGTGGAGCTGGGCATGGTGGCACGCACCTTTAATCTCAGTACTCGGGAGGAAGAGGTAGGAGTATCACAGTGAGTTCGAGGCCACCCTGAGACTCCACAGTGAATTCCAGGTCAGCCTGGGATAGAGTGAAACCCTACCTCGAAAAACCAAAAAAAAAAAAAAAAAAAAAAAAGAACCCCAACCCCATGTGGGAGTAGGGGTCTCCCCATCTTAGCCCAGCTAGGGCTTACCAGAGCAGGGACTTGGAGGTTCAAGAGAGATGAACAGGGCCTAAAGAAATGGCTTAGTGCCTGCGAAACCTAAGGACCTGGGTTCAATTCCTCAGTACCCACAAAAGCCAGATGCACAAGGTGGTGCATGCATCTGGAGTTCGTTTGCAGGGGCTGGAGGCTCTGGCATGCCCATTCTCCCCCGTGCTCAAAAATAAATTAATTTAATTTAATTTAAAAAGAGGCTGAAGAGGTGGCTTAGTGGTTAAGGCACTAGCCTGCAAAGCCTAAAGACCCAGGTTCAATTCTCCAGGTCCCATATAAGCCAGATGCACATGGTGGCGCATGCATCTGGAGTTGTTTGTAGTGGCTGGAGACCCTGCTGTGCCCATTCCCTCCCACCTCTCCCTCTCTCCCTCTTACCCTCCCTCTCTCTCAAATAAATAAATATATATATTTTTTAAAGCCAGATGTTGGAGAATGGAGTTTCAAAGGGGAAAGTGGGGGGAGGGAGGGTATTACCATGGGATATTTTTTATAATCATGGAAGTTGTTAATAAAAAAAAAAAAGCCAGGTAAGCCGGGCATGGTGGCGCACGCCTTTAATCCCAGCACTTGGGAGGCAGAGGTAGGAGGATTGCCATGAGTTCGAGGCCACCCTGAGATGACATAGTGAATTCCAGGTCAGCCTGAACTAGAGTGAGACCCTACCTCGAAAAACCAAAAACAACAACAACAACAACAAAAAAAAAAAAAGCCAGGTGTGGTGGCACACACTTTTTTTTCTCAATTTTTATTAATATTTTCCAAGATTATAAAAAATATCCCATGGTAGTACCCCCCCACTTTCCCCTTTGAAACTCCATTCTCCATCATATCCCCTCCCCATCTCAATCTTTCTACTTACATATATACAATACCAACCTGATAAATGCCCTCCTCCCTTCCTTTCTCTTCCCTTTCTATCTCCTTTTTAACTTACTGGTGGCGCACACCTTTAATCCCAGCACTCAGGAGGCAGAGGTAGGAGAATTGCCATAAATTCAAGGCCACCCTGAGACAACATAGTGAATTCCAGGTCAGCCTGGGCTAGAGTGAGACCCTACCTCGAAAAAAAAATTATTTATATATATATATATATGTATATGGAGAGACAGAGAGAGAGAGATATGAACTGCCAAAAGAGAACTTTGGGGGATATTTTTAATATTTTAGTTTTATTTGTTTATTTGAGAGAAAAAGAGAGAGAGAGAGAATAGGTGCACCAGGGCCTGTAGCCTCTGCAAACAAACTCCAAATGCACCACCTTGCGCATCTGGCTTACATGGGTCCTGAACCTGGGTCCTTTGGCTTTGCAGTAAAGCGCCTTAACCACTAATCCATCTTTCCAGCCCCTTTCTTTACTTTTTAAAAAAATATATTTTATGAGCTGGGTGTGGTAACGCACGACTTTAATCCCAGCACTTGGGAGGCAGAGGTAAGAGGATCTCTGAGAGTTTGAGGCCACCCTGAGACTACATAGTTAATTCCAGGTCAGCCTGGACCAGACTGAGACCCTACCTCAAAAAACAAATTATATATATATATATATATATATATATATATAATTTGTAATCTATGTAATCTCAAGGTGGCATCGAACTCATGGCGATCCTTCTACCTCTGCCTCCCGAGTGCTGGGATTAAAGGCGTGTGCCACCACGCCTGGCAAAAGGGTTTTTCTGTTTGTTTTTTGAAGTAGGGTCTCGCTCTAGCTCAGGCTGACCTGGAATTCACTGTGTAGTCTCAGAGCGGCCTCAAACACATGGTGATCCTCCTATCTCTGCCTCCTGAGTGTGCACCACCACACCGGCTAGCCCACCCTTTTTTGAGGAGTCTCACTATATAGCCCTGGCTAACCTAGAACTATGTAGACAGGCTGGCCTCAAAGTCACAGAGTTCCTCTGCTTCTGCCTCTCGAGTGCAGGCATTGCAGGCGGGAGCTCCACACCAACTCAATAAGCATTCTCTTTCTTAGGTGTTGAGTTAGTGGTGGAATGTTCCAGACATGACTTGACGGACTGTGCTCTCTAGCTGCTCGGGGTGAAGTAGGGAAGATGACACATGAACTATACAATGTTGGATAAGAGAAAGAAAGTTCCAGGGCTAAAGATGTTGGGACAGTGCCAACTAGCACTGGCTTTTGTCCTCAGTACTGTATTACTCCGCACGGCGGCACATGCCTGTAACGCCAGCACTCGGGGGGTATAGGCAGGGGGATCAGAACTTCGTGGTCATGCTTAGCTAAATAATGAGTTTTAGCCAAGCCTGGGATACCTGAGACTCTGCCCCCCCCCCACCAAATAAATAAATAAACAATTTTTGTTTGGTTTGTTTTGGTTTTTTGAAGTAGGGTCTCACTCTAGCCCAGGCTGACCTGGAATTTACTATGTTAGCTCTGGGTGGCCTTGAACTCATGGCAATCCTCCTACCTATGCCTCCCAAATGCTGGGATTAAATGTGTGTGCCACGACACCCAGCTAAATAAATTTTTAAAAGATAAAGAAAATGCTAAGTGCTACAGAGTCATATAACCAAATATCATCCATGTTTTTTTTTAATATTTTATTTGCAAGGGGAGAGAGATAACGGGAATGCCAGGGCCTTTTGTCCCTGAAAACAAACTCCAGATGCATGCACCACTTTTTGTTTTGTTTTGTTTGTTTGTTTGGTTGGTTGGTTGGTTTTTCGAGGTAGGGTCTCACTCTAGCCCAGGCTGGCCTGGAATTCACTATGGAGTCTCAGGGTGGCCTCGAACTCATGGCAATCCTCCTACCTCTGCCTCCCAAGTGCTGGGATTAAAGGCGTGTGCCACCACACCCGGCCATGCACCACTTGTTGCATCCGGCTTTATGTGGGTTCTGGGGAATTAAACCCAGGCAGTCAGGCTTGGTAAGCAAGTACCTTAACTGCTGAGCTATTTCTCCAGCCCCCATTTTTTTCATTATATTTTTATTTGTTATTTGAGAGAGAGAGAGAGAGAATGGATGAGCCAGGGCCTCTAGCCACCTCAAACAAATTCCAGACGCATGCACCACCTTGTGCATCTGGCTTTACGTAGGTGCTGGGGAATCAAACCTGGGTCCTTTGGCTTTGCAGGCAAGTGTCTTAACCACTAAGCAATCTCTCCAGCCTCATCATCCATGTTTGAATAGGACTTTCTGAAGACAGTCTCCCCATATTATTCCATCTGACCCTTAGTTCACATTTGGTGGACATCAGCAGTTATCCTCGCGATAGGGTCCATGATGCACCTGGCTTCCCACTGGGAAACTCCACCCAGCCATGCTTGTTCCCCTATACTGCACTCTTGATCTGAGAGAGGGCAAATGTGCTAGTCCCCAGCCTTTCAAACATCAAGTCCCAGCCACAGAGACTCTCTAAGTGATGGGCCATGACCAGTGAGAGCCAGAGCTTAGCTGGGACTTCTGGTAAATAGTATCTCAGGCTTGAAGCAGAAAGGTATGGGCTCTGAAACACCCAAGAGTAGCTTCTCGTCCTGAGGCCCTCGAGTCCTACTATCAATTTGGAGATTCAGTTCTGCATCATGATGGCCTTTCTCAGTCACAGAAATCTAGAAGAAGCACAGAAATGATCAGCCAGAGCTGGACATGGTGGCACTTATCTGTAATTCTAACACTCAGGAGGCTGAGGCAGGAAGATTGGGAATTCAAGACCAACCTGGGCTACACAATGAGAGACTGTCAAAAAAGAGAGAGAGAAGCCAGGCGTGGTGGCACACGCCTTTAATCCCAGCATTCAGGAGGCAGAGGTAAGAGGATCACCGTGAGTTCAAGGCCACCCTGAGACTACATAGTGAATTCCAGGTCAGCCTGGGCCAGAGTAAGACCCTACCTTGAAAAACCAAAAAAAAAAAAAAAAAAAAAAAAAAAAAAAGAGAGAGAGAGAAAGAGAGAGATATGGGCTGGAGATATGGCTTAGCAGTTAAGGCACTTGCTTATGAAGCCTAAGGACCCAGGTTCAATTCTCCAGGTCCCACGTGAGCCAGATGCACAAGATGGCACATGCATCTGGAGTTCATTTGCAGTGGCTAGAGGCCCTGGCGTGCTCATTCATTCTCTCTCTCTCTCTCTCTCTCTCTCTCTCTCTCTCTGTCAAATAAAAATAAAATATTAAAAAGAAAGCCTTGGGTGGGAGAGATGGCTTAACAGTTAAGGCGTTTGTCTATGAACCCAAAGGACACAGATTTGATCCCCCAGGACCCATGTAAGCCAGATGCACAAGATGGCGCATGCGTACGAGTTTGTTTACACCAGCTGAAGGCCCTGGTGTACCCATTCTCTCCCTCTCTCTCTCTCTATCTGCCTCTTTCTCACTCTCTCGAATAAATTATATATATATAAAAGAAGAAGAAAGCCTTAAATAGAGTTAGAAATGGGATCAGAAAAGACAGGTATGTCAGGTACGGTGGTTATAACTGTAGTCCCAGCACTTGGGAGGCTGAGGCAGGAGAATTGTTGCAAGTTCCAGACCGACTTGTGCTACAGAGGTAGACCCAGTCTCAAATGACTTGATCTTCCCCACCAAAAAGAAAAAAAAAAAAAAAAAAAAGAAGGTAAAAATATTCCAAGGAGCCGGGCGTGGTGGCTCATGCCTTTAATCCCAGCACTCAGAGGCAGAGGTAGGAGGATCACTGTGAGTTTGAGACCACCCTGAGACTACATAGTGAATTCCAGGTCAGCCTGGGCTCGAGCATGACCCTACCTTGAAAAAAAATCTTCCAAGGAGTTGGAGTCAAACTCCGTTGAACTTATCTTGCAGGTCAGAAATTCTAACCCACTGTATTAAAGATTGGCTGAGCCAGTATGGTACTACATTCTTGTAGTACCAGCACTTGGGAGGTAGAGGCAGGAGGATCAGAAGTTCAAGGCTAACCTGGGCTACACAGAGAGACAAAGCAAAGACAAAGAGACAATCCCAGTCAGAAGAGAGTGAAATTCTTGACTCTGAATTCCAAAACAGGGTCTGGAACGCAGATAAACAGGCCTTACCACTCACACAGATAGACATGCTAGATTAGAAGGGTTGTTTTGTTTTGTTTTGGTTTGTTTTGTTTTGTTTTGTTTTGTTTTGTTTTGTTTTGTTTGAGGTAGGGTCTCACTGTAGCCCAGGCTGACCTGGAATTCACTATGTAGTCTCGAACTCATGATGATTCTCCTACCTCTGCCTCCTGAGTGCTGGGATTAAAGGCGTGCGCCACCACGCCCAGCAAGTTCTTTAAGGTCAAAGCCTTGTGCAACGGTGCACACCTGTAATCATAGCATTCACGAGGCAAAGACAGAAGAATCCCACAAACTTATATCCAGCCTGGTCTACATTTCCAGTTCCAAGCTAGACACTGTCTCAGATTAAAAAAAAAAAAAATCATATGTATGTATGTATACACACACACACCTTAGAATGAAAACAAGAAAGGAAATCTGGCTTTGAGGGAGCTACGAATTGAGCTCATTCTACAAGTCAGAAATTCTAACCCACTGTGTTCAAGATTCGCTGAGCCAGTATGTTGAGATATGTTAGTAAACACAGCATGTGCGAGGTAGAGTCAGGAAGATCAAGAGTTCAAGGCCATCCTCAGCTACACAATGAGCTTGAGGCCAGCCTGGGCCATGTAAGATGCTGAAAAAGAGAAAGAAGAGAAAGAGAAAAAGAGAGGAAGGAGGCGGAGGAGGAGAAAGACAGAAAAAAGAGAAAAGGGAGAAGGAAGGAAGGTAGGTAAGAAAGGGAAAGAGGGAGGGAGGGAAGGAGGGAGGGAAGAATGGATGGAGGAAGGGAAGGGAAATTCCCAGACGCCAAGAAATAAGAGGAAGCAAAGCTGCCATGCTGAACAGGAGTCGAAGCTGCAGCGGGATAGCCCTTGGGAGTGACGGCTGGGATTTTATTTAATGCTGACTGGCAACAGAGAATGAAGGCCGAGAGTTGGAACCAAGTCCCATCTACTCCCACAGGAGAAAAGAAAAACTGTGTACAGTTTAGGGAGGAAGCAAGAAAGCCTGCCAATAGCCCAAACCATGAGGACAAAAGAATCGCTTAGAGGAATGAGAGCCCTGTGTCATTTTCTATTTCTTTTTCTTTTTTAGAGCTTTTTTTCAAGTATTTTTTATTTATTTTTTTATTTTTTTGGTTTTTCGAGGTAGGGTCTCACTCTAGCTCAGGCTGACATGGAATTCACTATGGAGTCTCAGGGTGGCCTCGAACTCATGGCAATCCTCCTACCTCTGCCTCCCGAGTGCTGGGATTAAAGGCGTGCGCCACCACGCCTGGCTCAAATATTTTTTAATTAACTAATTTATTTATTTGCAAGCAGAGAGAAAGAGAGAAAGGAGACAGACAGAGAATGGGCACACCAGGGCCTGTAACCACTGCAAAGGAACTCCAGATGTATCCACCCCCTTGTGCATCTGGCTTACACGGGTCCTGGAGAATCAAACCTGTGTCCTTTGGCTTCACAGGCAAACACCTTAACTGCTAAACCATCTCTCCAGCTCCAACATTTTTTAATTTTTATTTATTTATTTGAGATAGGGAGAGAGAGAGGCAGAGAAAGGAAGAGAATTGGGCACACCAGGGCCTCCAGCCACTGCAAACGAACTCCAAATGCATGCGCCCCCTTGTGCATCTGGCTTACGTGGGTCCTGGAGAATCGAACCGGAATCCTTTGGCTTTGCAGGCAACTGCCTTAACCGCTAAGCCATCTCTCCAGCCCCCCACGTCATTTTCTACTTGAAGGTAGGACCTGAGCTCCCATTATCCCTTAGAGGCAGGTCATAAGATGCTGAGAAAGACACAAAGCTATAGCTAGCCAGCAGGTTTACAGAGTATAAAATGTAAAACTAAAACTCCTAAAAGCACCAGGAATAGTGGTTAATACGTGTAATCCCAGCACTGGGGACCCCAAGGAAAGAGGAACAAGGCCAGCCTCAGCCGTATAGCAGCAAACCCTGTCTCAAGCTCCCTCTAAAAGAATATTCTTCAGGAAAAAAAAAATTCAACTCCTACAGCAACAAATAGCTCAGCTCAGATAGCATTAGACTGAAGAATTCAACCATGAGTAGTTGAGGCAATAGCAAGCAAATAGTCATACTGACAAATTTAAGAATTGGCTTTAAGACAAATATAACATCAAAAACAACAAAAGACAGTTCTAGGGCTGGAGAGATGGCTCAGCAGTTAAGGCGCTTGCCTGCAAAGCCAAAGGACTCAGGTTCGATTCCCCAGGACTCACATAAAGCCAGGTGCACAGTGGTGCATGCATCTAGACTTGGTTTGCAGCAGCTGGAGGCCCTGGTGTGCCCATTCTCTCTCTCTCTCTCTCTCTCTCTCTCTCTCTCTCTGTGTCTATCTCTGTTTCTCTTCTCTCTCTCTCTCTCTCTACTTGTAAGTAAATAAAAAATAAAAATAAAATAAAGACCAGGTCTAGAGGTTGGGGAGATGGCTCAGTGCTTAAAGGTACTTACTTGCAAAGCCTACAGGCCCAGGTTCAATTTTCAAGCCATCCACATAAGGCAGACCAAAAAAAAAAAAAAAAAGTGGCACAAAACCAGGCATGGTGGCACACGTCTTTAATCCCAGAACCCAGGAGGCAGAGGTAGAAGGATCGTTATGAGTTCAAGGACAACCTGAGACTACACAGTGAATTCCAGGTCAGCCTGGGCTGGAGTGAAACACTACCTCGAAAAACCAAAATAAATAAATAAATAAAAAGTGGCACAAGCTTCTGGCATTCATTTGCAGCAGTAAGAAGCCCTGGAATAAACCTCACTCCGCTTCCACACAGACACATACAAATAAATAAATTAAAATTAAAAAATAGGGCCGGGTGTGGTGGCGCACACCTTTAATTTCAGCACTCGGAAGGCAGAGGTAGGAGGATCACCATGAGTTTGAGGCCATCCTGGAACTACAGAGTGAATTCCAGGTCAGCCTGGGCTAGAGTAAGACCCTACCTCAAAAAACAAAAACAAACAAACAAAAATTTAAAAATAGGGGTTGGGGAGATGGCTCAGTGATTAAAGGTATTTTCTTGCAAAGCATGCTGTCCCAAGTTTGATTCCCCAGTACCTACGTAAAGCCAGATGCACAATGTCACATGTGCTGCACTCATTCTCTTTTGCAAATAAATAAAAACATTTAAATGAAACTGTATATGCAATATCTTCCTTTTTTAAAAATTATTTTATTTTATTTATTTGAGAGAGAGAGAGAATGGGTGCACCAGGGCTTTCAACCACTGCAAACAAACTCCAGATGCATGTGCCACCTTGTGCATCTGGTTTACGTGGCTCTTGGGAAATCAAACCTGAGTCCTTTGGCTTTGCAGGCAAGCGCCCTAACCATTAAGCCATCTCTCCCCAGCCCTTTTCTTTCTTCTTTTTTTTAAACCTTCTTATTGACAACTTCCATAAATATAAACAACATATCATGGCAATATCTTCCTTTTTATAAATAAATACATAAAGACAAGGGCTAGGATGTAGTTCTGTGGTGGTGTACTTAACTAGTGTACACAAAGTCCTGAGTTTGATTCCCAGTAGTCTCTCCCCCACCCAAAAAAAAAAACAACTTGAAGGGGTTGGTTAAAAATTAAATACAGGTATTGCTGAAGACTCCACATACTTGGGCTGCAAGGCCACTGAGAAATCCTGCTGGATCTGAGCTCATAACCTCCTCCATGTAGACCAGCTGACAGAAAGCAGGAAGAAGCCATTCTGTGTACAGTTCAATGGGAGAGAGAGAAATCACCAGTGAAGATACTCAACAGTAGACACTGCAAGCGTTATATTTGGCCAGCCAGGCCAAATGAGCTAACGGGTGCATTAGTGGCATGTCTGTTATGGGGGAAACCAACTGTCCTCTAATTAGACTGGAAGCTCACTGCATGGGAGGGAATACATCCCTGATACTGAAAACTTAAAACAGGGGTAGTCATGAGCCCTAGGGGTGTAATGTCTGCTGTTGTCCGGCTAAATGTATATACTATGCTTATCAAACTGCCCAATAAGCACTTCTGTTACTGTTCACACCCTTATATTAATGCTACTCTCACTTTTGGTAGAGAATCTTCTCTTTTCAGATGGCAGTGACCTTGGGATGACTCAGAAGGTAGCATGGTGATGGAAAGAAATAACCGCAGTGCTCAGTACTGCAATATCTCTATCACACCTTCCAAGGCTTAGGGTCTAATGCGGCAGAGGTGGCGGAAATAATGTAAGAGCCAAAGGAAGGACAGGACTCTATACAACATGCTCCCTCCAGACACAAAATGGCCTGGACATCCATGGCCTCACAGTGCCTGACACTACCTGCATAAGATCATTATAAGAGGAGGAAAAGATCATAACATCAAAAGTAAAAGAGAGACTGATTGAGATGGGGAGGGGGTATGATGGAGAATGGAGTTTCAAAGGGGTAAGTGGGGGGAGGCAGGGTATTACCATGGGGTATTTTTTATAATCATGGAAGTTGTTAATAAAAAATAAATAAATAAAAATAAATTTAAAAAAGAGAAAAAAATTAAATAGGAGGCCTGGTGTGGTGGCACACACCTTTAATCCCAGCACTCCAGAGGCAGAGGTAGGAGGATTGTTTGTGAGTTCAAAGCTGGCCTGAGTCTACATAGTAAATTCCAGATCAGTCTGGGCTAGAGTGAGACCCTACCTCAAAAAAAAAAAAAAAATAAAATAAAATAAAAAGCAGGGCTAGAAGGATGGCTTAGCAATTAAGGCACCTGCCTACGAAGCCAAAGGACCCAGGTTCAATTCCCCAGGACCCATGTAAGCCAGAATCACAAAGTGGTATGTGTGTCTCGAGTTTGTTTGCAGCAGCTAGTGGCCCTGGAGCACCCATTCTCTCTCTCTCTCTCTCTCTCTCTCTCTCTCTCTCTCTGCCTCATTCTGTCAAATAAATAAATAAAATATTAAAAATAAATAAATAAAATAAAATAAAACAAAGCCAGGTATGGTAGCACACGCCTTTAATCCCAGCACTTGGGAGGCAGAGGTAGGAGAATAGCCATAAGTTCAAGGCCACTCTGAGACTAGAGTGAATTCCAGGTCAGCCTGAACCAGAGTGAGACCCTAACTCAAAAAAACAAAAAATAAAAATAACTTGATTGTGGCATTTAGAACTCTTGGTACCTAAAAATATGAATATGAAATCTTACCTGTGTCATCAAAGTAGTGATGGATTCAGTACCCCTCAACTCCTAATGATTGGGGAAAATGCTGATGATAAATCCCTCTAAAACTTGAATAAAATCTTTAAGATAAGGAGAAAAGATAAAAATAAAAATAAAAGACAGAGTTTCCCTGGTATGGCTTTTTTTTTTTTTTTTTTTTTTTTTTTTTTTTTTTTTTTTGGTTTTTTGAGGTAGGGTCTCACTCTAGCCCAGGTTGACCTGGAATTCACTATGTAGTCTCAGGGTGGCCTTGAACTCAAGGTGATCCTCCTGCCTCTGCCTCCCGAGTGCTGGGATTAAAGGTGTGCACCACCACACCCAGCTGCACATGCCTTTAATACCAGCATTTGGGAGGCAGAGGCAGGAGGATCGCTCTGAGTTCAAGGCCACCCTGAGACTACAGAGTGAGTTCCAGGACATCCTGAGCTAGAGTGAGACCCTACCTCAAAAAAAAAGGGGGGGAGGTTTTGGGAATTTAGCTCAGTGGATGAGTGCTCGCTTAGCAAGCACAAGGCCCTGGCTTTGGTCCTCAGCACCGGGGGGAGGGGGGAAACCTTAAATAGGAGGATAGGGGCTCATAGATGCTTGTTTGAGGTCCTTTTTTTTTTTTTTTTTTTTTTTTGGTATTTCTAGGTAAGGTCTCACTCTAGTCCAAGCTGACCTGGAATTCATTATAGTCTCAGGGTAGCCACAAACTCATGGCAATCCTCCTACCTCTGCCTCCCAAGTGCTGGGATTAAAGGCATGCACCACCATGCCCAGCTGTTTTTTGTGGGTTTTTTTTTTTCAATGAAATAATATTTATTTTCATAAATATATATGTAATTAACATGCTTATTTTCCAATAAATTTTATAATTTATACTTAATTTGCAAATTAATAGGAGCAATGCACAAGTATATTATTTGAGTTTTCAGAAATATATGCATATTTATTGTTAAAGTATTACTGCTTTATATATATATATATTTTTTAATTTTCTCAATTTTTATTAATATTTTCCATGATTATAAAAAATATCCCATGGTATTACCCTCCCCCCTTTCCCCTTTGAAATTCCATTCTCCATCATATCCCCTCCCCATCTCAATCTTTCTACTTACATATATACAATACCAACCTAATAAAAGCCCTCCTCCCTTTCTTTCTCTTCCCTTTCTATCTCCTGTTTTAACTTACTGGCCTCTGCTACTGAGTTTTTTCCTTCTCGCACAGAAGCCCAATCATCTGTAGCTAAGATCCACATATGAGGGAGAACATGTGGCGCTTGGCTTTCTGGACCTGGGTTACCTCACTTAGTATAATTCTTTCCAGATCCATCCACTTTTCTGCAAATTTCATAACTTCATTTTTCTTTACTGCTGAGTAAAACTCCATTGTACAAATGTGCCATATCTTCATTATCCACTCATCAGTTGAGGGACATCTAGGCTGGTTCCATTTCCCAGCTATTATAAATTGAGCAGCAATAAACATGGTTGAGCACGTACTTCTAAGGAAATGAGATGAGTCCTTAGGATATATGCCTAGGAGTGCTATAGCTGGGTCATATGGTAGATCCATCTTTAGCTGTTTTAGGAACCTCCACACTGATTTCCACAATGGCTGGACCAGATTGCATTCCCACCAACAGTGTAGAAGGGTTCCTCTTTTCCACATCCCCGCCAACATTTATGATCATTTGTTTTCATGATGGTAGCCAATCTGACAGGAGTGAGATGGAATCTCAATGTAGTCTTAATCTGCATTTCCCTGATGACTAGGGATGTAGAACATTTTTTTAGATGCGTATATGCCGTTCGTATTTCTTCCTTTGAGAATTCTCTATTTAGCTCCATTGCCCATTTTTTGATTGGTTTGTTTGATTCCCTATTATTTAACTTCTTGAGTTCTTTGTATATCCTAGATGTTAATCCTCTATCAGATATATAGCTGGTGAAGATTTTTTCCCATTCTGTAGGTTGCCTATTTGCTTTCTTCACCGTGTCCTTTTCAGTGCAAAATCTTTGTAATTTCATGAGGTCCCAGTGGTTAATCTGTGGTTTTATTGCCTGAGCAATTGGGGTTGTATTCAGAAAGTCTTTGCCAAGACCAATATGTTGAAGGGTTTCCCCTACTTTTTCCTCTAGCAGTTTCAGAGTTTCAGGTCTGATTTTAAGGTCTTTAATCCATTTGGACTTAATTCTTGTGCATGGAGAAAGAGAAGAATCTATTTTCATCCTTCTACAGATATATATCCAGTTTTCCCAACACCATTTGCTGAAGAGGCTGTCTTTTCTCCAATGAGTATTTTTGGCATTTTTATTGAATATCAGGTGGCTACAGCTACATGGGGTTACATTTGGGTCCTCTATTCTGTTCCATTGATCTACAAGTCTGCTTTTGTGCCAGTACCATGCTGTTTTTGTTACTATGGCTCTGTAGTATAGGCTAAAATCAGGTATAGTGATACCTCCAGCCTTATTTTTGTTGCTCAGTATTATTTTAGATATTCGAGGATTTTTGTGATTCCAAATGAATTTTTGGATTGTTTTTTCTATTTCCATGAAGAATGCCTTTGGAATTTTTTTTTTTTTTTTTGAGGTAGGGAAGAGGTCCTTTTGTGTCCATACTTTTTCTCTCTCTCCTCTTTCTCAATTTTGCAAATAAATAAGTTTTTTAAAGAATATCAGGGCTTCTGTCGTGAGTACCACAAGCAGGACAGTTCAGTTGCTCTGTATCCAAAACTGACATCAAGAGATTTCAGAAGCAGGCTGCCAGCACTCAAGAGGCAGAGGTAGGAGGATTGCTATGAGTTCAAGGCCACCCTGAGACTACATAGTGAATTCCAGGTCAGCCTGGACTGAACTGGAGTGAAACACTACCTCAAAATAAATAAATAAATAAATAATAAATAAAAATAGAAGAGAGACTAGTTGGAAAGAAGAAAGGATTCAGTGGAGAGGAAATTCAAGAGGGAGAAGAGAGGATGGTATGAGATGATCACAGTATATTGTCTATATTTATGGAATTGTCAATAAAAAGTTAAAAAGGCAACCTCTAGTAAAGAATGGAGGAACAAGCCATGCCAAATAGTCAAATATGAATGTATAACAACTAAAGCCCAGAACACTGCCGTGTTAAATATTTTATTTCTTTTGTTTGTTTGTTGTTTGTTTATTTGAGAGTAACAGAGAGAAGGAGGCAGAGAGAGAGAGAGAATGGGCACGCCAGAGCTTCCAGCCTCTGTAAACGAACTCCAGACGCATGCGCCCCCTTGTGCATCTGGCTAACGTGGGTCCTGGGGAAGCGAACCTGGGTCCTTTGGCTTTAGAGGCAAAAGCCTTAACCACTAAGCCATCCCTCCAGCCCTGCTGTGTTAATAAACAGTGAATCAGAGCCAAGAACACAGCCAGGTGTAGTAGTACACATCTAAAATCCCAACACTCAGGAGGCGGAGACAGGAGGAGTTCAAGGCCAGCCTTAGCTAAATGGCCACTTTTTTTTTTTCTCTTTTTTTTTGAGGTAGAGTCTCACTCTAGCCCAGGTTGACCTAGAATTCACTCTGTAGTTTCAAACTCACAGTGATCCTCCTACCTCTGCCTCCCAAGTGTTGGAATTAATGGCATGTGCCACCACGCCCTGCAAAATGGCCACTTTTACTTAGGCCAGCCTGACTACATCAGACTCGGTTTCAAAAACACAAGCCAAAAACTAAAAGTTTGGAAAAAAAACAAAATGCAAACAAAAATTTGATATGTGCTAATGGTAGCATTTTAAAATAGTTGATTATTTAATGACTGATTATTTAATCAATAATTTTGGATAATTGGATAGTGATCTGAAGTATAATAAATTTCTATCTCTCTCCGCTTGCAAATAAATAAATAGACACATGGATCTATAATGCCATTTTTCCTGCAATGGGAGGTGTGGCCAGGAGAACCTGGACACTTGCCAACATATGCAACAGTGACAAAAACAAGACATCATCTAGCCAGGTGTGGTGACGCACGCCTTCAGTTCCAGCACTCGGGAGGCTGAGTTAGGAGGATTGTCATGAGTTCAAGACCACACTGAGACTACTATGTAGTGAATTCCAGGTCAACCTGGGCTACAGCAAGACCCTGTCTTGGAAAAAATAAAAATAAAAAGACACTATTTCTCAAAAGAAGACCATAAGGAGAGGACGAACACCCTGAGGCTGTTTTCTCACCTCCACACACGCACCATGGTACACACATATGCATACACAGTGAAATAAATGACCAGGTGTGGTGGTACATGCCTGTAATTCCAGAATTTGAGAGGTGGGGGCTCGAAGACCAGGAGTTTAAGGCCAGATTACACAGGGAGAGCAGATGAAGTCCAGACTGGGCTACATGAGACCCTGTGAATTAATTAATTAAATACATTAGAAAATGATAAAGACAGAGAAATGTCCTAGGGGTTTACCAACACAGAGGTCACCAGAGACCTTGACTTGGTAGTTCAGCAGCAGGTGGCAGGGACTGAAACCAGGTGTGAGGAGGTTGAAGTCAACATGAGGAAGTGAACTCATGACTCCAAAAAACCCTTCGCTTCAGACTGCTAGCTGTGACATTTAAAATATAAAAATGACTTTTAAAAAAAAAAAAAAAACCTAACTGATTTTTACAAATCCTCATGAGCCAGAAACAGAAATTCAGCAAGAGGGCAAGAGCTGAATTCTTTAAGCCTAGAAGTTGGACACCAGTAGCTGGATGACAAAAAAAAAAAAAAAAGACTACGACGACAAAAGAAAACACAGAAAAGCTGTTACTATGTTACTGTTGAGAAAGCTTTTGACTAACAACCCTACCAGAAGTCTTCTCAAAATTTCCTCTGGTTAACTGGGCGTGGTGGCGCACACCTTGAATCCCAGCACTCGGGAGGCAGAGGTAGGAGGATTGCCGTGAGTTTGAGGCCACCCTGAGACTACATAGTGAATTCCAGGTCAGCCTGGGCTAGAGTGAGACCCTACCTCGAAAAACCAAAAAAAAAAAAAAATAATAATTCCTCTGGTTTGTAAAAAGCATTTAAATAGACAAAAAAAAAAAAAAAAATACAGCTGGGTGTGGTGGTTTATACCTGTAGAACCCATAGCGCCAGCTTTTAGGAAGCTGAGGTAGGAGGGTCACTATTAATTTGAGAGGCCAAAAAAAAGTGGCACATGTACCTGGTATTTGTTTTGAGTGGCAAGAGACCTTGGTGCACACACACACACACACACACACGTGAAGTCAGACTCTCTCACCCTCTGCTCAAAACCTTTTTGTTGTTTTATTGGCATAGCTCATGTAGCCCAAACTGGCTTTGAACTCACTGTGTAGTAGAGGATTTTGACTTTGACTCCTGACTCCACCTTCCAAGTACCAGGATTACAGGCCTTAGCCTCCACACCTGGCTTCCAAATCGCTTTTTTTTTTTTTTTTCCAGGTAGGGTCTCACTCTAGGCCAGGCTGACCTTGAGCTCACTCTGTAGTCCAGGCTGGCCTCGAACTCACAGCAATCATCCTACCTCTGCATCCCCGAGTGCTGGGATTACACGCGCACCACCACACCTGACTTCCAGACCTCTTAATGACTCCTTCTCAGTAAAACCTGTGGGCCCCGCAGGATGTGGACCCATGAGAGAGAAGTTCTCTCTCTATTCACTTTCCCTATCTCTTCTCTCTCTTGGCTCACTCTACTACTGTCCCAATCGGCCCTTCCCTCATGCCAAGCACACTCCTGCCTCAGGACCTTTGCTCTCTGCCTAGAAAGCGATTCCTCCTGATTTATTCCCGGACTCCAAATATCACCTTGTCAGAAAGCTTTTCCCAGCCAGGCGTGGTGGAGCATGCCTTTAATCCCAGCACTCAGGAGTCAAAAGGTAGGAGGGTCACCGTGAGTTCCAGTGAGACCCTACCTCAAAAAACAAAAAAAATTAAAAAATTTTAAAAAAGAATTTCACTCTATGCCAGGCTGACCTGAAACCTGAAACTCACTATGTAGTCTCAGGGTGGCCTCAAACTCATGGCGATCCTCCTACCTGTGCCTCCCAAGTGTTGGGATTAAAGGCGTGCGCCACCACACCCAGCTAAAAATGAAATTTTTTTTTTTTTAAAAAGAAAGTAACAAAAGTTTTAAAGTAGTAATTGTAAATTAGAAGTGTTGGCAAAGATATATTTACTGTACTGCTGTAATCACAGCGAAGCAGAATGAGTATTCATAGAACAGCCAATATTACAAACACAGTTATTTTGTTGAACCTATAAATGGGATGGAGTATTTTTGTAACCTTTCTTTTCCTCTGCAATTAGAACAACCTTTGCTCTTTTTCTCCATAAAAGGAACACGTTTTAACTCCCTGTGCATGCTGAGTGAGGGAAATCCCAGCCCAGTGAAGTCAGCTCCGAGTTCCCCCAGGGACTCCCATGCACAAGGTGGGGAAGGGTCCTGAGGAGGCCTGTGAAAGAGAGGTGCCCCGGAGCCCCGAAACCCAGTGGTAAGTGAGGCATAGAGCGTTTGCATGACTAACCCAGGAAAAAACCCACCACAGAGCTCATTTCTATTTAAGCTCAAAGAAATGCAGAAGTAAGTCTATTTGAACCTAACTCGGCTTTAAAGGGAAACCAACTGTAGCCCTGGAGTTTTCATGGGGCGGAGGTGAAGGGCTATCTGTAAGGAGGCAGGGTGAAGTCCAGGCTCTGGTGACCTTGACAGCTGAGCCAAACTCTACCTGGAAAGGCCACATAAGAGAACTGCACATCAAGGGTTGGAGAAATGACTCAGTGGTTAAAGGTGCTTGCACACAAAGGGGCATGACCAGGGATCTGTTCTTCAGTCCCCACGTAAAGCCAGATGCACAGAGGGGCCCATATTTCTGGAGTCCTTTTGCTGTGACAAGAGACACTGGGACGGCCATGTTCTCTCCCTGCCCCCTTCTCCTTTTTTTCTTTCCTTTTTTCTTCTCTCTCTCTCTCTCCTCTCTCTCTCTTTTTGTTTGTTTTTCAAGGTAGGGTCTCACTCTAGCCCAGGCTGACCTGGAATTCACTATGTAGTCTCAGGGTGGCCTTGAACTCAACAGTGATCCTCCTACCTCTATCTCCCCAGTGTTGAGATTAAAGGCATGCACCACCACACCTGGCCCCTTTCTCTTCCTCTTCTTCTTCTCTCTCTCTTCCCTTCTCCCTCACTTTCTCTGTTTGCAAAACACAACAATAATAATAATAATAAAAGAAGCCAGACGTGGTAACACATGCCTTTAATCCCAGCATTTGAGAGGCAGAAGCAGGAGGATTGCTGTGAGTTCGAGGCCAGACTGAAACTACATAGTAAATTCCAGGCCAGCCTGGGCTAGAGAGACCCTACCTCAAAAAATATATATATTAATTAAATAAAAGAAAAAAAGAAAAGTCTAGCCGGGCTTGGTGGTACACGCCTTTAATCCCAGCACTCAGGAGGCAGAGGTAGGAGGATCACTGTGAGTTCGAGGCCACCCTGAGACACATAGTGAATTCCAGGAGAGCCTGAGCTAGAGTAAGGCTAGAGTGAGACCCCTACCTTGAAAAACCAAAAAAGAAAGAAAGAAAGAAAAGTCTAAAAATCTGGAACTATTTCAGAGGTTTCATGGACCCTCCTGAAATCCTATTCATCCTAGTGGAAAACCTCAGATTAAAGACCCTAATGGGTAAATGCAATGTTTTACAATGTGTACAATATATGCTATCTTTCAAGTATGTTAATAGAACAGTAATGAATAAATGTGAATCTTTAAAAAAAAGAAATATTGTAGCCAGGCATGGTGGCGCACACCTTTAATCCCAGCACTCGGGAGGCAGAGGTAGGAGGATCACCATGAGTTCGAGGCCACCCTGAGACTACACAGTGAATTCCAGGTCAGCCTGGGCTAGAGGCCAGACCCTACCTCGAAAAACCAAAAAAAGAAAGAAAGAAAGAAAGAAAGGAAGGAAGGAAGGAAGGAAGGAAGGAAGGAAGGAAGGAAGGAAGGAAGAAAGAAAGAAAGAAAGAAAGAAGTATTGACTTTCGAGACTCCCTATGTATGTTGTTCACCACAGGGGCAGTAAATGCCTGGGCAGGGCCATGAAGTGTGCTAAGTAGGTCCCTTCGTCCTGCAAGTAGGGTTGTTTGCCAGTGCCTGGAGAGAGGCCCTGCCCAAGCTCCCTGGCCCCAAGGCTGAGGCGCTGAAAGACAAGGTCCAAAGATCCAAAGATCTGCCAGAACCAGCCTGGCTTTTCGAGTCTTCTTTTTTTCTTATTTACTTACTTATTTTGGTTTTTCAAGGTAGGGTCTCACCCTAGTCCAGGCTGACCTGGAATTCACCATGTCATCTCAGGGTGACCTCGAACTCATGGCAATCCTCTTACCTCCAAGTGCTGGGATTAAAGGTGTGTGCCACCACGCCCGGCTCCTCGAGCTTTATTTTGTTTTGAGACGGTCTCGTGTAAGGCTTAGGCTAGCCTCGGACTTGCCATATGTCTGAGGTTGGCCTTGAACTCCTGATCCTCCTGCTTGCACCTCCTGAGCACTGGTATTTCAGGGGTGCACCGCCACATCTGGTTTACTTTGTTGTTTTCACAGAAATGGCGCAGCTACTGGCTGGCTGACCTGAGCTTGAGTTTTATTCCCCGCTTGTGCCTGTGTTTTCCAGTCGAACAGCAGTGGGCATGGCCCTGGCACTGGCGCAGCCCCTGGGTGAGCGTGGGCTGGAGCTTGGCTAGTCCATGCCCGGCGCGCGAGCGCCCTCTCCCGGCGCGCGCGGTCCCGCCCCGGACAGGCTCTGGGCACCGCTGCCGGGGTTGCAGCTGCGCACGCGCGCCACAAACTGGCTGCGCGGCCCGGACCGCGGAAAACCCGGAGGTGGAGGAGACGGCGTGGGGAACCGCGCACAGCTCCGCCCATTCCCCCGTCCCCTGCGTCCCCTGAGGCTCCTGGTCTTATTTCAATTTTAGCCACAGAACTGTGGACTTGGGCGCCCAGGGCGGCCTCTCCTTGCCCATGACACACAGTCCATGATGGTGGGCTCATCAGTTGGATACTTAAAAGATAATGTGAGATATATATATATACATACACACATACAGAGAGAGACAGAGAGAGAGACAGAGAGAGACAGAGAGAAGAGGAAGAAGAATCAACAAAAATAAATTCTGCGTAAAAATGCAAGAATACCCGGGCGTGGTGGCGCAAGCCTTTAATCCCAGGACTCTTAGAGTTTGAGGCCAGCTGTGACTTGGAGGCCAGCGTGAGTTCCAGGTCAGCCTGAGCTAGACTAGTACCACGAAAAAAAAACCAAAAGTAAATAAAAATAATAAAAATTACGGGAGGCAGAGGTAGGACTCTCGCCGTGAGTTCGAGGCCACCCTGAGACTATATAGTGAATTCCAGGACAGCCTGGGCTAGAGCGAGACCCTACCTTGAAACACCCCCCCCCCAAAAAAAAAAAAAAAACAATAATAATAATTAAAGATTGTTTCTCAGGTCTGATGTGTGCGTTTCAACCTCGGTGGGAAGGGTACAGACAGCGCCGCGCAGAGAGGAGGGGCCTGGGGGAGGGGAGGTGCCCGCACCGCAGCTGGTTCAGAGCCCCTGGCCCCGCGCCCCACCCCTACCAGGAAGAGCCCAGCTCTCCGGGTGCTGGAGGCGTGGGCATGATGGACTCCAGAAGGCCAGGTGTCCAGGATGGGGAGTACAGGCTCGGATGTGAGCGTCCTGGCGGCTCTGGCCGGGTTTCCCAGGACCACAGCTGCCTGCGGGGGAGGGCGAAGAGTTCCCTGGACCACCGGCTGCAGCTGAAACTGGAGCCCAAAATAGAAGCTGAGCTCAGCGGAAAGGAATGAGACCGAAAAAAAAGCCTATATAATCCTGATGAGACCCGGAGCCAAGGAATATTCCCAAACACGGCAGTAAGTAGAACTAGCTATGTCAGGAATGCTCTGGAGAACGAATGAGAATTTCGAGGGGGAAAAAAAAAAAAAAAAAAAAGCTAAGTTCCACATCATACATCAAATGAACTCCAACTGGATGAAAATGGTAACTATTTTAAAGAGACATCATAGGCACACTATATCAAACAGGATAAAAGTTAAGTTTATAGAGAAATACCAGAATTCTCAAAGCTTTAAAACAGCAGAAGAAATGACGAAGGAAGTCAACATTCAAAACTATAAAAACTGGATATGATTTTAAACATGCAATAGCTTGAGAAAGAATGAGCAGATAGTATCTCAAGTGTGTAAAGGCTTATTTAAATATATAAAAACAAAATCTTGCGTTGCAGCAATCAGTGTTAAATCATTTGCATAAGATTTAACAGCATTTTTATAATGAATGTAAACATTTTAACTTAATGGTACTTAAAATAATTTTTAAAATGTTAACTTAGACATTCTTTTACTTCTTTTACACCCACATCCCATTTCTATTTTCCCAATGGTGTAAGAAAACTATTTCAAGAACAAATCTTCTCTCAGGAAAATTGCCTTTCTCCATTGAAGAATTTTTATACACGAACACCAAGACACCCCTTCCTCTTACTGTGGAACATATGCTGGAAAATTGCAACAGAACTTTACTACCTAAAGAATAGTGTTTGTAAATACTCTAGACATCTGTCAACACCCTTGAAGTCTATATAGTGTGACTAACCCACAGGTTGGTTGACATTAATTTTTTTTTAATGGGATGTCATGGAAACCTATCTCGCCAGAGTTTTAAAAATAAAAAAAGGGTATTGTTTTGTCTTCTGTAAAAATAAATAAATAAATAAATAAAAATAAGAACAAAATCACTGGGCTTGGTAGCACACACCTTTTTTTTTTAATTTTTTGTTTATTTTTTATTTATTTATTTGAGAGTGACACACAGACAGACAAACAGAGTTTATGGGGGCCATGTGATTGGAACCACCGCCACAACAGGTCTACAGTAATTGTCATGGAGCTACTGACCTGGTAGATGGAGGGGGGGGAGGGTCATGAGCCCCTCACCTAGAATTATAGCGATTGTTCCTTCCTGCCCTCTCCCCAGCTTGGAGTAGTCTTAGAGGGGAAAGCTAGATTATACAGGAAGTAAAAGGTTAACTAGAGAAGGACTCCATGATGTCACCATCCAGGATGGTGGGACTTTGTGTCCATGCAGCTGCCCTTGAGTCTCCTAGTCTCTGTAAGTCACCCCAATAAACTCACTGGTTCACCGGAACCGGTTTCTGGTTACGGTGTAATGATGCTTTGGTCTGTCCTCTGTGCCCCTGGGCAAGAGACACGGACGGGCATCTCCGCAGTGAAAAGGATTCATGCGATGGTCCTGAGCGCTGTGGCGTGTGGCATGGGTGGAGGGGTCAGAGGCCGACCTCTGGGTGTCAGTCCCCTCTTCCTACCTTGTTTGCTGTTGCAAGTGCAGACTAGCTGGCTTGCAAACTTTTGGGATTCCCCTCACTGCCTCTGGTTGGGATTACAGACCAGGGCAACCACTCTGTGACTGGCTTTACATGGGTAATGAGGATTCAAACTCTGGTCGGCAGGCTTGTACCACAAGCACTTGTAACCACTGAGCCATCGCCCCAGCCCCATAGAATCTTTTTTCTTTTTTTTTTTTAAATTGACAACTTCCATAATTGTAAACAATATCCCCTGGTAATTCCCTCCCTCCCCCCACTTGCCCCTTTGAAACTCCATTCTCCATCATATCCCTTCCCCCTTTCAATCAGTCTCTCTTTTATTTTGATGTCATGATCTTTTCCTCCTATCATGATGGTCTTGTGTAGGTAGTGTCAGGCACTGTGAGGTCATGGATATCCAGGCCATTTTGTGTCTGGGGGAGCACATTGTAAGGAGTCCTACTCTTCCTTTGGCTCTTACATTCTTTCCACCACCTCTTCTGCAATGGACCCTGAGCCTTGGAAGGCGTGATAGAGACGTTTCAGTGCTGAGCACTCCTCTGTCACTTCTTCTCAGCACCATGGTGCCTTCTGAGTCATCCCAAGGTCACTGCCATCTGAAAAGAGAAGATTCTCTAGCCCAAAGTGAGAGTAGCATTAATATATGGATATGAACATTAAAAGAAGTGCTTACTGGGCAGTTTGGTGAGCGTAGTATATACATTTAGCCAGACAGAAGCAGACATTACAAACACCCCCCCACCCCCCGCCCAGGGCTCATGACTACCCCTGTTGTAGGTTTTCAGTATCAGGGATGTATTCCCTCCCATGGAGTGGGCCTCCCCCATACAGTTCTTTTGAATAGCAATGTAATAATCTTCCTTTATTCAAGAGATTGCTATGGCAGAGGTCATACTCCAGGTTAAACATGACTTTATACAGAGCCTAAGGTGACAATAGGGCTAAGGGGAAAATCAGACAGCAAGGGGAGGAATGTGTCATTTGAATTTAGTTCCTCAGGGTAGAAGGTTAGCTAGAATAAGATGACAGAGCCAGGCGTGGTGGCGCACGCCTTTACTCCCAGCACTCGGGAGGCAGAGGTAGGAGGATCACCGTGAGTTCGAGGCCACCCTGAGACTACAGAGTGAATTCCAGGTCAGCCTGGGCTAGAGTGACACCCTACCTCGAAAAACCAAAAAAATAAAATGACAGATGGGATGACATCCGAGCGGAGAGATGGAAGAAATAAGCAAGCAGATCCCACTCAACTTGTTGGAGAAGTGCTCTAGGCAGAGGGAACAGAAAGTAGGGTGACCCTGAGGCTAGAGGGTGTGACTAGAGAGTATCAGAGGATTCCCTTTCTTCCTTGCACGTGTTGCACGTTCATGTGTGCGTGAGTGCACGTGTGAGCATTGTGAAGGTCAGAAGTTGACTTCACATGTCTTCTTTGATTACTCCCCTCCTGATTTACCAAGACAGGGTCTCTTACCTGAACCCAGAATTTGCCAATTTGGCTACTTGAACTAGCCAGCAGCAAGTCCAGGGCATCTCCTGTCTCCACCTCCTGGCCCCATGCTGAGATTACAGGTGGGGTATCCTACTCCTCTACCCCGAGAATTATGTGGGGGCTGGGATCTGACTTCATGCTTGAATAGCAAGCACTGAGCAATCTCTTTAACTCCACTTGATTCTCTGTTAGCTGTACACACAATAATACCTTGGAGAACAATGTTATTTACTTTGTATATGTATCTAGACAATGATGCAGTCATTAAGCTGAAGTGATTAGTGTCAAATACCTTATTACCTTAACTAGTAAAAACTGAGCCCATTGCTGGGCATGGTGGCGCACACCTTTCATCCAGCACTCCGGAGGCAGAGGTAGGAGGGTCGCCATGAGTTCAAGGCCACCCTGAGAATGCAGAGTGAATTTCAGGTCAGCCTGAGCTAGAGTGAGACCCTCCCTCGAAAAAAGCAAAAAAGGAGGGGGAGAGGGGGAAAGCTGGGGCTGGAGAGATTGCTCAGTAGTTATGGCACTTGCCTGCAAAGCCAAACGACTTGGGTTTGACTCCCCAGTACCCAGTAAAGCCAGATGTACAAAGTGGCACATGAATGTGGAGTTTGTTTGCAGTGGCCAGAGGCCCTGGTACACCCATGTTTTTTTTTCTCTCTCTCTCTCTGTATGCAAATAAATAAATGAGGAAAGCTGTTTAATGAATCTGTCTGCTTTTGCCGTTTTAAATACTATGCTATTCTTTTTTATTTTTTTATTTATTTATTTATTTTTGGTTTTTCAAAGTAGTGTCTCACTGTGGCCCAGGCTGACCTGGAATTCACTATGGAGTCTCAGGGTGGCCTGGAACCCTCAGCGATCCTCCTACCTCTGCCTCCCGAGTGCTGGGATTAAAGGCGTGCGCCACCACGCCCAGCTAAATACTGTTAGTCTAAAGATCCTCAAAATCCCTAACCCAGGCTGGAGAGATGGCTCAGGTTTGATTCCCCAGTACCTATGTAATGCTGGATGCACAGGGTGGCGCATGCGTCTGGAGTTCGTTTATAGTGACTAGAGGCCCTGGTACACCTTTTCTCTCTTTCTTTCTCTCTCTCAAATAAGTTTATTTATTTTATTTACTTATTTATTTATTTGGTTTTTTGAGGTAGGGTCTCGCTCTAGTCCAGGCTGACCTGGAATTCACTCCACATTCTCAGGGTAACCTCAAACTCACGGCAATCCTCCTATCTCTGCCTCCCAAGTACTGGGATTAAAGGCATGCGCCACCATGCCTGGCTTCAAATAAGTTTATTTTAAAAATTAGAAGCTTGAATCCCAGCACTCGGGAGCCAGAGGTAGGAGGATCACCATGAGTTCAAGGCCACCCTGAGACTACATAATGAATCCCAGGACAGCCTGGATTAGAATGAAACCCTACCTCAAAAAAAAAAAAAATTATAAGCTTTAAATAAATCCTTTTCCCATAAACTACTTCTGGTCAGGTGTTTTGCAACAAGAACCACTTTTCCCGGGGGGCCAGGTGTGGTGGCGCATGCCTTTGATCCCAGCACTCAGGAGGCAGAGGTAGGAGGATCACTGTGAGTTTGAGGCCACCCTGAGACATAGTGAATTCCAGGTCAGCCTGAGCTAGAGTGAGACCCTGCTTTTTTTTTTTTTTTTTCTAATTTTTTTCCCTCTGAATGTCTTTGTAGGGTTTTCTTAGAGAGAAAGAGAATGGGTGTGCCAGGGCCTCTAGCCACTGCAAACAAACTCCAGCTGCATGTGCCACCATGTGCATCTGGCTCACGTGGGACCTGGAGAATCGAACCAAAGTCCTTAGGCTTCATAGGCATATGCCTTAACCATTAAGCCATCTCTCCAGCCCCAAACCCTACTTTGAAAAATCAAAAAAAGAACCACTTTTTCATTCTATTTTTTTTTTTTTTTTTTTTTTTTTTTTTTTGGTGGGATGGGAGGGGGGTAAGTAGTCTTGCTCTAGCCCAGGCTGACCTGGAATTCACCATGTAGTCTCAGGGCTCAGGGTGGCCTCCAACTCACAGTGATCCTCCTACCTCTGCCTCCTGAGTGCTGGGAGTAGAGGCATTCACCATCATGCCCGGCCCACTTTTCCATCCTTGAAAATCTTTCTGAAGCTATTGTGGTGCCGAGCACCCCTTATCTCTTCTATCTCCTTGAGTTCCCTCCGTTTTCCTTACTAATTCCCTTTTCCCTCATCAGCACTGTACATGGCCATGTTCAGCGCTCTGTCTTCGGTGACTTGTCATTTTACAAATCCTTTCAGATTATCTCACACCCAACAATTCCCCAAATACCAGTGATGCTCAAATATCAATCCCAACCCTTGACATATAGCTGTCTTCCCAAAAGTCCTCAAAGACCTTAAACTTGACATGATCAAAACTGAATTTTCTGGGGCTGGAGAGATGGCTTAGCGGTTAAGGCATTTGCCTGCAGAGCCAAGGGACCTTGGTTCAATTCCCCAGGACCCACGTAAGCCAGATGCACAAGGTGGCGCATGTGTCTGGAGTTTGTTTGCAGTGGCTGAAGGCCCTGGCATGCCCATTCTCTCTCCCTCTCTCTGCCTCTTTCTCTCTCTCAAATAAATAAATAAATATAAATAAAGTAAAAAAAATTTAATTGAATTTTCTGGACTGGGCATGTTGCCTAGTGGTAGAGACCTTGCTAGAATACACAAGGTCTGAATTTGATCCTTAGCATTGAAAAACAAACAACAAAAAATGCTGAACGATCTGTTCTCTAACCTAAATTCCTTTTTCACTAAAACGTTGTCCTATGGGACATGGCAGGGTGAGTTAAGAACACCAGATGTTTCCTCTCTCCTGGGTAGAAAAGGAAACTTAAATAATACTCGCCATCACCAATCTGAGGTGTATTCACATGTCCTGGACATTTGCTTAGTCAACGAGTTGGTGAACTTAAAAACACTCGTTTTATTTTCCCTTTAAGGTTCTGGGTTGTTCAGCTCTGAATTCTCTTCCCACACATGACTTCAGGAGGAAGTGCTGATCTTGGCCAGCTGCCCACCATGGCTGGAAGTAGACATGAGTCACAGAGGTCACAGCAGAGCCGCATGAGCCCTGGCTTTGCCCTCAGCTGCAGGACTAGAAATGGGCCATGCAGCTGGGCATGGTGGCGCATGCCTTTAATCCCAGCACTCGGGAGGTAGGAGGATCACTGTGAGTTTGAGGCCAGCCTGAGACTACATTGCGAATTCCAGGCCAGCCTATGATAGAACCAAACCCTACCTCAAAAAACTAAAAAGAGGGCTGGAGGGATGGCTTACTGGTTAAGGTGTTTGCCTGCAAAGCCAAAGGATCCATGTTTGACTCTCCAGGACCCACACAAGCCAGATGCACAAGGGGGTACATGCGTTTGGAGGCCCTGGCACACCCATTTTCTCCCTCCCTCCCTCTTTCTCTCAAATAAATAAATAAATAAAATATATTTTTATCTCCCCAGACACAAAATGGATATCCATGATCCATGACCTCACAGTGCCTGTACCACTTACACAAGACCATCATAAGAGGAGGGAAAGATCATGACATCAAAATAAGAGAGACTGGTTGAGAGGGGGAGGAGATATGATGGAGAATGGAGATTCAAAGGGGAAGATGGCGGGGAGGGAGGGTATTACCATGGGACATATTTTTTTTCTTAATTTTTATTAACATTTTCCATGATTATAAAAAATATCCCATGGTGCTACCCTCCCTCCCCCACTTTTCCCTTTGAAATTCCATTCTCCATCATATCCCCTCCCCATCTCAATCAGTCTCTCTTTCATTTTGATGTCATGATCTTTTCCTCCTCTTATGACGGTCTTGTGTAGGTAGTGTCAGGCACTATGAGGTCATGGATATCCAGGCCATTTTATGTCTGGAGGGAGGACGTTGTAAGGAGTCCTACCCTTCCTTTGGCTCTTACATTCTTTCCGCCACCTCTTCCGCATTAGACCCTGAGCCTTGGAAGTTGTGATCAAGATGTTACTCAGTACTCCAGTCACTTCTTTCCAGCACTATGATACCTTCTGAGTCATCCCAAGGTCACTGCCATCTGAAAAGAGAAGATTCTCTACCCAAAGTGAGAGTAGTGTTAATATAAGGGTATAAATATTAAGAAAAGTGCTTACTGGGAAGTTTGATAAGCATAGTATATACATTTTTCCAGACATCAGCAGATGTTACACCCCTAGGGCTCATGACTACCCCTGTTTTAAGTTTTCAGTATCAGGGATGTATTCCCCCCCCCCCCATGGAGCGGGCCTCCAGTCCAATTGGAGGGCAGTTGGTTTCCACCATGACAGACGTGCCACTATTGCACCCGTTGGCTCATTTGGCCTGGCTGGCCAATTCCATGGGATATTTTTTATAATAATGGAAGTTGTTAATAAAAAATATTTGAAAAAATATATTTTTTAAAAAAAGAAAAAAAAACTAAAGAGAGAGAGAAAAAAAATGGATCTTGCAGCTAGGAGTGGTGGGGCACACCTATAATTCTAGCACTTGGGAGGTGGAGGCAAGAGGTTCAGGAGTTCAAGGGCTGGCTGGAGAAATGGCTTAGCGGTTAAGCGCTTGCCTATGAAGCCTAAGGACCCCGGTTCGAGGCTCGATTCCCCAGGACCCACATTAGCCAGATGCACAAGGGGCGCACGCATCTGTAGTTTGTATGCAGTGGCTGGAGGCCCTGGCGCGCCCATTTTCTCTCTTCCTCTATGTGTCTCTTTCTCTCTCTGTTGCTCTCAAATAAATAAATAAAAATAAAAAAACGAAAAAGAGTTCAAGGGCATTCTTGGCTACCTAGTGAGTCCCAGGATAGCCTGTGCTACATGAGACCCTATCTTAAGAAAACAAAAGAACAAGCCAGTCATGGTGGCACACACCTTTAAATCCCAGCACTTGGAAGACAGGTGTAGGAGGATGGCTGAGTTCCAGGCTACCCGGAGACTACATAGTGCATACCAGGTCAACCTGGGCCAGAGTGAGACCCTACCTCAAAAGACAAAAAAAAAGGGGGGGGGGTGGCTTTAGAGATGGCTTAGTGGATAAGGTACTTCCTGAGAAGGCAAAGAACTCAGGTTCAATTTCCCAGGATCCATATAATCCAGATGCACAAGGTGGCACATACATCTGGAGTTTATTTGCAGTGGCTGGAGGCCCTGGTGCATCCATTCTTTCTATTTGCCTCTTCCTCTCTCTCATCATAGACAAATGAAAATAAAAAAAATTTTTAATTTTTGTTTATTTTTATTTATTGAGAACAACAGACAGACAGAGAAAGAGGCAGATAGAGAGAGAATGGGCACGCCAGGGCCTCCAGCCACTGCAAACAAACTCCAGACGCATGTGCTACCTTGTGCATCTGGCTTACATGCGTCCTGGAGAATCAAGCCTCAAACCAGGGTCCTTAGGCTTCACAGGCAAGCACTCAACTGCTAAGCCATCTTTCCAGACCCTAAAATATAATTTTTTAAAAGACCATAAATAAAAGAAGAAGGAGGAAAAAAAAAAGGCTGGTATAGTGGCACATACCTTTAATCCCACCACCATTCAGGAGGCCAAGGTAGGAGGTAAGTGGATTGTTGTGAGTTCAAAGCCAGCCTGAGACTACATGGTGAATTCCGGGTCAGCCTGGGCTAGAGTGAGATCCTACCTCAAAAAACTAAAAAAGGAAGAAAAAAAAAAAAAAGAAGGAACGAGCAATGAGTTGTGCCTGGCTGCAGGTAACCATAGCGTAAGAGGCTGGGTCACATGTAAAGCTGAAAATAGATACCTGTCCTCTGAGGCCACTCCCGGAGACTGCCTCCCGGTCTACAGCTGATACTACCTTCTACTGTGGGCCCTCCAAGGCAGACACCAGGTCTTACATAAATGGACTGCCAGTGTCCTGGAAAGGGAGACTGGCTCTGGCATCAGAATTTCCCAAACTGACTATGGGAAAGCAGTGCCCACCTACACAGCTCCTCATGGGTCCTGCTGAGATGAAGGGAGACCTGGCAGTCTGATTCTTGGAAGGAATGAAGCTCTGGGTAACACTCACAGGACCCATTCAGTTTATCATCTGTGCAAATGAGAAGTCTTGGAGAGCAGCAATGACAGGAATGGAAAAAACTAAGCAAGGACCTTAAGGACAGCAGGGTATGTGGGGCTTACTGGAAGGACAAGCAGTGCTTGCAGTGGCAGCTGGACATGAGGGAAACCCTGAATGTGGGCCTCAGGAAAGACCCAAGGATTCAGTGTCTGCTTCTCTGAGCCTTCCCCACTGCAATGGGGCCCCTGCATGTGGTTGAGTGCCAACGACTGCCTGGTCTCCCAGGCCCCACCTCCACCTGCACAGGGATTTTTCCTCTGCTCTGGTCTGACGTGAGCTGATGAGTCTCTTGATTGAAGCGTCTGCCACTGAAGCAATGAGCTATGCCTTGGGGACAGTGTCGTATAGTACAAACCTGGGGCTGCGGATACAGCTTGGTGGTAGAACACTTGCCTAGCATGGGTGAGAGTCTAGGTTTGATTTCCAGCACCTCAAAATAAAATAAAGAAAAGAAAGACAGTTGGGCGTGGTGGCGCACGCCTTTAATCCCAGCACTGGGGAGGCAGAGGTAGGAAGATCGCGGAGAGTTCGAGGCCACCTTGAGACTCCATAGTGAATTCCAGATCAGCTTGAGTTAGAGTGAGCTCCTACCTCGGAAAACCAAAAACGAATAAAGAAGGCCGGGCATGGTGGCGCACGCCTTTGATCCCAGCACTCAGGAGGCAGAGGTAGGAGGATCGCCGTGAGCTCAAGGCCAGCCTGAGACTACATAGTGAATTCCAGGTCAGCCTGGGCTAGAGTGAAACCCTACCTTGAAAAACCAAAAAAAAAAAAAAAGAAAGAAAGAAAAGAAAGACAGACAGACAGATATAGTATAGACCTGGTCATCAGGCAGTCACCCTGTGTAACAAAGAAACAAAGACAATTTCAAGGGCAGAAGGAAGTATAAGAAAAGTAGAATCCGAATATGAGCGCCATCCTTAGTAGAGATTACTACATCCTTGCTAAGTGTTTTTACAATCCTTCCCTCAGACTCACATGCCCTCTGCCCCGGAAGCAGATGGGAGCAGATACCTAGCACGGGGTGAGGGGAGATAAGAGGGACAATGACACTGTGAGACTCTGGGAGTGCAGTGCATCCGGGTCTCCTCTAGGCCCACCCCAACTCCAGTCTCAGGGACAAGAGGTATGAGAAATACACACATGGTAGAAAAGCACAACCCAAGACAGTGGTGACACATACCTTCAATCCAAGCACTTGGGAGGCAGAGGTTTGCTCTGAGTTCAAGGCCAGCCTGAGATAGTGAATTCCAGGTCAGCCTGGGCTAGAGCAAGACCCTACCTCAAAAAAGAAGAAAAGAAAAGAAAAAGAAATGCACGACCCAGGCAGGGCTAGGGACAGGGAAATGTCCTCTTTTCACTAAAGCTGTGGTGAAGTGACTTTTGATTATTAAGTGCTCAAAAGACGCTCAATACAGAGATGTCTCAACAACTAAACACAGGGCTGGAGAGAAGTCTGAGGACCCAGGTTTGATTCCCCAGTACCCACATAAGCCAGATGCATAAGGTGGCACATGCATCTGGAGTTTGTTTATAGTGGCTAGAGGTCCTGGTGTGCCCATTCTGTCTCTTTCTCAATTTAAAAAAAAGGGGGGGGGCTGGGGAGATGGCTTAGTGGTTAAGCGCTTGCCTGTGAAGCCTAAGGACCCCAGTTCAAGGCTCGATTCCCCAAGACCCACGTTAGCCAGATGCACAAGGGGGCGCACGCGTCTAGAGTTGTTTGCAGTGGCTGGAGGCCCTGGCATGCCCATTCTTCTCTCTCTCTATCTGCCTCTTTCTCTCTCTGTCACTCTCAAATAAATAAATAAATAAATAAAAATAAAAACAAAAAATTAAAAAAAAAACTAGCCAGGCATGGCGGCACACACCTTTAATCCCAGCACTGGAGGCAGAGGTAGGAGGATCACTGTGAGTTTGAGGCCACCCTGAGGTTACATAGTGAATTCCAGGTCAGCCTGAGCTAGAGTGAAACCCTACCTCAAAAAAAAAAAAAAAAAAAAAAAAAAACTAAAAATAGATCTACATATAATAAAGCTATGCCACTCCTGAGTGTTTGTCCAGCGAGGGTTTACTGTGGCACTGTTCATTCACAATAGCTATGTGTGCATACAACCCAGGTCTCCGTAAACAGAGAGGTGGATAAGGAAGATGTGATGTATATATATCATATATATCTATACCTACCTAAATAGATAGATATATGATGCATATAATATGATATGTGTGTGCATGTGTGTATATATGGAGACACATTTGAATTTTTTTTTTTTTTTGAGGTAGGGTCTCACTCTAGCCCAGGCTGACCTGGAATTCACTATGGAGTCTCAGGGTGGCCTCGAACTCATGGCGATCCACCTACCTTTGCCTCCCGAGTGCTGGGATTAAAGGCATGTGCCACCACGCCCGGTTTACATTTGAATTTGTTTCAGCCATAAAGGAGAATAAAGTTCTGTTGTTGGCAGGAAAATGGAGGCAATTTGTGATAACCATATTAAGGGAATTCAGCCAATCTCAGAAAGACAAATCCTATATGCTTTCTCTCATTTGTGGTTCCTAGATTTGTATAAAGCTACATAAATCATCTATGTATTTTTAACTTTTTTTTTTATTTTTATTAACAACTTCCATGATTGCAAACAATATCCCATGGTAATCTCCTCCCTACCCCCGCCTCCCCCTTTGAAAGTCCACTCTCCATCATATCCCCTCCCCCTCTCAATCAGTCTCCCTTTTATTTTGATGTCATCATCTTTTCCTCCTTTTATGATGGTCTTGTGTAGGTAGTGTCTGTGAGGTCTTGAATATCCAGGCCATTTGTGTCTGGAGGAGCACGTTGTAAGGAGTCCTACCCTTCCTTTGGCTCTTACATTCTTTCCACCACCTCTTCTGCAATGGACCCTGAGCCTTGGAAGGTGTGATAGAGATATTTCAGTGCTAAGTACTCCTCTGTCACTTCTTCTCAGCACCATGGTGCCTTCTGAGTCATCCCAGGGTCACTGCCATCTGAAAAGAGAAGGTTCTCTACCAAAAGTGAGAGTAGCATTAATGTATGGGTATGAACATTAAAAGAAGTGCTTACTGGGCAGTTTGGTGAGCATAGTATATACATTTAGCCTGACAGCAGCAGACGTTACACCCCTAGGGCTCATGACTACCCTTGTTGTAGGTTTTTCAGTATCAGGGATGTAATCCCTCCCATGGAGTGGGCCTCCAGTCAAATTAGAGGGAGGTTGGTTTCCCTCATAACAGACGTGCTACTATTGCACTGGTTGGCTCATTTGGCCTGGCTGGCCAACTATAAGGCTTGCAGTGTCTCCTGTTGAGTATCTTCTACTTTCTTATATCAAAGATACAGCCGGTGCCGGGCGTGGTGGCGCACGCCTTTAATCCCAGCACTGGGGAGGCAGAGGTAGGAAGATCGCGGAGAGTTCGAGGCCACCTTGAGACTCCATAGTGAATTCCAGATCAGCTTGAGTTAGAGTGAGCTCCTACCTCGGAAAACCAAAAATGAATAAAGAAGGCCGGGCGTGGTGGCGCACGCCTTTGATCCCAGCACTCGGGAGGCAGAGGTAGGAGGATCGCCGTGAGCTCAAGGCCAGCCTGAGACTCCATAGTGAATTCCAGGTCAGCCTGAGCTAGAGTGAAACCCTACCTTGAAAAACCAAAAAAAAAAAAACAAAACCAAAGAAAAGAAAAGACAGACAGACAAACAGATATTGTATAGACCTGGCCATCAGGCAGTCGCCCTGTGTAACAAAGAAACAAAGACAATTTCAAGGGCAGAAGGAAGTATAAGAAAAGTAGAATCCGAATATGAGCGCCATCCCTAGTAGAGATTACTACATCCTTGCTAAGTGTTTTTACAATCCTTCCCTCAAACTCACATGCCCTCTGCTCCGGAAGCAGATGGGAGCAGATACCTAGCACGGGGTGAGGGGAGATAAGAGGGACAATGACACTGTGAGACTCTGGGAGTGCAGTGCATCCGGGTCTCCTCTAGGCCCACCCCAACTCCAGTCTCAGGGACAAGAGGTATGAGAAATACACACATGGTAGAAACGCACAACCCAAGACAGAGTGGTGACACATACCTTCAATCCAAGCACTTGGGAGGCAGAGGTTTGCTCTGAGTTCAAGGCCAGCCTGAGATAGTGAATTCCAGGTCAGCCTGGGCTAGAGCAAGACCCTACCTCAAAAAAGAAGAAAAGAAAAGAAAAAGAAATGCACGACCCAGGCAGGGCTAGGGACAGGGAAATGTCCTCTTTTCACTAAAGCTGTGGTGAAGTGACTTTTGATTATTAAGTGCTCAAAAGACGCTCAATACAGAGATGTCTCAACAACTAAACACAGGGCTGGAGAGAAGTCTGAGGACCCAGGTTTGATTCCCCAGTACCCACATAAGCCAGATGCATAAGGTGGCACATGCATCTGGAGTTTGTTTATAGTGGCTAGAGGTCCTGGTGTGCCCATTCTGTCTCTTTCTCAATTTAAAAAAAAGGGGGGGGCTGGGGAGATGGCTTAGTGGTTAAGCGCTTGCCTGTGAAGCCTAAGGACCCCAGTTCAAGGCTCGATTCCCCAAGACCCACGTTAGCCAGATGCACAAGGGGGCGCACGCGTCTAGAGTTGTTTGCAGTGGCTGGAGGCCCTGGCATGCCCATTCTTCTCTCTCTCTATCTGCCTCTTTCTCTCTCTGTCACTCTCAAATAAATAAATAAATAAAAATAAAAACAAAAAATTTAAAAAAAAAACTAGCCAGGCATGGCGGCACACACCTTTAATCCCAGCACTGGAGGCAGAGGTAGGAGATCACTGTGAGTTTGAGGCCACCCTGAGGTTACATAGTGAATTCCAGGTCAGCCTGAGCTAGAGTGAGACCCTACCTCAAAAAAAAAAAAAAAAAAAAAAAACTAAAAATAGATCTACATATAATAAAGCTATGCCACTCCTGAGTGTTTGTCCAGCGAGGGTTTACTGTGGCACTGTTCATTCACAATAGCTATGTGTGCATACAACCCAGGTCTCCGTAAACAGAGAGGTGGATAAGGAAGATGTGATGTATATATATCATATATATCTATACCTACCTAAATAGATAGATATATGATGCATATAATATGATATGTGTGTGCATGTGTGTATATATGGAGACACATTTGAATTTTTTTTGTTTTTTTTTTTTTGAGATAGGGTCTCACTCTAGCCCAGGCTGACCTGGAATTCACTATGGAGTCTCAGGGTGGCCTCGAACTCATGGCGATCCTCCTACCTTTGCCTCCCGAGTGCTGGGATTAAAGGCATGTGCCACCACGCCCGGTTTACATTTGAATTTGTTTCAGCCATAAAGGAGAATAAAGTTCTGTTGTTGGCAGGAAAATGGAGGCAATTTGTGATAACCATATTACGGGAATTCAGCCAATCTCAAAAAGACAAATCCTATATGCTTTCTCTCATTTGTGGTTCCTAGATTTGTATAAAGCTACATAAATCATCTATGTATTTTTAACTTTTTTATTTTTTTATTTTTATTAACAACTTCCATGATTGCAAACAATATCCCATGGTAATCTCCTCCCTACCCCCGCTTCCCCCTTTGAAAGTCTACTCTCCATCATATCCCCTCCCCCTCTCAATCAGTCTCTCTTTTATTTTGATGTCATCATCTTTTCCTCCTTTCATGATGGTCTTGTGTAGGTAATGTCTGTGAGGTCTTGAATATCCAGGCCATTTTGTGTCTGGAGGAGCACGTTGTAAGGAGTCCTACCCTTCCTTTGGCTCTTACATTCTTTCCACCACCTCTTCTGCAATGGACCCTGAGCCTTGGAAGGTGTGATAGAGGTATTTCAGTGCTGAGCACTCCTCTGTCACTTCTTCTCAGCACCATGGTGCCTTCTGAGTTATCCCAGGGTCACTGCCATCTGAAAAGAGAAGCTTCTCTAACCAAAAGTGAGAGTAGCATTAATATATGGGTATGAACATTAAAAGAAGTGCTTACTGGGCAGTTTGGTGAGCATAGTATATACATTTAGCCTGACAGCAACAGACGTTACACCCCTAGGGCTCATGACTACCCTTGTTGTAGGTTTTCAGTATCAGGGATGTAATCCCTCCCATGGAGTGGGCCTCCAGTCAAATTAGAGGGAGGTTGGTTTCCCTCATAACAGACGTGCTACTATTGCACTGGTTGGCTCATTTGGCCTGGCTGGCCAACTATAAGGCTTGCAGTGTCTCCTGTTGAGTATCTTCTACTTTCTTATATCAAAGATACAGCCGGTGCCGGGCGTGGTGGCGCACGCCTTTAATCCCAGCACTTGGGAGGCAGAGGTAGGAGGATCGCCGTGAGTTCGAGGCCACCCTGAGACTCCATAGTGAATTCTAGGTCAGCCTGGGCTAGAGTGAGACCCTACCTCGAAAAACCAAAAAAAAAAAAAAAAAAAAAGATACAGCCAGATGTGGTGGTACATGCCTTCAATCCCAGCACTTCATGAGGCAGAGGTAGGAGGATCACCATGAGTTCCAGGCCACCGTGAGACTACATAGTGAATTCTAGGTCAGCCTAGGCTAGAATGAGACCTTACCTTGAAAACAAAACAAAAAATACATGCTACTAGAAAATTTTCAGTGCCAGAGATGGGATACCTTCCAGTGAGTTGTTGGTCAGGGAGGTCCCTGATACCCTCCAAACATTACAGGCCATTGCCGAGGTCCTTGGTTTCCTACCAGGAATAGATGGTAAGACCCTGTTGCTGAAGACTCCACATATGTGGGCTGCAAGGCCACTGAGAAATCCTGCTGGAACTGAGCTGAAAATCTCCTCCATGTAGACCAGCTGACAGAAAGCGGGAAAAAGCCATTCTGCATGGAGTCTAATGGGAGAGAGAGAAATCACCAGTGAAGATACTCATCAGTAGACACTGCAAGCCTTATATTTGGCCAGCCATGCCAAATGAGCCAATGGGTGCAATAGTGGCAAGTGTGTTATGGGGGAAACAACTGCCCTCTAATTTGACTGGAGGCCAACTCCATGGGAGGGAATACATCCCTGATACTGGGGTAGTCAAGAACCCTAGGGGTGTAACGTCTGCTGCTGTCTGGCTAAATGTATATACTATATACCAAACTGCCCAGTAAGCACTTTTCTTAATGTTCATACCCTTATATTAATGCTACTCTCACTTTTGGTAGAGAATCTTCTCTTTTCAGATGGCAGTGGCCTTGGGATGACTCAGAAGGCATCATGGTGCTGAGAAGAAGTGACAGAGGAGTGCTCAGCACTGAAATATCTCTATCACACCTTCCAAGGCTCGGGGTCCTTTGTGGAAGAGGTGGTGGAAAGAGCCAAAGGAAGGGTAGGACTCCTTACAACGTGCTCCTCCAGACACAAAATGGCCTGGATATTCAAGACCTCACAGACACACCTACACAAGACCATCATAAAAGGAGGAAAAGATAATGACATCAAAATAAAAGAGAGACTGATTGAGAGGGGGAGGGGATGTGATGGAGAGTGGAGTTTCAAAGGGGAAAGTGGGGCAAGTGAGGGAATTACCATGGGATATTGTTTATAATTATGGAAGTTGTCAACAAAAAAAGGGAAAAAAGGCCAGGCATGGTGGCACACGCCTTTAATCCCAGCACTTAGGAGGCAGAGGTAGGAGGATCACTGTGAGTTCGAGGCCAGCCTGAGACTACATAATTCTAGGTCAGCCTTGACTATAGTGAGACCCTGCCTCGAAAAAAAAAAAAAAAAAAGAAAAAGAAAAAAGGAAAGAAAGAAAGTCAAAGTAAATCTACTAGGGAAACGAAAAAAAAACATATACATATATGTATATGTATATGTATATGTATATGTATATATATTAGGTAGGGTCTCACTCTAGCCCAGGCTGACCTGGAACTCACTCTGTAGCCCTAGGCTCACAGTCATCCTCCTACCTCTACCTTCCGAGAGTGCTGGAACTAAAGGTGAGCACCACCACATCTGGTCATGATGAAATTTTTTAAATCTTTTTTATTTTTTTTTATTTTTGTTTATTTATTTGAGAGCAACAGACAGGCAGAGAGAGAGAGAGGCAGACAGATAGATTGAGAATAGGCACACCAGGGCCTCCAGCCACTGTAAATGAACTCCAGATGTGTGCGCCCCCTTGTACATCATCTGGTTTACGTGGGTCCTGGGGATTCGAGCCTTGAACCGGGGTCCTTAGGCTTCACAGACAAGCGCTTAACCGCTAAGCCATCTCTCCAGCCCTTTTTATTTTTTATTTTGTTATTTTGGTTTTTCAAGGTAGGGTCTCACTCTAGCCCAGGCTGACCTAGAATTCACTATCTAGTCTCGGGCTGGCTTTGAACTCACAGCAATCCACCTACCTCAGCCTCCCAAGTGCTGAGATTAATGGCATGTGCCACCATACTTAGTCATAATGAAATTTCAAAAACTGTAAAGCTCAGTGTTAATTTTGGCGTCCAGGATTTTATGGTGATCTTGGGACTCTTGAGACCAAGCGCTGCAGTTGTGGGAATTGGCTGTGCAGCGATATGAGTTCCTGGGGATTAACAAGAAGTTGACACAATTTGTGAAACCACCGTTGTTTATGTTCCAAATGCCACGCATAGGTTTTGTGCTCAGAACCAGGTGGGGGGGAGGCCAGTGCACTAAGATGCTTGGGAGAGCCTAAAGGGAGAAAAACAACCTTCTTGCCCTTTAGCCAAGTTAAATCACTGAGGAATTTATAGATAAAGAATAAAGAGGAGATCCAGGCATGGTGTCCCATGCCTTTAATCTCAGCACTTGAGAGGCAGAGGTGGGAGGATCACTGTGAGTTTGAGGCCACCCTGAGACTACAAAGTAAGATCAGCCTGGGATACAGTGAGATCCTACCTTCAAAAAAAAAAAAAAAAAAAAAAAAAACAACCAAACAACAACAACAACAACAAAAAAAAACCAGATGTCTCAGTACTAGATAATGATATATCCAGGGACTAAAGGGAAAAGGAGTGAGTAAATTGATTCTTATGTAGTATTAGCAATGTGTTGACATTTTATAAAAAGCCTGAAAAATATTTCACCTATTTTTTTTTAATTTGAGAAAGAGGCAGAGAGGGAAATAAAAATGGGCACTTGAGGGCCTCCAGCCACTGCAAATGAACTCCAGACACATGCACCACCTTGTGCATCTGTGCATCTGGCTTACATGGGTACTGAGGAATCAAACCTGCATCCTTAGCTTCACAGGCAAGCGCCTTAACTGCTAAACCATCTCTCCAGTTTTGGGTTTTTTTTTTTTTTTGGTTGTTGTTTGTTTTTTGTTTTTTGAGATAGGGTCTCACTCTAGCCAGGGTGACCTGGAATTCACTGTGTAGTCTCAGGGTGGTCCTCCTACCTCTGCCTCCCGAGTGCTGGGATTAAAGGCGTGTGCTACCACGCCCAGCTTTAACTCTTTCTAAAAAATTGCCTTGCCGGGTGTGGTGGCACACGCCTTTAATCCCAGCACTCAGGAGGCAGAGGTAGGAGGATCACTGAGAGTTCGAGGCCACCCTAAGACTACACAGTGAATTCCAGGTCACCCTGGGCTACAATGAAATGAGACCCTACCTCGGAAAAAACAACAACAACAACAAAAAAAAAAGCCTTAAACTAGGTGCAGAGGCTCACAGCTATAATCCAAGCACCAGGGAGGCTGAAGTAGAAGGAGCTAGAGTGAGACCCTGCCTTGAAATGAAAATAGCCTTAACTTGTGTGGTGATTTGAATGTGAATGTTTATTCCCCATAGACTCAGATGTTTTATTTTATTTTATTTTATTTTATTTTTTTAATTTATTTATTTATTTTGGTTTTTCCGAGGTAGGGTCTCACTCTGGGATAATTCACTATGTATTCTTAGGGTGGCCTTGAACTCAGTGATCCTCCTACCTCTGCCTCCCAAGTGCTGGGATTAAAGGCATGCGCCACCACGCCCATCCCAGTGCTCAGATGTTTTATTAAATTTGTAATTTGGGTCTCCAGCTGCCTAGTTGGAGGAGGTGTCCTTCGGGGTGGATCCTGGGGTCCAGCCCCAAGGTGTGTTTAGGGGTGGGTCTGATTTCAGCCCCAAGGTGAAGACAGCAGGTCTGTGCTCTGCATTTTTCATGCTTGTCTGTGGTGCTCGTTGGTGTTGGTGTCTCGCTTGCTGCAGTGGTTTCCCTCTGCTCAGATGTACGGAAGTAGCCTCTTCCTCCATTGATGGAACCTGGACCTGGAGGCTTGAGATAAAGCCCTTCCTCCCATCCTCGTCTCTGGATTGGATGTTCGTCCCAGGAACATGGAGCTGACTACAACAGAACTTGATACCAGAAAGTTGGGGTATATACTGCGACGCATCTGACCATGTGGACTTTAGTCTTTTGGAACTTGTGTGCTGGAGGAATGTTGCTAGATGTGCTACTTTGGACTGCAGAAGCCTTAGAGAGTGGTAAGCCAACTTTTATGGGCTATTTTGGTGAGAGTTTGAAAATGCTAAATGCAGAGAAAATTGTATTTGGGGCTTGACCTTGGAACTTTCAAAGGGGAAGGAGACAGAGCAGAGAACTTTACGGGGAACTGGGCTATTAGCATAAAGGCTGGCTGCGTTCTTCTGCCCATGCCCAGAGAGTTTAATCAAGGTTGAATTTAAAAGCAATGGGAGGGCTGGAGGAATTGCTTAGTGGTTAAGGCACTTGCCTGCAAAGCCAAAGGACCTAGGTTCTATTCTCCAGGACCCATGTAAGCCAAATGCACAAGGAGGTACATGCATCTCGAGTTTGTTTGCAGCGGCTGGAGGCCCTGGTGTGTCCATTCTCCTCTCTCCATCTGCCTCATCCTCATTCTCTCTCTCTCTTCTCTCAAATGAAAAATAAATTGAAAATAAATAAAAGTAATGGGAAGTTGGGCATGGTGGTCCATGACTTTAATCCCCAGCACTTGGGAGGAAGAGGTAGGAGGATTGGTGTGAATAGAGTAAGACCCTACCTTGGAAAAAAAAAAAAAAAACAGTAAATGGGGGAGGCTTGAGAGATGGCTCAGCAGTTTGGGTGCTTACTTGCAAAGCCTAGAGGCCCAGGTTTGATTCCCCAGTACCCATGTAAAGCCAGACGCACAGAAAAGCGCATGCATCCAGAATTTTAATGTTATGTGGAGCAGTAGAAGATAAAGAACGGAAAGATATATGATTTTAAGTTGGAAAAATTCAAGCAAGTTTAAAGTTACTGGCACAGGATGGCGCATGCCTTTAATCCCTGCATTTAGGAAGCAAAAGTAAGAGGACTGCTGTGAATTTGAGGCCAGCCTGCAACTACAGAGTGAGTTCCAGGTCAGCCCGGGCTAGAGTGAGGCTCTACCTAAATAAATAATAAAATAAAATAAGGGTGGGCTTGGTGGCACATGCTGTTAATCCCACACTTGGGAAGATGAGGTAATAGGACCAAAGTGAATTTGAGGCTAGCCTGGAGCTACAGAGTGAGTTCCAGGTCAGCCTGAGCTATAGTGAGACTCTGCCTTGGAAAAATAAATAAATAGATAAGCTAAATAAATAAAGTTACTGGCCCAGAGACTGGTTTTAGTGTGCTAAAACTACTATTGTTAAACAGATTACCACCTTTAAGGGTGGGCCAGCCGGGCTTGGTGGTGCACATGGGAATCAGACATAGGAGGATCAGAGGAAAAGAAAAGAAAGAGATTGCTCAGGTCAGGCACATCTTTAATCCAAGAATTTGGAAGGCAGAGGTAGGATTGCATTGAGTTCAAGTCCATCTGAGACTACATAGTGAATTCCAGGTTAGCCTGGGCTAGAGAGACCCTACCTCAAACTAACAAACAACAAAAAAAGGTGAAACAATGGAAAACATGCCTGAGGCGATGTCTACCCAGGGAAGGCTGAATCAGTAAGAATGCAAACTCTGTTTTCATCTGCTGAGATGTGGTATGGTAAACAGGGTGGTGTTCTTGTAATAAAGACCAACGTATGGAGTGGAAGATGGGCCATGGTTTGCAGCGGAGACCCAAAGATGTTTCGGATGTATCAGAACTGTGCAGAGGCTACCTTGGAGTGCTGTTGGCTCGGGATAGAAGGTTCCCCTGGCCCCTCAAGCCCAGCTGTAGGGATGGAAATTGAAAATTCAGAGACTGTCATCAATGGCTCTTTGGTTATTGTTGAAACTTTGCTGTTAACCTGATGGCTATTAGTTTTGTATTAGTCCAGTCTTTCCTTGTTATGCCTTTTTTTTTTTTTTTCTCCCAAGGCAGGATCTCTCTAGCCTAGGCTGATCTGGAATTCACTATGGAGTCTCAGGGTAGCCTCGAATTTAGGGCGATCCTCCTACCTCTGCCTCCTAAATGCTGGGATTAAAGGTGAGCACCACCACACTAGCATGGACTTCACTCTGTAGTCTCTGGGTAGCCTCAAACTCATGGTGATTTTCCAACCTCTGCCTCCCGCGTGCTGGGATTAAAGCCTTGCGCCACCATGCCCGGCTTTTGATGCCTTTTTTTAAAATATTTTTTTACTTGCAAGGACTGAGGGGAAGAGAAAGCCACTCTGCATATGGCTTTATGTGGGGACTGGGGAATCAAGCCCAGCCATCAGGCTTTTTCACACAAGCACCTAATCTGCTGAGCCGCCTCTCCAGGCCCTGTTACGCCTTTCTGCACTGGAAATGTTTATTCTGTGCCATTATGTATATAACTTGTTTTGCTTTTACAGGACTCACAATTAAGAGACAGTCTTAGATCTCAGATGAGACTTGGGACTTAAATCTTAATCTTAAGGTTGGCAAAACTTATGGGACCTCTGAAGGTGTACTCAATGCAGTTTGCTTTGTGGACCTCTGAAGGTGTACTCAATGCATTTTGCTTTGTGGTATATGAGTCGATGGGAGGCCAGGAGTGGAATGTTGTGCTTTGAATGTGAATGTATGTATCCCATAGGCTCAGGTATTTTTTGTTTTGTTTTTTCAAGGTAGGGTCTTGCTCTAGACTAGGCTGTCCAGGCTGGCCTCGAACTCAAAGCAATCCTACCTCTGCCTCTTGAGTGCTGGGATTAAAGGTTTACACCACCACGCCCAGTTTTTGACCAGTTTTTTTTTTCTTAATATTTTATTTGTATTTATTTATTTGACAGAGAAAGAGGAAGAGAGAGAGAGAGAGAATGGGGACAGCAGGGCCTCCAGCCAATGCAACAAACTCCAGACATATGCTCCCCTTGTGCCTCTGGCTAACGTGGGTCCTGGGGAATTGAATCAGGGTCGTTTGGCTTTGCAGGCAAACGCCTTAACCCCTAAGCCAGCCTTCCGGCCCTTGACCAGGTTTTCTTTGTTTGTTTTTTATTTTGTTTTGTTTTCCCAGGTATGGTCTCTCTAGCTCAGGATGACCTGGAATTCACTATGCAGTCTCAGGGTAGTCTCAAATTCATGGGGATCCTACCCCTGCCTCCCAAATGCTGGGATTAAAGGCATGCGCCACCATGCCCAGCTTTTGACCAGTTTTTTTTTTAATTAATTTATTTTTTCACCTTTTAAACTTTTTTATTGACAGCTTGCATAATTATAGACAATAAACCATGGTAATTCCTCCCCACCTTTTTCCCTCCACTCTCCATCATATTCCTTCCCCTCTCAGTCTCTTTCTTATTATTTTTTTATTAACAACTTCCTGATTGTAAACAACATCCCATGGTAATGCCTTCCCTCCCCCACTTTCCCCTTTGAAACTCCATTCTCCATCATATTCCCTCCTCCTCTCAATCAGTCTCTCTTTTGTTTTGATATCGTCATCTTTTCCTCCTTTTATGATGGTCTTGTGTAGGCAGTGTCAGGCACTGTGGGGTCATGGATATCCAAGCCATCTTGTGTCTGGAGGAGCACATTGTAAGGAGTCCTACCCTTCCTTTGGCTCTTACATTCTTTCCACCACCTCTTCCGCAATGGACCCTGAGCCTTGGAAGGTGTGATAGAGATATTGCAGTGCTGAGCACTCCTGTCACTTCTTCCCAGCACCATGGTGCCTTCTGAGTCATCCCAAGGTCACTGTCATCTGAAAAGAGAAGGTTCTCTACCAAAAGTGAGAGTAGTATTAATATATGGGTATGAACATGAAGAGAAGTGCTTACTGGGCAGTTTGATGAGCTGGGATAAAAGACGTGCCACCACGCCCAGCCCAGGTTTTTTTTTGTTTTGTTTTTTTTTAATTGAGGTTAAATTTAAGTCTCCAGCAGCCTGCTGAAGGGGCCTGTCACTGGGGAAGACCTGATTCCAGGCCAAAGGTGTGTGGAGAGCAGCAGTTTGAGCTCTGGTGGTTTTGTGTTTGCTGGTGTTGGTGTTAGCTTGCAGTTGCTTGGATCTGTGGAAGTGAGCAGCCTCTCCCACCACTGACGGAACTTCCCCCGGATTTGTAAGCTGAAATATCCCTTCCTCCGTAACCGGTGTCTGGTTAGATGTCCATCCCAGCAATGTGAAGCTCACTATAACAGCATGTCATCTGTGCTAAGCTTGTGGCCAAGGCATATAGGGACATAGCTAGGCTCTCCTTGCTCCCTCAGTCTCATGTTCAAGGCCTAGGCTGACCTCAAACTCACTACGTAGCTGATGACCTTGGTGATCCTCCTCGCTTCCAATTCTCAAGTGCTGGTATTGTAAGTGTGTACCGCTGTGTGTGTTTATGGAGAGTGTGAGTGCTTATATATGTGTGTGTGTATTCCTATGTGTGTGACCATGGCTATGCTTGGGAGTACATAGGCCAGGGGTAGACTGTGGCTATCTTCCTCAACTGCTTTGCACCTTTTATTTACTTATTTTTTTCCCAAGGTCAGGTCTCACTCTAGTCCAGGCTGACCTGGAACTCTGTAGTTCCAGGCTGGCCTCACACTCACAGCAGTCCTCCTACCTCAGTCTCCCGCTGAGTGCTGGCATCAATGGAGTACGCCACCACACCAGCCACCTTATTATGAGAAAGGCGTTAGGTCAGGACAAAATGGAGTTACAGCAGGAGGGCGAAGTGAATCCTGCACATTCCTCAAGAAATTGTCCAGCCATTATCCCTCCCCTGCCTATCAAGGCTCCAAGTCTAGATTTACTGCCCCCAACAAAGAAATTCCTTCCCTTCCTCACCTTCCCCCAACTGAAGAGCCTATAAAGCTCACTGTCTGTGACCCCAAGCTGACTGCTCCGCTCTTCAGAGTCAGTCCCAGTGGCTCATGCCGTCCCCCCCCCACCCCGCCACCCCAATAAAAACTTCCATCTTTGCCTCAGAGTGCTCTCTGTGGTCCTTGGTCACTCCTGAACCTTACAAAAGGATCTTGAACTAAATCCACAGCTCATCCATTTGGTTAGACTTATAAGCCAGCAAGACCTAGGGATCCTCCTGCCTCCACGCCCCCAGCACTGACTGGGATTACAGGTGCCAACCACCACATATTAACTGGTATTTGCAAGGGTTCTGGCAAACACTTTGCCCACTGAATTATCTCAACAGCCTCTCCCTCTTTTTTTTTTTAATGTTTTTAATATTTAATTGAAAGAGAGACTGAGAATGGGCTCACCAGGGCCTCTAGCCACTGCAAACAAACTCCAGACACATGCCACCCTGTGCATCTGACTTACATGGGTCTGAACCTAAGTCCTTGGGCTTTGCAGGCAAGTGCCTTAACCACTAAGCCAACTCTCCAGTCCCTCCCCACTCCTTTTTTTTTTTTTTTTTCCTATATATATATATTTTTTTGAGGTAGGCTCTCTCTAGCCCAGGCTGGCCTGGAATTCACTATGTAGTCTCAAGATAGCCTCGAAATCACAGCAATCCTACCTCTGCCTCCCGAGTGCTGGGATTAAAGGTGTGCACCACCACGGCTGGCTCCCTCTTTTAAGACAGGGTCTCACTGTCACTCTGTAACCCAGGCTGGCCTTAAACTCACAGCAGGCCTCCTGCCTCAGCCTCCCCAGTGCTGAGATTTAAGGGGTGAGCCAACATGTGCAGCCCCTCTGTGGAGGTCTAGGGCCTGCGCCTCCCTCACCCCGCCACGTTGCCTGCAAGCCTGTCTAGTCAGTCCACCTTCGGTGTTCCCCTCCTCCTGCCATCTCACCCCAGCTGTTGCCTACCTAGTCATGCCTGGAGTCTCGTGGCCGAGGAAGGCCATGCACATGTGAATCTGCACACGTGTGTCTCATGCCACACGAGGAGCGCTGCTTGAGGTCGGAGCTCCGTGCAGACTGGTACAGAAGAAAAGGCGAGGGGACAGGACACGCGGACTGCAGATGCCCCATAGTGAAGCCAGGGTCCTCAGTTGTGTGAGCCAGGGGGGATAAGTGAGTTCATAATGTGAACCAGGCAGACATCCCAGTTGCACACCACTCACAACCAGCGAAACAGCTGAGGCAGGTGGTAATTGTCCCCACCCCATCTGACTCACTTCTGATCTCAGCAGGGACCCAAGCCTTTGGCCTCTGCTTTCAATTAAATGTGACTTTCTTTCTTCCCAGGCCTTGCTGTTGCAAAGGATTCTTATGCACGCTCTGGCCACTTTGGGTTGAGTTTCTTCCCCTAATTTCAGATTTTACAATGAACGTAGCCCATCTCACAAGCCCTCCAGCCAAGCTCACAGGGACAAGGCTCGGCCTCAGCAGCAGACATTTTTTTGTACAGCTGCAGGTGGGGAAGGAGCTAGACTTTCCTGGCCGTCTCTGGGTGTAAGAAAGGGAAAAGTAGCTGCCCTGTCAAAGGGAAGAGAGGTACAACCCTTCCCTCCATCACCCCCAGGCCTGTCTATGCTCAGCATTCAGGGGCCAGGAGACAGGAAGAAGCACAGAGAAGCACAGGGAAGTGTGCCCCAAAGTTGGAGGTTGTATCATTAACACTAAAAGAGACAGTGGCTAGAACTGGTCTGATGAAGGAGGTAGAAGGGTCAGCGGTCATGCAGCAGTTCCAGGCACTTTCTAGAACTCGGGCTCTGAAGAGGACAAATTCCGATAGCAGCGGCCCCCGGATCTCCTTAACCTCCCGGAGTTGCTGTGACCCATTCCTCCATGACAGGGCCCGCATCTCACCTCCACTGCTTTCAGCTGCTCTTTCATCATTATTTCCTCAGAGTCTGAAGTAGCATAAGTAGACATTCCCAGTTCTTAGCCCTTTGTCTACGGTGGGATTGAAACCTAGAAACATGCGGGCATGGTGGCGCACGCCTTTAATCCCAGCACTCGGGAGGCAGAGGTAGGAGGATCTCTGTGAGTTCGAGGCCACCCCGAGACTACATAGTGAATTCCAGCTCAGCCTGAGCTACAGTGAGACCCTACCTGGAAACCCCCCCCCCAAAAAAAAAAAACCAAAAAAAGACCTGGCTGAATTTTTCCTTTCTATCCTGACTCATTAGTTGGTGCTAGACACTGAGATACAAGCTATCCACGTTTCCCACTGTGCATGGGTTAGTCTCCCAAAGTTAGTGGCGGATTGAGAGAAATCACCATATTTAGTAAAATAGGTGCTTTTAGTCATAATGAGTGCAAATGCATGATGCATGATTAATCCATCTGCTAGAGAGGTGAGTGTCACTGTTCCCAGAAGAGGTCACCCACCCTTTTGGTCTCGAAAGGTGAGTAAGGGCTTTGCCAGGTGGATGAGGTAGAAGTGTTTGCTGGGCAGGAGGGTCAGAATGAACACTGGGGAAGGAAGTTTGCTTGTGGAGTTACAGGTAAGAGCACATCATGTGTGTGTCACGGAGGCTTGATTTTTTTTTTTTTTTTTTTTTTTTTTGCACAAGGATTACTAGGAAGCTGGTGTTGCTCCACTAGTTTCATGTTTTTTTTTTTTTGTTTGTTTTTGTTTTTTGTTTTAAGTTTCATTTACTTATTTATTTGAGTGTCAGAGAGAGACAGACAGAGAGAACGGGCACACCAGGGCCTCCAGCCACTGCAAACGAACTCCAGACGCGTGCACCCCCTTGTGCAGCTGACGTACATGGGTCTTGGGGAATCGAACCTAGGTCCTCTGGCTTAGCAGGCTAGCGCTTTAACTGCTAAGCCATCTCTCCAGCCCTGTTGTTGTTTTTCTGAGGTAGATGTCCCCCATAAACTTAGGGGTTCTGAATGTTAAGTTCCCAGCTGATAGAGATTTTTGGGAATTAACGCCTGTTGGAGGCAGTGTATTGTTGGGAGCGGGCTTATGGGTGTTATAGCCAGTTTCCCCTTGCCAGTGTTTGGCACACTCTCCTGTTGCTATTGTCCACCTTCTGTTGGCCAGGGGTGATGTCCACTCTCTGCTCATGCTATTGGTTTTTCCTGCCATCATAGAGCTTCCCCCTTGAGCCTGTAAGCCAAAATAAACCTCTTTTTTCCCCACAAGCTGCTCTTGGTTGGGTGATTTCTATCAGCAATGCAAACCTGACTGCAACAGTAAAAGCATACCTTTAGTCCCAGCCCTCTGGAGGCCTAGGTAGGAGGATAGCCATGAGATCAAGGCCAGCCTGGGGCTACAGAGTGAGTTCCAGGTCAGCATCAGGGTGGGCTAGAGTAAGACCCTGCCTCCCTGTCTTGAAAAAACAAAACAATAACAACAACAACAAAAAGGCATGGGCTGGAGAGCTGGCTTAGTGGTTAAGGTGCTTGCCTACAAAGACTAAGGATCTAGGTTCAATTCCCCATGTGTCTGGTGTATGTGTCTGGAGTTCATTTGCAGTGGCTGGAGGCCCTGGTGTGCCCATTCATTTTCCCTCTCTCTCTCCATATATAATCTTTCTCTCTCAATAAATAAAGAAATTAAAATAAAATAAAAAGGAAGGAAAAAGTAATTAAGGGGACATGGGAAGTCAAATAGGGCCTTCACCCCAGAATCTGGCTAGCTGGGAGTCAGAAACATGAACGTAAGTAAGTAACAGTAAAAGTAAAATACTTTGCAGAGGTAGTGTTTGTCTTCCTAAAGACTTGTGAAACAAGGACGTTAAAACAAACTGTGCTTACTTAGGGCCAGAATGTTAGTGGCCTTTAGTCTGACCATATTAGCATTTCTCTCATCTCTAAATCTAAACAGTGCACCCTCATAAAAAAAATCTTACAATTTCATTTACAAAAGTAAATACTTTAAGAAAAACAAATCAACCATATATTTTTACTTAATCTTCAAACTTGGCTTAGTCTTTAACCCTTGAAGATTACATTCTTTGAACAACATAACTTGAAAAGCCAGATTCATCTATGGCCAATGTGAAGCCATCTTAGCAGTTCTATCCTCTATCTATCTATCTATCTATCTATCTATCTATCTATCTATCATCAATCCTTTATCTCAACACTCAAGCTTAAGTCTGAAGCCTATGCTCTTACCTCTACTTAATAAACTTGGGCTCTCTTTCTCAAACAAATAAAGTAAATAAATTTAAAATAAATGAAAGAAGGGGCTGTAGAGATGGCTTAGCAGTTAAATTGCTTGCCTGCAAAGCCAAAGGACCCAGGTTTTTGATTCCCTAGGACCCACATAACCCAGATACACAAGGGGGCACATGCATCTGAAGTTCATCATTTGCAGTGGCTGGAGGCCCTGGCACGCCCATTCTCTCTCTCCCTCCTCTCTCAAATAAATAAATATTTTAAAAATAGATGCATGTGGGCTGGAGAGATGGCTTAGTGGTTAAATGCTTGCCTGTGAAGCCTAAGGACCCCAGTTCAAGGCTCAATTCTCCAGGACCCACGTTAGCCAGATGCACAAGGGGGCGCACACATCTGTTGTACATTTGCAGTGGCTGGAGGCCCTGGCGTGCCCATTCTCTCTCTCTCTCTCTGTCTGCCTCTTTCTCTCTCTGTCACTCTCAAGTAAATAAGTAAAAATAAACAAAAAAATTAAAAATATATAGATGCATGTGCCAAGCTACTTTGTGCATCTGGCTTTACGTGGGTACTGGCAAATCAAACCCAGACTGTCAGGCTTTGCAAACAAATGCCTTTAACCACTGGGCCATCTCCCCAGCTCTATACACAATTTTTTGTTTATTTGACAGGGCCTCATGCAGCGCAGGCTGACCTCGAACTCCTGGTCCGCCTGCTCTCACCTCCCAGTGCTGGAATTACAAATCTGACAACCACATAGACAACTTTGTTGATTTTTTTTCCTCTACTTGATGACATATGAGAGAAATGCATGCATTTCTCTAGGTCATAAAAACTCATTCAAGCACTGCTTTAAGGAGCTATGTAGTGCACTTAGAGAACTTTCATTCAGAGGGAGAAGAGCAGTGGAGCGAGCCAGCATTTCTCCCATACACATGCATCGTTGTCCCTGGCGGCTAATGGCACTTCCAGTTCATGAGACTCAATTCAAACTTCAGAGCAGAGACCTTCATGCTGGAATCCCTCCCCCGCTTCCTGCATTCCCCAGAACACTCCCAGACTTGTCTTATCCACACGGGTTCCTTTTCTGCCCCAGGGCCCCAATGACGCTCAGGGCTTCAGGTCTGAATTCTCTCACTGTAGCTCTGTAACCTAGGGCGTTCATTTCACTTCTCTAAATACCATGTATAAAATGGTGATTTTGTCTTGAAGTTTAAGGAAGATGTGTTTATAAAACAGCACACAGCACAGGGAGAAATTACCTGCTTGGGATGTCTCCAAACATAGGGAGCATTCTTTTCTCTCTCTCTCTCTCTCTCTCTCTCTCTCTCTCTCTCTCTCTTTTTGGTTTTTCAAGGTAGGGTCTCACTCTAGCCCAGGCTGACCTGGAATTAACTATGTAGTGTCAGGGTGGCCTTGAACTCCTCCTACCTCAGCCTCAGCCTGGGATTAAAGGCATATGCCACCACACCTGGCTACTTTCTTTCCTAAAATCTTGCTTAACTATCCCCTTCAACAAAACAAAACAGCCAGGCATGCTGGTGCATGCCTTTAATCCCAGCACTTGGGAGGCAGAGGTTGGAGGATCACTGTGAGTTTGAGCCACCCTGAGACTACATAGTGAGTTCCAGGTCAGCCTGGGCTAGAGTGAAACCCTACCTCGAAAACTAAACAAACAAAACAAAACAACATAATAAAAATACTTTAAAAGGGACTGGAGAAATGGCTTAGTGGTTAAGGCATTGCCTGCAAAGTTTAAGGACCCAGATTTGACTCCCCAGTACCCATGTAAAGCCAGATACACAAGGTGGCAACATAAACCCACCACGGAGCTGGAGAGAAGGCTCAGTGGATAAGTGCAAGTCCTGACACCCTAAAGCTGGCCTCCCACGTCCACAGGCACACTGTGGCACAAGTGTCACATACACACATATACACACCTAGAAAAAACTGCATAGCATACAGTAGATGACAACATCCCAAAGCCCACCCTGAGAACACCTCCTCCAGCGAGGCTTCACCTCCCAAACTGCCCTCAGCTATGAGCCAAGCATTGGCCACACATGAGTTTATGGGGGACATCTGATTTGAACCACCACAGAGGTTACCAATTTCTCCTTCAAACTTCTGGTAGCCATGACAAGCTAGCTCCCAATTTTCCTAATTCTTAGATTGTCGTGCCCCCCCCCCCCCAAGAGTCTCCCTCTAGTTCAGGCTGACCTGGAATTCACTATGGGGTTCAGGGTGGCCTGGAACTCACGGTGACCCTCCTACTTCTGCCTCCCAAGTCCTGGGATTAAAGGCATGCGCCACCACTCCTGACTAAAAGATTTATTTTTATTTATTTGAGACAGAAAGGGAGAGAGAGAATGGACACACCAGGGCCTCCAGCCACTACAAATGAACTCCAGACACATGCGCCACCTTGTGCATCTGGCTTATGTGGGACTTGGAGAATCGAACCCAGATCCTTAGTCTTTGCAGGCAAGTACCTTAACCACTAAGCCATCTCTCCAGCTCAGATTGTTCTTTCTGACTCTCCTTTGCTCATTGCACTCTGACCTTTACTTCGTACTTGCCTCAACATTGACGTGTCTAGAAAAAGCACAGTTCTTCGCAATGAGATCTGAGTTCTCCATTTCTTACTTGGTCCCTATTCCTAGATAGTTAGGGCCTCCACATTCTCATCTTCAGAGAGGTGACTCCTCTTGGATAATCATCCTAAACTGACGTGCATGAACCTGTATTTCCCAATGGCACGATGAGTTAATAGGCATACATTGGAATTCCAGGTTTGGGAAACCTTTCCTTTCTTTCTTTTTAAATATATTTTATTTATTTGAGAGAGAGAGAATGGGCACACCAGGGCCTCCTGCCACTGCAAACGAACTCCAGGTGCATGCGCCCCTTTGTGCATCTGGCTTATGTGGGTCCTGGAGAGTTGAACCAGGATCCTTTGGCTTTGCAGGCAAACACCTTAACCACTAAGCCATCTCTCCAGCCCTTGGGAACCCTTTTCATACCATAAGAATGTCAGAACTCCAAACAAATATATGCTCTTCAACACATTTATTGGCCATACAAGACTAAACAATGTGAACTGTGATATTTTTGGGGAGTATTTTCTTCAAAGGCTGGGTTGGCAGGTTTCTTCAATTCTTAGTTTAATGAAGTTTGGACAGAGCATGCCATCTTTTTCAGGTAAATCTTCCTAGAGCATACATATATTTTTTTCTTTACTCCAGAGACCTTTGAACTGCTTTGAATGTTAGGGACATCTGCCACAAAGAAAAAATTTAAAGAACTGTTCTTAGCACAATATTATTAAACCCAGCAGTTAAAATTTGCAATCATTTGCAATGATGCTTTCTACCCAACTTTGATTAGTCAGCTTAAGGACCCAGGTTCGATTCCCCAGGATCCACGCAAGCCAGACAAAACACATGTGTCTGGAGTTCATTTGCAGTGGTTAGAGGCCCTGGTGTGCCCATTCTCTATCTGCCTTTCTCAAATGAATAAAGAAATAAAATAAATATTTAAAACATGAGGATACCTTGCCCATCCCCTCCAACATAACACTTAGTGACACCTTATTGCCATCATATATTTATGTGAAATCTTTACCGTCTCCTGAGTCCCTAGTGCATTTTCTTGCTGGTCCTTGGCTTACCAGTTAGCACAGAGAATGCCAACGACAAAAGTATCTTATGTTGAATATGAGCATGACTCTTATTAGCTTCCAGATGGTGCAAGAATTCCGCCTGCACATCAAATACCAGGGTTTTTTTCTCCTTACTCTAACAATGTTAAGCAGTACATGAAAACTTGACAAGTCCTGATGAAAAACATCTGGTTTTTCCTTAAAGCTCGTGCACTAAAAAAATGAACCTTAGTGGCTTGAGGGTGATAAAAGCAAATGTCAACTACTCACTTTCTATCCCTTTCTTTTGTTGAGACAAGGTCTTGGCTATGTAGCCCAAGCTGGCCTCACAGACACAGCAATCCTCCTGCCTCAACCTCTCTAAGTGTTGGTATTAGAAGCATGTGCCACCATGCCCACCCTTTTCAGTGGCTGTTGCAATGTGCTACCTGGTTTAGTCCGTGGCAGCTTTGCAGTGCCCGCCAGCTTTTACCTCTGACTGACCTGTCCACCTCTCATAGCTCTTAAGCTGTGCCTGTGTGTTCTGGTTTTCTGAGACAGGGCCTAACACTAGCCCTGACTGAGCTGGTGTCTACTTCTCATTGCTCTTAAGCTGTGTGTGTGTGTTTTGGTTTTCTGAGACAGGATCTGATACTAGCCCTGAGTAGCCTGGAACTTACTATGAGCCTAAGCTGGCCTCAAACTAGAGGCTGTCCTCCCTAATCCTCATGAGTGCTGGGATCATAGGCATGAGCCATCACCCAGAACGACAGCTCTATTTTGTTTCTAAAAAAGTTCTTTTAGCCGGGCGTGGTGGCGCACGCCTTTAATCCCAGCACTCAGGAGGCAGAGGTAGGAGGATCGCCATGAGTTCAAGGCCACCCTGAGACTCCATAGTGAATTCCAGGTCAGCCTGGGCTGGAGTGAGACCTTACCTCGAAAAACCAAAAAAAAAAAAAAGTTCTTTTAGCTAGCCATGGTGGCACACACCTTTAATACCAGCTAGAGTGAGACTCTTAACTTGAAAAGCCAAATATATATGGCGAGAGAGAGGACACATGCACCACCTTGCACATCTGGCTTACATGGGTCCGTTGGCTTTGCAGGCAAGCACACCTTAACCACTAAGTCATCTCCCCAATCCTCTTTTTTTTTGGTTTTTCGAGGTGGGGTTTCACTCTAGCTCAGGTTGACCTGGAATAAACTCTGTAGTCTCAGGGTGGCCTCAAACTCAAGAGATCCTTCTACCTCTGCCTCCCAAGTGCTGGGATTAAAGGTGTGTGCCATCACGCCCAGCTATTCTGCTTTTTAAGATAGGGTTGGGCATGATGTCACACACCTACAATTCTAGCACTGAGGTAGCTAAAACAGAATGATCTTGGGATCAAGGCCAAACTGGGTGACATAGCAAGATCCTGTCTCAGAAAAAATAAAAAATTTTTAAAAAGTAGAAAAAGAAAAATCTCGCTTTATAGCACTAAAAATATTTGAGGGCTGGAGAAAGGGTGCAGCAGTGCTTGCTTTGTAAGCTTGACAGCCTGAGTTCAATTCCCCAGTATCCATGTAAAGTCAGATGCACAAAGTTATGCATGTGTCTAGAGTCTGCAGCAGCAGGAGGCTCTGGTATCCTCATTCTCTCTCCTCTCTCAAATAATAGATTTTTTTGTTGGGGGGGCGTGGTCAAGTTAAGGGTCTTACTCTAGCCCAGGCTGACCTGGTATTCATTATGTAGTTTCAGGGTGGCTTTTAACTCATGGCAATCCTACTTTTGCCTCTACAGTGCTGGGACTAAAGATATTTGAAATACATGTTTGTTTTCTTAACATGTTATTTAACACAGGAATGATGGCTTCATGTCTACAATCCTAGCACTTGCGAAGCTAAGATAGGAGACTCACCATGAATTCAAAGCCATCTTGGGTAAAGAGTGAGCTTTAGGTCAGCCTGGGCTACAGTGAGATCCTACCTCAATAAAACAAAAATGGCAGGGCATGGTGGTTCATGCCTTTAATCCCAGCACTCAGGTAGGCAGGATCATGAGTTTGATTCCAGCCTGAGACTACAGAGTTCCACATCAGCCTGGGCTAGAGTGATACCCTACCTGGAAAAAAATAAGTCAGATGCACAAGGTGGCACATGCATCTTTTTTGTTTGCAGTGTCTAGAGGCCCTGTTGTGCCCATTCTCTCTGTCTGTTTCTCTCAAATAATTAGAATATTTTTAAAAATGCTTTTCAGTAATAATTAGAAAGTTATGAATTATATCTACTTTATTCACTTAATAACCTAACACCATCTTAGATTATATTACATATTTCTAGTGTCAAATATATAAGCATGCAATGTGATATAAATATATATTTAGTGATAAAAACATTCAAAGCTGATGGATAAACTTTCATGGAACGTCAAATTATAAGAAATTTGGGCTAAAGCACATTATTAAACAGCTTCACATTCCACTAAAATATAATTCTAGCATTTGAGAGATGGAGATAGGAGGATCACAAGTTCCAGGCTACCCTGGCAACAGACTATCTCAAAAAGCCAACAACAAACAACTACGGGGGGGGGGGGGGAGAGAGAGAGAGAGAAAAGCACTATTTTGTAATCACTTTATATATGTAACATACCCTACATTTTATAATGTAGTGATAATGGAAATAAAATAGAAAATAAGCACCGCAAAGATTTAGACAATTAAGGGAAGCTCAGAGTGACTTTTAATGTGTCAAGCAATGTTAATGAAACACAAGTCAAACAGACAAGTGCAAACATGTTTTAGACCAAAGTTAATGAGAAAACAAGAGACTCTTTTTTGGCAACATCTATTAGTTGGTATTATTAGTCAAATGCCTAATCACTGATAAAGCATATTTCTGGAAAACTTGGAATACTCAGAAGTCATTCTGGCGTTTCAAACAGCTATGTACAGTATTACCAACATCAGTTTATATACACAAATAGTGAAAAGAAACTGGGCAGAACATTTAAAAATAGACTAACCATACAACCAAGTACACTCAAAAAGACATTTTTAAAAAGTTAGGGAAAGACATTATAGGAAAAAATTACAAAACCAGTAATTACACTACATTAATACAGATTCAGAAGGGGGAGGTGCATTTTTTCAATGCACTAGCTTCAAAGTTCAAAGAAAACAGGCGAACAGCTGCTGTTCCTCAAGAGCAGCTATGTAGTTCACATAATTGTTTCAAAAGAAAGCCTATTAACAACAATGATTGTTTAATGCTACAATTTTACAGCAAAGACAAAACTAAAATAGCAGCAAATTCACAAGGCAATACTTCCATAGAATTACCATCCCATGGTTCATGCAATGCCTACAAAGTGCTCCCAGTTGGATATACAAGTATAATTCACAATTAGGAAAAAACAGAAAAAAATGTAAGACTGACACAGGTACATCGGAGGATGAGTAGTACTGAGTCTCTTAGCATCTCCCTTTTTGAAGGGAGTTTGTAATAAAGCCCTTGAGTCCTTTCTACAGGTCACTACAATGCAACAGCGAACGGTAAGCAGCACACCACCATAGTGGTTAACCCTGCAAAGACTGGTGAACATCCAACAGTGACTGACATCCTATCGGACACAGACTGGTAAGATTAGACAAGCCTGATGATACAGCAATGGCCAAAATGCAGCTTTCAACTGTAATTCACCAACACAAGTCCTGGAAAGTATTTCAGTAAAACTACCGCTACCAATAGAGAAAGTAATTGCAAAGTGGATTCTAGCAGTGATTTCAACCTAGCTTCCTCTTGTCACAGTTTCTGGAGGTGGGAAATGAGGAGTTCAGTATATAGTAAGGCTGACAGAGCGGTTCATTTTCTTTCCAATAAGTCGAGAGGCTCTATTACTCTGGGTGGAGGATCTCGTGGCCATCCGGTCAGTGAACAGAGCTCGTTCCTCAGCTGCAGCTTTTGCTAGCTGGGCTTTCTTGAGTTCTCTACCAAAATAAAACATAAGCAAGATTTTTTTTGTAACCTACTGTATTAATCCTAGAAAGGCATTCTGAGAAGTCAAACATGAAACACATACTATCATTATTCTAAGATAAAAGCAACAACATAACATAAAACTTGATTCTCTTCATATGAAAATGTTATTTATTTCAGAAAGGGGGGAGGGAGAGAGAATGGGCGCACCAGGACATCCAGCCATTGCAAATGAACTCCAAATGCATACACCCCCTTTTGCATCTGGCTTACGTGGGTCCTGGAGAATCAAATCAGGATCCTTTGGCTTTGCGGGCAAACACCTTAATCGTTAAGCCATCTCTCCATCACCTTATGAAAATGTTTTTAATTATGCTTTTGTTTTATTTTATTTTATTGGTTTTTTGAGGTAGGGTTTTACTCTAGCCCAGGCCGATGTGGAATTCACTATGTAATATCAGGCTGGCCTCAAACTCACAGCAATCTTTTTTTTTTTTTTTAATTTTGTCGTTGTTGTTTATTTTTAGTTATTTGGGAGCAACAGACAGAGAGAGAAAGAGACAGAGAGAGAGAATGGGCACGCCAGGGTCTCCAGCCCCTGCAAACGAACTCCACACGCCTTGTGCATCTGGCTAACGTGGGTCCTGGGGAATTGAGCCTTGAACCGGGATCCTTAGGCTTCACAGGCATGCGCTTAAGTGCTAAGCCATCTCTCCAGCCTACTCACAGCAATCTTATCTCTGCCTTCTGAGTGCTGGGATTAAAGGCATGCGCCACCATGCCCAACCATGCTTTTTTATTTACTTTTGTTTGAGACAGGGTCTCATGTAGAAGAGGTTGGCCTCAAACTTGCTATGTAGCCAAGTGTGATATTCAACTTTTGATTCTCCTGCCTCTTCCTCCTAAGTGCTGGAATTACAAGGCTTTATGCATACTAGGGATTGAAATTAGGGCTTTATACCAGGCAAGCATTATACTAATTGAGCAATACCCCTTATCAGTACATCTATTTTTATTTATTTGTCAGAAAGAGACAGGCAGAGAGAGAGGAATGGGCACACCAGGCCCTCTAGCCACTGTAAATGAACTCCAGATGCATGCGCATCTCATTTTATGTGGGTACTGGGGAATCGAACCTGGGTCCTTTGGTTTTTCAGGCAAGTGCCTTAACCTCTAAGCTCTCTCTCCAGCCCCTTACCAGTACTTCTAGAATTAAAATATTATACACTCTTTTTTTTTTTTTTTTTTTTTTTTTGGTTTTTTGAGGTAGGGTGTCACTCTGGCCCAGGCTGACCTGGAATTAACTATGTAGTCTCAGGGTGGCCTCGAACTCACGGCAATCCTCCTACCTCTGCCTCCCGAGTGCTGGGATTAAAGGCATGCACCACCACGCCCGGCTAAAATATTATACACTTTAAAACATAGACATATACAATAAAAATGTTAGTAACGACTTTGGGTCTTATTTTCAAAGTAGATTCCAATTTGTATTGAGTCTACCTTTATACTACTGAAAGGAAAACTTTACTTTCTACTCGTATCAAACCCCTATAATTTAAATATCAAACCTTAACATTTAGCATTGTCACTTCAAGTTACTTTTTTTTTGTGTTTTCAAGGCAGGCTCTCACTCTAGCCCATGCTGACTTGGAATTCACTATGCAGTCTCAGGCTGGCCTCAAACTCACAGCGATTCTCCTACCTTTGCCTTGCGAGTGCTGGGATTAAAGGGCATGTAAAGTCAGACAGGCATTCATTTAGTCAGGCAAGGTGGTGCACACCTTTAATCCCAGTAGTCAGGAAGCTGAAGTTAAGAGGATGTCTGAGTTCTAGGTCAGCCTGGGCTAAGTGAGAGCCTTAGCAGTTAAGGTGCTTGCCTGCAAAAGCCAAAGAACCCAGATTCAATTTCCTAGTACCCACATAAAGCCCAATGCACAAGGTGGCATGTGCATGTAGAGTTCATTTGCAGTAGCTAGAGGGCCTAGAGTGCCCATTCTCTCTCTCTCTCTCAAGCTAGAGAAGTGGCTTAGCTGTTAAAGTACCTGCCTGCAAAGCCAAAGGACCCAGGTTCGATTCAAATGCACAAGGTGGTGCATGAATCTGGATTTTGTTTACAATGGCTGAAGGCCCTGATGTGCCCATTCTCTCTCTGTCTCTCCCTCTTTTTCTTTATCTCAAATAAATAAAATAAAAATAATACAATTTAAAAAAGAAAAAGAAAAACTAGGGCCTGGAGAGATGAGATGGTTCAGCTGCTATAGGTGCTGACAGCCAGTTTGATTCACTAACACCCATGAAAAACCAGATGCACAAGGGGGCACATATCTGGAGTTTGTTTGCAATGGCAAGAGGCCATGGTGAGCCCATTCTCTCTGCTTGCAAATAACATTAAAAAAAAAAAAAACCAAAAAACTAAGGGCTGGAGGGATGGCTTTGCGGTTAAGGCGTTTGCCTGCAAAGCCAAAGGACCCATGTTCGATTCGCCAGGACCCACATTAGCCAGATACACAAGGGAGCACATGTGTCTGGAGTTTATATGCAGTGGCAGGAGGCCCTGGCGCGCCCATTCATTCTCTCTCCCTCTTTCTCTGTTGTAAAGTACTTAACTAGCTTGTGTCAAAACCCTGGGATTGATCCCCAGCACTGGGGGGAAAGAGAGGGAACAAGGCTGCTTTAGAGCTAGGAATATAGCTCAGTTGGTAGTGCTGGTCTAGCATACAGGAAGCCCTGGGCTTGATCTCCACCACAGCATCAACTGCTTGTGGCAGGGTATGCCTGTAATCTCAGCATGTGCAAAGGGGAGAGGCAGGAGGATCAGAAACTCAAGGTCATTCTCAGCGACATAGTGAGTTTTAGGCCAGGTCATCCCAGGCTACATGAGACCCTGTCTCAAAAAACAAGCAGGTCTTGGGAGATGGCTCTGCAGCTAAAAGCACTTGAGTTAAATTCCCCAGTACACACATAAAGCCAGATGCACAAAGTCATCTATGCGTCTGGAGTTTTTAAGTAGGAGGCCCTGGTGTGCTCATTCTCTCTGTCTCAAACAAAAAAGCTCACAAAATGATCTCTCAAAATTTGGGAGTCAGTGAGAATGAGAATTAAAAACAAGAATTCTTACTTCTGCAAAAGTGAGTTTTTGAACTTCTCGGCATTTAATTCTATCCGCAGCTGTTCTGCACTCTTTCGGGATGCAGAGAGCAATACTGAGTGCTTTACCAGTGCCATCGATGACGGCCTTCTCTCCGGATCCGGATGAATCATCACCTAGGAGAGACGTAAGACTCCAGTAAGGACACACAGCAAAATGATGAAGCATCAATAAAAGTGCTCCACACACCAAATGCTCACTTTCAGCAACTCTGTGAATTCCTGGGAAAGCACTTGTGGAATCCGAGGTAATCTGCCCTGCCGGATCTCGTGCCACTGGTCTCCATTTCTAGGAAGAGGCTCAGCCCCAGCAGCACACACCACTGTGAGGGCAAGTGCAAAAATGTCTGCTTTGGGCAGATGGGTGTAATTCTGTAATTGAAGAGATGAAATATTAAAAGGTAGTAGGAAAATGGACCATAAGATTACACATCAATGATGACTTAAGATACAATACAACATTAATGCCACACTTAAGGATGGATTCAAAGAACAAGCTGCAAAATTTAGGGAGATTTTGTCGTTTCTGTTGTTGTTTTGAGGGAGGCTTTCAATCTAGCCCAGGCTGACCTCACACTCACAGCCATCCTCCTACTTCAGTTGGGATTAAAGGTGTAATATATATGTATAAAATCTTTGTTTTTTAAGGTAGGGTCTCACTCTAGCTCAAGATGACCTGGAATTCACTATGTAGTCTCAGGGTGGCCTCGAACTTATGGCAATCCTCCTATCTCTGCCTCCCGAGTGTTTCATGGTGTTTTGGTTGGTTGTTTGTGTGATGATCCATTGCTTTTTATTAGGGTTTCTTACAGGATCCTAAGAAAGGAATTATTTACAGGAGCTTGAGCTCATCCCAGTGGCTATACAAGTAAGGAACATGTTTCTCCCTCTCCAGTGACCATTAGCTGCTTACACTCAAGGAAGGGCCTCATGAGCCCCACCCCCAGTAATATGTGATACATCTATGTATATATAAAATATGATATATGTTAGACAATATTTATTTTTTTATTTTTATTTTATTTATTTATTTATTTGCTTTTTGAGGCAGGGTCTCACGGTAGCCCAGGCTGACCTGGAATTCACTATGTTGTCTCAGGGTGCCCTCCAACTCACATTGTCCTTCCTACCTCTGCTTCCCAAGTGCACATGCCACCCACATCTGGCACCCTAGTAGTATATTTTAATTTCCAAAAAGGCCACGTCATTGTAGTTTCACTAGTGGTGTACAGGAACATGTCCTTCAACACCATTATAAACCTTTCCCTTCACTGAGATTTGCTAGATTCAACAATATTCCACAGTGATGTAAGTTTAAACTATTTCTATTCTATTTCTATTTCTATATACTACTTTACAATTTTCAGTATGTCTTAATTCCTATTGTTTATCAACTGATTATTATAAAGCAAATATATTATCTAAAGAAGAGAAATTACCTCTTGTAAAACTTCATTTGCTAGGAAACGACTATCACCTTCTTCAACTTGAGGGCTAGAGATTCTTGTTACATGACCAAGATCACCTACAAGTATTAGAAGAAGCAGTCAAGAGTTAAAATCAGAGCCAGTGCAGTTCAGCGCACACCCAGCATACACAGTACCCTGAGTGATCCCTAGCTCCACATACACTGGACGTGCCAAATCCCAGCACTTGGAGGTAGAGGCAGAAAGATCAGAAGTTCAATGTTATCCTCAGCTATATAGCAAGGCCAGCCTGAGTTACAAAGAGACCTTGTCTCAAAACAAACAATTAAAATCAAAATAGAATAAACATAAAAACTAATAAATAATAAAGTTGGGTATGGCGGCTCATTCCTGTAATCCCATTCCCAGGTTGGATGGAGGAGTTCTGTAAGGCTAGCCTAGGTTAGGGTTACAAAAAGAGTTCCAGACCAGGCTGGACTACAGTGTAAGTTTCTGCCTTCAAACTCAAGAGGGTTAAGGAGATGGTTCAGTGGTTAAAGGCACTTGTCTGCAAAGCCTGCCCCAACCCAGGCTCAATTCCTCAGTACCCACATAAATCCAGATACAAAGTGGCACATGCATCTGGAGTTTGTTTGCAGTGCCAGAAAGCCCTGGGTATGCCCATATTCTCTTTCTCAAAAAAAAAAAAAAAAAAAAAAAAAAAAAAATTTAAACCCTAAAGATCAGGGGCTGGAGAGATTGAATATAAAGCCTAATGACCCAGGTTCGGTTCCCCAGTACCCATGTAAGCCAGATGCACAAGGTGGTACATGCGTTTGGAGTTCGTTTGCAATGGCTAGAGGCCCTGGCACACCATTCTCTCTGCCTTTTTTTTTTTCTCTATTTCTCAAATTAATTAATTAAAAATAAATCCAGAGCAAAACATGAAGAACCAGGCTGGAAGCCTAAGGACCCAGGTTCAATTCCCAAGCCAGCTGCACAGTGGAGAATGTGTCTGGATGCCCTGGCATGCCCATTCTCCCTCTCTCTCTCTCTCATTAAATAAAATATTTGTTAAAAAAAAAATAATGAGAAAGCCGGGCGTGATAGCACACACCTTTAATCCCAGCACTTGGGAAGGCAGAGGTAGAAGGATCGCTGTGAGTTTGAGGCCACCCTGAGACTCCATAGTGAATTCCAGGTCAGCCTGGGGTACAGTGAGAGCCTACCTCAAAAAAAAAAAAAAGAAACCAAGGAAAAAAAATAATAATGAAGAACCTTTCTCTTAATTTTAAGATAATTTAGTTATGATTCTTACCTATTTTAAACATAACTTTTCTGGATATCCAATCATCTTCATCTCCTTCTTCAGAGGCAGCATTCGGGATTGAGGTTCGAGATATGAAAATATTACCTATCAAACAGTAAAAGGACAGTTTACAAACAAGGGCAAATATCAAAATCATTCACAATAACAATCTTAGGGGCATAAGGACCAGGCTGTATTTCTTGCGAATGTATTTTTTAGCTTAGCAATGACCTCTGAACTTTTTTTTTTAAGGCAGGGTCTCACTCTAGCTCAGGCTGACCTGGAATTCATTCTCTAGTCTCAGGGTGGCCTCGAACTCACAGCAATCCTCTTACCTCTGCCTCCCAAGTGCTGGGATTAAAGGCATGCACCACAATGCCTGGCCATTTTTAAGTCATAGCATTAGACACTGATGACTTGAATATTAATCTGTAGCATCTCTATCTGCCTCATTCTCAAGTAAATAAATTATATATACATACAAATATATATAACTTGTTTGTTTTTAGCACTCGGAAGGCAGAGGTAGGAAGATCGCAGAAAATTCCAGGTCAGCCTGAGCTAGAATGAGACCCTACCTTAAAAAAGCTTGGCATGGTGGTACACATCTTTTAATCCCAGGGGTCGAGAGGCAGAGGTAAGAGGATCAGAGTATTGCCATGAGTTCGAGGCCACCATGAGACTCTGTAGTGAATTCCAGGCCCTACCTGGAAAAAACAAAACACAACAAAAAAATAGGGCTGGAGAAATGGCTCGACAGTTAAGGTGTTTGCCTGCAAAGCCTAAGGTCCTGTGAGACCCTACCTGGAAAAAACAAAACACAACAAAAAAATAGGGCTGGAGAAATGGCTCGACAGTTAAGGTGTTTGCCTGCAAAGCCTAAGGTCCTGAATTCAATCCCTCAGTACCTGCACAAGGTGATGCATATGTCAAGTTTGTTTGCAGTGGTTAGAGGCCATGGTGTGCCCATTCTCTACCTGCCTCTTTCTTTCTCTCTCAAATAAATTAAATTAAAAAACAAAATGTTGGGGCTGGAAAGATGGCTTAGCGGGTAAGGCTTTTGCCTGCAAAGCCAAAGGACCTCGGTTCGATTCTCCAGGAATCCCCACATAAGCCAGATGCACAAGGTGGAACATGTGTCTGAACTAGAGTGAGACCCTACCTCCAAAAAACCAAAAACAAACAAAAAAATTTTTTTGAGTAGCAAAAAGATAAATAGAAATCACAAAACAATACTGGTCAGTGATCAAAGACCTTTTTTTTCCCCTCGAGGTAGGGTCTCACTCTAGCCCAGGCTAACCTAGAATTCATTATGGAGTCTCAGGGTGGCCTTAAACTCACAGCAATCCTCCTACCTCTGTCCCAACTACTGGGATTAAAGGTGTGCGCCACCACGCCTGGCTAAAGACCTTTTAATTTTAAAGATAACAATGAAAAAAAAATATTAAGATGTTTTCATATTATTCCCAAAGAACACAAGGAGAGGATCTGTAATACTTACTAGGTTTTATATCCATGTGAACCAATGACATTGAATGAATATATCTCAAGCCGCGACCAACTTGCAAAAGAAGATCCTTCAGTTCTACTTCTTTAAAATAACTCATGATTCTATAGTTTTCATTTATAGCATCTGCTAAACTTCCACCTAATAAAAACAGCAAAAATTAACATTTTCTTCCTGAATTAATCTTATTATCCCTTCCCTATTTGATTGATTAGTTTCAACCAGGAAAGTGACTTTTTTTTTTTTGGCTTTTCGAAGTAGGGTTTCACTCTAGGCCAGACTGACCTGGAATTCACTATGTCATCTCAGGGTGGCCTCAAACTCAGTGAGCCTCAGACATCTGCCTCTCAAGTGCTGGGATTAAAGGGTTGTACCACCATGCCCAGCTCCAAAGTGACATTTTATAGGAACTCTTCCTTCAACTTGCTTGTGACATCCATTTACTTTTTCACTATCTTATTTTATTTACTTAATATTTGGTTTTCCAAGACAGGGTTTCATTTAGTTCAGACTGGCCTGAAACTCAGCTATGTAGCTGAAAATGACCTTCAACTTATGATACTCCTGCCTCCACCTTCTGAATGTTGTGATTAGGCTTATGTAGCTACACCACATCTAATTTTATGCAGGGCTAGGGATAGAACCTAGGCCTTCATGTAGATTAGGAAAGCACTTTAACCAATTGAGCTACAGCCTCAGTCCTATTTATTCTCTTTAATATGGAAAGAAAACAGTTTAAAAGCCAATTCTGGTGGTGTATGTAATCCTAACTACTTGGGAAGCTATAGCAGGAGGACCCTAAGTTCAAAGCCAGCCTAGGCAACTTGGTGAGACTCTCTTTCAAAATAAAAACTATTTAGAGAGCAGAGGTAGAACAAATGTTTAGCATACATAAAGCCCTAGGTTCCGGGCGGTTAAAGGCACTTGCTAATAAAATCTGAGTTTGATTTCCCAGTACCCAAGCAAAGCCAGATGGACAAAGTGGCACCCGCATCTGGAGTTCATTTGTTTCCCTTCCTCTCTCTCTATCCCTGTCACATCTATCTATGGTAAATAAGTAAATAAATACTTTAAAACATTAAAAAAAAAAAACACCTGGTTCAACCTTTAGTTCTGGGCAAAAAAAAAAAAAAAGGTTTCTTTCAAACTGTTAAACCTTGACAACGTACTACATTCAGTTTCCCAGAATAAAGTAACGCTATTAGTTTCTTGCCTATTCTTTTCAATAAGTTTTAACACAAATGACAACACATGTTCATTTTTGTAAGGACTAGCCTATACCAACATGCAAATTTCCTTCTCTCTCTCTCTCTCTTTTTTATTATTTTTTTATTCTTTGGCTTTTTGGTTTTTCAAGGTAGGGTCTTACTCTGTTCCAGGCTGACCTGGAATTAACTATGTAGTCTCAGGGTGGCTTTGAACTCTCGGTGATCCTCCTACCTCTGCCTCCCAAGTGCTGGGATTACAGGCATGCGCCACCACGCCCAGCAATTTCTTTCTCTTTTTGAGCCAAGGTCTCACTCTGTATGTAGTCCAAGCTGGCCTCGAACTCATGGTGATCCTCCCATTTGAGCCTCCTGGGTACTGTGCTACAGGTGTGAACCCCCATAACCAGCTCTCATTCCCTCACTCCCCAGCCCCAGTCGTTTTTGAGACAAGGTCTCATGTAGAACAAGCTGGCCTAAAACTGCTGTGTAGTTAAGAATAACCTATAATCTCTCTGATCCTTCTGCCTTCACCTTGCAGAGTGCTGGGATTACAGGCATGTACTGTCATACTTGGCTTAATGTGGTGCTGGGGATCAAACATAGGGCTTTGTGCATACTAGACAAGCACTAACAAATGAGCTACAGCCTAAGCCACATGAATGTCTTTTTTTTTTTTTTTTTCCCCAAGGCAGGGTACCGCTTTAATGGAGGGTGACGTGGAATTCAGTAAGTAGTCTCGGGCTGGCCTGTAACTACAGGGATCCTCCTACCTTGGCCTCCCAAGTGCTGGGATTAAAGGTATGCACTACCAAACCTGGCATGAATTTCTTTCTCATTTCTCCAGAGTTCTGTATAATTGAATAATCATGTATTAACCAACCCCTTAATTGATAGGCATTTTAAAATTATTTCTAACCCTCTTATTATATTATGGTCTAATGAATAACCTTATTCATCCATCAGTCACTTCACAACTATTTAGTAATTACTCAAGAAATAAAATTGCTATCTAAAGGGCATGTGCATTTGCAATATATGCATGTATAACACATAGAGTATCCTGCCCCCGCTACCCAGAGTTATACCAACTTATTTGCCCATTATCAGTGTACAAAACAATCTCTTTCCCTATACTCTTAACAAGTCTATAAATTTCATTAGGTAATGCCCAGCTATGCAAATAAATTTTTTAAAAATCTTTGTTATGGTTTAAATGGGTCCTTCAAGGCTGTTGAGATAGCTCAGTAGGAGGTACTTGCCTAGCATTCAAGGTTCTCCAGTATCACAAGGGGAAAGAAAAATATTATTATTATGAGAGTAATTTGTTTTTTAAAAAGATCAAATTCAGGTAGGCATGGTGGAGCACGCCTCTAATCCTAGCACTCAGGAGGCAGAGGTAGGAGGATCACCATGAGTTCGAGGCTGCCCTGAGAATACAGAGTGAATTCCAGGTCAGCCTGAGTGAGAGCAAGACCCTACCTCGAAAAACCTTTTATTATAGAATTATGTGGAACCACATGAGAAGTTGACATGCTCTGGGGATGTCCCGGCCTTCAGAACTGAGACCCAAATAACGTTTTGCTCATTATAAATTGCCCCAACTTGAGTATTGTTTTATAACTGCAGAAAACCTTCCTTACGTGCCCACTTTGTTAGGTGCTAGGGATACCAGAACATACATGGCAAGGCCACTAATGCACCACCTTCTCAAGGAGTTCAGTATTAAGTGACAGGTCCTACCTGTGAGGTAAGGACAACATGCTACTACATTGCACTTAAAATTAATTCATGTTCCAACTCTTCATCCTTGAGTTTATAAGAGATGAGAGAGGAAGCGGGGCATGAGGGCACTAGGTTTCACCTCCAGCATTCTCAAAAAGAAAAAAAAATGACAAAAATTTTAAGATGATAACAAACATTCATTTTTACAAACTCCCAAATTTAGGAATGAATCATTCCATTACTCACCATTACAATATTCATTCTGTATAAGCATATGATCATCTTCTGCCCAGGCAGAGAAATATCGGACTACATGAGAATGCTGTCCAAGCACTGCGTGGGCATATACTTCTCTCAAAGCATTCTGCCTAAAAGAGGTTTGAGATGAACAGAATGGTAAATAGGTTTTACTGAAGACTATACCAAGTCACCTGATCTGAAACATCATAAAACAAACTTGACTTTTGAAATTATCATCATGCCAAAAAGAATTATGAAGCCAGGCAGAGTAATATACCCTTATAATCATAACAAACAGGAAGGTAAGGCAAGAGGATTTTGAGTATAAGCCAAGCATGGCCTTAGTGAGGCACTATTCCCCCCCAAACACACACACACAAAAAAAACTAACCCTGGTGGCTCACATCAGTAAGGACAGGACAAGACTCAGGAGGCGAAAGCTGGAATATTGCTGTGAGTTCAAGGCCAGCCCGGGCCACAGAGTTAAGTACCGGTCAGAAAAATAAAGTCTTCTGCATGATTTCCCACAGGCTTCCACTAAAAAAAATTTTCAGACTCTGGAGAGGTGGCTCAGTGATTAAAGGTGCTTGCTTATAAAGCCCAATGGCTAAGGTTTGGTTCCCCAGTACCCATGTAAAGCCAGATGCACAATGTGGGGCAGATACCTGGTATACCCATCTCTCTCTCTCTCACACACACACACACCCACCCCCCCCCAAAAAAAGAAGCCATGCTGGGCATGGGGGTGCACACCTTTAATCCCAGCACTCAGGTGGCAGAAGTAAGAGGATTGCTGTTAAGTTCGAGGCCACCCTGTGAATACATAGTGAATTCCAGGTCAGCCTGAGCTAGAGTGAGATCCTGCCTCGAAACACACACAAAAAAATTAACAAAATAGAAGCCAGAAGCCAGGCGTGGTGGTCTACTCCTTTAATCCTAGCACTCAGGAGGCAGAGGTAGACTGCTGTGAGTTCGAGGCCACCCTGAGACTACACAGTGAATTCCAAGTCAACCTGGATTAGAGCGAGACCCTACCTCAAAGAAAATAGTAATAATAATAATAATGTTTGATCATCTAAAATCTAAATGTTTGTAATAACATTAAAAAAAAGCAAAAGACAAAAATGTTTATACATACTCGTCAACAGAGCCAGCCAAAGGCTTTTTCGATCGCTTAATGGCATAAATGCATCCATCCAGCCTCTTCACACACTTAAACACAGAACCAAATTCTCCAGAGCCGATTTTCTCCAGCTCATGAAACTCTGTTGTATATCGTGACTTCATATTGCTTTCAGTAATCGTAATCCTCTGTAATAAAAAGGGTAACCACATATAATAAAGATGTGAAAGTGTTTTTTTTTGTTTGTTTGTTTTTTGTTTTGAGGTTGGGTCTCACTCTAGCCCCAGGCTGACCTGAAACGCACTCTGTAGTTCCAATGATGGACCTCTGCCTCCCAAGCACTGGGATGCAGAGAGAGAGAGAGAGAGAGAGAGAGAGAGAGAGAGAGAGAGAGAGATACAGAGAATGGGTGTGCCAGGGCCTCTAGCCACTGCAAACGAACTACAGAAGCATGCACCACTTTGTGCATTTGGCTTATGTGGATACTGGGGAATCGAACCTGAGTCCTTATGCTTCACAGGCATACGCCTTAACCACTAAGCCATCCCTCCAGTCCAAAAATGTTTGTTATGAAACTACGGGTGAAAATTTTAACTCACTCTATCTGCTGCCATATGTTTTATTGCTTATTTAATATGCATATTCCCTACCATATTAGAATGTGAAAAATCAAATTTCAGAAACAATAAGAAGCTATTTACTTTAGCAGGTCTTGTTTCATCTTCAAACTCATAATCACTGGCTTCCATGTCTTCACAGGAACTGAAAAAATAGTACATATTTTTTCATTAATATATCTAACAGATTTCAACTTGAGCTCCAAAACTGTCTAACAAGTGTGCAGTGAAATAGAATTTTAAGGAATAGAGAAAATTTAAAAAGCATTAGTCAATTCTGTAATCCAAAAATTTGGCCCTGTTGATAACAAAATTCAGGGTGAGATATTCTCACTAACTAGATCACCCCTACAACAAACCAAAATTAAAGCTTTTCCAAGCCCACTCTCTGCCTGTTTGACATCAGATTTCTGGCAAAGAATCTAGGCTTTTTATTCCTTCCTTTTCCACACCACTCCTTTCCTACAGCTGATTACTTTTCATCTATCTCCTGAGAGCTAAGTGCTAGTAAGAGAAGAACTTTCAGACCACCAACACCCATGCCACTGAGTAGAAATTAAACTTTTGCAACCAATCTTGGGTAAACAGGGAAACCCAACTATTAAATTAGTAACTTACTCATTCCAATATGCTCTCTTTCTCCGACGACACTGTCCTGAGGAGTGAAGTAACACAGAATCTGGAGTGAAAGGGTTAATATTCACGTGAGGAGTTTGCCTTGTGTCAAGCTCTCTTTTTCCTGATTTTTCTGTGTCCATGAATAGAGAACAACCCCGGAGTTTAACAGAACTGGAATCAATTCCGCCAGCTTTGGACAGCAAACTCTAGGAAGGGGAAAATAAAATTTTTAGGATCCTGTAAGTCCTACAGACAGCTTTCTCAATGTAACCTTCAACAGTCCTTTAAAAAATTTATGAGAGAGAGAGAGTGTGTGTGTGTGTATGTGTGTAAGAATGAATGGGCACACTAGGGCCTCCTGCAGCTGCAAATGAACTTGACACATGTAGCACTTTGTGCATCTGCCTTCTGTGGGTACTAGGGAACTCAGGTTTTCAAGCAAGCGCCTTTAACTGCTGAGCCATCGCTCCTGCCCACAACAGGCCTTTTAAGTAGCTGAATGTGTAGGAGAAGCAATGGAAGGCTGGGAATAAAGCTCAGTAATAGTAAAACCACGAGCCTTCCTTACATTCCAAGCAAAATAAACAGTGGCCATTAGGAGTCTGAGGCTGAATACTACCTACCTATCTGAAAAACAACTAATTAAAGCTGGTCTGCAACCCTCAAAGGAGCGTACATACTGACTAAGTTCATATCAGTAAAGATTAACAGGCTCTTTCAACCATCTAAAAATAGAAAGCAGCCGGTCCCATAAAGTTGCCCTCCCCGTTCAACCAGGGCTTGAGAAGGCCAGCTCCAGGGCTCCACCCCTCACTTCTAGGGAAATCATGTCCAGGGCAAGTCGGCTAATTACACAACCAAGCTCAAAGGAGCACAATATTCCCAAGGTTTATGACTAAGGGTATGCTGAGATCAGTACATACAAACTCACTTTAAAAGGTACTGTTTACTGACACATGTGATGCCAGTCTTCATTTGGGGCAAACGCCGACAGAGATTTCTCAAGTTTCACCGGTGAGCAGGTGCTTGAAGGCACACTGCTTCGGGACACTTGTCTTGCACATCCTCCTGGACACGCGGACAGACCCACCGAACTACCTCCAGGCCGGAACACAAACCTTACCCCAAATACCATGTCCCGAAGGACGCTCAAAAGCTACCTGGAGTGATTTCTGAATCTTTAAAGACTATCCAGGCAGAGAAGGCCAGCATTCACTCCCAAGTGGAAAGCGCAGAATCCCTCACACTTTTCACCCCGACAACGCAATATGACACGAAACACCAGCGCAGGTGCTTTTTTTTTCTCCCCCTTTTCTTTTTAAATCAAAACCCAACTCCCATCTGCCCGCACACCGCAACAATTAACAGGGCCCGATCGCTGGGTTGTATTATTATTATTATTTTAATAAAGGCACCATATGGCTCGGGAGCGTCAGGTGGCCGGGCCCGGCGCCCCTGCGACATGTTCGCGCACCGCCCCGCCACCGGGGAGCTGGGGTGGCGGGCGCCACCTGGACGGGCCCCTTTGGAAGATGATACAAGTTCCCGACGAGGCCCATTGTTCAGTTACATAATCTTAACGGACAACTTCTGGGTTGGGCTAAAAAAAAAAAAAAAAAAAGGAAAGAAAGAGGGTGGGGGGGCTTGCCAACTTTTGGTGGCGACGCACAGGGGAGCGAGCGGGGTGCGGCCGGGCGGTTATGTAACCGAACCCCGGCGCCGCAGGTGGTTGTCTGGGTTAAAGGCCCGAGGGGCGCGGGGCCCGCCCTGCCCCCGCCCCCGGCGCCCCCCGCTCACCTTGGGCGTGTGCGGCGTGTCGAACAGCCGCAGCTTGCGGAAAGTCTTGTGCGGCGGCGTGCCCGGGTAGTCGGGTCTGGGCGAGCTGGGCTCCTCGACGGCGGCCCGGCGCGTCCCGCAGCTGGACGGCGACGCGTCCCCCGGAGCGTCGTCACAGCACAGCGGCGAGAACGGGCTGCCCAGAAAGTAAGCGGCCGTCGGCGACTTGACCGGCGACGAGGAACCGAAGCCTTCCTCTTCCCACGAGTCACCCTCGGCCCCGCCGCCGGCCGCCGGATCCGAACCCGCGCAGTCTTCCTGAAGCAACATGTCCTCCTCCTCCAAGAGCTCCCCGGGACTTGCAACCAGCCCACCCGGCGAGCGGCGACGGCGCTCCGATTCGGGTTCCGCGGGGCTCTGAGCGGGAGGCAGCGGCGAGTCGGGCTCCTGGAAGGCCGAGTCCTCTCCGGTGCTGTGACCGCTACCCTCCTCCTCCTCCTCTTCCTCCTCCTCCTCCTCCTCGCAGTCGCTGCACGGCGAGAAGATGAGCTTTTGCCGCAGGCTGCAGGCGGCCGCGGCGCGGCGGGTTGGCGGCTGCTGCCGACTTAGGAAGCTCATCGCTGACTCGGGGTCCGGGCAGAGGACGGGAGCGCACGGGTCCGCGGGGTCCAGGTCGCCGCCGGCACCGCCGGACGAGGAGGAAGGGGGGGGCGGGTCCGCCACGTGCCACGGGGCGCGCCGGGGACGGCGGTGGCGGGGCCTGCGCGGCGGACACGGCGACGGCGGCGGCCCGGGCGCTCGGAGCTCCACACGCAGCGGCGGCGGCGGCGAGGTGGACGGTCCACTACAAGCTGGGCAGCCCAGGCGCGAGGCAAAGGGTTCTCCGCAAGTCCAGCCGCAAGTTCGGGTTCCGCGGCTTCCCGCGACCGTTAACCACGTGAGGGCCCAGCCCACCAATCCCCGCCCAGCTCCGGGTTTGAAAAAAATAGGGAGGGCGCGACGTAGCCTGTGGAGGAGGAGCCTGACACGCGATTTTGGCGCGAACTCGCTGGCTCCGCCCCCTACGGTCGGCGCGCTGGGCGGGCCGCTGTGCTGCTGACCAATCAGCGAGCCCCGGAGGGCGGAGGGGCCCCGCCCCTCGCCCCGTACCCCGCCCGAGCCTCGGACCTGGCCTGCTCGCTGGGCATGTGCGGAACGGGCTGGGCTAGATGGACTCGACCCACGGACATCTCGGACCCGGCCCTGGCGCCGCAGCGGCCCGGGGTCATCCGGGTATCGAGGGGTTCCCGGGGATGTCCGGAAACCCCGCCTCCCCCGCGTTCCTTCGGGGCTCGACCCCCGGGGACGTTCTGGGCGTGGCTGAGTTGCGGTCACGTTCCCCGCTCGAGGTCGGAGCCGGAAATGGTGACTTCAGCTCGGGGATCTCTCCGCACCCGGTGAGCTGGGGTGCGCAGGCCCTCGCAGAGATCTGATAGTGCCGTGGCCGTGCGACCTGAGCTCCTCGGGCTGCGATCCTAGCGGCAGGGCTGACGTCCAGGCCTGTCTGCTCCCGAGGCGACTTCACCCGGGGGACCTGTACGTCTCTCTGCAGCCCAGCCAGGCTTGTCCACAGTAAACAGCACAAAACAGATGGCCATCACGCAGCCATAGTGTTTGTAGTTGTTCGCCAGCACGTTAGCACGTGTTGGCCCATCTTACAGAAGCGGTGCGCGGTAGCACACACCTGTAACCCCATCACTGAGGAGGCTGAGACAGGATCCCCAATTTCAAGACCATTTTTAGCAAGATCCTGTCTCAAAGAAACAAAAATACAGAAAAAAAAGTAAACTATTACCCTGTCAAATTGTAATTTAATCCGTCTTTTATTACACATGCAAGTTTCTTGCAATGTTTTTTTCTTATAAATAACCCCGCGATGATTTCCTTCTCCATGTTATTTTTATACTTTTTTTGTTTTGTTTTTAGGATTCATTGATTCATTGCTGGGAGGGAACTTACTGAAGCCAAAGGTTGTACGGTGCCAGACTGCCCTACATTCTCACTAGCCGGTTAAAGATCACGTTTGTCGATTCTGGATATCAGTGGAAATTTAATTTTTTTTATTTTTTATTTTATTTTATTTTTTTTGGTTTTTCGAGGTAGGGTCTCACTCTAGCTCAGGCTGACCTGGAATTCACTCTGTAGTCTCAGGGTGGCCTCGAACTCTCAGCGATCCTCCTACCTCTGCCTCCCGAGTGCTGGGATTAAAGGCGTGCGCCACCACGCCCGGCTCATTTTTTTAAATTTAATATTTGTTAATGTAGATTTCTTTTGGTTCCCATTTGACATTAGTCAATGGGCTTAACAGCCATTTACACATTTGTCTTTTATGTGGCTCTTAACAGGTATTAACATTGTGATGCTTGTTGTTTTAACACCTCAAAGACTTGTCAAACTAGTTTTTTTTGTTTTTGTTTCTTTTTCTTTTCTTTTCTTTTTTTTTTTTTTTTGAGATAAGGTTTTGCTGTGTGATAGCACAGGGTGCTCTTCAAACTCCTGCCTCCATCTTCAAAGTGCTGCGATTATAGGGATGCACCATCATGTCTAGTTCTCCAACTTCATTTATTTACTTTTAAGGAAGGAAGAGTTTCATTTGTTTTACAGTTAAAGGGAATACAGTCTGCCCTGATGGGTAAGGCACGGCCGCAAGAGCTTGAAGCAGCTGGTCACATTGCAGCCACAGTCACAAAGAGAGCAATGGATGCTCTGAAACTTGACTTTAAATTTATGGACGACCAGAAAGAACTTTCCACTGGTCTCTGTCCCACGGTGGCCCGCGCCCAGGGACAGGTTTCCTTCACCTTCCCAGTCACGCCGCCCCTCCTCTATGCTTTGTTGTGGATAGCTGACATTTTCTTATTTCGATGTTTAAACAAAAATGACTAAAACAGAAAAACAAATCTGCTTTTTATTGAGCTATAACATGAGCTGTGTGTGAAAACGCTGTGCTTTCTAGGTGAGCAGGAACTTTAAAGCCCCTCGGGCGTCTGTGCACAATTTGCCGGCTCGGGGATGAGATTTGTCTCCCCTGCTTAGCCGGCAAACACACACACCTCACCTTCCGCTCTTTCACAACGCTCCACTCTTTATTGCCATCGCGAGTATGTTGTTACTGTCCCCTTCTAGAAAATTAAGGTCCCTGAGGGTAGGGACCTCTATCTTGTTTACTGCAGTGTTCTCACGTGCCTTAGGTGTTCACTATCTTTTGACTGATAAAAGAGACTTTAATTAAAATGTTAGACGGCTTGCTCCTTGTTTGCTGATAACCTGGCTGACTGATGACTTTGAACAGATTACTGGATTTTTACACTTCAGTGAGGTTTTTTTGTTTTATTTTGTTTTGGTTTTTTAGAAGTAGGGTTTTACCCTAGCTCAGGCTGACCTGGAATTCACTGCTGGCATTAAAGGCGTGCTCTACCACTCCCGGCTCTTCAGTGAGTTTTGTAAAGGTTAACAGTTATTACACTTGACCATTTTTTTTTCTCCATGGTCTTTATTTTTCTTCTCCTTTGCCAAATAATAAAAATTTAAGGGCCGGGTATGGTGGCGCACACCTTTAATCCCAGCAGGATGGCAGAGGTAGGAAGATCGTCCTGTCGTCCTGAGTTTGAAGCCACCCTGAGACTACATAGTGAATTGCAGGTCAGCCTGGGCTAGAGTGAGACCCTACCTCAGAAAAAATAATAATAAATTTAATTAAGTACAGGAATGTTTAAAAGGTTAAAATAAGAAGCTGCTAGGTGGCTCATGCCTTTAATCCAGCACTCAGGAGATTTGAGGTAGGAGGAGTTTCATCTATCTGTGAGTTCAAGGCCAGTCTGGGCTACAGGGTGAGTTCCAGGTCAGCCTGGGATAGAGTGAGACCCTGCTTCAAAAAGAGAGAGAGAGAGAGAGATGAGCCAAAGGAAGGGTAGGACTCCTTACAACTTCCTCCTCCAGACACAAAATGGCCTGGATACAAGACCATCATAATAGGAGGAAAAGATCATGACATAAAAATAAAAGAGAGACTGATTGAGAGGGAGGGGTTATGATGAAGAATGGAGTTTTAAAAAGAGAGAGAGAGAGAGATGGCTTAGTGGTTAAGGCGTTTGCCTGCAAAACGAAGGATCCTGGTTCGATTCTCCAGGACCCACGTAAGCCAGATGTACAAAGGGTTGCATGTGTCTGGAATTTGTTTGCAGCGGCTGGAGACCCTGTTGTCCCCATTTTCTCTCCTGCTCTCTGCCTCTTTCTCTCTTTCCCTCAAATAAATAAATAAATAAAATATATTAAAAAAAAAAAAAAAAGGAAAGCCACCCGTGGTTGTGCACACCTTTAATCCCAGCCCTCGGGAAGCAGAGGTAGGAGGGTTGCCATGAGTTCCAGGCCGCCCTGAGACTACATAGTGAATTCCAGGTCAGCCTGAGCTACAGCAAAACCACCTTAAATATATATATATATATATATATATATATATATATATATATATGCATATATATATATATATACATATATATATATAAAATAATCAAATAAAGGGTTGGAGAGATGGCTCAGGGGTTAAGGTGCTTGCCTGCAAGCTGCAAGGCCTAAGACCCAGGTTTGATTCCTCAGTACCCATGTAAAACCAGATGCACGAAGTGGCACATGGGTGTGGAGTCTGTTTGCAGTGGCTAGGAAGCCCTAGTGTGCCCATTCTCTCTCTCTTTCTGCTTGAAAATAAATAAAGATAGTTGGTTTTTTTTTAAGTTTTAAAAAAAAAAGAGGCTGGGCAAATGGCTCAGTAGCGAAAGTGCTTCCTATGAAATTATGAGGACCTGAGGTCAGATCCCCAGAATCCACATAAAATGCCTGACATGTGGTGAGTGCTTGTGATCCCAGAGCTGGGGAAAAGGAACTGGAGTCCCTGGAGCTCACTGGCTAGCTCATAGCTGAAGCAGTGAGCTCTAGGCTCAGCAAGAGACCCTGCCTGGAAGAATAAGGTAGAGAGCAACTGACCCACCTCTGGCTCCCATAGGCACATTCACATGCGTCTGTAAACACACATCTGCATGCATGAGCATGCGTGAGGAAAAAAAAAATTTTTAATGGCTGATGCCTATAATTTTTTTTAGTATTTATTAAATATTTTTTTAATTATTTATTTTATTAACAACTTCCATGATTATAAAAAATAACCCATGGTAATGCCCTCCCTCCCCCCACTTACCCCTTTGAAACTCCATTCTCCATCATACCTCCTCCCCATCTCAGTCTCTCTTTTACTTTTTTTTTTTTTTTTTGTGGTTTTTCGAGGTAGGGTTTCACTGTAGCCCAGGCTGACCTGGAATTCACTATGGAGTCTCAGGCTGGCCTTGAACTCACGGCGATCCTCCTACCTCTGCCTCCCGGGTGCTGGGATTAAAGGCGTGCGCCACCACGCCCGGCTCTCTTTTACTTTTGATGTCATGATCTTTTCCCCCTCTTATGATGGTCTTATGCAGGTAGTGCCAAGCACTGTGAGGCCATGGATATCCAGGACATTTTGTGTCTGGAGGGAGCATGTTGTATGGAGTCCTGCCCTTCCTTTGGCTCTTACATTATTTCCGCCACCTCTTCTGCATTAGACCCTGAGCCTTGGAAGGTGTGATAGAGATATTGCAGTACTGAGCACTGCGGTTATTTCTTTCCATCACCATGATACCTTCTGAGTCGTCCCAAGGTCACTGCCATCTGAAAAGAGAAGATTCTCTACCAAAAGTGAGAGTAGCATTAATATAAGGGTGTGAACAGTAACAGAAGTGCTTACTGGGCAGTTTGATAAGCATAGTATATACATTTAGCCAGACAACAGCAGACATTACACCCCTAGGGCTCATGACTACCCCTGTTTTAAGTTTTCAGTATCAGGGATGTATTCCCTCCCATGGAGCAGGCCTCCAGTCCAATTAGAGGGCAGTTGGTTTCCCCCATAACAGACATGCCCCTATTGCACTGGTTGGCTCATTTGGCCTGGCTGGCCAAATATAAGGCTTGTAGTGTCCACTGTTGAGTATCTTCACTGGTGATTTCTCTCTCTCCCATTGAACTGTATGCAGAATGGCTTCTTCCAGCTTTCTGTCAGCTGGTCTACATGGAAGAGGTTATCAGGTCAGATCCAGCAGGATTTCTCAGTGGCCTTGCAGCCCAAGTATATGGAGTCTTCAGCAATAGGGTCTTACAATCTATTCCTGGTGGGAAACCAAGGGCCTCGGCAATGTGATGCCTATAATCTTAACACTTGGGAGGTTGAGGCAGGAGGATCACTGTGAGTTTGAGAGCAACCTGGGCCAATAGTGAGACTCTGTTTCAAAAAGGCAAAACAGAGCTGGAGAAATGGCTTAGCAGTTAAGGCATTTGCCTGTGAAGCCTAAGGACCCCGGTTTTATTCCCCAGGACCCATGTAAGCCAGATGTACAAGTGTATCTGCATGCATCTGGAGTTCATTTGCAGTGGCTGGAGACCACTGGTGCACCCATTCTCTCTCTCTCTCTCTCTTAAATAAATAGATAAATAAATAAGAAGCCAAAGCAGGGCAGAGCATGGTGGCGCATACCTTTAATGCCAGCACTTGGGAGGCAGAGGTAGAAGGATTGCCATGAGTTTGAGGCCACCCTGAGACTACATAGTGAATTCCAGGTGAGCTAGAGCAAAAACCACAAAAAAAAAAAAAAAAAAAAAAAAGCCAAAACAGGGCTGGTGAGATTGCTTCACCATTAAAAGCACTTGCTTGGAAAGCCTGAAGGTTTTGATTCTCAGTACCCACGTATAGCCAGGTGCATAAATCAGTGCACATATCGAGTTCATTTGCAGTGGCACTAGGCCCTAGTACACCCATCCTCCCTCCCTCCATAAATATTCGCAAATAAATAAAAGCCAAAAACAGGCTGGAGTGATGACCTAGCAGTAAAGGGACTTGCCTGTAAATGTAATATCCCTGGTTTGATTCCCCAGTACCCATGTAAAGCCTGATGCACAAGGTGGCACATGTATCTGGAGTTCAGTGCACCCATTCTCATTCTCTCTCTCTCGAATATTTGTTGTTGTTGTTGTTTTGTTTTCCAAGGTAGAGTCTCGCTAGCTCAGGATGAGCTGGAATTCACTATGTAGTCTCAGGGTGGCCTCGAACTCATGGCAATCCCCCTACCTCTGCCTCCCAAGTGCTGGGATTAAAGGCTTGTGCCACCATGCCTGGCCTACTTTTTTTTTTTGTAATATATATATATATTTTTTTTTAAATTCATTTATTTGACAGAGAAAGAGGGAGAGAGAGAGAGAGAGAATGGGCGTGCCAGGGCTTCTAGCCACTGCAAAGGAACTCCAGACACATTTGCCCCCTTGTGCATCTGGCTAATGTGGGTCCTGGGGAATAGAAACTGGGTCCTTTGGCTTTGCAGGCAAATGCCTAAACCACTAAGCCATCCCTCCAGCCCTAAAATATTTTTTAAAAGCCAAAACAAGGGCTGGAGGGATGGCTTAGCCATTAAGGTGCTTGCCTGGCAAGTCTAAGGACACATGTTTGACTCTCCAGATCCAATGGAAGCCAGACTCACAACAGTGAGGCAAGAGCAAAGTCACACATGCCTCTTAGATGCTGCAGGCATCGAGTTTGATTTCAGTTCAGTGGCTGAGGCCCTGGCACAACAATTTGCTCTCCTCTGCCTCTCACTGCCTCAAAAAAAAAAAAAAAAAAAAAAAAAAGAAAGAAAGAAAAGAAAAGAAAGAAAAGAAAAAGAATTTTAGAGATCGCTGTTTGTTCAAGGCCACCCTGAGAGTACATAGTGAATTCCAGGTCAGTCTGGGCTAGAGAGAAACCCTACCTCAAAGAAAACAAAACAAAGCCACCTTGGTGATCTCCAATACCACAAAATAAAAGTGAAAAATCCAACCCTGATAAAGCATGAGAATGACTTCCCTGCCCTTCTGCAGGTGCTGCCCAGCACTTACGTTGTTCACCTGTCTGCCCACGCCCCCCTCCAAGGGCTGGAGCCAGGTGCTGTCCCTGTTGCTCCCCTGACCAGACACTGCTCCTGGAATCCTGAGAAGACACTCGGTAGGCAGTTCTGAAATAATTGAAGGAAAGCCAGTGTGGTGGCACACGCCTTTAATCCCAGCACTCGGGAGGCAGAGGTGGGAGGATCACATGAGTTCGAGGACACCATGAGACTCCATAGTGAATTCCAGGTCAGCCTGGGTCGGAGTGAGACCCTACCTCAAAAAAAAAAAAAAAAAAAAAAATTGAGGGAAAATCTAACAGTGATCTTAAGACAACAGTGCCAAAATGAAGTAGTAAGAAACCCAGGCCCTGCCCCCTCCCAGCTGGGCGCATGGCACAGTGTTATGGTTTAAATTCGGCAACATCCTAACTGAATTTTTAAATGACCCGACTTTTTAAATTTCGTGCTCCTCCAAGTATAGCACGTACTGTACTAGAGAAAGGGTTACACCCACTTGCCCCGGGCCATATCTAAGTCACATTTCTAGTTCCTTTCCCCACCCACTGTTGTTTCCAACTGTAAAGTTGCTGGGCAACTTTTGCAGAATCCACATGTTTGTGGTATGTTGTAATAACTGAGTAAAACTCTTGCCTCTAGCTGTAGGGAGAATAAACACAACCTGTTTACCTTCTCTACACCAATGACTTAGCAGCACGACGCTTTAATGCCGCTGTGGCCAGCCCATTCACCTTCCTAGGCAGCAAAATAGGATTCTTACCCTGAGATTCATAACTGAGATCCAACCCCCCACCACCCCTGTGTACTACTCACTTTATTCTTTTGTGTTCTGCTGTGGGATGTGGTGTGAATGTAAAGTGTTTGGCTATTATAAATGTAACTGTTACAAAGGGTCTAGGACCTTTTGGAGGGTGAGTCTATAACCTAGGAGTGGAATTCTAGATCAGTTAGAAATATTTTTTTAAATATTTTTTGTTTATTTATTTATTTGAGAGCCACAGAGAGGAGGCAGACAGAGAGAGAGAGAGAGAGAGAGAGAGAGAGAGAGAGACAGAGAATGGGCGCGCCGGGGCTTCCAGCCTCTGTAAACTCCAGATGCGTGAGCTCCCTTGTGCATCTGGCTAACTTGGGTCCTGGGGAATTGAGCCTCGAACCGGGGTCCTTAGGCTTCACAGGCAAGCGCTTAACTGCTAAGCCATCTCCCCAGCCCTAGAAGTATTTTTTTAATACTTTTTATTTATTTGCAAGCTGAGAGAGAGAGAGAGAGAGAGAGAGAGAGAGAGGAGATATAATGGGTGCACCAGGGACGCTAGCTGCTGCAAAGAACTGCAGATGCACGTGACTCCTTGTGCATCTGGCTTTACATGGGTACTGGGGAATCGAACCCTGAGTCATTATGCTTCATAGGCAAGTGCCTTAACCACTGAGCCATCTCTCCAGCATCCTCCATCTCAGTGGTTTAATGAATCAAGTCTGTCTGGCTCACAAGTTGGCCGGAAGGTGGAGAACACTGTCTCCATGAAGTGATTCAGCGATCAAAACTGCTTTGATTGTCTGTGCGTGTCATGCTGGGGGTTTAACTCGGGGCCTCACACAACCTAAGTGTGTGCTATACCATGAGCTACACTCCCAACCCAAACTGCTTACATCTGAGGAACTTCACCTTTTTCTTTCTTTTTTTTTTTTTAAATTTTATTTATTTATTTATTTGAGGGAAAGAGGCAGACACAGAGTGAGAGAGAGAATGAGAGAGAGAATGGGCGCGCCAGGGCCTCTAGCCACTGCTTTGCAGGCAAATGCCTTAACCGCTAAGCCATCTCTCCAGCCCAACTTTGCCTCTTTATTTTATTTTATTTTTTTTGTTTGTTTTTTTTTTTTGGTTTTTTCAAGGTAGGGTCTTACTCTAGCCCAGGCTGTCCTGGAATTCAGGGTGGCCTCAGATTAAAGGCAGTCCTCCTCCCTCTGCCTCTCAGATGCTGGGATTAAAGGCATATGCCACCATGCCCGGCTCTTATTATTATTTCTAGTTGCAGTGCTAATGAGGGGACCCAGAGCCCTGCACATACACACTGGCCCCCATAGTTGTGATTTTATAACTTCTTCCTTGAGCTAGGGACAGTGGCGTGGTCAAGTGCTTGTTTAGCCTGCACAAGGCTCTGCATTCAAAGTCCACCCACCACTCCAGACCGCCCCCCCCCCACGGGGGCAGAGGCATGAAAGGGTGCTTTCTTCTATACTTTAAGTGAGTTTCGATAACTGAAGAGATCACTTCACAGAGATGTCCTAAGTGGGGAACCACGAGTGCCCAGCAGAAAGCAGGCCACTCAAAAAGCAGGTAATTGATTGTCTGTCCCTTGGGTTTGTGGCCTACACAGGAAATGACCTGAATGACCATCAGAAACAACAAAGGCAGCCAATTGTCTGCCGGTCACATGGTGACGATCTAAACCAGCCTGATTGAAATGACTGCAGCACAAAAGCTGCTCTCCAAAGACTTCGCCAGTGAGTCATGGGGCCGTCCCAGGGGAAGGGGGAGAGAAGACAGACACCCCACACCCCATGCCAGTCTGCTATAGCAACACGAGAGTGTTTGGATAGTGTTATGTTGTGACGACTTACTGGCGAGTCAGTTTTAAAGTTCTGTAAAAGCCTTGATAGGCTCAGGCAGGGTTGAGAGATGAGGTCATCCTGTGGCTGGCTTGGTAAAGAGCACCCAGTTATTCGACAATGTCAGCCCGTTGGAAGTGTAGAGACATACCCTGAAGAAAAACACTGATCCCACATCAGAAAGCAGCTTTAGTTGGCAGTCACCTTTTATTTTTATTTTTATTTTTTATTTTTATTTATTTATTTGTGAGCAGAGAGAGAAAGAGAGAGAGAAGAGAGACAGAGACAGAGAGAGACAGAGCGAGAATGGCATGCCAGGGCCTCTATCCACTGCAAACGAACTCCAAATGCATATGCCCCTTGTGCATCTGGCTTACATGAGTCCTGGGGAATCGAACCTGGGTCCTTTGGCTTCACAGGCAAATGCCTTAACCACTAAGCCATCTCTCCAGCCACAGTCACCTTTTAAAAAAAAAATCTTTTTTTTTTTTTTTTTTGAAGCTGGGTGTGGTGGCGCACGCCTTTAATCCCAGCACTAGGGAGGCAGAGGTAGGAGGATTGCCCTGAGTTTAAGGCCACCCTGAGACTCCATAGTGAATTCCAGGTCAGCTTGGGCTACAGCAAAAAGCAAAAAAAAAAAAAAAAAAAAAAAAAAACTGCTGGTAAGATTATTTATTTGCAAAGAGAAAGAAAGCGAGAGAGACACAGAGAGAGAATGAATGGGTGCATCAGGGCCTCTAGCCACGAACTCCAGACCCAGGCACCACTTTGTGTATCTAGCTTTATGTGGGTACTAGAGAATCTAAGCTGGGCCATCAGGCTTTGCAAGGCAGTACCTTTAATCTCTTAGCTATCTTCCCAGCCCCCTTTGTTTTGTTTTTGATAGTCTCACTCTATAGCCCAGGCTCTCCTGAAACTCCACTACATAGCCCAGGTTAGTTTTGAACTCATGACAATTTTCCTGCCTCAGCCTCCCATGCACTGGGATCATAGGTGCATACACCACTATGCTTGGCTTTAAGTAGAGATTTTGACAGTTTTCATTCATGATTATTTATTTGCTTGCTTTCTCTGAGTGTCTACTGGTAATAAATATTTCCTTCAGTAGTATTTATTTCACTCAGATTTTTAAGTTGTATTAGAATAGAATTGGGCAAAGAAAGTATTCCCTTGTAATTCTCATATTTCCTTATAGTGATAGTTACAGACACTTTCTCATTTCAAAATGTTCAACTTTACATTTTTAAATCTTTATTTATTTATTTATTTGACAGAGAAAGAGGGAGGGAGAGAGAGAATGAATGGGCGTGCCAGAGCCTCCAGCCACTACAAACGAACTCCAGATGTGTGTGCCTCCTTGTGCATTTGGCTAACGTGGGTCCTGGGGAATCAAACCTGGGTCCTTTGCTTTGCAGACAAACACCTTAACCATTAAGCCATCCCTCCAGCCCTGATTTTTTTCTCTTTGTGTAGGCTGAGATCAAACACAGGGCCTTAGGCAGGCATGGTGGTGCCCATTTTTAATTCTACAGAGGCAGGAAAGCAAGAGAGAGGAAATTATGTCCCTTTTGTCTCCAGAGCTGGTCTGCCTTCTCTATTGAGAACCCAATGGATAAAGGCAGAAAGCTTCAGGCATAACTGATACAGGCCAAATTGCCCACAGAGATAATATGTTTTCCCAAAGACAGCTTGTCAAAACAATAAGTAAATTGTGCTTATTTAGGGCCCCGCTGATGCATGCTTTCCTAAAGTCCCTCAATCAAGAATGTCAAGGAGCCGGGTGCCGTGGAGCACGCCTTTAGTACCAGCGCTCAGGAGGCAGAGGAGGATCGCCATGAGTTCAAGGCCACCCTAAGACTACTTAGTGAATTCCAGGTCAGCCTTGGCTAGAATGAGACCCTACCTTGAAAAACAAAAAACAAAAAACAAAAAACAAACAAAAAAAAAAAAAGAATGTCAAGGACAGTAAATTCACTGCTTACTTGGGGCCAAAATGATATATAATTTGGAGTTTCCAACACTCCTCTTTCCCTCTTAAACCTAAACATTACCTCTCATAAACTCACTTTGTTTTTTTTTTTTTTTTTTTTTGGTTTTTCGAGGTAGGGTCTCACTCTAGCCCAGGCTGACCTGGAATTCACTATGGAGTCTCAGGGTGGCCTCGAACTCATGGCGATCCTCCTACCTCTGCCTCCCGAGTGCTGGGAATAAAGGCGTGCGCCACCACGCCCGGCATAAACTCACTTTGTATCTGTGTTTACAAAAGAAAATTCTTTCAATGTTAAAAAGGGGAGGAAAAAAAGGGAGGATGAAGCCAGGCGTGGTGGCGCACACTTTGAATCCCAGCACTTGGAAAGCAGAGGTAGGAGGATCACCAAGAGTTGGAGGCCACCCTGAGACTACATAGCGAATTCCAGGTCAGCCTGAGCTAGACCTTACCTTGGAAAAGCCAAAAAAGAAAAGAAAAATAAAAGGGGGGGATGACTCTCCTTGCAAATAAATAATAAACCTTTTTTTCTTTTTAAGTATGAGGCTGGAGAGATGGCTTTGCAGTTAAGGCACTTGCCTGCAAACCTAAAGGACTCAGGTTCAATTTCCTCTCAGTTTTCTGTCAAATATTTATTTGAAAGAGAGAGAAAGAGGCAGATTGAGAGAGGAATAACAGGGACTCTAACCACTGCAAACAAACTCCAGACACATGTACCACCTTGTGCATCTGGCTTTACAGGGATCCTGGGAATTGAATCTGGGTCCTTTGGCTTTGTAGGCAAGCACCTTAACTGCCGAGCCATCTCTTCAGACCTAATTTTTTTTTTTTTTAAGATGGAGGATTCTTAGCAATCTCTAAAGATGTAACTTCTAGAGTTAGACCCTACCTTGAAAAGGCAAGTAAATAAATAAGTAACTTGAGGGGATAGAGAGATTGCTCAGTGGTTAATACGCTTGTATGTGAAACCTAAGGACCCACAGTCATTTCCCCAGTACCCATATAAAGCCAGATGCACAAGATGGCACATGTATTTAGAGTTCTTTTGCAGTGGGCAACGGTCCTGGTGCACCCATTCTTTCTTTCTCTGTCTCTGTCTCTGTCTCTCTCTCTGTCTCTCTAATGAATAAACAAAATAAGTATTTTTCTGGTGTTTTTTGTTTTCCTTTTTATTAATTACTTTATTATTTTTTTATTAACAACTTTCATGATTGTAAACAACATCCCATGGTAATGCCCTCCCTCCCCGACTTTTCCCTTTGAAATTCCATTCTCCATCATATCTCCTCCACTTCTCAATCAGTCTCTCTTTTGTTTTGATGTCATGATCTTTTTCCTCCTATTATGATGGTCTAGTGTAGGTAGTGTCAAGCACTGTGAGATCATGGATATACAGGCCATTTTGTGTCCAGAGGAGCACATTGTAAGGAGTCCTACTCTTCCTTTGGCTCTTACATTCTTTCTGCCACCTCTTCTGCAGTGGACCCTGAGCCTTGGAAAGTGTGACAAAGATATTGCAATGCTGAGCACTCCTGTCACTTCTTTCTAGCACCATGATGCCTTCTGAGTCATCCCAAGGTCACTGCCATCTGAAAAGAGAAGGTTCTCTACCAAAAGTGAGAGTAGCATTAATATATGGGTATGAACATTAAGAGAAGTGCTTACTGGGCAGTTTGTTGAGCATAGTATATACATTTAGCCAGACAGCAGATGTTATACCCCTAGGGCTCATGACTACCACTGTTGTAGGTTTTCAGTATCACGGTTGTATTCCCTCCCATGGAGTGGTTCTTCAGTCCAATTAGAGGGCAGTTGGTTTCCTCTATAATGGACATGCCACTATTGCACCCATTGGCTCATTTGGTCTGGCTGGCAAAATATAAGGCTTACAGTGTGCACTGTTGAGTATCTTTACTGGTGATTTCTCTCTCTCCCATTGAACCGCATGCAGAACAAAATAAATATTTTAAAGATGTAACTTCAGAGCTACCAAAGTCCTAAATACACTCGCTATGAAGATACTTAATTGACACTCTCCCTTGATAGCTCACTCCCCAGTATATTTTGTTCTTTCCTTGACAACTTTTCTTTCCCTCCCTCCCTTCCTTCCTTCCTTCCTCTCTCTTTCTCGATCCCTTTCTTTCTTATGTGTGTGTGTATTATATGCTGTGTATGGTGTGTGCAGTGTACGTGTGCAGATGTGTGCCTATGCACACACATACAGGGGCTGGAGAAGGCCTATATTCTTCCACCTTATTTCCCTGAGTCAGAGTCCCTCACCACCGTACCTGGAGCTCATGAACTCCAGCAGTCCTCCTCAGCACTGGGGTTACAGGCACGTGCAGCCATGCCTGGTTTTCTTGTTTTTGTTTTTGTTTTTGGTTTGCTTTGCTTTGCTTTTTCTTATGTGGGAGCTAAGGATCACACTCACACCTGGCTTACACAGTAAGTGCTCTTGAGCAGGTGTTGTGGCACATGCCTTTAATCCCAGCACTTGGGAGGCAGAGCTAGGAGGGTTACCTTGAGTTCAAGGCCTCCCTGAGACTACCCAGTGAATTTCAGGTCAGCCTGGGCTAAAACAGGACCCTACTCCAAAAAACTAAAAAAAAAAAAAAGAAACAAGGGGGGGGTGCTGGAGAGGTGGATTAGTGGTTAAGGCACTTGCCTGCAAAGCCAAAGGGCATAACATAACCAAGAGCACTGACACGAATCTATATCCCCACCCAAACATCTTTGATATTTACTAATTTGATAGGTGAAAAGAGAATTGGTTCTTTTTCTTTTTTTTTTTTCTATGTTTATTTTATTTTTTTGTATACTTTATTTACTTATCTGACAGAGAAAGAGGAACAGAAAGAGAGAGAGAATGGGCGCGCCAGGGCTTCCAGCCATTGCAAACGAATTCCAGACGCGTGTGCCCCCTTGTGCATCTGGCTTACGTGGGTCCTGGGGAATCAAACCTGGGTCCTTTGGCTTTGCAGGCAAGTGCCTTAACCACTAAGCCATTTCTCCAGCCCGTTTTTTTTTTTTTTTTTTTTTTTTTTTGTGGTAAGGTCTTGCCCTAGCCCAGGCTGACCTGGAATTCACTTTATAGTCTCAGGGTGGCCTTGAACTCACAGCAATCTTCCTACCTCTGCCTCCCAAGTGCTGGGATTAAAGGTGTGCACCACCGCGCCTGGCTTCTATTATGGCATTTAAAAAAATAATTTTAGTATTTTTTTCTGCTTTTGTTTTTTTGGTTTTTCTTTTTTTGGTTTTTCGAGGTAGGGTCCCACTCTAGTCCAGGCTGACCTGGAATTCACTATGTAGTCTCAGGCTGGCCTCAAACTCTCAGCGATCCACCTACCTCTGCCTCCCGAGTGCTGGGATTAAAGGCGTGCACCACTATTCCTGGCTTAATTTTAGTATTTTTATTTATTTATTTGCAAGCAGAGAGAGACAGAGAGGAGAGAGAGAGAGAGAATGGGTGCACCAAGGCATCCAGCCACTGCAAACAAACTCCAGATGCTTGTGCTTCTTTGTGTATCTGGCTTTACATGGGTACTGGGGAATTGAGCCCAGGTCCTTAGGGTTTGCAGGCAAGTGTCTTATCTGCTGAGCCATCTCCCCAGCCCAGCATTTTTTTTAATTGACAACTTCCATACTTACAAACAATAAACCATGATAATTCCCTCCCCTCCCCTACTTTCCCCTTCACAAATCCACTCTCCAACATATCCCCTCCCTCTCTCAGTTAGTATCACTTTTATTTTGATGTCATTATCTTTTCCTCCTATTGTGAGGGTTATGTTTTTATTTTTATTTATTAAGTAGAGAGAGAGAGAGAAAGAATGGGTGTGTCAGGGCCTCTAGCTACTGCAAACAAACTCCAAACACATACACCACCATGTGCATCTGGTTTACATGGGGAACTGAACCTGGGTCCTTAGGCTTTGCAGGCAAGTGTCTTAACTGCTATGCCATTTCTCCAGCACCCCCACCTTTTTTTTTTTGGCAGGATCTCACTTTAGCCCAGACTTGCCTCCATTTACTGTGATTCTCCTACTTCAGCCTTCCAAATGCTAGGTTTATAGGCATGAGCTACTACATCTGGCTGGGATTTTTTTTGTTTTGTTTCCCAGGTAGGGTCTCACTCTAGTCCAGGCTGACCTGGAATTCACTATGTAGTCTCAGGGTGGCCTGGAACTCATGGAGATCCTCCTACCTCTGCCTCCCAAGTGCTGTGATTAAAGACGTGCACCATCATGCCCAGCTGGGATTGGTTTTTTATCATTTTTTAAAATAATTTCAGGGGCTGGAGAGATGGCTCAGCCATTAAGGTGCTTGCCTGAAATGCCTATAAGGACCCAGATTCAATTCCTCAGTAGCCATGTAAAGCCAGATGCACAAAGTGGCAGATGCACCTGGAGTTCATTTGCAGCGGCAGAAGGCCCTGTGGTGACCATTCTCTCTTTCTTTCTCTGTCTCTCTTCTCTGTCTGCTTGCAAATAAATAACTAATATTTTAAAATAATAATTTCAGTATAGTGTTTTTTAATTTTTTAAGTGTACTCTTTTTCTCCTTTTGTTTATTTTTATTTATTTATTTGAGAGCGACAGACAGAGAGAGAGGCAGAGAGAGAGAGAAAGAGAGAATGGGTGTGCCAGGGCTTCCAGCCACTACAAACGAACTCCAGATGTGTGCGGCCCCTTGTGCATCTGGCTAATGTGGGTCCTGGGAAATGGAGCCTCGAACAGATGTCCTTAGGCTTCACAGGCAAGCGCTTAACTGCTAAGCTATCTCTCCAGTCCTTCAGTATTGTTTTAATGTTAATCTCTCTCTCTCTCTCTCTCTCTCGGTCTTATGTATCCCAGGCTGGCTTTGAATTCACTGTGTAACTGAGGATAACCCTGCCACCAGGTTTGGTTTTTGTAGTTCTGGGGATCAAATCCAGGCTTCCTCCATGCTATGCAAGCACTCTTATCAACTGAATGCTTTCCTTGCCCCCCTATTATTTATTGTGTATTTATACTTTGTGTGTGTGTGTATGTTTCGAGGTAGGGTTTCACTCTAGCTCAGGCCAACCTGGACTACTTCACTATGTAGTCTCAGGGTGGCCTCGAACTCATGGCAATCCTCCTACTAAGCCTTCTAAGTGCTGGGAATAAAGGTGTGCACCACCACGCCCAGCTTTCTATTGTGTATTTAAATGGTCATTTCGAGCTAGGCATGGTGGCTCACACCTATCACCCATGTGCTCAAGAAGCTGAGCAGGGGCTGGAGAGATGGTTTAGTGGTTAAGGCACTTGCCTGTGAGGCCTAAGAAACCCAGGTTCAATCTCTCTCCAGATCCTAAGCAAGCCAGACGCACAAAGGTGAGGCAAGTGCAAAGTCACATATGCCCACTAGGTGGCGCAGATGTGTGGAGTTTGATTGCAGTGGCTGAGGCCCTGGCTCGCCAATTCTTTCTCAAATAAAAAACAAGCAAAACCAAGAAGCTGAGCAGGATTGCAGCAAGTTCAAGGTAAACCTAAGCTATGTACTGAGTCCCAGAGCAGCCTGGACTACAGTGTGAGACCCTGTCTCAAGAAAGAAAGAAAGAAAAGCCAGGTGTGGCTATGTTCACCTACAGCCCAGTCCTGTGGGGAACAGAGAGACCTGGAGAATCATTGGGGCCCCAGGTTCAGAGAGAGACTCCATCTTAAGGAAATACGCAGGTGACTAAGAGAAGACACTTCCACCCTGTTCTCTTCTGCCCTCTGCATGCATTCTCACAGGATGTGCCCATCTACACACACACATGCATACACCACACACACCTCCCATAAATGCAAAGAAAGGAAGCAAGAAAATGACATTTCTCTTTCTTTCCTATAACTAATCGGCCTCTCATCTGGGATATCCAATCATGTCTTCAAAGCTCTCACTTCTTTTCCCTTTCTTTTGCAGTACTAGGTATCAAACCTAGGACCCTCCACAAAGGAGGCAAAGGCTCTACCATTGAGCCACACCTCCAGTCCTCTTCTTGCTTCTTATTTATTTTTATTTTATTATTACAATGATGATTATTATTGGTTTTTCGAGGTAGGGTCTCGCTCTAGCTCAGGCTGACCTGGAATTCACTATGTAGTCTCAGGATGGCCTCAAACTCATGGCGATCCTCCTACATCTGCCTCCTGAGTTGCTGGGATTAAAGGCGTGCGCCACTATGCCCCGCTAACCTTCTGTCATCTTCTGACCCAGCACACTCCTCTGCTTCTCCTGAAGCTCAGAGAAGCATTCTCACAGAAATTCAGTTATCTGACTAAGGTAAGTTCCTCCAGCAGGTGTGCAGTTGTCTTGGGCCACTATGGCCTTACCAGAGAAGATTCGTGCACAAGAAAGACTAGTGTTGATGCTATACCAAATCCCAGACCCACTGTCCTCACTATTTATTTATTGTCTATTCTCCTGACCCATTCATCTCCTCTAAAATCCGTTTACTATCTGACCCCCCCCATGAAAGCCCAAGTGCATGCTGAGTCCAGAGGAAGATGTCCAGTGTCCTCCTCTATCACTCTTCCACCTTATTTCTTTTATTTATTTATTTACTAATTTCATAATTGTAAACAATATCCCGTGGTAATGCCCTCCCTCCCCCACTTTCCCCTTTGAAACTCCACTCTCTATCACATCCCCTCCCCATCTCAATCAGTCTCTCTTTTATTTTGATGTCATCATCTTTTCGTCCTATTATGATGGTCTTGTGTAGGTAGTGTCAGGCACTGTGAGGTCATGGATATCCAGGCCATTCTGTGTCTGGAGGAGCACGTTGTAAGGAGTCCTACCCTTCCTTTGGCTCTTACATTCCTTTGGCCACCTCTTCCACAATGGACCCTGAGCCTTGGAAGGTATGATAGAGATGTTTCAGTGCTGAACACTCCTCTGTCTTCTTCCCAGCTCCATGGTGCCTTCTGAGTGATCCCAAGCTCACTGCCATCTGAAAAGAAAAGCTTCTCTACCAAAAGTGAAAGTAGCATTAATATATAGGTATGAACATTAAGAGAAGTGCTTCCTGGGCAGTTTGATGAGCATAGTATATACATTTAGCCAGACAGCAGCAGACGTTACACCCTTAGGGCTCATGACTACCCCTGTTGTAGGTTTCAGTATTAGGGATGTATTTAGAGGGCAGTTGGCTTCCCCCATGAGAGACATGCCACTATTGCACCTGTTGGCTCAATTGGCCTGGCTGGCAAAATTTAAGACTTGCAGTGTCCACTGTTGAGTATCTTCACTGCCACCTTATTTCTTTGAGAGAGTCTCTCACTGAACCTGGAGCTCTCCATTATTTTGGTGATACTAGCTGACCAGTAAATCCCACTGGTCATACTGTGTCTGCCCCACCCAGGCATGTGTGACCATGCCCAGCTCTTGACATGGATATGGGAGGGGGGCAGATCAAGCTGAGGTCCTCAAGCTCACACAGTAAGTGCTCCTATCCACTGAGCCATCTCCTCAGCCCTGAGAAAGGCCTGTTTCAAATAGATCTCAAAATGCTATTTGAGCACCAATCAACATGCATTTTCTTTTCCTTTTATTTTGTTTTTTTTTTTAAATATTTTATTTTTATTTATTTATTTGATAGAAGAAGAGAGAGATAGAGAGAGAATGGGCACTCCAGGGCCTCCAGCCACTGTGAACAAATTTCAGACGCATGCGCCACCTGGTGCATCTGGCTTACGTAGGTCTTGAGGAATTGAACCTGGGTCCTTTGACTTTGCAGGCAAACACCTTAATTGCTAAGCCATCCTTCCAGTCCCCTTCTTTTGTTTTTTCAAGGTAGGGTCTCAGTCCAGCTCAGGCTGATCTGGAGCTCACTCTGTAGTTCCAGGCTAGTCTTGAACTCACAGCGATCCTCCTACCTCTGCCTCCAGAGTGCTGGGATTAAAGGTGTGCGCCATCATGCCCAGCTTCTTTTTCTTTTTAAACTTATTTGCATGCATGTGTGCGTGAACATCTGGATCTCTTGCTATTGCAAATGAACTCCAGTTACATGCACCACTTTGTGCATCTGGCTTCACGTGGGTACTAGGGAATTGAATTTAGGTCGTTAGGTTTTACAGGCAGGCACCTTAGCCACTAAGCCATCTCTCCAGTCCTGTTAGTTTGTTTTTGAGACAGGGTCTTACTCTGTCACTCAAACTGGCTTTGAACTCATGGTACCCCTCCTGCCTTGGCTTCAAGTGCTGGGATTACAGGCAAGAGCCGCCACATGTGGCTGTCTATATCACTATGTCAGCTTACATCTTAGACTCAGGTTTTGAACCTTCAGAGGGCAGAGGACGTTCCTTTTGCCTGAACAGAAGTTAGAGAGCAAACTGACCTTGTCCAGCATGGCTGTCCCGGAGGACGTGGGCAGCAGTGGCAGCTGTGGATGGCTCTCTGCACCGCCACAGCACCTGCTGCTGCTGGCTGCCCCTGGGCCACCACCTTGTCCGTCATTCTTGAGCTAGCTCCTTTCTTTTCAGTTTTGAAAAACCCACAGGATGCCTCCAGGGTCACAACATCAAAGCCCATCTTTGGCCGGGGGTGGCGGTGCATGCCTTTAGTGACCAGCATTTGGGAGGCTAAGGTAGGAGGATTGCTGAGTTCCAGGTCAACCTGGGCTAGAGTAAGTGGGTGCTTAAAAAAAAAAATCTTTTTAGGAAAACGGGCAGGGGAGAGTTTGTTTCTGCTGCTTTTCTGGTTAAAAGAGCATGAAGGAACTTCAGGATGTTAAAAGGCCTAAGGAAGAGGGGAACCCGTCTGGTCAGTTTTATCTGGAGCGTGGGGATCCACTGGGCCTCAACAACGCTGTTTGTCATGGTTGGGGAACAAAGGTTTCCTATTTAAAAAGATAAGGCTGCCTGCTTGCGGCTGTGAGATGCTTAACTCTTTCCCTTTCCCTTAGAAACTGCAGAATGTGTGTGTGTTGGGGGAGGGGCGGAGCGGGGCCTGAGTCTGTGACCCAGATGAGAGCTGTTTCCCATACCCTTTGCAGAGCCTAAGAGCTTGGGGCGGGGCGGGGCGGGGGCGGGGGGACCTGCAAGAAGCGAGACCAACCAGGGAGAAATTGGAAATTTGTAGTGCTGGGGATTGAACCCAGGGCCTTGAGGATGCCAGGCAAGGAAGTGAGTTTAGAGTAGAAGGGACCAGCTAGAAGTGACTTCTGCTTTGCCAGGTCCTTAGGAGCCACAAGAAAGTTAGAAATCCCCAAAGGAGGGCTGGAGAGATGGCTTAGCGGCTAAGCGCCTGCCTGTGAAGCCTAAGGACCCCAGTTCGAGGCTCGATTCTCCAGGACCCATGTAAGCCAAATGCACAAGGGGGCGCACGCATCTGGAGTTCGTTTGCAGTGGCTTGAGGCCCTGGCGCGCCCATTCTCTCTATCTCTCTCTGCCTCTTTCTCTCTCTGTCTGTCACTCTCAAATAAATAAATAAAAATAAACAACAACAAAAAAAAACTTTCAACTTTAAAAAAAAAAAAAAAAGAAATCCCCAAGGGAGTCTATGGCTATATCACTCTGAACAGCACCATCTCCTCTGACCTAAGAAGCTAAGCAGGAAGCTCAGTTAGTACTTGGATTCAAGAAATCCCTCAGGGAGTCAGTAGGTTACAAGAAGAAACAGAAAACATACATTCTCAAAATACATGCAGCAAGCCGGGCGTGGGGGCGCACACCTTTAATCCCAGCACTGGAGGCAGAGGTGGGAGGATCACCTCTGAGGTCACCCTGAGACTACATAGTGAATTCCAGCTCAGCCTGAGCCAGAATGAGACTCTACCTCAAAAAAACACACACACACAAAAAAAAAAAAAACAGGGCCGAAGAGATGACTTAGTGGTTAAGGCACTTGCCTGCAAAGCCAAGGGACACAGGTTCAATTCCCCAGGACCCATGTAAACCAGATGCACAAGGTAGCGCATCCATCTGAAGTTCGTTTGCAGTGACTGGAAGCCCTGGTGCGCCCATTCTCCTGTCTCTCTGCCTCATGTCCTCTCTCTCTCTCTCTCTCTCTCTCGTAAATAAATAAAATAAATTTTTTTTTTTAAAGTTACATTGCAGCAGAAAGAGAAACTAACACAAGAGCATTCCCAGCAGAGCATCTCTGTGGCTAAATACAAGATGAACATGTGAGGCTCCTCTGTCAAAAAGTAGGAAAAGTGGCTGGGAAGATGATCAGTGGGTAAAAGTGCTTGCTCTGCGCATTATGACCTGAGTTCCAGCCCCAGTACACAGGTAAAAAGTCAGGCGGATAAGGCACTTGCCTGTGAAGCCTGAGGACCTCGGATCAATTCCCCAGTACCTACGTAAGCCAGATGCACAAAATGGCACATGTGTCTGGAGTTCATTTACAGTGGCTGGAGAACCTGGCACGCCCATTTTCTCTATATATATCTGCCTCTTTCTCTCTCAAATAAATAAATATATATATATTTTTTTGAGGTAGGGTTTCACTCTAGTCCAGGCTGACCTGGAATTCACCGTGTAGTCTCAGGGTGGCCTCGAACTCTTGGCGATCCTCCTCTGCCTCCCGAGTGCTGGGATTAAAGGCATGCGCCACCATGCCCGGCTCTTGGCCACTTCTTGCTCTGATGCATGAGGTAACCGGCTGAGCAGTCTGGAGGCGAACGGTGAGCTCTGGCCGGGCAGCAGGGCTGTGGCCCACCAACCCCCCCCCCCCCGGCTTTCCGTGCCTAGGGGGAAGCCTTACTCCCCATCTGCAGATTATGGACCTCGGCCAAGGCTACACGTTGGTGAGACCTGAAGGTGATGGGAAAAGGATGGTCAGAGGAAAGTTTCCTTCTTCCTGGGTCTCTCCCGGCTCTGGGCATGGGGTGTAGTAGGCAGTTGGAGCAGCAGCGGGTCCAGGGTAAATCCACACCTATGGTGAGGACCTACTCCCCCTGGTCCCTCTCTTTCTGTTCCGCTCACTGGTCTCCCCTTGCAGCTTGCTGCCACAGCTGTCCAGAATGTGGGGTGGGGGTGCAGAGTGTATGGTTGAAGATGTGTGGCTGACAGTGCTGGCAATTGTCACTTCCCCTCACTGCCAGACTTCCGGAGCTGAGAGACCACAGCTCAGCAAGTCTCTTCTCTCAGGACCAATGGGTGACCAGTTTTGGTTTGTGAGCCTCACACACACATGACTAACTAACCAGGTTAGCACCAGAGTAAAACCAGGTTCCCTCTGTCTGGCGTGCGTGCGTGCGTGCGTGCGTGCGTGTGTCTGTGTGTGTGTGCGTGTGCGCTTGTGTGTGCACATGGGGGGAATGTTTATTCTTTTTTTCCCCCAATTTTTATTAAGATTTTCCATGATTATAAAAAATCCCATGGTGCTACCCTCCCTCCCTCCACTTTCCCCTTTGAAACTCCACTCTCCATCATATCCCCTCCCCATCTCAATCAGTCTCTCTTTTATTTTGATGTCATGATCTTTTCCTCCTCTTATGATGGTCTTGTGTAGGTAGTGTCAGGCACTATGAGGTCACGGATATCCAGGCCATTTTGTGTCTGGAGGGAGGACATTGTAAGGAGTCCTACCCTTCCTTCCTTTGGCTCTTACATTCTTTCCGCCACCTCTTCCGCATTAGACCCTGAGCCTTGGAAGGTGTGATCGAGATGTTACTCAGTACTCCAGTCACTTCTTTCCAGCACTGTGATACCTTCTGAGTCATCCCAAGGTCATTACCATCTGAAAAGAGAAGATTCTCTATCCAGAGTGAGAGTAGCGTTAATATAAGGGTATGAATATTAAGAAAAGTGTAGCCGGGCATGGTGGTGCACGCCTTTAATCCCAGCACTCGGGAGGCAGAGGAGGATCGCCAAGAGTTCGAGGCCACACTGAGACTCCATAGTGAATTCCAGGTCAGCCTGGGCTAGAATGAGACCCTACCTCGAAAAACAAAACAAAACAAAAAAAAAAAAAAAAAAGAAAAGAAAAGTGCTTACTGGGCAGTTTGATTAGCATAGTATATACATTTATCCAGACATCAGCAGATGTTACACACCTAGGGCTCATGACTACCCCTATTTTAAGTTTTCAGTATCAGGGTTGTATTCCCTTCCATAGAGTGGGCCTCCAGTCCGAATGTTTATTCTTGATTTAGAGCCAGTCTGTTGAGTCTGTTAGGTGAGACTGAGTCTTATTCTGACAAGGAAGGTCCAATGCCCTCTATGGAGCCTCAGGGATGTCACACCTCTGGTAGGGTCTGTGTTCTATCCTTTCTGACTTATCCTTGAGATGTGTTCTCGAAAATAATGCAGGGCTGGAGAGATAAAGGCATGTTTTTGCAAAGCCTAATGGCTTCGGTTCGAATCCTTAGTATCCATGTAAAGCCAGATACACAGCGACAGATGCTTTTGGAATTCATTTACTGTGGCAGGGCCCTTGTATACCTATACTCACTCGCTCTGTTTCTCTGTCTCAAATAAATGAATAAATAAATATTTAAAAAATAATTCAATTTGATCCTTAGACCCTCAAAATGAAGAACTTTGTTTTCCTTTGTAACAGAATTGGGCTCTTACCCAAATGTGGTAGTGCATGCCTTTAATCTCAGCACTAGGGAAGCAGAGTAAGAGGATCGCTGTGAGTTTGAGGTCAGCCTGAGACTACATAGTGAATTCCAGGTCAGCCTGGGCTAGAGCAGGACTTTTGCCTTCAAGAGTGGCCTTGATCAGAAGGCACCCTGGTGCTGAGAAGAAGTGTCAGGAGTGCTCAGTACTGTAATATCTCTATCACACCTTCCAAGGCTCAGGGTATAATGCGGAAGACGTGGCAGAAAGAATGTAAGAGCCAAAGGGAGGGTAGGACTCCTTACAACGTGCTCCTGCAGACACAAAATGGCCTGGATATCCATGGCCTCACAGTGCCCGATACCACCTACACAAGACCATCATAATAGGAGGAAAAGACGATGACATCTAAATAAAAGAGAGACTGATTGAGATGGGGAGGGGATTAGATGGAGAATGGAGTTTCAAAGGGGAAAGTGGAGGTAGGGAGGGTATTACCATGGGATATTTTTTATAATCATGGAAGTTGTTAATAAAAATTTGAAGCCGGACGTGGTGGCACACACCTTTAATCCCAGCACTCGGGAGGCAGAGGTAGGAGAATCACCATGAGTTCGAGGCCACCGTGAGACTACAGAGTGATTTCCAGGTCAGCCTGCGCTAGAGTGAGACCCTACCTCGAAAAATAAAAATAAAAATAACTAAAAATTTGAAAAATAAATAAATAAAGAGTGGCCTTGAACTCACAGCGATCCTCCTATCTCTGCCTCCTGGATTCTGGGACTAAAGGCATACACCACCACATCCAGCAGATATTTTTAAATACTTGTTTATTTGCAAGCATAGAGAAAGAGAGAGGGAGAGAGTGAATGTGTCCTCCAGGGCCTTCTGCCACTACAAATGAACTCCAGCTGCATGTGCCACTTTGTACATCTGGTTTTATGTGGGTACTGGAGAATTGAACCCAGGGTATTAGGCTTTGCAAGCATGTGCCTTAACCACTGACCACTCTCCAGTCCTCTTGGATTTCTTTTTTTCTTCCTTTCCTTTTTCTTTCCTTCTTTCTTTCTTTCTTTCTTTCTTTCTTCTTCTTCAAGGTAGGGTTTTACTCTAGTCCAAGCTGATCTGGAATTCACTATGTAGTCTCAGGGTGGCCTCGAACTCACCGTGATCCTCCTACCTCTGCCTCCAGAGTGCTGGGATTAAAGGCGTGCGCCACCACGCCCAGCTTTGGATTTCTTATATCCACACTTTCATGGCCCCTCACACAGACTCTCAATTGTGAGAGGGACGCTCTATGTGCCTCACTAGCCTGTCTGTCTTAAGCTCAGCCCCACGTGACGACCTTGATAATCTTTCTTTGTGTGTGTGCACATTCAAGTACCTGCTTGACCTCTCACCTTTCTGCTACGAGCCAGTCCTCCACCTAGAAACTATTCTTACCTCCCACCTTCTCCCTCCTTCCCTCTCTTCCTCCCTTCCTCTTTCTTTCATTTGTTTTCTTTCTCTCTCTCTCTCTTTTGCATTTTGGTTTTTCAAGGTAGGGTCTCACTCTAGCCCAGGCTGACGTGGAATTCACTATGCAGTCTCAGGCTGGCCTTGAACTCACAGTCATCTTTCTACCTCTGCCTCCCAAGTGCTGGGATTAAAGGTGTGTGCCACCAGGCCTGGCCCTCTCTCTTTCTGTCTCTCTCTCATCCTCCCTCCCTCCCTCTCTCCAGCCACTCCTCCTCCTCACCCAGATATACTCTCTCAGATACACACACTTTCTTGAGAACTTCATATAGGGAACTCAGGAAATAATTCAAAGTTACCCCTCACCTACAGAGAACACCCTTCCTCCTCATGAGGTGGCAAATGGTGACCTTGGCAGCATCCAGGTATGCGTTCCCTTCCCCATGCTAATCTGTCCCAAATGCAAGCACTCTGAGTGCAGCCTGCCATCAAAGGATCCCCGGCAGCAAGCCTCCTGCTCTGCTTACCCTCCCTGTGGTCCAAAGGGAAAAGTAACCCAGTATTATCTTCCCCAGCTCCTCAGGAAAACAGATGTGTTTTGAATGCCAAATTGAAATGACAGGGTTAACATATAAAGATTCTGGGCTGTGTGCTTCTTCTTCCTTTGTTTGTACTGAGAGTTCACTGGCCAAGGTCACTTGATATCTTCCTCCAGATCTTGCCGGAATGTATACTTTATAACTCTCAGACTCTTGTGAGACCCAGCAGTGTGTAGAAGAGGCTTAAAAAAAAAATCCAAGTGGAAATAAGGTCTGCCTAAACCCTACAAGGGACAAAAGTGTTATAGTTTAACATGTAAACAGTTGTCCACATGCTTAGTTTGTTACATTATATCATAACTGTATTTTATTTTTGTTTTTGTTTCTCCCAGGTAGAGTCTCATTCTAGTCCAAACTGACCTGGAACTCACTCTGTAGTCCTAGACTGGCCTCAAATTTACAATGATCCTACTACCTCTGCCTACTGAGTGCTGGGATTAAAGGTGTGTGTCACCACGCATAACTGTAATTTGTATACAATTCATTCTCTCTGTCTCTCTCTTTGTTTTTTTCAAGGTAGGGTCTCACTCTAGCCCAGGCTGACCTGGAATTCACTATGTATTCTCAGGGTGGCCTCAAACTCACAGCAAACTCACTAACTCTGCCTCCCAAGTGCTGGGATTAAAGGCGTGCGCCACCACACCCAGGCTCTCTCTTTTATTTATTTATTTATTTATTTATTTATTTATTCATTCATTCATTCATCTTATTTTGGTTTTCTGTGGTAGGGTCTTGCTCTAGCTCAGGCTGACCTGAAATTCACTATGTAGTCTCAGGGTGGCCTCGAACTTAGGGCAACCCTCCTACCTCTGCTTCTCAAGTGCACCATCACGCCTGGCTTTTTTTTTTTTTTTTTTTTTTTGAGGTAGGGTCTCACTCTAGCCCAGGCTAACCTTGAACTCACAGTGATCCCTTTACCTCCAGAGTGCTGTGAATAAAGTCATGTACCACTACACTTGGCACAACTCTCCAGCCATTTCTCCAGCTCCCTATTATTATTTTATTTTTATTTATTTATTTGAGAGACAGAAAGTTGCAGGAAAAGAGAGAGAGAGAGAGAGAGAGAAAATGGGCATGCCAGGGCCTCCAGATACATGTACCACCTTGTGCATCTGGCTTATGTGGGTTCTGGGGATTCGAACCAAACTCCTTTGGCCTTGCAGGCAAACTCCTTAACTGCTAAGCCATCTCTCCAGCGCCCTATTATTTTTTTAAAGAGAGGCATTTTCCTTTATTTTTTTCTTTTTTAAAACTATTTTATTTTATTTTTTTATTTATTTGACAGAGAAAGAGGGAGAGAGAGAGAGAGAATGGGCACACCAGGGCCTCCAGCCAAAGAACTCCAGACTCATGCGCCCCCTTGTGCATCTGGCTAATGTGGGTCCTGGAGAATTGAACCAGGGTCTTTTGGCTTTGTAGGCAAACGCCTTAACCATTAAGCCATCCCTCCAGCCCTCTTTTTTTCTTTCTTTTGTTTGTTTGTTTTTTTCTCTTTTTTAAAAAATAGAAATTAGAATTTTTTCTCTTGCTGTTCTTGAGTTCCTTGTGCATTTATTTATTTATTTGAGAGAGAGAAAAAGAGAGAGAATGGGCATGCCAGGGCCTGTAGCCACTGCAAACGAATTCCAGACACACCCTCTTATGTATCTGGCTTACATGGGTCCTGGAGAATTGAACTGGGATCCTTTGGCTTTGCAGGCAAATGCCTTAACTGCTAAGCCATCTCTTCAGCTCTTCTTTTTTCTTTTAATATTCCATTTATTTGTTTAAGAGCAAATAGAGAAATAAAAATAGGGGGATGGTGGGCTGGAGAGATGGCTTAATGGTTAAGGTGCTTGCCTACAAAACCTAAGGACCTAGGTTTGATGCTCCAGGTCCCATGTAAGCCAGATGCACATTTTTTTTTCGAGGTAGGGTCTCACTCTAGCCCAGGCTAACCTGGAATTTATTCTGTATTCTCAGGGTGGCTTCGAACTCAAGGCATCCTCCTACCTCCGCCTCCCGAGTGCTGGGATTAAAGGCATGTGCCACCATGCCCAACTTAAAGGTGCTTACTTGTAAAGCAAGTCAGCCAGGGCTCAATTCCCCAGGACCCACATAAAGCCAGATGCACAAAGTGGCAAACGTGTCTGGAGTTCTTTGTAGTGGCCTCTTTCTCTGCCTGCCTGCCTTTCTTTCTTTCTTTCTTTCTTTCTTTCTTTCTTTCTTTCTTTCTTTCTTTCTCTTTCTTTTTGAAGTAGGGCCTCACTCTAGCCCAGGCTGACCTGGAATTCACTATGTAGTCTTAGGGTAGCCTTGAATTCATGGTGATCCTCCTACCTCTGCCTCCTGAGGGCTGGGATTAATGGTGTGCGTCACCACGCCCGACTTCTGCCTCTTTTTTTTTTTTTTTTTTGGTTTTTCGTAGTAGAGTCTCACTCTAGCTCAGGCTGACCTGGAATTCACTACATAGTCACAGGGTGGCCTTGACCTCACAGGGATCCTCCTACCTCTGCCTCCCGAGTATTGGGATTAAAGGCGTGCGCCACCACATCCAACTTTCTGCCTCTTTCTTAAATAAATAAATGCCTTCACTCTTATGAGTCTTTGCTAGGGTAAGATTGACAAATAGATTTCACTCCCATGCCTCCACGCAAGGGATTCGAGTGCCTACAAGTTTTAGTGGACACCGTCATTAAAGAGAGAGGCATTGCCTACTGAGACAAGAAGGACCTCAGTGGTGGTTACCACTGTCCTCTTTGGGGCCCTACAGTGTGCTAAAGGCCCACCTTTCATTTCATATCACTTGGGGAATAAGATCTCAAAATTAAGTATTATCTCTATGCTTTGTGGCAACTTAATCTTCTGAAAAGGTTAAAGGGGTCATCTAATCCTAAACTCACTCTTTTTGTTGTTGTTGTTGTTGTTGTTGGCAAAGTACCTTTAACTGCCGAGCCATATAACCAGCTCTGAACCCACTCTTTTTTTTTTTTAATTAAAAAAAATTTATTTATTAGAGCCAGGCGTGGTGGTGCTCGCCTTTAATCCCAGCACTCGGGAGGCAGAGGAAGGAGGATCACCTTGAATTCAAGGCCACCCTGAGACTCCATAGTGAATTCCAGGTCAGCCTGGGCTGGAGTGAGACCCTACCTCGAAAAAAACAAAAAACAAACAAACAAAAATTATTTATTAGAGACAGAGGGAGAGAAAAAGGGAGAGAGAATGGGTATGTCAGGGCCTCTAGCCACTGCAAACAAACTCTGGATGCATGCGCCACTTTGTGCATCTGGCTTACATGGGACCTGGAGGATTGAACCTGGGTCCTTAGGCTTTGCAGGCAAGTGCCTTAACTACTAAGCCATCTCTCCAACCCTCCCACTCTTTTTTTTTTGGTTTTTCGAGGTAGGGTCTCACTCTAGCCCAGGCTGACCTGGAATTCACTATGGAGTCTCAGGGTGGCCTCGAACTCAGGGCGATCCTCCTACCTCTGCCTCCCAAGTGCTGGGATTAAAGGCGTGCGCCACCACACCCGGCTCACCACTCTTTTTTTTTCAACTGCACTTTTAAGCTCTTGCATTACTCCCAACTCTACAATCCTTCATGGTAGACGCTCCCTTTCAGGCAGGCCTCTTGTTAGGTCCAGAGAACCACTGTCTGCCTCAGTATATCACTGGGACAGAGGATCACGGCTGTTGCTGAGTACCAAAGTAAATAAAGCCCCAAGCCTGGCTCACCTTTTTGGGTTCACGTCCATAAAGTAACCTGGGGGTGGGGTTATGTCTCTCTTAAAGCCCTCTGTGGTAATTTGAATGTGTGTCCCCCATAGACTCAGGAGTTTTTGTTAAAACTGAGTTTACAGAGCTGGAGGGATGGCTTAGTGGTTAAGGCATTTGCCCACAAAGCCAAAGGACCCAGGTTTGATTCCCCAGGACCCACATAAGCCAGATGCACAAGGTGGTGCATGCATCTGGAGTTCCTTTGCAGCAGCTGGAGGCCCTGGCATGCCTACTCTCTCCCTTCCTCTTTCTCTCTGTCAAATAAATAAATAAAATATTTTTAAAAATAGGGCTGGAGAGATGGGTTAGTGGTTAAGCGCTTACCTGTGAAGCCTAAGGACCCCTGTTCGAGGCTCAACTCCTCAGATGCACCAGGGGGCACACATGTCTGGAATTTGTTTGCAGTGGCAGGAGGCCCTGGAGCGCCCATTCTCTCTCCCTCTCTCTATCTGCTTCTTTCTCTCTCTCTGTCGCTCTCAAATAAATAAATAAAAATAAAAAATAAGGGCTGGAGTGATGGCTCAGTGGTTAAGCGCTTGCCTGTGAAGCCTAAGGACCCCAGTTCGAGGCTTGATTCCCCAGGACCCACGTAAGCCAGATGCACAAGGGGGCGCACGCATCTGGAGTTCGTTTGCAGTGGCTGGAGGCCCTGGCATGTCCATTCTATCTCTCTCTCTCTCTCTCTTTCTCTCTCTGTCTGTTGCTCTCAAATAAATAAAAATTTAAAAAAAAAAAATAAAAATAAAATTGAGTTTACAGTTTCAGTTCCGAGCAGGCAGTCTCCTGCTACAGGGGGCATGTCACTAGGGTGGATCTGAATTCCAGCCCAAGGCTTACGCAGAGAAGTTCTGAGCTCTGGTGGGTTTGTGTGTGCTGGGGTTGGTGCTGCTGGCTGCTTGGTGGTTTCCCTCTGCTTAGAGCTATGAAAGTGAGCCAGCTTCTCCCGCCATTGATGGAACTTCCCTGGATCTGTCAGCCTGGAATAAATCCTGTTCCTCCTATAGCCTGTGTCTGGCTGGATGCTCATCCCAGCATCACGGAGCTGTCTACTACACCTTCCACAGCATAAAAGGTCGTTCAACGCTATTTGGATCAGACCCCAGCAAGCCCTGCACACATCTCCAATTGCAGTCGAGTTACAAGACCTGCCATCGCGGGCTCATCTCTCTGTTTAAGACCTCCACCTCCAGAAGCTCAAACTGCCTAGTCCTGTGAGATGCCTGGGGCTCTCTGACTCCTCCTCCAGTAAGACCCAGCCCCCAACCCAGTTTGAGAAATGCTCATCGTAGCCTGTTCCCCCAGGGAGATGTCTTAAACTATTCCTGAACTATTCCTTTAAGCTCAGGTAGTATTTTCTCAGGGATAGCAACCATGACCATGGACGACTATGCCTGCCTCCCACCACCGAGCACCTTGTGGTCCCTGGCCTCCGGTGACAGCCACTCCATCCCTTCTTCAGTGTCCTTCCAGCCTTTTATGCCCTGCAGTGCCAAAACCCTATGGCAGATCAGCAATGCCATTCCAGACTCCTTGAGAACTCTACTCAGCTCTGGTGCAGCTCCAGATCATCTGTTTTCTTCCTTTCTTCCTTCCTTTCTTTCTTTCTTTCTTTCTTTCTTTCTTTCTTTCTTTCTTTCTTTCTTTCTTTCTTTCTTTCTTTCTGAGCAACAGACAGAGAGAGAAAGAGGCAGATAGAGAGAAAGAGAAAATGGGCATACCAGGGCCTCCAGCCACTGCAAACGAACTCCAAATGAATGCACCACCTTGTACATCTGGCTTACGTGAGTCCTGGGGAATCAAACCTGGGTCCTTAGGCTTCATGGGCAAGTGCTTAACCACTAAGTCATCTCAACAGCCCCTCAGCTCTGTTTTTTATTTTTTTATTTTTTATCGATGATTTGACCTTGCTGAGCTGTAAGAAGGGGATGTGGACTCTGCTGTGGTCAGCAGGCTTTAACCACTGAGCAATTTCCCCAACCCGTGGACTCTGTTCTGGGATGACGGCTGTGCTAAACTTTTCTGACCTCAGAAGAAGGCCCGTGCTGGGTCAGAAAGAGTTAATTTTCACGAGGCCTGGCTACAGTCTATCTTAGGGCATCATGACACCACTGTAGAGAAGTCCACTCTTTAATGAGCTGACTCAGACCATCAGGTTGACCTTTGCTGACCCATGCCACATTGCACAAATAACCAGGCCCAAGAATAAACAACTCCCATTGTAAAACAGTCCTCAGCCAACACTATTGCCTAACCATCCAGATTTGAGCTCCACACAGATGTTCCGCCGTAGGACGTGAACAGCCAGGGCACTGTGACATGAACCCCGCCTGCATGTCAGTGTGGACCCCTCTTCCCGTGAAGCAGCCTCTCGGGATGTCTGCGCCGTTTCTCTCTGCGCCCTGCTCCGTCGCTGTGCTGCGGTGCGCCTGATGACAGCTGTGCTTCGGCTCTTGTCGTGAATCCTTTGACAGCTGCACTGCACTGTGCTCCCTGGTACGGCACCCAGCGTTCCATAGCTGCTCGGGACTTTTCTTTATTTTTTTATTGACAATTTCCATGATTGTAAACAATATCCCATGGTCATCCCCTCCCTCCCCCACTTTCCCCTTTGAAACTCCATTCTCCATCATAGCCCCTCCCCCTCTCAATCAGTCTCTCTTTTATTTTGATGTCATCATCTTTTCATCCTATTATGATGGTCTTGTGTAGGTAGTGTCAGGCACTGTGAGGTCATGGATATCCAGGCCATTTTGTGTCTGAAGGAGCACGTTATAAGGAGTCCTACCCTTCCTTTGGCTCTTACATTCTTTCCGCCACCTCTTCTGCAATGGGCCCTGAGCCATGGAAGGTGTGATAGAGATGTTTCAGTGCTGACCACTCCTCTGTCACTTCTTCTCAGCACCATGATGCCTTCTGAGTTATCCCAGGGTCACTGCCATCTGAAAAGAGAAGCTTCTCTAACCAAAAGTGAGAGTAGCATTAATATATGGGTATGACCATTAGTGCTTACTGGGCAGTTTGGTGAGCATAGTATATACATTTAGCCTGACAGCAGCAGATGTTACACCCCTAGGGCTCATGACTACCCCTGTTGTAGGTTTTCAGTGTCAGGGATGTATTCCCTCCCATGGAGTGGGCCTCCAGTCCAATTAGAAGGTGGTTTTTCCCCCATAGCAGATGTGCCAGCATGGGACTTTTCTTTTTTTTCTTTTTTTGGTTTTTCAAGGTAGGGTCTCACTCTAGCTCAGGCTGACCTGGAATTCACTATGTAGTCTCAGGATGGACTCAAACTCACAGCAATTCTCTTACCTCTGCCTCCCAAATGCTGGGATTAAAGGCGTGCGCCATCACGCCCTGCTAAGCATGGGACTTTTTAAAGATAAGTTTATTAAAGCATTTCAAGAGGGGAACTACAGAGCTGGGGAGATGGCTCAGTAGCTAAAGGTGCTTGCTTGCAAAGCTGATGGCCCATGTTCAATTCCCTAGTATCCACGTAAAGCCAGATGCAAAGCAGCACATGCAAATGTGACCCAAACTGGCCTCCACACATAGGCTGTGACACACACACACAAAATAAATAAAAATTGAGGCTGGAGAGATGGCTCAAAAGTTAAGGCACTTGCCTGCAAAGCATAACAACCTGAATTCAATTCCCTAGTACCCATGTAAAGCCAGATGCACAAGGTGGCGCGGGCATCTGGAGTTCGTTTGCAGTGGCAAGAGGCCCTGGTGTGCCCATTCTCTTTCTGTGCTTGCAAATATGTAGATAAATATTTAAAAATATAAAAAACAGCCGGGTGTGGTGGTGATGCCTTTAATCCCAGCACTAGGGAAGCAGTGGTAGGAGGATCACTGTGAGTTCAAGGCCACCCTGAGACTACATAGGGAATTCCAGGTCAGCCTGAGCTACAGAGAGGCTCTACTTTAAAAAACTGCAATAAATAAATAAATAAATAAATAAATAAATAAATAATTTTTTAAAAAGAGAGGGTAACAATTCAGTGATCCCTTCGTGCAGGTCTCCCTAAGGAGGTTCCTTGGGGACCTACAGGAAGCTGTGCCCCATTCCTCTTAACTACTGAGTGGCTGCTCACTGATAAGCCAGGAAGGAGATCCTTGGGATGAGAAGAGGAATCCAATTTCAGCTGCCAGTACAGCTTCCCAAGCTGGTGACTAGCCTTTCGGCTATGCAGGAAAACACTCAAGACTGATGGGTTGTCCCTGAAGGACGAGGAGGAGGGCATGCGAGAGACCCCACCCTCTGGGTAGCTCTTCTCTTTTTCCTAGGTTCTTGCAGGGAGTGCCGACTGCTGGCAAGGCCGTTTCTCTGTAGTGGCCTCAAGTCGCATCTCTGAAGAGCAGTGTTTTTCTCGGACCGAAGTATTTGCCTGGCTATTGCTGGGTCCTGTCACACAGAGTGATGCTCCAACCAGCTGTCTGTTAAAGTGGACTCTTTTCTCTTCAAGTGTCTTTTTGGGGATTATTGTTTTTTTTTTTTTAATATTTTCATGGCCGGGCGTGGTGGCGCACGCCTTTAATCCTGGCACCCAGGAGGAAGAGGTAGGAGGATCGCCGAGAGTTTGAGGCCACCCTGAGACTACATGGTTAATTCCAGGTCAGCCTGGACCAGAGTGAGACCCTACCTCGAAAAACCAAAAACCAAAACAAAACAAAAAATTCATTTATTTATTTGAGAGCGAGAAAGGAGAGAGAGAGAGAATGAGAATGCCAGGACCTCCAGCCACTGTAAACGAACTCCAGATATATGTGCCCCCCGTGCATGTGGCTTATGTGGGTCCTGGAGAGTCGAACCGGGATCCTCTGGCTTTACAGGCAAATGCCTTAATGGCTAAGCCATTATATATATGTTGTGGCTAGTCTTTCTTGGAAGGAACCACACCACCTTGCTAGATGGTAGATGGGTCAGGGGCAATCAACACATCATGCCCATTGTCTCTGGGTGCCAGTAAGAAAAGGCTTTTTTTATTTTTAAATTAAATTTATTTTTATTTATTTACCAGCAACAGAGAGAGGGAGAGAGAATGAGTGCACCAGGGCCTCCAGCCACTGCAAACAAACTCGACGCATGCACCACAATGTGCATCTGGCTTACGTGGGACCTGGAGAATTTAACCTGGGTCCTTAGGCTTCACAAGCAAGCACCTTAACCGCTAGGCCATTTCTCCAGCCCAGAAAAGGCTTCCCCACCCTTTTCTTTGACAATCAGACTTAGCCAGAACTGTCCAGCTCAGCCCCGCCCAAACCAGTTGGCACCAGGGGCTAGGAATGAGGGAAGGACCCCAGGATCAGAGCAAGGGCAGATTGAGGGGTCAAGGGACAGCACAGCTTGGGTTTCAGTACTGGGGGGAAACACAGCAGTTTGGACACTCACTGAGACCTCACAGATCTCGGTCTGTCCACCTTGCCGGCCCCTGCTGGAGCCCCAGCAGCTGGTGCTCTGTGGGTGTGAACATGTGGCTCTGATGAAGGCTGGATCTGGGGATGACTAGGACCTTGGTATGTATCTATAAAGGGCCTTGAATGAAAAGCAACCAGTGCTCTACCCAGCCCCCAAGGACTCCTCTCTTCTAATGACTAGTCATGACTCTCCGGTTTAGCAAGACTTCAAAGGACCTGATCAAAGAAAGCACTTAATGTTAAATGAGACAGCATACTTTGTACTGTAAAGCTTGACATGAAAAATGGCCACATTCAGGGCTCTGGCAACCCAAGGCTGGGTAAAGGACAATGGAGGAGTGAGTGGTAACTGCAGGGTAGCCCTTCATCTTTCCTTCCTTCCTTTCTCCTTCCTTCCTTCTTTCTTATTTTTTAGGTTTTTTGAAGTAGGGTCTCACTCTAGCTCAAGCTGACTTGGAATTCACTCTGTAGTCCCAGGCTAATGTCAAACTCACAAGTAATCCTCCTACCTCTGCCTCCCAAGTGCTGGGATTAAAGGCATGTGATACCATGCCTGGCTTTCTTTTAATTTTTTCCTTGTCATTTAAAAACCTTGGAAAACTTTATGCTAAATTTCTGACATTGGAAAATGGTTTTCAACGGGCTGGAGAGAAGGCTTAATGCTTAAGGCGTTTGCCTGCAAAGCCAAAGAACTTTGGTTTGATTCCCCAGGACCCACATAAGCCATATGCACAAGGTGGTGCATGCCTCTGGAGCTCGTTTGGAGGTCCTGGTACACCCATTCTTTCAACCTCTCTGAAATAAATAAATGAATAAAATAAAAATAATAGAAAATTGTTTTCAAGCCGAGTGTGGTGGCACACGCCTTTAATCCCAGCACTCAGAAGGCAGAGGTAGGAGAATCATTATGACTTCAAGGCCACCCTGAGACTACATAGTGAATTCTAGGTCAGCCTGGGCTAGAGTGGGACCCTATCTAAAAAAAAAAAAATTTTTTTTTTTCCTTTTGGCCACAAGTTCCAGGCCAGCCAAGAATACACAGGGAGACCTTGTCTCCAAATAACAAAAGCAGAACAAGAAAGAAAAAAATGGAGCTGGGCGTGGTGGCCCATGCCTTTAATCCCAGCACTCGGAAAACAGAGGTAGCAGGATTACTGTGAGTTCGAGGTCACCCTGAGACTACACAGTGAATTCTAGGTCAGCTTGAACTACAGTGAGATCCTACCTTGAAAAACAAAACAAAAAAGGTTTCCGAGTGCTTAGATCATTGGGCAATCAGAAACTGCCAGAGCTCCTCTTCCTGACCTCTGCTACAGTAACTTATCGCTTGAGACCTCTCTGGGGCAGTGACTTGGGCTCACTGGACTGTCCAGTGCCTGCCTTCCGTAGCCACAAGGTCTGGGTCAGACAGCCACACACGACGCTGTTTCCTCGTGTATAAAATGTGGAGAGTAAATCCTGACCATCTCACAAGAAATCTATAGAAAAGTGCTTACTTTGGGGTTTTACACACAGCTCTCTCTTAGCCCCTGAGTTCTGGGTTAGGATGTTATATTTGTGGCATTTTCTGAAACACTCCCCCAACCCATCCAACTTAATGAAGCAAATAAAAGGTAGCATTAAAAAAATCACTGTATTCAAAATTAATCATAAACTTTAGGGTAAATAAGCTTTATAACAAAAGTACATAAGCAAAAATAAATAATTTACAGCAACCCACTGACCCAGTTTTCAGAGTAAATCCATTTCCAATTACAGTGCTGAGAGCCCAGGCATTAACTTGTGGTGAAATATTTATAGTTCATTTTTTAAAAACCAGTAAGAAAAAACATCACTGAATAAAATCTTTAACAAAAATCCAAGCAGTTTTTTTTTTTTTCTTTTCAAGGTAGGGTCTCACTGTAGCTCAGGCTGACCTGGAATTCACTCTGTAGTCTCAGGGTAGCCTTGAACTCACAGCAATCCTCCTACCTCTGCCTCCCAAGTGCTGGGACTAAAGGCGTGCGCCACCACGCCCGGCCTGTTTTTGAGTGAGCCAGGGTCTCACCCTGTAGCCCAGGTTGGCCTGGAATTCAGTACACGGCTCATAACCCAGGCTGGTCTCAAACTTGCAGCAATTCCTGCCTCAGCCTCCCAAGTGCTAGGATTACAGGTGTGAGTCACCATGCCCAGCTTCAAATCCCGGATCTAAAGCTGAATTTTAAATACCCAAACTTTGTAGCTTTATACATAATTCAATGTAAAATTAATATAATCAGCATTTCAGCTTGAAGAATTGGCATGTAACCAGGATGGGAAATGAAACGAGATGTCTTCAAACCTTGAAATGCGAGAAGAAACGGACCAGTGTATGGACAGTAGAACAAGACCGCAGTCTCCTAAGCGGGAGGCGAGCTGAAGGCTTCACACCCTTTATTGTCTATGATGGCTTTTGGAATTACGATGTTTGACATGTAGAACCTGTGACATTTTAGATACAGCCTTTATTTATTTATTTATTTTTCACAGTAAGTTAAAAGCCCATCAGACTGCTCAGATTTCATGGTGCTTGCAGGTAGATTCGAGGAGTCTGCAATCTGATGAAGAGTGACATGAACGTTTACTGCAGTGCCCTAGTTTCATACTTCCTTGTACACAATGAATCACGTTGGGAATTTATTCCAGGGGCTATATACACAAGTGTCAAAAAGAAAATGTTCGCCACTCTTGCATAAAAAGGTGTACAGTGTATCAGGAACGGAACTTCTGGTTTGCCGGCCCAGGCTCCAGGGGCTTCTGCTGCGGGAGGACAGGAGGCTCCCTCCGCCCGTTTCACAGCGCCACAGTTCTGACATTAGTCATCCAGTCCTGGCGTTTCTCCTTGCTGGATTCTAGATGCTATCCTGATGGCTTCTTCCAGCGATGGCTGCTCTCCTAGCTGCAACAGGGACATACACCATCAAACACTACAATCCAAAGCCAGTCAAGATAATGAAAGCCCAAGAAATGTTATATGACAGAAGTGAAATTTCTCTCTGTATAAATCCAACCAGTGCTTGCCATTTTCCTTAGTGAGCAAACTCATGAAGAAGCTGCTCTGCCTGTGCAGAGGCGGCGTGCGCGGAATGGCTGGGATTTTAGAATACCTGCCCAGGGGCTGGAAAGATGGCTCAGCGGTTAAGGTGCTTGCCTGAAAAGTCTGATGACCTGGGCCAATTCCCCAGTACCCACATAAAGCCAGATGCACAAAGTAGTGCATGTGCCTGGAGTTTGCTTGCCGAATCGAGATGCCCTAGCACACCCATTGTCTTTCTCTTTCTGTTTGCAAATAAATAAAATCAGTAAAACATTTAAAAGAATATCTGCTTGGATCCAGTGGCTCTCCATAGAATGCTCCTTCCAGGACTTCTTATATTACTTAGAAATGGGGCTATGTAGGCATTCTCAGGAGTTACCGAGGGTCTGTATTTACAGTAAGCTAGCTCTGATATGCTTTATAGAATTCTGCTTAGATAGACTTTTATTTAGACAGTGAAGAGAGCTGGCTGGGTGCATATAGGGATACATGACTGATAACTTGTTTCTTGCTGTAAGTTCCTCAAGAATATGGAAGGTAGAGCTAGCGAGATGGGTCAGTGGTTAAGGCACTTGCCTGCAAAGCCTAAAGAACAGGGTTTGATTCCCCAGTACCCACATAAAGCCAGATGCACATAGTGGCACATGCATCTGGAATTTGTCTGCAGATGCTACAGGCCCTGATGCACCCATTCTCTCTATCTCCTCTCTCTGCTTGCAAATAAAAAGCAATAATTAAAAAGCTGGGTGTGGTGGTACTCGCCTTTAATCCCAGCACTTGGGAGGCAGAGGTAGGAGGACTGCTGAGTGTTCAAGGCCACCCTGAGACTACATAGTGAATTCCAGGTCAGCCTGGGCTAGAGTGAGACCCTACGTCAAAAAAACAAAATGAAAGGGCTGGACAGGTGGCTTAGCAGTTAAGGCGCATGCAAAGCCTACGGACCCAGGCTCGTTTTTTTAAAATTTAGTATTTTATTTTTATTTATTTATTTGACAGAGAAAGAGGGAGAGACAGAGAATATGGGCATGCCAGGGCTTCCAGCCACTGCAAACGAACTCCAGACGTGTGTGCCCCCTCGTGCATCTGGCTAACGTGGGTCCTGGGGAATCGAACCTGGGTCCTTTGGCTTTGCAGGCAAATGCCTTAACCGCTAAGCCATCCCTCCAGCCCCAGAGTCATATTTTGGTGCTGGCTCAAACATTTTAAAATGAGAGAAGCATGCAGCTGGCAACTAGTTTAAATCCAAAAAAACAGAAAGCCAAGAGCTCCAGGCTCGATTTTCCACGTCCCACGTAAGCCAGATGCACATAGTGGCGTGTGCATCTGAAGTTCATTTGCAGTGGCTAGAGGCCATGGAGTGCCCAATCTCTCTCTCTCCCTCTCTCTGTCTCTAATAAATAAATAAAAATATTGGGAGGCAGAGGCAGGAGGATCGCCGAGAGTTCGAGGCCACCCTGAGACTACATAGTTAATTCCAGGTCAGCCTGGACCAGAGTGAGACCCTACCTCGAAAAACCAAAAAAAAAAAAAAAAAAAAGAAAAATAAATCTTTAAAAATTGAAAAAAGAAAAGAATATGGAAGGTAGTAAAGATGCTCAACCTGAGATGACCACAAATACAAGTGCCTTAAAGTAAGCTAGGGACTGCTGCCGGCTTGCCCATGCACTCACCTGAACTGCAATCTGGGTGCCATTGGATGTTGCCACTAAGGTCAGAGGTCTGGTCTCCGTGGTTACCAAGTGATGGCTATGCTGCTGGCGCCCCATTTCTGATGAGGCAGTATGGAATGCTGCCAGATCTTGAGCCACAATGGCAACCTTAAGGAAAGCAAAATAAAGAAAACACACATGAGAAACTAAATCTATGATTCAAATAGGTTAAAATCCACTTTATGTGAGAGACCATAGACTTGTAGACCTATGCTGGACAGGACCTAATATATTATCTATCCTGGACTCTTTTATAGAAGAAAGTTAAGGTCAAGAGAGAAGGGTTTATCTATGATCATGAAGTGAGCCAATGGAAAAAATAGGATACAGGATAACGGACAAGTGGATCTGCTATGTCATGCTGCCTTGGCCAGGGCAATGTGGCTATGTGAAGGTTCTTTTGCCCCAAGTGCCTGCTTAGTAAGTTATACATGCCAGTTGATTCCTGAATGTAGAAAGCAGATTATTTTGGCCAGGCATGGTGGCACATGCCTTAATCCCAGCTCTTGGGAGGCAGAGGTAGGAAGATCACTGTGAGTTCAAGGTCACCCTGAGACTACACAGTGAATTCCAGGTCAGCCTGGACTATAATGAGACCTTTCCTTAAGAAAAACAAAACAAAACAAGAACAAAACAAAACAAAAAAGGACTATTTTCTCCTGTCTACTTATTGTATTTAAAATTAGATGTCTGATATGCAGGGAATGAAGAGATGGCTCAGCAGTTAAAGGTGCTTGCTTGCAAAGCCTAAACGGCCTGGGTCTGGGTCCCCTTCCCCAATACCCATGTAAAGCCAGATGGACAAAGTGGTACATTCATCGGGAGTTCATTTGCAGTAGCAGAAGGCACTGGTGAGCCCATTCTCATATTCACTCTCTCTCTCTCTCCTTGAAAATGAATAAATAAAATATTTCAAAATTCAGCCGAGCGTGGTGGTGCACGCACGCCTTTAATCCCAGCACTCAGGAGGCAGAGGTAGGAGGATCACCATGAGTTCGAGCCACCCTGAGACTACATAGTGAATTCCAGATCAGCCTGGACTAGAGTGAAACCCTACCTCAAAAAAACAAAAAAAGGGCTGGAGAGATGGCTTAGCAGTTAAGGCATTTACCTGCCAAAGCCAAAGGATCCCGGTTCGATTCTCCCATACCCACGTAAACCAGATACATAAGGGGGTGCATGCATCTAGAGTTCGTTTGCAGTGGCTGGAGGTGCTGGTACAACCATTCTCTTTCTCTCTCTGTCTCTTTCTCTCTTTCTCTCTCTCAAATTAATAAATAAACCCCAAAAAATTGAAATTAGATGTCGTTTTAGTTGGGGAGAACTGACAAATAGCAACAGCTCTTTTACGCTCACCTCCCACCTTCACCAAGCTGTTGTGGCTGACACCACAATGAAAGCTTTAAAAAATGTATTTAAGAAGCCAGGCATGGTGGATCACACAGGAAGATCACCAGGGGTTCAAGGCTACATAGTAAATTCCAGACCAGCCTGGTGATCATGTCTCAAAAAACAAGGGGAACTGGGCATGGTGACACAACCTTTAATCCCAGCACATGGGAGGCAGAGGTAGGAGGATCATCATGAGTTTGAGGCCAGCCTGAGACTACATAATGACTTCTAGGTCAGACTAGGTTAGAGTGAGACCCCACCTAGAAAAAATAAAAACAAAAAAATTAAAAAAAAAACAAAAAAACCAGAAAACAAACAACAACAGGGAATCCGGGCATGATGGTGCTAACCTCTAATCCCTGCATTCAGGAAGCAGCACCGCCAAGATTTTGAGGCCAGCCTGAACCTGCATAGTGAGTTCCGGTCAGCCTGAACTACAGCAAGACCTTACCTCAAAAAAACAAAAGTTGAAAAGAAAAAAACCCCTAGGGGAACTGGGCAGATTTCTCAGTGGTCAGTGCTTGCAAAGCCTGACAGCTCAGGTTCAATTCTCCAGTTCCTACATAAAGTGGTGCATGCATATGGAGTTCTTTTGCAGTGGCAAGAGGCCCCAGTGTACCCATTCTCTCTCTTTCACTGCAAATAAATAAATAAAATATTTTAAAAAATATTTTGTTTAGATGGCCCAGTGGTTAAAAGTGTTTGCTTGCAAAGCCTGCCAGCCCAGATTTAATTCTCCAGCCACCTACATAAAGACTGAGGAAAAGATGACAGAAGCATCTAGTGTTCAATTTGCAGTGGCGAGGGACCCTGGCACGTCCCACACACAACACACACACACGCAAATAAATAATCAAATTTTGTTGCTGTTGCTATTGTGTTTAAAGGTAGGGTCTCACTCTAGCCCAGGCTGTCCTAGAATTCACTCTGTAGTCTCAGGGTGGCCTCAAACTCACAGCAAACCTCCTACCTCTGCCTCCCGAGTGCTGGGATTAAAGGTATGTGCCACTGGACTGAAGAGATGGCTTAGTGGTTAAGGCACTTGCTATAAAGCCTAATGACCCATGTTCTACTCTCCAGATCCCATGTTAGCCAGACACACAAAGGTGAGACAAGCGCCTGGAGGTCGACTGTAGTGGCTGAGGCCCTGGTGTGTCAATTCTCTCTGTCCTCTCTGTCTCTCTCGCTCTCTCTAAAATAAAGTAAGAGCTGGGCACGGTGGTGCACACATTTAATCCTGGCACTTGGGAGGCAGAGGTAGAAGGATCGCCATGAGTTCAGGGCCACCCTGAGACTACATAGTGAATTCGAGATCAGCCTGGGCTAGAGCAAGACCGTACCTTGAAAAACCAAAAATATATAAATAAATAAAATGTTTAAAAAAAAATAAAGGTATGGTCCACTACACCTGGCTAAAGTAAACTTTTTTGTTGTTGTTTTGTTTTTCGAGGTAGGGTCTCACTCTAGTCCAGGCTGACCTGGAATTCACTCTGTATTCTCAGGGTGGCCTTGAACTCATGGCGATCCTCCTATCTCTGTCTCTCTCTTTTTTTTTTTTTTGGTTTTTCGAGGTAGGGTCTCACTCTGGTCCAGGCTGACCTGAAATTAACTATGTAGTCTCAGGGTGGCCTTGAACTCACAATGATCCTCCTACCTCTGCCTCCCGAGTGCTGGGATTAAAAGTGTGTGCCACCACGCCCGGCTTAAAGTAAACTTTTTGACAATGAATGTATTTCCTAAGTATATAATGACGGTGATGACAGGAAGAGCTACCATTAACAAACACTTAGTACTACAGTTTACATGCACGGTCTCATTTAATCTGTGTATCACCTTATACAGTGCAGATATAATCACTCCTAGTTTGCTGGTGAAGAAGACCAAACATTGAGGGCTAAAGAAGTAAAAATAGAAGCTGGGGGTCAGCCTGAGCTGGAGTGAAACCCTACCTCAGAAAAAAAAAAAGAAAGAAAGAAAAATAGGATTGAGGTCTTAAGAGATAGCTCAGCAGTTGAAGGCGCTTGCTTGCAAAGCCCATGGGCCTGGGTTTGATTTCCTCAGTACCCAAGCAAAGTCAGATGCACAACATGGCCATGGATCTGCAGTTCACTTGTAGTGGCAAGAGGCCATACCGCATCCATATTCTTTCTCTTAAATAAGTAAAAAGAAAAAAAGAAAAAAAGAAACTCAGCTAGAAGCTTATGTGTGTAAAAGGGGAGCACCATATGGTGTATCTGCATGATAGTTTTGACACTGACACGCGTATTGACTGATACAGTAGACACAAGTGATTACCTGCTGCCCTTCCGTGCCCTCGGCAGTGACCATAGCGACAGAGTGTGTTCCTGCTGAGGATATGACTGCGTCCTGAGTAGGGACTGTGATGGGCGTGCCATCCTGCGTCACCATTGTGATGGTATTGCCAATGGCCTGCATGTCAGCTTGCGATATGTTGACCTGCAATACAGTACAGTTACAAATCACTCAACATTTCTCAATACATATGGCAACCTTATTTATTTATTTACTTTTGAGGTAGGGTCTCACTCTAGCCCAGGCTGACCTGGAATTCACTATGTTGTCTCAGGCTGGCCTCAAACTCACAGTGATCCTCCTACCTCTGCCTCCTGAGTGCTGGGAGGCATACATGCTTTGTCAATCTTTTTATTTTTTATTTTTTAGCTAAAACCTATATTTTGAAGTCTAATGTAATGTTTAACAATCTACAGTTAATCAAACACTAATTTAGGTAGCTTATTCAAATGGATTTCGCAGATGTACTGGTGATGGAAACCCATTACTCAACCACTGAGCACACTGTCAGCCTTTCCCCTCCTTTTCCATCAGGGTTCTCACAAACTGCCTGCCAAGGGTGGCTAATTACAGGCCCGAGTCCATATACTTGGTTTCATCAAGTTAGTTTGGGCTGGAGAGGTGGCTTAAACATTAAGGTGCTTGCCGGCAAAGCCAAGGGACCTAGGTTCGATTCCCCAGTACTCACGTAAAGCCAGACGCACAAGGCGGTGAATGCATCTGGAGTGAGTTTGCAGACCTAAAGGCCCTGGCACCTCCATTCTCCATGTGCCTCTTTCTTTTCTGTTTCAAATACGTGTATGCATCTCCAAGTCCAGGCCAGCTCCTGTCAACTCCAACTGCCAACCTGATCGCACATCCCACAGTCGGGCGGTGGACATGTTGTAGAAGGGAAAAGCGTGCGGATACGTGGGCGACGTGGCTCGCGGTTAAAGGGACCGCCCAGAGCGGGCCAAGCGGCCCCAGTCACGCGTGAGCATGATACTGTGGCACTGCAGCTTGACCCCCGTGGCCACGTGCAGGCACGGCGGGGGCTCAAAGGCACCGCAAATCTTTCCGTGTTTTGAGAAATGAGTTACTGGGCTGGAGATATGGCTCCATGGTTGAAGGTGCTTGCTTGTAAAGCTTGCTGGCTTAGGTTCAATTCCCCAGTACTCATGCAAAGACAGATGACCAAGTAGTGCATGGGTCTGGAGTTTGCAGTGGCAAAAGCCTTAGCACATGCCCATTCTCTCTCTCTCTCAAATAAATAGAAACTTACAAAAGTACTTACTGAGCTGGGTGTGGTGGCACGTGCCTTTAAATCCCAGCACTTGGGAGGCAGAGGTAGGAGGATCGTTGTGAATTTGAGGCCATCTTTGAGACTATATAGTAAATTCCAGGTCAGCCTGAGCTACGAGACCCTGCCTCAAAAAAACAAAAAGCAAAACAAAACAAAAAGACCAAAGGGGGAGGGGGGCGTAGAGATGGCTTAGTGGTTAGGGCACTTGCCTGCAAAGCCGAAAGGACCCATGTCAGCCAGATACACAAGGTGGCACATGTGTCTGGAGTTCGTTTGCAGCAACTGAAGGCCCTGGCATGCTCAGAAAAGCCACACTACATGCAGTTCAATGGGAGAGAGAGAAATCACCAGAGAAGATACTCAACACTGGACACTGCAAGCCTTGTATTTGGCCAGCCAGGCCAAATGAGCCAACAGGTGCCATAGTGGCGTGTTTGTTATGAGGGGAACCAACTGCCCTCTAACTTGACTGGAGGCCACTCCATGGAGGGAATACATCCCTGATTCTGAAAACCTACAACACGGGTAGTCATGAGCCCTAGGGGTGTAACACCTGTTGGTGTCTGGCCAAATATATATAGTATGCTGGCCAAACTGCCCAGTAAGCACTTCTCTTAATGTTCATACCCATATGTTAATGCTACTCTCACTTTTGGTTAGAGGACCTTCTCTTTTCAGATAGCAATAACCTCAGAAGGCACCATGATGTTGAGGAGGAGTGCTCAGTACTGCAATATCTCTATCACATCTTCCAAGTCTCAGGGTCCATTGTGGAAGAGGTGACAGAAAGAATGTAAGAGCCAAAGGAAGGGTAGGACTCCTTACAACGTGCTCCTCCAGACAAAATGGCCTAGATATCCATGTTCTCACAGTGCTTGACACTACCTACACAAGACATCTTATGATCTTAGAAAAGATCATGACATCAAAATAAAAGAGAGACTGATTGAGAGGGGGAGGGGATATGATGGAGAGTGGAGTTTCAAAAGGGCAGTGGGGAGAGGAGGGAATTACCATGGGATATTGTCTACAATTATGGAAGTTGTCAGTAAGAAAAAAAGATGACATCACAGCTCATGTGTGTTTTTACCAGGTACTCAGACAACTTGAGTTAACACTTAAAAACGAAATCAGGGCTGGAGAGATGACTCAGCCGTTAAGGCACATGCCTGCAAAGCCAAAGGATCCCGGTTCAATTCTCCAGGCCCCACGTAAGCCACATGCACAAGGGGCACATGCATCTGGAGTTTGTTTGCAGTGGCTGGAGGCTCTGGCATGCCCATTCTCTCTCTCTCTCAAATAAATAAATAAAATATATTTTTTAAAAAATGAAGAGCCAAGTGTGGTAGCGCACGCCTTTAATCCCAGCACTCAGGAGGCAGAGGTAGGAGGATCACAGTGAGTTCGAGCCCACCCTGAGACTACAGAGTGAATTCCAGGTCAGCCTGAGCTACAGTGAGACCCTACCTCGAAAAACCAAAAAAGAAATTAAATAAATAAATAAAATGAAATCAAAGCTGGATTATTTTAGGCTGGTGACATCTACAAAAACAAACAACAAATTGGCTACCAGAGAACAGATACTACACTGTTCTTTCCCTGAAGGGAAATCCAGGTACCTAACTGTTCTATTAACTCTGTGAAACAGCATGAGTGATGCCCATGGTTCCTGGTGAGGAGAATGCCTAGATTTGAAAATTTTACAGCTTTTTCAGTGATTTCGTTCCCAGGACCTTTGCAAAATTTCATCATGTCCTCTTTGCCTTAGCCAAGGCTCTGCCATTCCTCGTCCTCATTCCCAGATCTAAGCAGCCTCGGAATCCAATCCCTTCTTGTGTTTCATACACACCCATTACTTTTTCCTTTACGTATTTATTATTTGAGGGGGAGGAAGAAAATGGTCATGCCAGGGCCTCCAGCCATTGCAAACAAACTCCAGACGCATGTGCTACCTTGCACAACAGTCTTATGTGGGTCCTAGGGAATCAACCTGGGTCCTCTGGCTTTGCAGACAAGCCCCTTAACAGCTAAGTCATCTTTCCAGTCCACTTTTCATTTTTTGTTTCTTTTTCTGCTTTCAAGGTAGGGTCTTGCTCTAGCCCAGGCTGACCTGGAATTCACTATGTAGTCTCAGGGTGCCCTCGAACTGATGGTGATTCTCCTACCCTTTGCCTCCCCAGTGCTGGGACTAACTATGTACCTGCATCCCAGGATCTCCTGCCACTGCAAATGAAATGCCAGATGCCTGCACTACTTTGTGCCTGGCTTTGTGTGAGTACTGGGGAATTGAACTCAGACTGGCAGTCTTTGCAAGCAAGCACTTTTAACTGCTGAGTGACCTCCCCAGCCCCAAATCCATTACTCTTTTTTGTTTATTTGTTGTTTTGTTTTTCAAGGTAAGGAATTCACTTTGTAGTCTCAGGGTGGCCTTGAACCAAATCCATTACTCTTGAAGCCCTCAATCTTCTTGTGGTTTGGACCTTCATCACTTCACCCTTGAGCTATACAGTAACACCATTTGGGTTCTATATAATCTCACTGCATGCCATCTTTTTCAGAAGACTACTGAAAACCTTTAGAAGACCTGCCACTAAGCCAGGAGTGATGGCGCACGCCTTTAATCCAGCACTCAGGAGGCAGAGGTAGGAGGATCCCTGAGAGTTCGAGGACAGCTTGAGACGACATAGTGAATTCCAGGTCAGCCTGGGCTTGAGTGAGACCCTACCTTGAAAAACTTGAAAAACGAAAAAGGAAATAAACAAGACAGTAGCGACAACGACAAGGAAGGAGAAATACTTAGCTTCTTGGCTTTAGCAGATACTTACATGCTGGGTTCCATCCTGGGATATGAGCGTAACTTGCTGACTCAGTCCAGACTGGGTCACTGTGGCTACTTGGGTAGACACAACGTCCTCCCCTTCTACACCTGTAACATATGTGATCTGGGACCCTTTGAGAACATCTTCACCTTGACCTGTTTAAAATAAATAGATTATTTATTTTAACTAACCCATCTATTTAGAAAACATTAAACATTTTAAACATGAAACAGAATATTAAATCCAGATCTAATTGGCCACTAAATCTGATCCCTTCTTGAGCTGTTGTTTCATACATACCCATTGCTTTTTAATTGTTTAAAATTAACTTATTTATGCACATGCATGCATATATATGTGTGCCAAGGATCTCTTGCCATTGTAAATGGAATGCCAGACGCCTGTACCACTTTTTGCATGGATACTAGGGAGTGGAACCTGTAAACCAAGTGTGAATTATAAGCCACACTTATAATTCTGCCCTTGAGAGGCAGGGGGATCAGTAGTTCAAGGACAGCATGGGCTTCAAGTGAGCTTGTCTCAAAACAACAACAAAAGTCTATGCAGTATATCTTTTTGTTTTTGTTTTTTCAAGGTAGGGTCTCACTCTAGCTCAGGCTGACCTGGAATTCACTATGGAGTCTCAGGGTAGTCTCGAACTCACGGTGATCTTCCTACCTCTGCCTCCCGAGTGCTGGGATTAAAGGCGTGCGCCACCACGCCCAGCATATGCAGTACATCTTAAAGCATGAAAGCAATTTCTAGGATCACTTCAATTCCTCTATGTCCACTTTGGCAAAGCCAAGTCAAGCTGAATCAAATCAGGTCAGGCGAACTTTTCCCATCAAATGTTAGTGTTTTAACTTTGGGAGCCCTCCCCCCCCCTTGGTTGGAATAATTATGTAATCCCATGCACACATACTGGGGACAGAGAGAGGAATAACAACCCTCCTGATTCAGCAAGTTCACACTGAGTTCTTGCAATCACTGAAGAGCCATAAAAGTATAAGAGAATATAAACATTAACCAGCAAAGCAGAATGTTTTGTAAGCACAGCTTACTAACTCACTTGGTCTTTAATGACAGCGAGGGCTGCAAGGCCTCAGTACACAATGACATCACTGTGTAAAGACAGGGCTATGGCATATATCTGAGATAAGGTTAATCATTTAATAAGTGACCAGAGGCACTTCAGCCCACCCCTTCTTCTTTTTCTAAGTAAAGGATTAGCAATTTCAACAGTCATTACTGCTATACTTGGCAACCAGGAAGCCATTGATCCCTCTCGTCTTTCAACATTTTCCAGTTCCCATGAAGGCAGAAATAAAGGGAAAAAATTTCCCCTTCAAAGAAATGAGGATGAGTCTAAGAATACTAGTATATTAAAAGACTTGGTAGACTAATCTAAACATGAGACTTGTAACCACGTCTAAGTGGCTGATGCATCATGAGATGCCTTCAACCAGGTGTCATTTCCTAGACAGACATCACTTTGTTCCTTTGTCATCTGCTTCACAGATTTTTTTTTCTTTTGGTTTATTTTTATTTATTTATTAGAGACAGAGAGAGAGAGAAAGAGAGACAGAGAGAGAGGGAGGGACAGAGAGAGAGAGAGACAGAGAGAGAGAGAGAGAGAGACAGAGAGAGAGGGAAGGAGGGAGGGAGGGAGGGAGACTGGGCAAGTCAGGACCTCTAGCCACTGCAAACAAACTCCAGATGCATGTGCCACCTTGTGCATCCGGCTTATGTGGGAACTGGAAAATCAAACCTGTGTCCATAGCCTTCACAGGCAAGCACCTTAACTGCTAAGCCATCTCTCCAGCCAGATTGTTTTTTTGGGGGGAAGCATATGTGTTACTGTGCACGCAACTAAAGAACTCCGTCTTTCAGCAGTCCATGATTCTTCTGCCTCTGTCCTCCTCAGTATCGGGGTTACAGGTGTGCTTGCACATGCTTGACTTAAAAAAATTTTTTCATGGGCTGGAGGGATGGCTTAGCAGTTAAGGCAGTTGCCTGCAAAGCCAAAGGATCCAGGTTCGATTCCCCAAGACCCACATAAGCCAGATGCACAAGGTGGTGCATGCATCTGGAGTTCGTTTGCAGCGGCTGGAGGCCCTGGCGTGCCCATTCACTCTCTTTCTTGCTCTCTCTGCCTCTTTCTCTTTGTCAAATAAATAAATAAATAAACAAGCAAAATATTAAAAAAATTTTTCATTTATTTTATTTTCGAGAAAGAGGCAGATAAGAGAGAGAAAGGGCATGTCAGTGCCTCTAGCCACTGCAAACAAACTTCAGATGCATGTGCCACTTTATACATTTGACTTATGTGGGTCCTGAGGAATCAAACCTGGATCCCTGGGTTTCACAGGCAACCGTTTAGCCATTTGTCCAGCAACCCTCCCCCCCTTTTTTCCCCTGCAGTAGGGTCTCACTCTAGCCCAGGCTGACCTGGAATTCACTATGTAGTCTCAGGGTGACCTCAAACTCACGGAGATCCTCCTACCTCTGCCTCCTGAGTGCTGGGATTAAAGGCGTGCGCCACTATGCCTGGCAGCAGCATCCCCCCTCCTTTTAAATAATTATTTATTTATTTGCAAGCAGAGAGAAACATACAGAAGAGAGACATAGAGAAAGAATGGGTGTTGTCAGGGCCTCCAGCCTTTGCAAACCAACGCCAGACACATGTGCCACTTTGTGCATCTGGCTTTATGTGGGTACTGGGGAAACAAACTTGCGTCATTAGGTTTTGTAGGCAAGTGCCTTAACTGCTAAGCCATCTTATCATATCACTTGGCAATACCGGAAAGGATAATTAGAACTCTAGGCCACAGGGCATCGTTTGACTGGGTGATCTGTTTTTTCCCTAATCTCCAACCAACCTTTTTATTTTTGGTCTGTGTGTATATGACTTTACATGTATGCTCCTTTGTGAATGTGGGTGTTCAGGTGCCATGGTGAGTGTGCAGAGATCAGAAGACAACTTTCAGGTGCTGGTCCTCACCTCCAACCTTGTTTAAGGAAGGGTCTCTCATTCACCCCTGTGTATACCAGGCTAACTGGTCCATAAGTTTCTGAGGGATTCCCGTCTCCACCCCCCACATCACGGCACACATGCTGGGAGTATAGATTTGTATTACTGCATCTAGTTGCATGTGGGCTTTGTGACTCCAAATTTGGAACTCATGCTTAACGTGTCAAGTACTTTATCCACTGAGGCCTTGGCTTTTTGGATATTTCCAAATGTTTCAACCAGTTGTTAAAAATGTGAAATGCAAAAGCCGGGCATGGTGGGGCATGCCTTTAATCCTAGCACTCGGGAGGCAGAGGTAGAAGGATTGCCATGAATTCGAGGCCACCCTGAGACTACATAGTGAATTCCAGGTCAGCCTGAGCTAGAGTGAGACCCTACATTGAAAAACCAAAAAACAACAACAACAAAAAAAGGTGAAATGAATAGCTGGGCGTGGTGGCACACACCTTTAATCTCAGCACTCAGGAGGCAGAGGTAGGAGGATCACTGTGAGTTCGAGGCCACCCTGAGACTACAGAGTGAATTCCAGGACAGCCTGGGCTAGAGTGAAACACTACCTTGAAAAACCTAAAGAGAGAGAGAGAGAAATGAGGGTTGGAGAGATGGCTTAGCGGTTAAGGTGTTTGCCTGCAAAGCCAAAGGACCTCGGTTTGATTCCCCAGGACCCATATAAGCCAGCTGTACAAGATGTCACATGCATCTGGAATCTGTCTGCAGTGGCTGGAGGCCCTAGCATACCCAATTCTCTCTCCCTCTCAAATAAACAATCAAAAAATAAAATATTTTTTAAAAAGTTAAAAAATGAGAAATGAAGTTGGGAGGGAGAGGTAGGAGAAGCGCTATGAGTTCAAGGCCACCTTGAGATTACAGAGTAAATTCCAGATCAGCCTGGGCTAGAACGAGACCCTATCTTGAAATCCCCCCCCCCAAAGAAAAGAGACAGAGAAATGATCCTTTATTCTAATTTTCAAACTTAATATATTTACTTCATGAAATGGTAATAAAATCTACATTTTGTTTTAGAAAAACCTACTATTGGCCAGGCATGGTAGTGTATACCTTTAATCCCAGCACTTGGGAGGCAGAGGCAGGAGGATCATTGTGAGTTCAAGGCCAGCCTAAGACTACAGAGTGAGATCCAGGTCAGCCTGGGCTAGAGTGAGACCCTACCTTGAAAAAACAAAACAAAACAAAAAGTAAACCTACTACCTTTAATTTATTTTCTTATGTTTAGTTAATTCTCTGAAATCACTGAATGTAAAGGCTGAGGATACAACCTCATGGTAGAGTGCTTCCCTAGTATGCATGAGGCTATGTTCAATCCCCAGAACCGACCCCCCCCCCAAAAAAAATCACTAAATGTGATTCCTCTACGTTTTATTTTTTAGAGCTTTCCTTCTTTTGTCCTCCTCTCCTCTCTTCCTTTCTCCCTCTTCCCTCTCTCTATTCCCTCCTTCTCTCTCTCACACAGGGTCTCATGTATCTCAGGCTAGGCCTGAACCTACCATGTAGCAGAGGATGGCTTTAAAGTTGACCCTCCTACCTCCCTCCACCTCCCAAGTACTAGGATCACAGGCATGTGCCACTACACTCACTCAATGTGGTGTGGGCTTCAGGGTTTTCTTATTGAAATGAGTCTCCTTGTCTCTTAACAGTATTCCAGCAGCAGTTGCATCAATAGGAGTTATCTAGATTGCTTCTGTTCTTTTATTAAAAACAACATCCAGAGCTGGAGAGATGGCTTAATAGTTAAGGCACTTGCCTGTGAAGCCTAAGGACCCATGTTTGACTCTCCAGATCCCACATAAGGCAGATGCACAAAGGTGAGGCAAGCACAAGGTTGCACATGCCCACTAGGTTGCAGAAATGTCTGGAGTTTGATGTCTGTGGCTGAGGCCCTGGCATGCTAATTCTCTCTCTCCCTTTCCTCTCTCTAAAATAAAAAAGAAAAAAATAAAAAAGAAAAAGAAAAACTGCATCCAGCCAGAAGTGTTGGCACACACCTTTAATCCCAGCACTTAGGAGACAGAGGAAGAAGGATCACGGTGAGTTCGAGGCCATCCTCAGACTACACAATGATTGTGAATTCCAGGTCAGCCTGGGCTAGAGGGAGACTCTACCTCGAAAACACACACAAAAAAGTATTCTCAATGAACGTCAATCATCTGGCTCCCCTGCCTTCTTTTCCAGGCTACTTTCATGCCACCTTTCTAGGGAGAACTGCAAGAGCAGCCAAGCTTCTCCAGGTCCTTCCTCTCCCTGGACCCCCGGCTTTCTGCACGTGCTGCCCCCTCTAGCTGGACGTGCTCCTGCTTCCATCTCTCTTCCTTCCTCCCCTAGAACTGTTAGAGTACTACTCTTCACCTAGTTAAGCCTGCTTCCCTCTCAATCTCTGCAGGGACACTTCTGCGCAAAGCCTTCTCTGTCCTTCCAGAACAGACTAAATTCCCTCTTATACAACCCAGAGCACCAATACCTTCCTCTTCTGACTTCTTTTCACAGCAGGGAATCTGGCGTGTGTGATTATAAAAATGAAATCTCATGACTTGAGAAAACCAAATTGGGTCATATTGTGTTAGTATGTATTGATCTTCACAATTAGAAATAATGATCCAATCCCTTACCTGGTGGAGGCTCAAAGAAGGCTTCTTGTTCCTCCTCAATGGGTTCAGTGTCATTGTGGGCTGTGCGTTTGTGCATGGCCAGCGTGGAGATCTGCTTATACGTCTTCCCACAATGGTTACAATTGTATGGTTTAGAGTGAGTGTGAACAACATGGTGTTTATACAGACTGGAATATTCCGTAAACCTTTTGTCACACCCAGGAACTGTACAAACATATGGCTTTTCTCCTAAGAAGAGAAGAGCACACAAAGACGTCACTGTGTACATAGGCACACATAATTATTCCATAGCTTCTACAAAGAAATAGCTGACAAACACAGTCAAGTGATACTACTCACTGTTAAGAGTCCTTGCCTAACTACCTACACAAGACCATCATAATAGGAGGAAAAGACCATGGCATCAAAGTAGGAAAGAGATTGATTGAGAGGGGGAGGGGAGATGATGGAGAGGAGAGTTTCAAAGGGGACAGTGTGTGGGGGGATTACCATGGGTTATTGTCTACAATTATGAAAGATGTCAATAAAAAATCAATTATACATATAGATAGATAGACAGAGTCCTTGCCTAGCATACACAAGGCTGTTTGATCTCTAGCACTGAGAAAAAAGAAAAAAAGGGGACATTCCATTTTCACCCTGAAATCAAATAGCATGAGAAAAGTCTTCAAACCATGGTTTTGACAGCATCCTGAATGTTGGCCTTGTGTGTCATCCACTTTTTGCTTAATTTCAAGAGTTGAGAAAGGTAAGGATGGAGCTTTGGCACAGTTTAACTAACTCTGATGAAACTATACACTCTTGTTTCCTATAGCTGATCTAGATATATTAATAATGACAATAATAAGTGTAATCATCACTCTAACTAATGATGCTCACCCTAACAATCCTACAAAGGTAACAAAATAAGATTTTCTTTTCTTGTTATTGTTTTATTTTTAATATTTCTTTTCTTTTTTTTTTTCAAGGTAGGGCTTCACTCTAGCTCAGGCTGACCTGAATTTACTACATAGTCTCAGGGTGGCCTTGAACTCACGGCGATTCTCCTGCCTCCTGAGTGCTGGGATTAAAGGTGTGCACCACCACGCCTGGCCTCTGATTCTTTTTAGCAGGCTTATTCATTGTAGTGGTATAAGTGAAGCCATTGTGAAATTATTTTAGATGTAATTAAAGACTGAGCAAATGAGCCAGGTGTGGTGACACAGTACTGTAATTCTAGCACTAGAGATGCTGAGGTAGGAAGATGGATGGTTTAAGGTCAACCTGAGATATATACTATACTAAGTTTGAGGCCAGCAAGGGCTACTCAGAGAGACTGATTCCAAAGAAAAGGAAGGGGCTGGAGTAATGGTTCAGCAGTTAAGGTGCTTGCCTGCAAAGCTTAATGGGCTGAACTTAATTCCCCAGTACCCACATAAAGCCAGATGTACAGATTGGCGCATACATTTGGAGTTTATTTACGGTGGCTTGACATGCCTATGAATTCTCATTCTCTCTCCTTACAAATAAATAAATAAAGATTTCAAAAAAAGAAAAAAAGAAAAGGGACTGGAGTCAGCTTAGTGGTTAAGGCACTTGCCTGCAAAACCTAATGACCCGGGTTTGATTCCCCAGTACCCACGTAAAGCCATCGGCACAAAGTGGTGCATGAGTCTGGAGTTCGTTTGCAGCAGCTAGAGGCCCTGGCATGTCTATTCTGTCTCTCTCTCTCTCTCTGTTTGCAAATAAGTAAATAAATATTAACAAAAAAGAGGCGGCAGCAGCAGCCAGGTGTAGTGGTGCACACCTTTAATCCAGCATTTGGGAGGGAGCAGTAGAAGGATCACTGCGAGTTCGAGGCTACCCTGAGAGTACTCAGTGAATTCCAGGTCAGCCAGGAGTAGAGCAAGACCCTACCTCAAAAAACTAAGGCATGAAACAGAATGAAAGAGAGAATTTTATGTATTTATTTTCTTTTTTTCTTATTTATTTATTCAAATTTTTATTACTATCTTCCATGATTATAAAAAAATATCCCATGGTAATACCCTCCCTGCCCCCACTTTCCCCTTTGAAACTCCATTCTCCATCATATCCCCTCTGAAAGAGAGAATTAAAAAGCCATGTGGCTGGGCATGGTGGTGCACATCTTTAATCCCAGCACTTGGGAGGCAGAGGTAGCAGGATAGCTGTGAGTTTGAGGCCACCTGAGACTACACAGTGAATTCCAGGTCAGCCTGGGCTAGAGAATGAGACCCTACCTTGAAAACAAAACAAAACAAAACAAAACAAAACAAAACAAAATAGCTCTGTGGAATGAAGTAGAATTGGAACTATTATTGTGAACTTTTAATTTCTAATGCGTTGGATGTCACCCTGGGCTACAAAACATGCATAAGTGCATATACATGTATGTTCTAGGTAATCCTCGGTTACACCTTTCTTGGGTAACTACATCTTTTCCCATATTTCTAAATCTAAACACATTAAAACACTCGCAACTGGTAAAAATGCCACATAAAATGGCAGTCAATTACAACCTGTAAAATCAAGCCAACTGATATTTAAGCTGGAGCAGAAACCAACACTAGGTGGCACCAAACAACAGGAAAAATGTGATGGGGTTTGGTGAAAGCTTGTTTTGAGAGGGTGTCTCATGTAGCCAGGGTGGCCTCAAGCTCATTATGTAGCTGAGGATGACTTTGAATGTCTTCCTTATCCTGCTGTCTCCACCTCCCAAGTGCTGGGACTGCAAGTGTGTGACAGGTTTTGGGGGGCTGGAGATTGCTCAGTGGTAAAGGCACTTGCCTGCAAAGACTAATGACCTGGGTTCAATTTTCCAGTACCCATATAAAGCCAATGTAAAAATAGTGCATGTATCTGGAGTTCATATGCAGTCATTAGAGACTCTGGTATGCCCATTCTCTCTCTGCTTGCAAATAAATAAATAAAATATTTAAAGGCATGTGATACCATGACTAAATGATAATGTCCTTTGTGGAAAAAAAAAAAAAAAAAAAAAGAAATTGTTTCTGGAAGAGGCAGGAGTTAAAACAAGATGCCAAGACAAGAGATCATTACCTGTGTGTATCCTCACATGGTTTTTATAATTAGTTGCGCTGGCAAATGCCCTCCCACATCCTGGTTCTGTACAGTAATAAGGTCTTTCTCCTGTGTGTGTCCTAATGTGCACTTTTCTGATATTTGATGTGGTAAAGGACCGACCGCAGCCTTCAATGGGACATTTAAAGGGCCTTTCTCCTGAAAATACAAAGGGATCAATTGAATGGTATAGAACATAGAAAACTGAAACATCTCATTCCTTCTCCTGTTGAGCTTCCCTTTTGGGCTTTGCTTTGATTCTGGTAAAACCATCTTCCACTCCAAGCTTAAGTTTACTTAAGAAAACTCAAACAAACAGTATTCAAAATTATTAGTGATTATGTGGCTTTGCATGATGGAATCATCCATGAGGGCATACTAAAAATGAACTGAGAAAAGTAGACACAGAAATACCAGAAAGGGGCTGGGGAGATGGCTCAGCGGTTAAAGGCACTTATTTGCAAAGCCTGCCAGCCTAGGTTCAATTCCCCAGTATCAACATAAAACCAGATGCACAAAGTGGTGCACACATCTGGAGTTTGTTTACAGTGGCAAGAGGCCCTGGCACATCTATATTCTCTCTGCTCACAAATAAATAAATGAAGCTGGGTATGGTGATGCATGCTTCTAATCTCAGCACTTGAGAGCCAGAGGTAGGAAGATTGTTGTGAGTTTGAGGACAGCCTGGGATTACAGATGAGTTCCATGTCAGCCTGGGCTAGAGTGAGACCGTATCTTAGAAAAACCAAACTACACACACACAAAAAAGGGCTGGAGAGATAGCTTACTAGTTAAGGGACTTGTCTGCAAAGCAAATAGACCCAGGTTCAATTCCCCAGTACCCATGTAAAATCAGATGTACAAGGTGGCGCACGTGTCTGGAGTTTGTTTGCAAGGGCTGGAGGGACGCCTTTAAAAAAAAAAAAAGAATTTCTAGCCTAGCAATGAAAAAGTATGACAGTCATACTAGTACCTGTGTGGGTTCTGATATGTTTCTGTAGGTCTCCTGAAGTTTTAAAAGATTTTGTACAATTATCTTCTGAACATCGATATGGCTTTTCTCCAGTATGAGTTCTGAAATGACTTTTTAATCCATAACCTTTAAGAAAAATTTAAAAGAAATTTAGTTCCACAATGCTCCTCTAAATAAGCACACAGACATAAGGTATTAAAATATATAGCAAATAACAAAATAACAGGCAAATACAAAGTCACTATTAAAAATATAAGGGACAAAGCCGGGAGTGGTGGCACACGCCTTTAATCCCAGCCCTTGGGAGTTAGAGGTAGGAGGATTACTGTGAGTTCAAAGCCAGCCTAAGACTACATAGTGAATTCCAGGTCAGCCTGAGCTAGAGTGAAACTCTACCTTGAAAAACAAAAACAAACAAACAAAATAGGTATATATATATTACTTTGGATATGGTGGCAGTCCCAGCACTTGGGAGGCAGGAGGACTAATGTGAGTTTGATGCCATCTTGGACTACAATGGGACACACTATTGTAAAAAAGAAAGCCAAGTGTGGTATCACATGCTTATATAATAATATAAACACTTGGAAAGGAAGAGTGGGAGGATCAGTCCAGTATTATTCTCAACTACACACTAGGTTTCAAAATCAGCCTGGCTACATGAGACCTTGCTTCAGAACGTGGTGGTGCACGCCTTTAATCCCAGCACTTGGGAGGCAGAGGTAGGAGAACACTCAGAGTCAAGGCCACCCTGAGACTACATAGTGAATTCCAGGTCAGCCTGGGCTAGAGCGAGATCCTACCTCGAAAATCGAAAATAAACAAACAAACAAAAAAACATACCACAACAACAAAAAAGTTGACACAGCATTGAAATCAGTAAATAGAACACAATGTTAGGCTCTTGCAGATAAATATGGCTTTAATTGGGTGCTGAACTAAAGTCAGGTCAGCCTGTGCACTGAGCCACCCAACAATGAATATCAGCTGTTCGTGGGTGGTGGCACCTTAATCTCAGCCTCAGGAGCAAGGTAGGAGATAGTTCAAGGCCACCCTGAGACTACAGTGATTCCAGGACAGCCTGGGCTAGAGTGAAACACTACCTTGAAAAACCTAAAGAGAGAGAGAGAGAAATGAGGGTTGGAGAGATGGCTTAGCGGTTAAGGTGTTTGCCTGCAAAGCCAAAGGACCTCGGTTTGATTCCCCAGGACCCATATAAGCCAGATGTACAAGATGTCACATGCATCTGGAATCTGTCTGCAGTGGCTGGAGGCCCTAGCATACCCAATTCTCTCTCCCTCTCAAATAAACAATCAAAAATAAAATATTTTTTAAAAAGTTAAAAAATGAGAAATGAAGTTGGGAGGGAGAGGTAGGAGAAGCGCTATGAGTTCAAGGCCACCTTGAGATTACAGAGTAAATTCCAGATCAGCCTGGGCTAGAACGAGACCCTATCTTGAAATCCCCCCCCCAAAGAAAAGAGACAGAGAAATGATCCTTTATTCTAATTTTCAAACTTAATATATTTACTTCATGAAATGGTAATAAAATCTACATTTTGTTTTAGAAAAACCTACTATTGGCCAGGCATGGTAGTGTATACCTTTAATCCCAGCACTTGGGAGGCAGAGGCAGGAGGATCATTGTGAGTTCAAGGCCAGCCTAAGACTACAGAGTGAGATCCAGGTCAGCCTGGGCTAGAGTGAGACCCTACCTTGAAAAAACAAAACAAAACAAAAAGTAAACCTACTACCTTTAATTTATTTTCTTATGTTTAGTTAATTCTCTGAAATCACTGAATGTAAAGGCTGAGGATACAACCTCATGGTAGAGTGCTTCCCTAGTTTGCATGAGGCTATGTTCAATCCCCAGAACCGACCCCCCCCCCAAAAAAAATCACTAAATGTGATTCCTCTACGTTTTATTTTTTAGAGCTTTCCTTCTTTTGTCCTCCTCTCCTCTCTTCCTTTCTCCCTCTTCCCTCTCTCTATTCCCTCCTTCTCTCTCTCTCACAGGGTCTCATGTATCTCAGGCTAGGCCTGAACCTACCATGTAGCAGAGGATGGCTTTAAAGTTGACCCTCCTACCTCCCTCCACCTCCCAAGTACTAGGATCACAGGCATGTGCCACTACACTCACTCAATGTGGTGTGGGCTTCAGGGTTTTCTTATTGAAATGAGTCTCCTTGTCTCTTAACAGTATTCCAGCAGCAGTTGCATCAATAGGAGTTATCTAGATTGCTTCTGTTCTTTTATTAAAAACAACATCCAGAGCTGGAGAGATGGCTTAATAGTTAAGGCACTTGCCTGTGAAGCCTAAGGACCCATGTTTGACTCTCCAGATCCCACATAAGGCAGATGCACAAAGGTGAGGCAAGCACAAGGTTGCACATGCCCACTAGGTTGCAGAAATGTCTGGAGTTTGATGTCTGTGGCTGAGGCCCTGGCATGCTAATTCTCTCTCTCCCTTTCCTCTCTCTAAAATAAAAAATAAAAAAAGAAAAAAGAAAAAGAAAAACTGCATCCAGCCAGAAGTGTTGGCACACACCTTTAATCCCAGCACTTAGGAGACAGAGGAAGAAGGATCACGGTGAGTTCGAGGCCATCCTCAGACTACACAATGATTGTGAATTCCAGGTCGGCCTGGGCTAGAGGGAGACTCTACCTCGAAAACACACACAAAAAAGTATTCTCAATGAACGTCAATCATCTGGCTCCCCTGCCTTCTTTTCCAGGCTACTTTCATGCCACCTTTCTAGGGAGAACTGCAAGAGCAGCCAAGCTCCTCCAGGTCCTTCCTCTCCCTGGACCCCGGCTTTCTGCACGTGCTGCCCCTCTAGCTGGACGTGCTCCTGCTTCCACCTCTCTTCCTTCCTCCCCTAGAACTGTTAGAGTACTACTCTACCTACTTAAGCCTGCTTCCCTCTCAATCTCTGCAGGGACACTTCTGCGCAAAGCCTTCTCTGTCCTTCCAGAACAGACTAAATTCCCTCTTATACAACCCAGAGCACCAATACCTTCCTCTTCTGACTTCTTTTCACAGCAGGGAATCTGGCGTGTGTGATTATAAAAATGAAATCTCATGACTTGAGAAAACCAAATTGGGTCATATTGTGTTAGTATGTATTGATCTTCACAATTAGAAATAATGATCCAATCCCTTACCTGGTGGAGGCTCAAAGAAGGCTTCTTGTTCCTCCTCAATGGGTTCAGTGTCATTGTGGGCTGTGCGTTTGTGCATGGCCAGCGTGGAGATCTGCTTATACGTCTTCCCACAATGGTTACAATTGTATGGTTTAGAGTGAGTGTGAACAACATGGTGTTTATACAGACTGGAATATTCCGTAAACCTTTTGTCACACCCAGGAACTGTACAAACATATGGCTTTTCTCCTAAGAAGAGAAGAGCACACAAAGACGTCACTGTGTACATAGGCACACATAATTATTCCATAGCTTCTACAAAGAAATAGCTGACAAACAGAGTCAAGTGATACTACTCACTGTTAAGAGTCCTTGCCTAACTACCTACACAAGACCATCATAATAGGAGGAAAAGACCATGGCATCAAAGTAGGAAAGAGATTGATTGAGAGGGGGAGGGGAGATGATGGAGAGGAGAGTTTCAAAGGGGACAGTGTGTGTGGGGATTACCATGGGTTATTGTCTACAATTATGAAAGATGTCAATAAAAAATCAATTATACATATAGATAGATAGACAGAGTCCTTGCCTAGCATACACAAGGCTGTTTGATCTCTAGCACTGAGAAAAAAGAAAAAAGGGGACATTCCATTTTCACCCTGAAATCAAATAGCATGAGAAAAGTCTTCAAACCATGGTTTTGACAGCATCCTGAATGTTGGCCTTGTGTGTCATCCACTTTTTGCTTAATTTCAAGAGTTGAGAAAGGTAAGGATGGAGCTTTGGCACAGTTTAACTAACTCTGATGAAACTATACACTCTTGTTTCCTATAGCTGATCTAGATATATTAATGATGACAATAATAAGTGTAATCATCACTCTAACTAATGATGCTCACCCTAACAATCCTACAAAGGTAACAAAATAAGATTTTCTTTTCTTGTTATTGTTTTATTTTTAATATTTCTTTTCTTTTTTTTTTTCAAGGTAGGGCTTCACTCTAGCTCAGGCTGACCTGAATTTACTACATAGTCTCAGGGTGGCCTTGAACTCACGGCGATTCTCCTGCCTCCTGAGTGCTGGGATTAAAGGTGTGCACCACCACGCCTGGCCTCTGATTCTTTTTAGCAGGCTTATTCATTGTAGTGGTATAAGTGAAGCCATTGTGAAATTATTTTAGATGTAATTAAAGACTGAGCAAATGAGCCAGGTGTGGTGACACAGTACTGTAATTCTAGCACTAGAGATGCTGAGGTAGGAAGATGGATGGTTTAAGGTCAACCTGAGATATATACTATACTAAGTTTGAGGCCAGCAAGGGCTACTCAGAGAGACTGATTCCAAAGAAAAGGAAGGGGCTGGAGTAATGGTTCAGCAGTTAAGGTGCTTGCCTGCAAAGCTTAATGGGCTGAACTTAATTCCCCAGTACCCACATAAAGCCAGATGTACAGATTGGCGCATACATTTGGAGTTTATTTACGGTGGCTTGACATGCCTATGAATTCTCATTCTCTCTCCTTACAAATAAATAAATAAAGATTTCAAAAAAAGAAAAAAAGAAAAGGGACTGGAGTCAGCTTAGTGGTTAAGGCACTTGCCTGCAAAACCTAATGACCCGGGTTTGATTCCCCAGTACCCACGTAAAGCCATCGGCACAAAGTGGTGCATGAGTCTGGAGTTCGTTTGCAGCAGCTAGAGGCCCTGGCATGTCTATTCTGTCTCTCTCTCTCTCTCTGTTTGCAAATAAGTAAATAAATATTAACAAAAAAGAGGCGGCAGCAGCAGCCAGGTGTAGTGGTGCACACCTTTAATCCAGCATTTGGGAGGGAGCAGTAGAAGGATCACTGCGAGTTCGAGGCTACCCTGAGAGTACTCAGTGAATTCCAGGTCAGCCAGGAGTAGAGCAAGACCCTACCTCAAAAAACTAAGGCATGAAACAGAATGAAAGAGAGAATTTTATGTATTTATTTTCTTTTTTTCTTATTTATTTATTCAAATTTTTATTACTATCTTCCATGATTATAAAAAAATATCCCATGGTAATACCCTCCCTGCCCCCACTTTCCCCTTTGAAACTCCATTCTCCATCATATCCCCTCTGAAAGAGAGAATTAAAAAGCCATGTGGCTGGGCATGGTGGTGCACATCTTTAATCCCAGCACTTGGGAGGCAGAGGTAGCAGGATAGCTGTGAGTTTGAGGCCACCTGAGACTACACAGTGAATTCCAGGTCAGCCTGGGCTAGAGAATGAGACCCTACCTTGAAACAAAACAAAACAAACAAACAAACAAACAAAACAAAACAAACAAACAAATAGCTCTGTGGAATGAAGTAGAATTGGAACTATTATTGTGAACTTTTAATTTCTAATGCGTTGGATGTCACCCTGGGCTACAAAACATGCATAAGTGCATATACATGTATGTTCTAGGTAATCCTCGGTTACACCTTTCTTGGGTAACTACATCTTTTCCCATATTTCTAAATCTAAACACATTAAAACACTCGCAACTGGTAAAAATGCCACATAAAATGGCAGTCAATTACAACCTGTAAAATCAAGCCAACTGATATTTAAGCTGGAGCAGAAACCAACACTAGGTGGCACCAAACAACAGGAAAAATGTGATGGGGTTTGGTGAAAGCTTGTTTTGAGAGGGTGTCTCATGTAGCCAGGGTGGCCTCAAGCTCATTATGTAGCTGAGGATGACTTTGAATGTCTTCCTTATCCTGCTGTCTCCACCTCCCAAGTGCTGGGACTGCAAGTGTGTGACAGGTTTTGGGGGGCTGGAGATTGCTCAGTGGTAAAGGCACTTGCCTGCAAAGACTAACGACCTGGGTTCAATTTTCCAGTACCCATATAAAGCCAATGTAAAAATAGTGCATGTATCTGGAGTTCATATGCAGTCATTAGAGACTCTGGTATGCCCATTCTCTCTCTGCTTGCAAATAAATAAATAAAATATTTAAAGGCATGTGATACCATGACTAAATGATAATGTCCTTTGTGGAAAAAAAAAAAAAAAAAAAAAGAAATTGTTTCTGGAAGAGGCAGGAGTTAAAACAAGATGCCAAGACAAGAGATCATTACCTGTGTGTATCCTCACATGGTTTTTATAATTAGTTGCGCTGGCAAATGCCCTCCCACATCCTGGTTCTGTACAGTAATAAGGTCTTTCTCCTGTGTGTGTCCTAATGTGCACTTTTCTGATATTTGATGTGGTAAAGGACCGACCGCAGCCTTCAATGGGACATTTAAAGGGCCTTTCTCCTGAAAATACAAAGGGATCAATTGAATGGTATAGAACATAGAAAACTGAAACATCTCATTCCTTCTCCTGTTGAGCTTCCCTTTTGGGCTTTGCTTTGATTCTGGTAAAACCATCTTCCACTCCAAGCTTAAGTTTACTTAAGAAAACTCAAACAAACAGTATTCAAAATTATTAGTGATTATGTGGCTTTGCATGATGGAATCATCCATGAGGGCATACTAAAAATGAACTGAGAAAAGTAGACACAGAAATACCAGAAAGGGGCTGGGGAGATGGCTCAGCGGTTAAAGGCACTTATTTGCAAAGCCTGCCAGCCTAGGTTCAATTCCCCAGTATCAACATAAAACCAGATGCACAAAGTGGTGCACACATCTGGAGTTTGTTTACAGTGGCAAGAGGCCCTGGCACATCTATATTCTCTCTGCTCACAAATAAATAAATGAAGCTGGGTATGGTGATGCATGCTTCTAATCTCAGCACTTGAGAGCCAGAGGTAGGAAGATTGTTGTGAGTTTGAGGACAGCCTGGGATTACAGATGAGTTCCATGTCAGCCTGGGCTAGAGTGAGACCGTATCTTAGAAAAACCAAACTACACACACACAAAAAAGGGCTGGAGAGATAGCTTACTAGTTAAGGGACTTGTCTGCAAAGCAAATAGACCCAGGTTCAATTCCCCAGTACCCATGTAAAATCAGATGTACAAGGTGGCGCACGTGTCTGGAGTTTGTTTGCAAGGGCTGGAGGGACGCCTTTAAAAAAAAAAAAAGAATTTCTAGCCTAGCAATGAAAAAGTATGACAGTCATACTAGTACCTGTGTGGGTTCTGATATGTTTCTGTAGGTCTCCTGAAGTTTTAAAAGATTTTGTACAATTATCTTCTGAACATCGATATGGCTTTTCTCCAGTATGAGTTCTGAAATGACTTTTTAATCCATAACCTTTAAGAAAAATTTAAAAGAAATTTAGTTCCACAATGCTCCTCTAAATAAGCACACAGACATAAGGTATTAAAATATATAGCAAATAACAAAATAACAGGCAAATACAAAGTCACTATTAAAAATATAAGGGACAAAGCCGGGAGTGGTGGCACACGCCTTTAATCCCAGCCCTTGGGAGTTAGAGGTAGGAGGATTACTGTGAGTTCAAAGCCAGCCTAAGACTACATAGTGAATTCCAGGTCAGCCTGAGCTAGAGTGAAACTCTACCTTGAAAAACAAAAACAAACAAACAAAATAGGTATATATATATATATTACTTTGGATATGGTGGCAGTCCCAGCACTTGGGAGGCAGGAGGACTAATGTGAGTTTGATGCCATCTTGGACTACAATGGGACACACTATTGTAAAAAAGAAAGCCAAGTGTGGTATCACATGCTTATAATACCAAACACTTGGAAAGGAAGAGTGGGAGGATCAGTCCAGTATTATTCTCAACTACACACTAGGTTTCAAAATCAGCCTGGCTACATGAGACCTTGCTTCAGAACATGGTGGTGCACGCCTTTAATCCCAGCACTTGGGAGGCAGAGGTAGGAGATCACTCAGAGTTCAAGGCCACCCTGAGACTACATAGTGAATTCCAGGTCAGCCTGGGCTAGAGCGAGATCCTACCTCGAAAAATCGAAAATAAACAAACAAACAAAAAAAACTACACAACAACAAAAAGTATGACACAGCATTGAAAATCAGTAAACTTAAAAAGATATTCACTTTTGTGTTTGTGTGTGCTAGGGTCTCTTGCACATAAATATGGCTTTATGTGGGTGGCTGGGGAATTAAACCTGGGCATCAGGCTTTGGCAGCAAGTGCCTTTAACCACTGAGCCAGCTCCCCAACCAATGAATATTCAGTAATTTTATCTGCTTAAAAGATGTTCTGCGGGGTGTGGTGGTGCATGCCTTTAATCCCAGCACTCAGGAGGCAGAGGTAGAGGATCGCCATGAGTTCAAGGCCACCCTGAGACTACATATTGAACTCCAGGTCAGCCTGAGCTAGAGTGATACTCTACCTTGAAAAACAAAAACAAACAAACAAAAAAAAAAAAAAAAAAGAGAGAGAAAGAAAGAAAGAAAGAAAGGAAGATGTTTTGGGGCTGGAGAGATGGATTAACAGTCAAGGCACTTGCCTGCTAGGCCAAAGGACCCAGGTTCAATTCCCCAGGACCCACGTAAGCCAGATAACCAAGGTTGCACATGCATCTGGAGTTTGTAATGGCTAGAGGCCCTGGCACACCCATTCTTTCTATCTGCCCCTCTATCAAATAAATAATTTTTTTTTTTAAAAAAGATGTTTTAGCCAGGTGAGGCAGAAGTAGGAGGATTGCTGTGAGTTCAAGGCCACTCTGAGACTACATAGTGAATTCCAGGTCAGCCTGGGCTAGAGTGAGGCACTACCTTGAAAAAACAAAAACAAAACAGATGTTGGGAGGGGGGACGCTAGAGCGATAGCTTAGCAGTTATGGCGCTTGCCTGCAAAGCCCAAGGACCCAGGTTCAATTTCCCAGGACCCTCATAAACTAGATGCACAGGTGGCACATGTGTCTAGAGTTCATTTGCAGCAGCTGAAGGCCCTGGTGTTCCCGTTCTCTCTCTCTCTCTCACTCTCAAAATAAATAATTTTTTTTGGTATTACGATATTTTGATTTTCTGAGGTAGGGTCTCACTCTAGCCCAGGCTGACCTAGATTTCACTATGTAGTCTCAGGTGACCTCGAACTCATGGTGACCCTCCTACCTCTGCCACCATGCCCAGCTTAATAAAAAGCCTCCCTCAAAAAAAAAAATTTTTTTTTAAAAAGATGTTATGAGCCAGGCGTGGTGGTGCAGGCCTTTAATCCCAGCACTTGGGAGGCATAGGTAGGAGGATCACTTTGAGTTCAAGCCCACCCGAGGTTACACATTGAATTTCAGGTCAGCCTGAGCTAGAGTGAAACCCTACCTGGAACAAACAAACAAACAAAAAGATGTTTTCAGCTGGGCATGGCATCTCATGCCTTTAATCCCAGTACTTAGGAGGCTGAGGTAAGATAGCTGTGAGCTTGAGGTTAGTCTGGGATAAAAAGTAAGTTCCAAGTCAGCCTGGGCTAAAGTAAGACCCTGACTCAAAAGACCAAGACAGGGAAAAAACGACATTATGTGTCACTGGGTAATGTGGTACATATTCTGGTAATCCTAGCACTTGGGACTTGGGAAGCAGTAGGATGACAAATTTGAGGCCAGCCTAGACTACATGGTGAGACCCTTTCTAACAAAATAAAAATGATGGAGCTGGGAAGATGGCTCAGTAGTCAAAGGTGCTTGTTTGTAAAGCCTGCCAGGCCAGGTTCAATTCCCCAGTACCTATGTAGTACTAGATGCACAAAGTGGCATGTTTTGGAGTTTGTATGAAGTGACACAAGGCCCTGGTGTACCTATATTCTCTCTCTCAAATACATAAAAAATTAAAATAAAATAAAATGGGCTGCAGAGATGGCTTAGCCGTTAAGGCACTTGCCTACAAAGCCCATATTCCACTCTCTAGATCCCACATAAGCCAGATGCACAAAGGTGAGGCAAACGCAAGGCTGCACATGTCCACTAGGGGGCACAAGTGTCTGGAATTCAATTTCAGAGGCTGAGGCCCTGGCGTACCAATTCTCTCTCCCTTTCTCTCTAAAATAAATAAAAATAAAAAATAAAAAAAGTTGCATGTCTCTTTTTTATAAGTGTCCCATCTTATTAGATGCTGTTTATGGCTCACACTCAAAAAGCTTAAGTTGGAACAAGACATGAAAGCCTTGGTAACGACCCTAGCTTGCCAGGTGTGTCCTTGGGAAGGCCCTATCCACTGCAAAGTCCTAGGTTTCTGCGGCTCTTTAATTTCATGGTTTTTTGTTTTGTTTTGTTTTTGAGTCAGGGTCTTGCTCTAGCTCAGGCTGACCTGGAATTGACTATGTAGTCTCAGAGTGGCCTTGAACTCATGGCAATGCTACTACCTCAGACTCCCAAGTACTGATATTAAAGGTGTGTGCCACCACACTCAATCTAATTTCATTTTTAAATATTTCATTTAATTAAAAAATTTTTAATTCAATTATTTGAGAAAGACAGAAAGAAAGAGAGAGAGCAAGCAAGCGAGAGAATGGGCATGCCAGGGTCTTCAGCCACTGCAAATGAACTCCAGATGCACAGGGCCCTTTGTGCACATGTGCAACACTGCACACTTGTGTCACTGCGTGTCTGGTTTACGTGGGACCTGAAGATTTGAACATGAGTCCTTAGGCTTTACTGGCAAGTGCCTTAACCGCTAACATCTCTCTAGCCCTGATTTGCTTATTTTTAATTTTTAAATTTATTTTTGAGACACAGAGAGAGAGATAAAGAGAGAATGGGTGTGCCAGGGCCTATAGCCATTGCAAACAAACTCCAGATGCATGTACCACCATGTGCATCTGGCTTACGTAGGTTCTGGAGAATTGAAACTATTTTTTTCTTTTCTTTTCTTTTTTTAACAAATTTTTTTTTTTTTCGAGGTAGGGTCTCACTTTAGCCCAGGCTGACCTGGAATTCACTATGGAGTCTCAGGGTGGCCTCAAACTCACGGCAATCCTCCTACCTCTGCCTCCCGAGTGCTGGGATATAAGGCGTGCACCACCATGCCCAGCTTTAAATATTTTTTAAATATTTATTTATTTATTTATTTGAGAGCGATGGGGGGGGGGGAATGGGCATGCCAGGGCCTCCCACAAACTGGAAACAAACTCCAGATGCGTGCACCCCCTTTTGCATCTGGCTAACATGGGTCCTGGGGAATTGAGCCTCGAACTGGGGTCCTTAGGCTTCACAGGCAAGCACTTAACTGCTAAGCCATCTCTCCAGCTAAAACTATTTTTTCAATTAAATCAGCTCTTATTTTTGTTATATTATGTGTGCATGGTGTGTGTGCATATATGTGTATTCATTCATGCATGTGTGGAGGCCAGATGTTGACACTGGGTAACTTCCTCATTTCCTCTTTTCTTAACTTACTAGGCAGCACCTCACACCTGAACCCAGAGCGTGCTGATTCTGTTTGTTTAGCTAGCTGGCCGCTCCAGGGATACTCAGTCTCTGCTTTCTGAGCAGTGAGATTATAGGCAGCCACTGTGCCCACCCAGTATTTATGTGGATGCTGGGGTTCCAACTCCTACCCTCATCCTAGGTCCCTTAAGCCAGCTTTGAGAGCATGGTTTTCTTCTATCAGAAAAAATGAAAACTAAGTATGAAGTTTCTGAGACATGTCTTTGGAGAAAAATGAGAACAAAAAGGAGTCCAGAGCAAGCAGGATAAGAAGCACTTAACAACAAAGCTGAAAAGCTGATCAAAGGGCTGGAGAGATGGCTCAGTGGTTAAGATTTAGAGGCCCTGGTGTATCCATTCTCTCTCATAAATAAATAAAGCTGACTGTGTGTTTCTGTGGGCTCAAAAAAAGGAATGGGTTAGTTCCTGCCTCTGATCTGCTCTGTGCAATCCCCTAGTGGAACTAAGAAGCAAAGAAAACGTATATGTTTACCTGTTGCAAATGCTTTCCCACAGCCTGAATGCTCGCACTGATAAGGCCGATCTCCTGTATGTGACCTCTCATGGACCTGTTATTAAAATACAAGCGTGATTCTATTTCCTTACACATTCTTTAGATAAGATCGTCTCAACACACTTATATCTGATTTATGGTTCTGTTTTATGCTTTTTTATATTTCTTTTCTTTTTTGAGGTGGTTAAGGCATTTGCCTGCAAAGCCAAAGGATCCTGGTTTGACTATCTAGGATCCACGTAAGCCAGATGCACAAGGGGATGCAGGCATCTGGAGTTCGTTTGCAGGGGCTGGAGGCCCTGGTGTGCCCATTCTCTCCCTCTTTCTCTCTCTCTTAACTAACTAAATAAATTAATTAATTAAAAATACATTATTTTTTTTAAAAAAGATGTTTTCATCAAACATATACATGGTGAGAATGAGGAAAAGAGCACAGGAGAAACTACCCAAGGTAAGGTACATTGTGTTGCCTGAGCTAGAAGGGTCTGGATCCTAGGTCTGAGCAAGGTTCCACTACTGCCTAAAGGAATTCTCTCCACACACACACACACGTGTGTGTGTGCATGTGTGTATATGCATGTATGTGTGTATGCATGACTGTGCTTGTGAGACAGGGTCTTGTAAAGCCTAAGCTGGCTTTGAATTCTCTATGTAGCCAAGGATGACCTTGAGCTCCTGATTCTTCCGCCTCCACTTCCCAAGAGCTAGGCTACAAGCACGTGTCACCATGCCTGGTTTATATGATGTTGGGAATTGAACCCAGAGTTTCATGCATGTTCGCCAAACACTCTACCAAGTGAGATACATTCCCAGCCCCACACTTGCCTTTCTAAGCCTTGAGGTCCTCTGTGTAAAGTGGGGACAAAGCAGCATGTACCAAGGGACACTGCTGACTAGTAAGTCATTATGTCAATGCTCACCATTCACTGAGTGTTTCACATAGATCAGGTCACTCTTCAGTACTTTACATGGACAGTATTAACTTACTTAATTCTCACAACCACTCTGAGAGAATGTTGCATTTATTATGTTATTAGGTAGGGTTACCTGTATCTCAAGGCTGGTCTGGAACTTACTGACCCTGAACTTCTTGTCCCTCTACCCCCTGAATGTTGGGATTACAGATGTACCCCACCATGCCTGGTTTAGGCATTCCTGGAGATCAAACCCAGGACATTGTGCATGGCAGGCAAAGCATTCTACTAACTCTCCCCACATCCTCAGTTTGAGGGATCCAATTATGTAGATAAAAGAAAATGGAGTACTAAGAGGTCAAGTGACATGTCAAAGTTATACACTGTTAAGTTAGGGGAGATGATCTCTAGGGCTACTATTCCAAATGTCTCCTGATACACTATAAAATACTTCATACATCTTAATTTATCAAAAGCTATGGGGTATTTATTGTTAGTATTTGCAATTAAAAATATTTTAAGGCACCGGGTATGTTGGTGCACGCCTTTAATCCCAGCACAGGAGGCAGAAGTAGGAAGATAGCCAAGAGTTCGAGGCCACCCTGAGACTCCATAGTGAATTCCAGGTCAGCCTGAGCTAGAGTGAGACCCTACCTCGAAAAACCAAGAAAAAAAAACACCAAAAAGACTATATAAAAGGGGAAGGGAGCGAGGGACCGAGGCCAGTGTTAGTGCACTGGCCTCGCAAGTGTAAAGCAGCCCCTGCGTTCCAGCGCCACAAGAATGAATGTTAATTCATGAACTACTTGGTTCAAATATTTGAAAAAGAAGATATTTCTTATTTTGTAATGTTGAACCCAAGGCCTTATACATACTAGGTAAGTGTTCTACCACAGGATCACTATTATCAGGATCATTACACACACTTCATATAATTGTAGATCTCATAGCTGAGAGGTATGACTGTGGGGCTGAGGTGACGGCTTAGTGGGTAAAGTTCTTGCCATGTAATATGACGACCTGAGTTCAGATCCCAACACCCATCTAAAATGCTAAATGTGGTAGCATACACTTATAATTCCAGCAATGGGGAAGTGACAACAGGAAGATAGGAAGATCCTTGGGGCTGGCAAGTTAGTTTGTCTAGTCCAACTGGTAAGCTCTGGGTTCAAGGAGAAACCCTGTCTCCAATAGTAACATGGAAAGTGATCTAGTAAGGCACCTGAAATTGACCTCTGGCCTCCACATGTACATATAATGCACACACACCTGCACACATGTGCACCCACACCCATATAACACACATAAATACATACAAAAATTTTACTGATTATACTGAAATGTATTTAAACACATAGAGTACCAGCTAGGAAGTATACTGAGCCTTAGAGATATATGGATGAAGAGTCTAAGCCCTTAAAAATTGAGTTTCAGTCAGGTGTGGTAGAGCATGCGTTTAGACCTTGCTGTTGCAAATCTAACGTCGGAGGATCTGTATAAATTCAAGGCTAGTCTGGGGCTAAAGAGTGAGTTTCAGGTCAGCCAGGGCTACAGTGAGAACCTGCCTTAAAAAAAAAAAGTGGGGTGCTGGTGGCTAGAGACATGGCTTAGAGGTTAAGGCACATACCTACGAAGCCTAAGGACCCAGGTTCGATTATCTATGTCGCATGTAAGCCAGATGCACACAGTGGCGCATGCATCTGGAGTTCATTTGCAGTAGCTAGAGGTCCTGGTGCGCCTATTCTCATTCTCTGTCTGTCTCTACCTTTTTCTCTGTCTCTAATAAATAAATAAAAATAAATCTTAAAACAAACAAAAAAAAATCAGCCAGGCATGGTGGCACACACCTTTAATCCCAGAACTTGGGAGGCAGAGGTAGGAGGATTGCCATGAGTTTAAGGCCACCCTGAGACTACATTGTGAATAACAGGTCAGACTGAGCTAGAGTGAGACCCTACCTCAAAAAACCAAAACAAAGGGCTGGAGAGATGGCTTAGTGGTTAAGGCATTTGTCTGCAAAGCAAAGGACCTTGGTTCGATTCCAGAGTACCCACTTACGCCAGATGCAAGGTGGCGCATACATCTGGAGTTTGTTTGCAGTGGCTGGAAGCCCTGGCATGCCCATTCTCTCTCATACTCTGCCTCTTTTCCTCTCTCAAATAAATAAATAAAATATTTTTTAAAAATCAATAAGGGATCTTTTTAAAAAAAATATTTTATTTTTGTTTATTTATTTATTTGACAAAGAAAGAGGAAGAGCAAAAGAGAATGAGCACTCCAGGACCTCCAGCCACTGCAAACGAACTCCAGATGTGTGTGCCCCCTTATGCATCTGGCTAACGTGGGTCCTGGGGAATTGAACCTGGGTCCTTTGGCTTTGCAAGCAAATGCCTTAACCGCTAAGCCATCCCTCCAGCCCTCAATAAGGTATCTTTAAAAAAAAGGTCGCCAGGCATGGTGGCTCACGCCTTTAATCCCAATACTTGGGCTCTTGGGAGGCAGAGGTAGAAGGATCACCATGACTTCAAGGCCACCCTGAGACTATATAGTTAATTTCTGGTCAGCCTGGGCTAGAGTGAGACTGCACCTTGAAGGGGGGAGGAAGCAGTTTCAGAGTCTGCATAGGCTAGTATGTGTCTGAGTCTATGTATAAGTTGTAAGTATTATGTTAATTGGGAGAAATCAATGGCATTTGAATGTTAAGTATATCGTGTTAGTATTTAGCATTTATCCTAGACATTTTATATAGATATACATACATACATACATACATACATACATACATACATACATACATACATACATATATATATATATATATATATATAATGTATTTATTTATTTGATACAGAGAAAGAGACAGAGAGAGAGAGAGAGAATGGGCACGCCAGGGCCTTCAGCCACTGTAAATGAACTCCAAATGCATGCATGCGCCTCCTTGTGCATTTGGCTTACATGGGTCCTGGAGAATCAAACCTGGATCCTTTGGCTTTGCAGGCAAATGCTTAAACCTCTAAGCCATCTCTCCAGCCCTATCCTAGATATTTTTATAACCAGAAAAACATTTCTCTTATATGTACCTTAAGATGATGAGCTGTTGTATATAATTTCCCACATCCTTCATATTTACATCGAAATGCCTTCTCTCCACTCTGTTGAGACTTAGCAGTTACTCTTGTTGCATGTCCTTGTAAGACAATCTATGTAAGACAAAAAGCATGATTTAAGTTAAATGATGTAATAAGTTAAATAAATATACAGAAATTAAGGAGATGAGCCAGGATTGGAGGTACATGCATTTAATCCCAGCACTCTGGAGGCAGAGGCAGAGGCAGAGGCAGAGGCAGAGGCAGAGGCAGAGGCAGAGGCAGAGGCAGAGGCAGGAGGATTGCTATAATTCCAAGGCCAGTCTGAGAATACATAGTGAATTCCAGGTCAGCCTGTTTTCTCTCTCCCCCCCCCCCCTTTTTTTTTTGGTTTTTCAAGGTAGGGTCTTGCTCTGGCCCAGGCTGACCTGGGATTCACTATGTAGTCTCAGGGTGGCCTCAAACTCACGGTGATCCTCCTACCTCTGCCTCCCCTGTGCTGGGATTAAAGGCGTGCGCCATCATGCCTGGCTCTCTATCTCATTTTTTTTTTCTTTGTTTTTTTGAGGCAGGGTCTCATTCTAGCCCAGGCTGACCTGGAATTCACTCTGGAGTCTCAGGGTGGACTCAAACTCACAGCGATCCTCCTACCTCTGTCTTCCAAGTACTGGGATTAAAGGCATGCACCACCATGCCTGGCTTTGTATTTCATTTTAAAAAATATTTTATTTGCTTATTTATTTGAGGGGAGGAAGGACAGAATGGGCAAGCAAGGGCCTGCAGCTGCTGAAAACAAATTCCAGATCCATGCGCCACTTTGTGCATCTGGCTTTATGTGGGTACTGGGGAACTGAACTCAGGTCATTAGATTTTGCAGGCAAGCACTTTAACCACTGAGCAATCTCTCCTGTCTATCTTATTTTTTAAGACAGGGTCTTTTCATTTAATCCACAACTCAATACTTTGTCTGGACAAGGTAAACGCAGGAATACCCTATCTCTGCCTCCTCTACGCTGGGATTACAGATATACACCACCAAGCCCGACATTTTCACATGGGGGCAAGTTCAGGTTGTCATGCTTGCACAAGCAAGTACTTTACCCACTAAGTCTATTATGCTACTTAAGAGAATTTGGCATGCTTTAAGGAGTACTAGAAGGGCTAGGAATGTAGGAGTGGTAAAGTGCTTCCCTAACATGCTTGACCCTGAGTTTTATACCAGCACAACAACAAAAAATGACCAGTATAAGCCGGGTGTGGTGGCGCACGCCTTTAATCCCAGCACTCGGGAGGCAGAGGTAGGAAGAATGCCGAGAGTTCGAGGCCACCCTGAGACTACACAGTGAATTCCAGGTAAGCCTGGGCTAGAGTGAGACCCTACCTCAAAAAAAAAAAAAAAAAAATTACCAGTATCAAGTCAGGTGGTGTATACCTGTGGTCTCAGCACTTGGGAGGATGAAACAGACAGACTGTGAACGAGGCTAGCTTGCATAACCCAGTAAGAATTTATCTCAAGAAACAAAACAATAACAACAAGAACCAAACCACCACCACTAAAAAACAATGAAACCTCACAAAAGATATAATTATGATATTATAGAGGTCCTAAAATTCTAATGGGGACAAAATATAAAGTAGAGAGAGGCCGGGCGTAGTGGTGCACGCCTTTAATCCCAGCACTCGGGAGGCAGAGGTAGGAGGATCGCCGTGAGTTCGAGGCCACCCTGAGACTCCATAGTGAATTCCAGGTCAGCCTGGGCTAGAGTAAGACCCTACCTCGAAAAACCCCCCCGAAAAAAAATAAAAATAAAAAAATAAAGTAGAGAGAGGGCTAGGGAGATGGGTCAGCAGTTAAAGGTGCTTGCCTGCAAGCTTGTCTTGCTTGCTTGCCTCCGGAGATTATTTGCAAGGTCAAGAGGCCCTGGCTTGCCCTCCACTCTGGGCTTGCAAATAAAATATTTTAGGGGCCTGAAGAGATGGCTCAGTGGTTAAGGTATTTGTGTGCAAAGCCTAATGACCCCGGTCCGAATGACCAGTACGCAAGTAAAGCCAGATGCGCAGAGTGACACATATATCTGGAATCATTTGGAGTGGCTACAGGCCTTGACATGCCCATTCCTTCTCCCACCCTCTTGTCTCTCTCTTTCTGCTTGCAAATAAAAATTTTAAAAACATTTTAGCACTGGGTATGGTGGTGCACACCTTTAATCCCAGCACTTGAGAGGCAAAGATAAGAGAATCACTGAGTTCAAAGCCAACCTGAGACTACACAGTGAATTCCAGGTCCGTCTGGGCTAGAGTGAGACCCTGCCTTGAAAAACAAACCAACAAAAAAATTTAGGGCAGAAGAGATGCTCAGCAGTTAAGGCACTTGCCTGTAAAGACTAAGGGCCCAAGTTCAATTTCCCAGTATCCACGTAAAGCCTAGATGCACAAGGTGGCCCATGAGTCTGGAGTTTGTTTGCAGTGACTAGAGGCCCTGGCATGCCCATTCTCTATCTGCCTCTTTCCCTCTATCAAATAAATGAATAAAAAAAGTTATATATATGTGTGTATGTGCATATAATATATATATATGTATGTATGTATGTATGTATATGTGTGTGTGTGTGTGTGTGTGTATATATATATATGGCTGGAGAGATGGCTTAGTGGTTAAGGCATTTGCCTGCAAAGCCTAAGGACCCATGTTCTACTCTCCAGATCCCATGTAAGTCAGACGCACAAGGTGACACACACATCTGTAGCGAATTACAGTCACTGGAGGCCCTGGCCAGTCTCTTTCTCACACATAAAACCAAACAAAACAAAGAAAGGTCAGTCTGTTGGGCTGGCTTCAAAAAGAAAAAAGAAAAAATATATATATATATACACACACACACACATATTTTTAAATAAAACAAAAAGTATAGAGCACTGTATATGGCAATCTGTCTAAAGGTGACATTTGGGACTGGGAAGATAGCTTAACGATTAAAGGCACTTGCTTGCAAAGCCTGCTGGCCTGGATTCAATTCCCAAGTAACCCATGTAAACTGGATAAGAAAAGGGGCACAAACATCTGGTGTTCTTCTGTAGCAGCAAGAGGTTTTGTGCACACACATTAAGTATCTTTTTTAAAAAAAATATCATCAGTTTTTAAAAAAAATGAAGGTGAGACTTGAATACTGACGATGAGATAGGAAGATCTATCCAGGTAGAAGAAACAGGATGATCAAACGTTTAGATATGTATTTGGAAGAAGTGGAAACTTTCTATGAGATCACTGTGTTTGCATGAATAAAATGATAACAATGATGAGGGGCTCATATTTAGAAAGAACTGAAAAGCAATACCAGGTGATGAAAACAAGAGGAAGGCATTACAATTTTATTTATTTATTTATTTATTTTTGTTTTTTGAGTTAGGGCCTCTCTCTGGTCCACGCTGACCTGGAATTCACTATGTAGTTTCAGGGTGGCCTCGAACTCATGGAGATCACCTACCTCTGCCTCTCAAATGCTAGGATTAAAGGCGTGCGCCACCAGGCCCAGCTGGCATTACAATTTTAAAATAAGGAAGTGGTCAACGTCAGTTCTGTGAAACAGTCAACAGACATAGTGGGAAGTATAGCAAATATACAGGAGAGGATGATTTAAAAAAAAATAGGATTGGGCTGGAGGGATGGCTTAGCGGTTAAGGCATTTGCCTGCAAAGCCAAATTCCCCAGGACCCACACTAGCCAGATGCACAAGGGGCACACGCATCTGGAGTTCGTTTGCAGTGGCTGGAGGCCCTGGCATGCCCATTCTCTCCCTCCCTCTTTCTTTGTCAAATAAATAAATTAAAATTAAATATTTAAAAAAAACAGGATGACGACTATGGATTCGGAAGCAATAGATGATTCCATAGGTAATTTAGAATAAAAATTGACACAATTATTTTAATTATTTAATTTAATTATTTTAATTAATATTATTTATTTATTTGCAAGCAAAGGAAAACAAAGAGAAGAGAGACAGACACAGAATGGGTGTGCCACAGCCTTTAGCTGCTGCAAATGAACTCCAGATGCATGAGCCACATTGTGTATCTGGCTTTACATGGGTACTGGGGAATCAAACCAGGACCATTAGGCTTTTCAGGCAAGTGCCTTACCCACTGAACCATCTCTCCAGTCCTAGCAGGATTATTTTAGATTGGGGTTTTCAAACGTGGAGAGTACTACTTGGCATCTAGTGGACAGATGTCCCACAAGGCATATGTTCCCCAAGACAAGAAGTTATCCTCCCAAGATATGAACAGTGCTAATTTTTTTGTTTTGTTGTATTTTGGTGGTGAAGAGATTAAACCCAGCTCCTCGTGCAGTGTCAAGGCAGCCCGGCTTATGGCGATCCTGTCTCTAACAAGTAGCTTTACATACCTGCATTTTTTTCTCTTGCTCACTGTCTGAGATCATTCCAGTCCCTGTTACACTTTCACTTCCATCAATGGACACCTAAAGGAATAAAAGAAAGTTGAGAAATTTTTAAATCTAGTTATTTGCAATGCTGGAGATTGACCCCAAGGTCTCATGTTAGTACTCTTATTACTGAGTTATACCTCAATCCCCAAGTTTATATATAAGTATGTATGTACATATATATGCATACGTACACATATATATGTGTGTGTGTGTTTTCTTCTTTTGAAGGTAGGGTCTCACTATAGCTCAGGCTGACCTGAAACTCACTCTGTAGCCCAGGCTGGCCTTGAACTCACAGCAACCCTCCTGCGTCAGCCTCCCAAGTGGTCAGATAAAAGGCATGAGCTACCATATCTCACTTAATTTTATATTGTTTTCTTTCTAATTTTTAACTTTTAAAAATTTTATTTTATTTATTTGAGAGAGAGAGAGACATAGAGAGGGAGAGGGAGAAAACAGGCATGTCAGGGCCTTTAGCCACTGTAAACAAACTCTAGATGCATACACTATGCACCACCTTGTGCATCTGGCTTATGTGAGTCCCAGGGAATCAAACTTGGGACCTATGACTTTGCAGACAAATGCCTTAACTGCTAAGCCATCTTTCTAGCCCTAATTTATGTATTTATTTTTTTTCAAGGTAGGGTTTCACTCTAGCTCAGGCTGACCTGGAATTCACTACGTAGTCTCAGGGTAGCCTCAAACTCATAGTGACCCACCTACCTTTGCCTTCCATCCAGCCATAATTTTTTAACTTTTTTTTTTTTTTTTTTTTCGAGGTAGGGTGTCCCTCTAGCTCAGGCTGACCTGGAACTAACTATGTAGTCTCAGGGCGGCCTCGAACTCTCGGCAATCCTCCTACCTCTGCCTCCCAAGTGCTGGGATTAAAGGCATGCGCCACCACACCCGGCTTTAATTTTTTAACTTTTTAAAAAAAAAATTTGAAAGGGAGGGGGAGAGGGAGAAAAAAAAAATGCCAGGGTCTCCTGCCACTACAAACTAACTTCAGATGCATGTACCACTTTGTGCATCTGGCTCTATGTGTACACCGGAGAGTCAAACCCAGGTCATTAGGCTTTGCAAACAAGAGCCTTTAACCACTGAGCCATCTCTCTCTCCAGCCCTCATTTTTTTTTTTTTCAAGTTATTTTTGAGGAAGGGTCTCACTCTAACCCAGACTGACCTGGAACTCACTCTGTAGTCTTAGTCCAGCCTTGAATTTATGGCAATCCTCCTACCTCTGTCTCTCAAGGACTGGGATTTAAGGCATGCACCACTATGCCTGGCCACTTTTTTACTATTGACAACTTTTTTTTGGTGGTGGTTTTTCGAAGTAGGGACTCACCCTAGCCCAGGCTGACCTGGAATTCACTAGGCAGTCCCAGGGTGACCTTGAACTCAGAGATCCTCCTACCTCTGCCTCCCCAGTGCTGGGATTAAAGGTGCATGCCACCATGCCCAGCTCTATTGACAACTTTTATTGAATATGTATAGACAATATACCATGATCTCCCTCTGCTGAATCCCTTCTTTCAATTAAGTTTATATTTTAATAGGTAATAAGTATATGAAGATTTATTATCATCTATTTCTGTATATGTTTGGAAATTTTTCAAATTAAATAAAAATGAAATAAAGGACTAGAGAGATGACTTAGCAGTTAAGGCACTTGCCTACAAAGCCTAAGGATACACGTTAGATTCCCCAGTACCCACATAAGACAGATACAAAGTGGCACACACATCTGGAGTTTGTTTGCAGGGCCCCATTCTCTCTCAAATAAATATCAAAATAAATAAAAAATATATTTTTTTAAAAAAACCACTATTTATTTGTGTCATGCTGGGGATCAAACTACAGCTCACACGCATGCTAGGCAAGAACTCTACCACTGAACAATACCACCAGTCTCCTAAAGTTTTGGAGGGCATTAGGGGGTTAAAATAGCATCACACATGACCCAGGCTGGTCAGAAGCTTCTGCTCCTCCTGCCTCCATTCTGTGAGTGCTGGAATATGGACATGTGCCACCATGCCCAAGTCATGGACTGCTAGAGACTGAACCCAGAGCTTCCTGCACGTTAGGCAAGCACTCTACCCCTTGTGCTACATCACCAGCTCTAAATGGCAGATTTCTTGATAAAATGTGCTTTTGGTTTCCTTTCCTTAAAAAATAAAAGTCAGTTCTACTGGGGACTTTACCATGAACTGTATTCCAGCCCTATGGAATGGTAATGATGTTGCAAAACTGCCATACCTTTGCCGCATACTGTTCCAAAGCACTAATGGTGTCGGGGTCAATTGTGGCATCTCCAGTGTGCAGTCCTGCCACTGTCCCATCAGCCTGAATTGCCAGGATGGTATCAGACTGTGGGACTTGCACTGCATGGTGGATGTAAGCTGTCGTGCCATCTTCCAGTTGAACAGCCTGTAATGCACTCTGGTCATAACTATCTGAGGAATTTAAGAGAAGGGCATTACATGAAAGACATTAAACTATATTTAAGGGAAGAGGGGAACAAACTCTTTGTTTTGTGTGTATGTGGTCACACGTGTGTGCGTGTATATTCACATTTGTGCACATATGTGTGGAAGCCAGAGGTTGACATTGGGTGTCTCAACTGTTCTCCACTTTTTTTTTTTTTTTTGAGGTAGGGTCTCGCTCTAGCCCATGCTGATCTGGAATTCACTGTGTAGTCTCAGGATAGCCTTGAACTCACTACCTCTGCCTCCTATCTGGGATTAAAGGAGAATTCACTATTGAACTCACGGCAATCCTCCTACCTCTGACTCCCTAGTGCTGGGATTAAAGGCATGCGCCACCACTCCCAGCTAACGCCCAGCTTTTTTTACTTTTGGTTTCCTTCCTTCCTTCCTTCCTTCCTTCCTTCCTTCCTTCTTTCCTTTTTTTCTTTTTTGCTCTTTACTTTATTTACTGACACAGGATTTCTCACTTGATTCCAGAACTTGCCAATTTGGCTAGTATAGCTCGCCAGCTTGCCTTGGGAATCCCCAGTTTCCAGCTCCCAAATGCTACGATTACAGGTGGGCTGCTATTCCCTCCTGGCATTTACTTGGGAGCTAGGAACCCAAATTTTGGTCATTATGCTTATACAACAAGAGTTTTGCCCACTAACCCACCTCCCCAGCCCAAAGAATGAGCACTAGACCATGAGATATTTATTAATTTATTACTGGCCTTTAAAAAAAATCTATTTTTAAGCAGAGAGAAAAGGGGAGAGAAGGGGCGGGCCAGGGTCTCCTGTGGCTGCAAAGGAACTCTAGATGCATGCGCCTCTCTGTGTACTTGTCTTTACGTGGGTACTTGGGAACTGAACATGGGCCTTTAGGCTTTGCATGCAAAGGCATCAACCACGAAGCTGTCTCTCCAGACCTCTATTTTTAAAAATTAAATTAATTTTTTTTATTATTCAAGAGAGAGAGAGAGAGAGAATGGGCACACCAGGGCCTCCAGCCACTGCAAACAAACTCTAGACACATGCGCCACCTTGTGCATCTGGCTTACGTGAGTCCTGGGGAATTGAACGGAGGTCCCTTGGCTTTGCAGACAAGTGCCTTTAACCACTAAGCCATCTCCCCAGCCCCTATTTTTGGTTTTTTGAAAACAGGTTCTCGCTCTATAGCCCAGACTGTCCTGGAACTCACTAGTAGACCAGGCTGGCCTAAACATGCAGTGATCCTCCTGCTTCTGTCTCCCACCCGCTGGAGTTATGAGCATGCAACTTCATGCGTAATTTGGACCATGTGTTTTATATTCATTATTTCATCCTCACAACAAATTCTGAGACAGATATACTTGTCATCTCCATTGTACAAATGGGAACCTGAGGTTTTGGAAATTAAAATCATTTTCCTTGGGAACCAAACAATTCATAAAACCTAACATTTAACATTCAAAATGCTTATGTAGAGAAACCATCATGTTTCAACTCCAAAGTCTAACTGTTTGGTGTTATAAACTATTCCCATACAGCTCAGACTGCCACAGAGTTTTTCCTTGAATGGTGTCCAAATCTGTGCCTTCACATTAGTAAGCACAACTTCAGCAGCTAAAGACTGTGCTTGGTTCTCCCACACTCCCACTTCTCCCTCACGTCACTCATATATACAAGGTAGGGTACCTTTGGAGGTATGGTGAATAAACGCCGTGGTTCCATCTTCCAACTGCACTGCCTGACCATCCTCCAGACGCAAACTGTCCCCTGCTCAAGAACAATGCTTACATTTAGATGCATGTTTTCCAGCAAGTTCTACTTAACTCATCTGGCAACAGAGTGTTAGTAAGCCATTAAGCACAGCAGAACAATCTATTGCACAGTCTTTGAATATTCAAGAAATTTCAGTAAAGCTGCTTTGAGAAAGTATTTGAAGGTACAAGGAATTAGAATATTTGTTGTAGGAAGATGTATCGGAGATGAGAAGAGTTGAAAAAAAGAAGAAACAAGAAGATAAGTGACATGTGGATTCAGGTCAAACAACACACACAGTCACTTGGGACCACTGCTCAGGAGTTTCTCTACCATGATCTTTGAGGGAAGGTTTTGGTTAAGTTAGATAATCTCTTTGGTATCTACTGACTTCTCTTGTGAAAAGGGGAACTAGAAATCAGGACCAAGTTCAGGTAATCAGAGTGAGCTAAAGGCAGCAAATTCTGAATTGTGAGACTCAGAGGGCTCACAGTGCTGTCTCTTAAATACTTACTACTTTTAGGAATGGGTACATGTTGAACATAAGCAGCAGAACCGTCCTCCAACTGAATTACCTGGCCGTCAATGAGCCTTCCATCTGGAACAAAGGATTCAAGCCAATCAATTAGCACAAACAAAGATATAAAACTTTATGCAATTTCAAAATGGTATCTATAAAAACATACACTACTTAAGATCATGTTCATCTTGATTCTTCCCTCAATGTTCTGAGGCAATTCAATACCACATCCAGTGATCCTATAGAAAGCAGAAAATCCTCCCTCAGCCATCCTTCTTCCCCTCCAATTTTCAATCACATGAGCGCAAGAGGAAGAGTGGCTTATCACAGCAAGTGACATAAGTGGAACCTGTCTACCTTTTAGAACCACTTAATATCAATGACCCTGACCACAGGGATGCTCAACAGATATGTCAGTGTATGTGAAGCCAGTTGACATTGTCACCCCTGGGAACTACGCACAACTATGCACATGTCTGCATAGTCGGTTTCTATAGGAACCTGAAGTTTGAGAACTGGACTGTTCCTGGAGCAAACTAATCATTAACTCAGAGACGTTATCATAAGCATACCCAAATGCTTTCTGTATTCATATGCATTGTAAAAACATTAAAAAACAGCCTTTAGTAAAATAAATAAATAAAAGGTCTTACTAAAATAAAATATGTCAGAGATACTCCCTACTCCTCTTTTGATGCCCCATGGTATCTTGCAAATATCGCAAAGGGTATCCTTGTGTTATCAAAACAAAGTTGAAGGTAAATGGAAATAATTTAAAATTGTCACATGCAATAAAATATCTTTAGGAGAAACTAGTACAGAGGTATAGTTGGTGTGGCTCCAACTCTGAGGCAATGAGTCCTTGGTATTACCCAACTGGGCAAGTGTGAGGCACATACCTTTAGAATTGTGCTGTATGTAAGCAGTAGAGCCATCTGCAAGTGTTACTGCTTGCAAGCTTACTCCCTCCATATTTTCTAAATTGTCACCATCTATGAGAAAGAAAAATTACTTTCCTTAGGCAACTACATGTGCAGGCTGATCGAATTTTTTCAAAAAGTTTTTTTTTTTTCAAGGTAGGGCCTCACTCTAGTCCAAGCTGACTTGGAATTCACTATGTAGTCTCAAGGTGGCCTTGAACTCTCAGCGATCCTCCTACCTCTGCCTCCTGAGTACTGGGATTAAAGGTGTGCACTACCACGCCCAGCTCCAAATTATTTTTTTTTTTATGAGAAAGAGACAGCAAGAGAAAGAGAGAATGAGGGAGAGAGGATTGGTACCCCAGGGCCTCCAGCCTCTGTAACTGACCTCTAGACATAGGCACCACCCACCACCTTGTGAGCATATGAATGACTTTGTGCATGTATCACCCTGTGTATCTGGCTTACATGGGATCTGGGGAGTTGAACATGGGTCTTTAAGCTTCACAGGAAAGCACCTTAACTGCTAAGACATCTACTCAGGCCTCAAAATTACTTTTATAGAATAAAAACCAGGAAAAGGTATTTTTTTTTTCAGCTCTTGAAGACTCAAATGGAATCTTTTCTAGCATTTACAAAAAGTAAATACATAAGTCCTTGCCCTTCCAGCACCCATACCAAGTTAAAAATTATCATGGATGCCGGGCATGGTGGTGCACACTTGGGAGGCAGAAATAGAAAGATCTCCATAAGTTTGAGGCCACCCTGAGACTACAATAGTGAATTCCAGGTCAGCCTGAGCTACACACCCTGCCTTGAAAAACAAACAAACAAAAACAAATAAAACAAAATGATCATAGGGGCCTAGAGAGATGGCTTAGTGATTAAGGCACTTGCTTACAAAGCCTAAGGACCTAGGTTCAATCTCTCTCCCACGTAAGCTAGATGCACAAAGGTGACGCAAGCACAAGGTCACACATGTGTACTAGGTGGCACAAGCATCTGGAGTTCAATTTCAGTGGCTGAGGCCCTGGCATGCCAATTTTCTCTCTCTCTCTCTCTCAAAATAATAATAAATTTTTAAAAATGATCATGGAAAGGTCAAAATTTGTACTGCTATTAACTGAATGAAGCCCAGGGAAGTAAACAGAGCTTTACTGGGTAACACAGTAAGTTTTCATGAAGATAAATGATATTTCCAAACCTATGAACCTTGCAAGTATGACTACTTACCTGCCACAGTGACTGCTTCTGTCAGGCATAGGGTAACGTGTTGAGCCTCCATTCCTCCTCCAGGAAATTCTGTCATGCCCTGAGAATCCCGATTTATTTGGGCTAGCAACATTTTCTACCTTGAAGGAAAATATGGACACTTGAGAACAAAGAATGATGTACATGAAATAAAAGCTACAGTTTAGATTTGAGGACCACACTAAAATTGCTAAGGATATAAATGGTACCTCATAGAAAATAAAATTTCACTTAATATGCAGGGTAGGAGTATTAAATTAATGATCTCTTAACTTTTAAGACGTAGTTTAGTGAGGGCACATCTGGCTTTCACATGTATGCATATCACACAGGTACAAAAACAAAATAGTGCTATGCCATGAGCTGGCAAGATGACTCAGCAGGTAAAGGTACTTTGCTTAAAAAATCCTGCTGGCCTGGGTTCAATTCCCTAGGACCCACATAAAGCCATTATGCACAAAAATCCCATGCCATTTCAAAATTATAATGCAAGTCAGGCATAGTAGCACATGCCTTTAATCCCAGCACTCGGGAGGCAGAGGTAGGAAGATTGCTGTGAGTTCAAGGCCAGCCTGGGACTACAGAGTGAGTTTCAGGTCAGCCTAGGCTATACAGTAAGACTCTACCTTGAAAATAAACAAAGAACAAAATTATAATGCATTAAATTTTATTTTTCCCAAGATGGATACTGTACATGTTTATATTTCATTACCTAAACTGCTCATCTTGTGATGAGTAAGAAAACAAAGCATTATTAGACAACTGCATTAATTCCTGACACAGGGCTGGAGAGATGGCTTCGTGGTTAAGGCATTTGCCTGTGAAGACTAAGAACACTTGTTCGAATCTCCAGGCCCCCTACAGACAGACTGCCAGACGAAAAAGTGAGGCAAGCATGCAATGCTGCACATGCACACAAGGGGGCGGAAACATCTGCCATTTGTTCACAGCAGCTGAAAGGCCCTGGCGTGTCCATTTTCTCCCTCTCTTCTTTCTGCCTCCTTCTCCATCTGTTTCTCTTCTCTCTCTCTCTCAAATTAAAAAAAAAAAAAAAAGTCCTGACACAAACTTTTTTTCTTTTCTTTCTTTTCTTTTCTTTTCTGAGGTAGGGTCTCCCTCTAGCCCAGGCTGACTTGGAATCTGATGACAGAATTCTATACTATAAAGGTTGCTTCCTGTCTCTCCTCACTCTGGCCACAGGGACACAAGTGAATATGGCCTTTCCCACCCCAGCCTGGCTGGGTAGAGGGGAGAGTATAACACTGCTTCTTCGCTTGGGGGAACTTTTCTGCTTTATAGTTTGGGATAACTTCTCATTTTAATTACATGAATGATTTTCCTCTGGTCTCTAAATCTACCACCTGCATTTCCCCCTTCCACTCCACATCTACCACGTGGATGCTTTCACCAACTCTAGGCCTGTTACCTGTGTAACTTCTCAAAAGTTCTTCTCAGTGTAGCCATGAATACAACTCTCTTTATTACTCATTTCTCATCTGAATTTCTTGGTCTCTGCTTTGATATTTTCCCTCTGCTCTTCTTCCTTTAAGTTCCCAGCATTTGCCCAAACTTTCTTCCATGAGAAGCACAAGGCGGATGCTATGTGTGTTTCTTCTAAATTTCCCTACATCTGTGTCCAAGTTCTATCTTCCGTGCATGTGGCTCTATTCCAGTCTTTCCTTGAGAGCCTCAATTTCTCTTAAATGAACCTTATGCAGTGTTTTCTACCTGAATGTGTGTTTCCCACTTCCCATGGGCTTATGGCTTTGCTCTAGCTGCCTCCTTCCCAGATCTCATTTGCCCTAAATAAGCCCCACAAATTGTCATTTTGCCCTAAATCTAATAGTTCATAATTTATCCTTCTTGGCTGGGCATGATGGCACACGCCTTTAATACCAGCACTCAGGAGGCAAAGGTAAGAGGATTGCAGTGAGTTTGGGGCTACCTTGAGATTACATAGTGAATTCCAGATCAGCCTGGGCTAGAGTGAGACCCTACTTCAAAAGAAAAATTTTTTTAAAAAAATTTTTACTTATTTATTTGCAAGCAGAGAGAGAAAGATAGAAAGAGAAGAGATACAGAAAAAAGAGTGGGCATGCTAGGGCCTGTAGCTACTGCAAATGAACTCCAGATGCATGTGCCCTTTGAGCATCTGGCTTACGTGAGTCCTGGGGAATTGAACCTGGGTCCTTTGGCTTCGCAGGCAAATACCACCCTGAAACTACATAGTTAATTCCAGGTCAGCCTTGACCAGAGTGAGACCCTACCTTGAAAAAACAACAACAAAAGTAATAAAAATAAAAATAAAATAAAACAATAAAACAGGGCTGGAGAGATGGCTTAGTGGTTAAGGCACTTGCCTGCAAAGCCTAAGGACCCATGTTCGATCTCTCTCCAGATCCCATGTAAGCCAGGCACACAAAGGTGTCACAAGCACAAGGACACACATGCACACTAGAAGGTGCAAATGTCTGGAGTTCACTTGTAGTGGAATTTCTTCTCTATCTCTCTCCCTCTTAAAAAAAAAAAAAAGCTCACAACAGGGCTGGAGAGATGGCTTAGTGGTTAAGTCAATTGCCTGCAAAGCCAAAGGTCACTCGGGAGGCAGAGGCAGGAGGATCGCCATGAGTTCAAGGCCACCCTGAGACTACAGAGTGAATTCTCTGTCAGCCTGGACTAGAATGAAACCCTATCTCGAAAAACCAAAAATAAATAAATAAATAAAATAATTTAAAAAATAAATCCTGATGTATGAATAAACACAACATATTCTATACACATCACTGCTAATTCATCTTTACGATCTAATAGGTTTGCCACCTGGTCTTGCCTATTTTCAACACAGTAAGACACCCTGAGTAAAAATTCTCAAGTCACTGGGGGTGGTGGCATACGCCTTTAATCCCAGCACTCTGGAGGCACAGGTAGGAGGATAGCCGTGAGTTCAAGGCTATCCTGAGACTACATAGTGAATTCCAGGTCAGCCTGGGCCAGAGTGAGACCCTATCTCAGAAAACAAAAAATGCAAAACAAAACAAAATAAAAATCTTAAGTTATCCTTAAGTAAATTATGACTCTAGAAGTTACAATGGTGTAGTCACACCATTTCTCTTTTTCTTTTCTTTTTCTTTTGGTTTTTCGAGGTAGGGTTTCACTCTAGCCAGGCTGACCTAGAGCTCACTATGTAGTCTCAGGGTGGCCTTGAACTCATGGTGATCCTCCTATTTCTGCCTCCTGAGAACTGGGATTAAAGGCATGTGCCACCACACCCAGTATTACACATCTTTCAAAACTTTTCTTTCTATATTATTTTTTTTTTAGGCAAGCCCAATAGACTAGCCTTTTTTTTTAACGCAAGAGAGAGAGAATTGGCACACCAGGGTCTCCAGCCAATGTAACTGAACTCCAGACACATGTGCCATCTTGTGCACATGTGCAACCTTGCACACTTGCGTCTGGCTTACATGGGTCCTGGAGAGTTGAACATGGGTCCTTAGGCTTCATAGACAAGTGCCTTAACAGCTAAGCCCTCTCTCTAGCACTTTTTCATCTCTTCATACCTTAACTACTATAATAATCTTTTCACTCATCTGAAGCTCAGCTATCTTATTTTTTTTTGTGAATGTATGTGCGTGTGCATGTGCATATGCAGATTTATACGTGTGTGGGTGCGTGTGTGGGCATGTGGAGGCCAGAAGTTGACATCAGGTGTTCCCCTCAATTGCTCCACCTTATTTATTGAGATAGGGTCACTCACTTAAACCAAGAGCTGGTCAACTGGGCTAGTCTAACTAGCCAGCTTGCCCTGGGGGTCCTGTCTGCTTTCCAAATGCTGAGATCACAGGCAGCAGCTGTGCCTGGCCAGCATTTACAAGCCAGAGGGAATTCTGGTTCTCATGCTTATGCAGCAAGGGCTTTATCTACTGAGCCATCTCCCCAGCTTCCTTGTTTTTTAAAAACACTTTTTTGTTTATTTTTTATTTGTTTCTTTATTTGAGAGTGACAGACAGAGGACGAGGCAAATAGAGAGAATGGGCGAACCAGGGCCTCCAGCCACTGCAAACGAACTCCAGACACGTGCGCCCCCTTGTGCATCTGGCTAATGTGGGTCCTGGGGAATCGAGCCTCAAACCAGGGTCCTTAGGCTTCACAGGCAAGCACTTAACCACTATGCCATCTCTCCGGCCCCAGCTTCCTTATTTTATTTTGTATACCATTAAATTTTTTCAGATAGATAGTTTTTTTTTTTTTTTTCCAGGGTAGGGTATTACTCTAGCCCTGGCTGACCTTGAACTCATTCTGCAGTCTCAGTTTGGCATCAAATTCATGACAATCCTTCTACCTCTGCCTCCCAAGTGCTAGGAATAAAGGTGTGGACCACCACACCAGACCTGAGATATATTTTAATGTAAATTTTAAAATTAAGAAAAAAAACAATTCTTGAGCTGAATAGCTCAGCTCAGTGTATAAGAGCACTCCCTGTGCAAACATGAGAGCCTGAGGGGAGGCCTGAGAGACAGCCCACTCCCATAGGGGAGCCGAGACCCCAGAATCACCACAGCTCATGGGGAGGGGACATAAAGACAAACTCCAGGATCAGTGACTCTAGCTCAGAAAAAGCAGACAAGAAAGTGATGAGGTGGGATGCATACACGTGTTTTCACCACACACACACACACACACACACACACACACACACTCAAGCAAAAAAAAAAAAAAAGAAAAATGATTCTCAATAGCTTAACAAATCAAGTACCTTCATTTTTTCTGGTTTTATTCTCTGCTGCTTGCTACCCATGTACATACATATATTTTAGTGTTATAATTATATATGTCTAGCTTTCATCATTGCTAATAAATTGACTATGTATCTTTCTTTCTGTGATGCCAGGTGTTGAGTTCAGGGCCTTGGGCATGCCAGGCAAGTGCTCTACCACTGGGCTACATGCCAAGCCCAGATGCTAATAAGCTATTGAAATCATCTCTCTCTCTTTATTTTTTTATGTATTTCTTTTTTTCTCAATTTTTTTATATTTATTTATTTGAGAGCAACAGACAGAGAAAGAGGGAGAGAGAGAAAGAGAGAGAATGGGCGTGCCAGGGCTTCCAGCCACTGCAAACGAACTCCAGTGTGCGACCCCTTGTGCATCTGGCTAATGTGGGTCCTGGGGAATCGGGCCTCGAACCGGGGTCCTTAGGCTTCACAGGCAAGCGCTTAACCGCTAAGCCATCTCTTCAGCCCTTTTTCTCAATTTTTATTAACATTCCATGATTATAAAAAATATCCCATGGTGCTACCCTCCCTCCCCCCGCTTTCCCTTTTGAAATTCCATTCTCCATCATATCCCCTCCCCATCTCAATCATTCTCTCTTTTATTTTGATGTCATGATCTTTTCCTCCTCTTATGATGGTCTTGTTTAGGTAGTGTCAGGCACTATGAGGTCATGGATATCCAGGCCATTTTATGTCTGGAGGGAGCACGTTGTAAGGAGTCCTACCCTTCCTTTGGCTCTTACATTCTTTCCGCTACCTCTTCCGCATTAGACCCTGAGCCTTGGAAGGTTTTTTTTATGTTTTTCAAGATAGGGTCTCACTCCAGCTCAGGCTGACTGGAATTCACTATGTCATCTAGGGTGGCCTCGAACTCTCAGCAATCCTCTTAGTTCTACCTGACAAGTGCTGGGATCAAAAGAGTATGCCGGGCTGGAGGGATAGCTCAGCAGTTAAGGCATTTGCCTGCAAAGCCAAAGGACCCAAATTTGATTCCCCAGGATCCATGTTAGCCAGATGAACAGGGGGGCACATGTGTATGGAGTTTGTTTGGAGTGGCTGGAGGCCCTGGCACGCCCAATCTCTCTCTCTTTCTCTGTCCAATAAATAAATAAAAATAAAATATTCTTTTAAAAAAGTGTGGGCCACCATGCCTAGCCAGAAATGATCTCTTAAAGCATAGTCTCTCTTTCTTTCTTCCTTTCTTTCTTTCTCAAGGTAGGGTCACACTCTAGCCCAGGCTGTCCTGAAATTCACTATGTAGTCTCAGAGTGGTCTCAAATTCACAGCGATCCTCCAACCTCTGCCTCTCAAGTGCTGGGATTAAAGGCATGAGCCACCACACCTGGCAACACTTTTCATTATTGTAAATATCTTTATAAGTGGCTAAAAATTCTTCACAATGATCACTCAATTTACACAATTTGACATTTTTTTTTAAACCTCAAGCTGAGACTATCAGTAGAACAAGTCTTAGTATGCACTCCTTGTCCCAGATCTCTCTACCACAGGTCACAATGTGGTAAGTTACTCTGTTCTGCTACTGCCTTCCTTCATGATGGTCTCTGATTCACCATGACCCAGCCAACCATGGGCTGAAACCTCAAAGACTTAGGAGGAAAAAAAATTCCTTAAAACTCTTCTCTCAGTTGTAAACAGTGACAAAAGAAGCTAACTTGCATAGAAAATTAATACCAGAGAAGTGGGGTCATTTCCATAATTATTCCTGACAATGTGGTTCAAAAGCCTTTAGAATTGGCTTGCAGGAAGCATTTGGTGATACCAGCCACAAAAGCCCTATAGTGACACAAGTAGAGCTTTAGTGGGCAGTTTTGGAGAGAGTCAGAAGACCAGAATGCTGGGAAGACTGGGCTCATGAGTCCTCAGGTGGGAATGAGTCCTCTTCTGGGGAACTGAACTAGAGCCCAGGCAGATTACCTTCTGACAAAGAACTTGTCTCTGTTGTTCATGTCCCGAGACTGCATGACAGGCTGAGTTTAAAGGGATGAGTCAGTTAATCTGGTGAAGAAATTTCAAGATACCCGGTATCCACGCCGGTGTATGAGCACTGCTAGCTGCTTTTAGCCAGGTTCAAAGTGAGAACTGGCACCAAAAACCAAAGTGCAAAGATTTGGAAAACTTGTAGTTTGATCAGAAAAGCCTGTCCAAAGTTGGGGCTAAACAGAGCGTGGTGGCGCATGCCTTTAATCCCAGCACTCGGGAGGCAGAGGTAGGAGGATTGCCATGAGTTCGAGGCCACCCTGAGACTCCATAGTGAATTCCAGGTCAGCCTGGGCTAGAGTGAGACCCTACCTCAAAAAACAAAACAAAAAAAAAAAAAAAAAGGTTGGGGCTAAGGACAGCATGGTTTTGTAAGAGTTTAGCACCACTGAAAAGAAAGCAAGAAGGGCTGGGGAGATCACTCAGCAGCTAAAGGTGCTTGCTTGCAATGCCTGATGTTCAAGGTTTGATTTCCCAGTACCCATGCACACAGTGCACATGCTTCTAGAGTTTGTTTGCAGTGACAAGAGGCCCTGGCTGGCTATACTCCATTCATTCATTCTCATCCTCTCTCTGTGTGTTTGCATTGTTTGGGCTGGGCATGGTGGTACACGCCTTTAATCCCAGACTGAAGTAGGATGATCCCTGAGAGTTTGAGGCCAGCCTGAGACTACATAGTGAATTCCAGGTCAGCCTGGGCTACAGTAAGACCCTATCTTGAAAAAAAAAAAGTTTGGGAGACTAAGGCAGGATGATGAGCTAGAAGGCAGTCTGCTACAGTGCAAGATTGTGTCTAAAAAGAAAGGGAGAGGGAGGAAAAAAGAGGAAGAGAGGGAGGGAGAACTTTGTACTGAGGTAGGAAAGATTCCTTGAAGTTATCTCAGGAATCAGCAAGATCCCACTCAAGGGCATGGAAGGCTTTGCGCTGAGAGCACTCTACCTAAGCACTGCCTGCTTATGAGGTTGTTTCCCTTCATTCCATCATGCTCAGGTGCCAAGGCACCATGGGCACCTGCAACTGTAACTTAAGTGGGTCCAGCTGCTGCTCTAGGAGACAGCAGACTTTGGTGTTGTCCACACATGATGTTGGTTTTATAGGCATGCAGAACGCGCGAGTTACAGGGTTATGGAGGCTTCCATGCAGAGTTCAAAGGAAAGCCTGGGAAGCCAAGCAAAATGAAGCAGGTCTGATTCTCTGCCGGCAGCCGAGGGCAGGAGTGAGCTGTCAGTGTGAATCCGAAGATGGAAGGGACACCCCAGGAATGTGGAACACCTTTGGAGGAAAGCCATAGGCAGCAAGCAAAGCTAGCCCAGGGAAGCCGGGTATAACCAGCAAGGCAGTAGGGGTGGGATGCCTAAGCCTTTTGGGGCTCACGTACGATGCTGCTGCCCGCAATGAGACATGGAATTAGAGTTTAATGTCTGTTCTCTTTGCCTTAGTCCTATTCCTCATTACTATTTTCATCATCCATTTAAAAAAATTTTTTTGTTATTTTTATTTATTTATTTGAGAGTGACATACAGAGAGAGAAAGAGGCAGATAGAGAGAGAGAGAATGGGCGCGCCAGGGCTTCCAGCCACTGCAAACGAACTCCAGATGCGTGCGGTCCCTTGTGCATCTGGCTAAAGTGGGTCCTGGGGAATCGAGCCTCGAACCAGGGTCCTTAGGCTTCACAGGCAAGCGCTTAACCGCTAAGCCATCTCTCCAGCCCTCAACTTCCATTTTTTAGTACAAGAATCTGTGTCCCATCTCATCACTGAATAATGGAAATGTGCAACTTGTTTTTGGTTTGACTGGAGCCCACAGCCAAGAATTTGCCTTGAGTCTCAGGAGACTTTGGGGGACTGTTGGAGATGGACTAAATACATTTTGTATAATGAGATGGAAATGAACCTTTGGGAGCCAGGAGAGGAATGTTACAGTTTGAATCTGAAGTCTTTCCCCCAAAAGATTTGCATGTTAAATGCTTGGTTGCCAGCTGATAGGTTTTTAGGAAGTGACTGGATACCAAGGGCTCTGTTCTGTTCGGTGGATTAATCTCTAGATAGATTCATTACATTATGACATTACTGGAACATAGAGCCTACTTGGAGTATTGTGGTTTGAATATGTAATGTTCCCCCATAGACTCAGGTGTTTAGAGTACTTAATCCCAAATTGATGGCACTGTTTGGGAAGGTGATAAAACCTTTGGGAGACTGAGGCATCAGGGAGGAAGTAAATCACTGGGTGTGGGCCTTGAAAAAATTTTAAATACATTTATTTATTTGCAAGCAGAGATAAGAGAACGGGCACACAAGAGCCTCTAGCCATTACAAACGAACTCCAGATGCATGTGCCACTTTGTACATCTGGCTTTACATGGTTACTGAGGAATCAAACTTGCGTCATGAGGCTCTGAAGGCAAGTGCGTTAACCGCTGAACCAGCTCTCCACCCTTGAAATTATATTTTATTTTATTTTTTGAGGTAGGGTCTTGTTCTAGCCCAGGCTAACCTGGAATTCATTACGTAGTCTCAGACTGGCCTCAAACTCACAGCGATCCTCTATCTCTGCCTTCTGAGTGATGGGATTTACAGCTGTGTGCCATTAATTTCGGCTTGAGATTTTATAACTTGACCCCTCCTCTTTTGTCTGTTCTCTGCTTCCTGACTGAGAATGTAATGCAACCAGCTGTCTCACATTCCTGCCAAACTAAGAGCCAAAATAAGCCCTCCTTCCCTTAAGTTGCTTCTTGGCAGGTATTTGGTCACAGCAATGACAAAATAACACAGAAGAAGTAGGCTTCTAGGGAAGATATATCTTATCCCCTGGTCCCTTCCTGACCACAATATGGTAAGCAACTATGTTTTGACACCCCCACCATGATGTTTGGCTTTATCATAGCCCAGAAATGATGGAGGTAGCCTACTATGAACCAAAAACCTTTGAAACTGGGACAAATTAAATTTTCCTTCCTTTTAAGTTCATTATGTCAGGTATTTTGTCACACTGAGGAAAAGTGTAACAATAGGTTATTAAGAATCTTGCAGGTCACTGGATATCTCAGTTGGGAGAATAGGCTTCTCAGCTACTCTTAGGTTCATGTCCCAGCTCTAAACTCCGCTGACTCACCTGGAAAATGGGCAGGGAAACGAGGATTCCCCTCGAGCTTATGGTGAAGGTTCCAAGTTTGTGCTCATATGTAAAATACCCAACAAATCATTTCACACCATGCCTAACCCAAGTAGTTAACTGTTAGATAAGTGGGATTCTAAGTTAAATAAATGTGGATAGGAGTGAATGCGTGTGCCCACTCTAATGGGCTATTTCCAAAGAGTACAGAGTTCTCATTGCAGCAGTTTACAACGGAATTAGATCTATGAGAAAGTACAGAGAAAAATGTTCACAGTACTAGAAAAAAATATTTCTAGGAAAGAGAAGTTCACTGTTTAATTCATCTGACAACAAAACCCCTTCAGCTGACAGTGCAGTGACGTTTAAACATGCCTCACAAAGCAGCTCCTTATAATGCAAACTAAGCACACAACAGAACAAAATCACGGTTTTGCAATAAAGCCAGGAGCAGAATACTAAGAGCTAGGTAAAACCTCAGATTTAAAAGCCAGACTCACAGTGTCTTGTACTTTCATCCCAGCACTGGTGAGGCTGAGGCAGGAGGAGGTCTGTCTGTGCTACATAGTGAGTTTCAGGCTAGAGAAGTTACAAAGTGGTCCTGTGTCAAAAAGCCACATATGCTGGGAGTGGTGGAGCACACCTTTAATCCCAGCACTCGGGAGGCAGAGGTAGGAGGATTGCCCTGAGTTCAAGGCCACCCTGAGACTACATAGTGAATTCCAGGTCAGCCTGAGCTACAGTGAGACCCTACCTCCAAAAAACAAAAACAGACTGCAGAGGTGGCTTAGCGGTTAAGCGCTTGCCTGTGAAACCTAAGGAACCCGGTTTGAGACTCGATTCCCCAGGACCCACGTTATACAGATACCCAAGGCAGCGCATGCATCTGGGAGTTCGTTTGCAATGGCTGGTGGCCCTGGCGTCCCATTCTCTCTCTCTTTCTGTCTGTTGCTCTCAAATAAATAAATAAAAATAAACAAAAAAATAAAAATAAAAAACAACTCCCCACAAACAACTAGTTTTGTCCAGTGAAGCTAGGTCGACTTCACAGCAATATCACAATGCTAAAAGGGGGGATGGGTAAATCACTGATCTGTTGCAGGATTTCAATCAAGAGTAAATAAACCAGGTGTCTTGGTGCATGTCTTTAATGCCAGCACTCGGGAGGCAGAGGTAGGAGGATTGCTGTGAGTTCAAGGCTACCCTGAGATCACACAGTAAATTCCAGGTCAGCCTGGACTAGAGACCCTACCTCAAAACTCCCGCCCCCCCCCCAAAAAAAAAACCTCATCAGCTGTATAGTATTTTTATTTTTTGGAGACAGAGGAGTCTCATGTAACCCAAGCTCACAAACTATGTAGCAGAAGATGACATTCAACTACTGATCTTCCTGTCTCCACCTACCAAGCGCAAGGTTTAAAGGTGTGCACCCTACTTGGGTCTATTTATTTGTGGTAATGGAGACTGAAAGTTAAGACCTCTTGTATGCTAGGCAAATGCTTAACCACTGAGCAATATCCCTAGCTCTCTTTTCACTTTTTCAGACAGGGTCTCACTACTAAATTTGTCCAGGCTGGCCTTGAACTCAGTCTGTAGTCCAGGGTGACCTTAACTTTACAATTCCTCCTATCTCAGCAGCTGAGATTACAGGCCTGGACTATCATGCCCAATTCCAATTATTTCGCTTAAAATTTAAATTATACGTGGTAAGTTGTAAGGTATGTGAATTATAGCAATGAAGCTTGTTAGTTTTATTATTCTATTGTTAAATGTAGCCCAGACTGGCCTAGAACTTGCTACATAGTTGAGGATATCTTGAGCTTCTGAACCTCCTGTCTCCACCGCCCAAATACTGAGAGTAAAGGTGAGAGCCACCATGCCACGTTTTGAGTGTTCTAGATCAAATATACAATCTAGCACACACTAAATGCTATCAACCAAGACATATCCCCAGACCCTATTTTTATTTTGTTAACATAGCCTCAAGAGTGTATAGCTCAGCTCTTGGGAGATAATGATGAGGATCAATGTGAGTTCAAGGCCAGCCTGAGACTACAAAGTGAGTTCCAGGTCAGCCTGGACTAGAGAAACCCTACCTCAAAAATCCATTAAAAATAGGGCTGGAGCCGGGCATGGTGGCGCACACCTTTAATCCCAGCACTCGGGAGGCAGAGGTAGGAGGATCGCCATGAGTTCAAGGCCACCCTGAGACTACAGAGTTAATTCCAGGTCAGCCTGGACCAGAGTGAGACCCTACCTCAAAAAACCAAAAAAAAAAAAAAAAAAAATAGGGCTGGGGAAATGGCTTAGCGGTTAAGGCATTTGCCTATGAAGCCAAAGGTCCTCGTTTTGATTCCCCAGGACCCACAAAAGCCAGATGCACAAGGGGGATGCATGTGTCTGGAGTTCATTCGCAGTGGCTGGAGGCCCTGTTGTGCCCATTCTGTTTTTCTCTCTGCCTCTTCCTGTCTCTCAAATAAATTAAAAAATTTATTTTTTAAAAATCCATAAAAATAAGTAAAAAGTGCATAGCCCAGGCTGCCCTTGAACTCGTGGCAATCCTCCTGCCTCATCCTCCTGTACCCTACAATTACAGGCTGAGCTAATTATAACTAGCTCAAGCTATTACATTGTTTCTGTTAAGCTACTACTTTGAAAAAAAAAAAAAAAAAAAAAAAAAAGAAGCCCAACCTGGTGGCACCCACCTTTAATCCCAGCACTCAGGATGCAGTGGTGGGAGGACTGCTGTAAACCAGATGCACAAGGTGTCACATGGAGTTCTGGAGTCTGTTTGCAGTGGCTGGTGTGCCCATTCTCACTCTTACTCTATCTGCCTCTCTTAATTTTTTTTTTTTTTTTTCCCCGAGGTAAGGTCTCACTCTAGTCCAGGCTGACCTGGAATTCACTATGTAGTCTCAGGGTGGCCTTGAACTCACGGTGATCCTCCTACCTGTCTCCTGAGTGCTGGGATTAAAGGCGTGCACCACCACGCCTGGATAGAAACTTTTTTTTTTTTAACGTTTTAAAACATAAGTATTTGTAGAGTTAGGTTTTTTTTTGGCTTGGCTTTTAGAGGTAGGGTCTCACTCTAGCCCAGGCTGACCTGGAATTCATTCTGTATTCTCAGGCTGGCCCCGAACTCATGGCAATCCTTCTACCTCTGCCTCCCAAGTGCTGGAATTAAATGCATGTACCACCACACCTGGCTTGATGAAATAATTTCTAAATAATGAAATATGCCAAGAAAAAAAATCTGTTTATTTTTTAACTGACGAAATTTTAAAATATTTTTATTTCAGAGAGACAAAGAGAATGGGTAAACCCAGCGTGGTGATGCACGCCTTTAATCCCAGCGGAGGTAGGAGGATCGCTGTGAGCTGCAGCCTACCATGAGACTACATAGTGAATTCCAGGTCAGCCTGAGCAACACTGAGACCCTACCTTGGAGGAAAGAAAAAAAGAACAGAGAAAGAATGGGCATGACAGGGCTTCAGCCACTGCAAAGGCACTCCAAAAGCATGTGCCATCATATGATTCTGGCTTACGTGGGTACTGGAGAAATTGGACCTGGGTCCTTTGGCTTTGCAGTAACCGCTAAGCCATCTCTCCAGCCCAAATTTATGCATCTTGTTCATGCCTTGGGGTAAGTTCAATACATACAATTTTCTTGCTACTCAATGAACTTAAAACTATGTATTCAGCAACAAAAAAGTTTAATTATAACGTAGGCTTTCGTTGACTACAGCAGTGCACAAGTACTGTCGCATCAGATTAAGGGCAAAACGGAGTACAAGCTGGAATCTCCAATTTCTCCCCACATCCCCAGTTAACAGTTGACTATGCCAGCTGCTGGAGACACTTCCAAAATTAGAACCTGGTTTCAAACAAATAACCGGTTGGCAATATTTTCCCCCTATTTCTTAAAACTTCATATAAGGGAGAAAATGTTAAAAAGGCAAAAAGGAATAAAAAATAAAAGTTTCACGTCTCACCATAAATCATTACAAAGGAATATATATATATTTTTGCTTGTCTGTTCATTCTTTGGCCAAAAAGGAGGGAACGATAAAATTGCTATTTTCAAATATTGGATGTAAGGCCACAGAAATCTTTAGCAGAGAAAAATTTGTTAAATTTTAGAACAAGGAAGAAATCTGTCCGCGATCCGAGTGGGAAGCGGCTCAGGGTATCCTATGCGGACGGGTCCCCGGCGGCCCCCCGCTGCGGCCTGCTGCAACCGAGACCCGGCGGCGCCGCCCGGGGAGCCTCGCCTCGCCTCGGCGCGCCTGGGGGACGCGCTCGGCTCCGCGCGAAGGTCGGGCCCAGCGACGCGGCCGGGCTCCCGGGGGTTCCACCCTCCCTGCTCTCCCTCCCCTCGGCGGTCCCCAGAGGGGAACGGGCGGGGCGCGGCGCGCAGACACGAGGGGGGGGAGGTTGGCGTCCTCAGCGAGAAAAGCTCCGCCGCCCCAGAGTGGCGGCCTCGGGTTATTAATAAACTCCGCTTCTGCCCAGGCTCCAGCACGGAGGCGGCGTAAGATCGGCAAGGCCTGGAGGCCCAGGCGGAGCCGCTGGAGGCAGAGTCCAGGCCCAAGTGGGCCCGCGCCGTCGCGCTGAGGGCGGCGGCCGGGCGGAGAATAATGCACACTGGGTAAAAACACATTTATATACGAACCTCCGAGAAAATTTTCCAACAATTCCTTCGTCCGACCACCATGCACCAGGACAGGAAACAGCCGCCCGGCCCCCAGGCCCCGCAATCCGCATAGCGAGTCTCAAGCCCACCCCTCAGCCTCCATTGGGCTGTCATTACGTCACTCACCCGAGGACTCTGGCTCGTCATTGGTCTGGGTTTAGCTGACGCGGAAAGAGAACGGACGCTGGGCACGCCCCCCCGCTATACGTCATCCGAGCAGCCCGCTTCTGAGTGGCTCGCGCGATGAGCACCATCAAGACTCCCGTGTCTGAGTGGTTGACAGAACCGCTCGTCCCTTCCCGACTCCACCCGACGGACAAGAGAATTATGCCGATTCTGGGGCCCCAGCGGGAGGCGCCATTTTGTGGCGAGGGAGGGAGGCTGGTCCTGCTGATCACCCCAGGGAGGGAAATGGAGTGATGGGCGCCATTTTCCCTACAGAGGCGACGAGGCGGCTGCGGATCGCGTCCCGGTGGACTTGCCGCTGCGCGTTCCGGACCACGGAGGGGCCCTGTCTGGACGTTGCAGACTATTGTCCCATTGGGCGGGTAGATGACGGGGAGGAACCGGACGGGCTCGGGCGCCCTGCCCGCTCCCTGGGGGCTCCGGGGCCCGGCGGAGGCCTTTGCTCTTCGATGGGGGCTCCCTCTGCCCACCGGGAGCCGGCGGTGATCTTCCAAGCCTGGCCGGCCTTCTGCAGCCGCCGGCCAGCACCGAGCCACCGGTGAGAGCGGAGCTCGGGCCTGGGCCGGGAGACGCTGCGGACGGATGCCGTTCCGTGCATTCCTGAACTTTCGGCTCTTTAAAAAGTTTGAAGTCGCCGGGTGTGGTGGTGCATGCCTTTAATCCCAGCACTCGGGAGGCAGAGGTAGGAGGATCGCCGTGAGTTCGAGGCCACCCTGAGATTCCATAGTGAATCCCAGGACAGGCTGGGATAGAGTGAAACCCTACCTCGAAAAAGAAAAACAGCAAAAAAGTCATAAAAGGTTTGAAGTAGACCGAAAGGGGCATCACGATGGGAGAAGCCTCCATGGGGCTTGTTAACCCGCTGTGGCCTGTTGTTGGGAGTGATTCTCGGACTCCCAGTCGTCCAGTGAACCGTTGCGATCGAGGAAGTAAATCCTCGTTTGCTTTGTCAGCCAGACCGAGCCAAGGGGGCGAAGTGTGCCCGCTGTCCTTCCAGCAGGGTGGGCACGCTGGCCCGCTGCGGCCGACTTTGAGCCTTACCTACAAAAACGAAGAGGAGGGGCAGTGTTCCACTTAGCTTCTTGCGTTTCAGGTGATAATGAGTTCACTGAGCCGGGCGTGGTGGCGCACGCCTTTAATCCCAGCACTCGGGAGGCAGAGGTAGGAGGATCGCCGTGAGTTCCAGGCCACCCTGAGACTCTATAGTGAATCCCAGGTCAGCCTGGGCTAGAGTGAGACCCTACCTCGGAAAGCAAAAAAAGAGTTCACTGAGGGGTAAGTCAAAACATGTTAAAGATAGACAACCATCACAAGATAACGAAGGTAGTGAAAATATTTTGGCCAGCTTTTTTTGGGGGGACTTGCAATGTGGCCCAGGCTGGCCTCGAATTTATTATATCGAATCTTCTTACCTCAGCCTGCAAGCTACTGGGATTACAAGTTTGTGCCACTACACATGCTCCCCCCCCCCTTTTTTTTCCTTTTCGTTTAGATTTACTTTAACCTAAGGCTGTTTTTCTTCTTCTTTCTCTCTCCTAGGTAGGGTTTCGATCTAGCCCAGGCCCACTTGGAATTCACTGTGTAGTCTCAGGGTGGCCTCGAACTCACGGTGATCCTGTGACCTCTGCCTCCTGCCCCTCCCCCCAGTGCTGGGATTAAAGGAGTGCGCCACCACTCCCGGCAATTCAAAGGCATATTTCCATAATTGATCCCTTGAGTTTCCTTTGAAGGTGTATGTGGGGGTAGTCTAAAGCTGCCCAGACTGGCCTCATGCAATATAGCTTAAGATCATGAACTGATCCTCTGGCTTCCCCCACCCAGATTGCTAGGATTAAAGGTGTGCCAGTCTGTGAATACATATTCCTTAGTAGTTATGTAGTTAAGTAGTTACGGACTGGAGTGGATTCCAGTGGTAGAATGCTTGCCTAGCATGAAGCCCTGGGGTGCAAGCCCCACTATTGCACAAATAATTATGGTTACTTTTTAGGCTCAACAATGTAACAGCAACCAGGAGTGGTGGTGCATGCCTTTAATCCCAGCACTCTAGAGGCAGAGGTAGGGATTGCTGTGAGTTCCAGGCCACTATGAGACCACATAGTGAATTTCATATCAGCCTGGGCTACAGTGAGACCCTATCTCCAAACACCCCTACCCCCCCCAAAAAAAAATGCATGTTAGTATTGAATCAGGTGACTTGATACTGGAGGATTTTTCCCCTTTTAAGCTCCCTGTTGGTCTCAAGTAGAAAGCTGAGATGAAAAATAGGACTTAGATTTTTTTTTTTGGCCCATATTGTTTAGGCAGTCTTCTTTTCCTCTAGGCTGGTCATTAAAACAGTGTAGTACAGATACTTAAAACAACCCTGAGGCTGGAGAGATGGCTCAGTCTTAACAACCTGGGTTCAACTCCCCATCACACACACAAAGCCAGATGCATAGAATGGCACATGCGTCAGTAGTTTATGTACAGTGGCTAGAGGCCCTGGGGTGCCTATTCTCTGTCTCCTCTCTCTGCTTGGAAATAAATATTTTTTTATTCTTTTGGTTTATTTTTATTTATTTATTTGAGAGTGACAGAGAGAGAAAGAGGCAGATAGAAAGAGAATGGGCACGCCAGGGCCTCCAGCTACTGCAAACGAACTCCAGATGCCTGTGCCCCCTTGTGCATCTGGCTAACGTAGGTCCTGAGGAATTGAGCCTTGAACCGGGGTCCTTAGGCTTCACAGGCAAGCGCTTAACCGCTCTCCAGCCCTAAATAATATTTTTTAAAAAAACAAGCACACTTTTAATCCCATCACTTGGGAGGCAGAGGTAGGAGCGTCGCTGAGAATTTGGGGCCACCCTGAGACTACATAGTGAATTCCAGGTCAGCCTGGGCTAGAGTGAGACCCTACCTTGAAAAAAACAAGAAAACCAACATAACCTGGTAAATATAAATTGCAGTTACGTGACTTTTTTACCTCCAGAATTATGTTTTTTTGGTTTTTGGGTTTTATTTGGTTTTTCCAGGTAGGGTCTCACTCTAGCTCAGGCTGACCTGGAATTCACTATGTAGTCTCAGGGTGGCCTCAAACTCACGGCGATCCTCCTACCTCTGCCTCCCAAATGCTGGGATTAAAGGTGTGCACCACCACACCCGGCCTTTTTTTGGTATTTTCATTTGCAATGGCTAGAGGCCCTTGTGTACCCTTCTGTCTCTCAATAAATAAATAAAAATTACAAGATATTTTTTAAAATTCATATTACTATTCAGGGCCATCTATAATCTTCATATTGTCCCTACATGACTTTCCTCTCCATTATAATTTTTGTTCTAGGCACATTAATGGAAATGCTTTCCTGTCAACTGGTGTTAGTCCAGGTTCGTAGAACAAACAATATTTCCCCAATTTCCTAAATAAAAACCAATTTACTTCTGTTCCTTCAAAAACTGTTGCCATCTGTTTTCTGAAATACTATCTTCAGTATTAGTTTATATATTTATACAATAATAACCATTGGAGTAGTATGCTGTGACCAAATACCTAGCATTGAGCCATGGGGGGGGGTGTGCGTGTGTAGGTGTCCTTGTGCACGTTGGTGCATGAGGAGACCCAGTATCTTCAGGAACACCATTGACTTTTTTTTTTTTCCCCCTGAGGTAGGGTCTAGCTGTAGCCCAGGGTGACCTGGAATTCACAACATAGTCTCAGGCTGGACTTAAAACTCACGGAGATCCTCTTACCTCTGCCTCCAGGGTGCTGGGATTAAAGGCGTGTACCACCAGAGTGGCCTTCTTTCTTGAGAGCTTGCCTGGAGGTTCTGGCAGGGGAGCATGGCTACCTGTATACCCTTGACCCAAGACGGGTCCTCCTCTATTTGGGGAAGGTCCCCCTCTTAGATGGAGTGCGCAACTTTGATGCGGATGCACCAGGAGCTGTAAGGGAGGGAGGGTACACCTGCCTAGCCCAGTGACAGATGTCAGCCAGGTCACCCTCACATCTTTTTTTTTTTTTTTTTTTGAAGTAGTGTCACATTCTAGCCCAGGCTGGCCTCAAACTCAACAATCCTACCTCTGCCTCCCCGTGCTAGGATTAAAGGAGTGCACTACCCCTCCCCGTCCGGTCACTTTGGGTTTTTTTGTTTGTTTTTCGAGGTAGAGCCCCACTCTAGCCCAAGCTGACCTGGAATTCACTATGGAGTCTCAGGGTGGCCTCGAACTCACATTGATCCTCCTACCTCTGCCTCCCTAGTGCTGGGACTAAAGGCGTGCGCCACCATGCCTGGCTGTGTTCACTTTTTTTGAGGCAGTCTTTCATTACCCTATAGCTCAAAAGTTTAGGCTAGACTTGCTGCCTAGCAAGCCCCAAGAATCTTACTATGCCCCCTTCCCTTCCCCAGCATTGAGATTACAAACATGTCACCAACACAGCTTTTTTTTTTTTTTTTTTTGAGGTAGAGTTTCACTCTAGCCCAGGCTGATCTAGAATTCACTATGTAGTCTCAGGGTGGCCTCGAGCTCACAGCTATCCTACCTCTGCCTCTGGAGTTCTGGGATTGAAGGTGTGTGCCACCATGCCCAACCCAACACAATATTTTTGCCCGGATTCAGGATCTAACGAGGCCCTAATGCTTTCAAGGAAAGGATTTTATCCCCTGAAGCATCACACATTTTTTTTTTCTCTTTGATAATATTTACCTTGTGTGTGTGGCGGGGGGAGGATTAGAGTGGGATTCTACCCACATGTTAACTGAATTTTGGTGTCTGGCTTCCTTGCCACATTTTCAAGACACCCATATCTGTTACTGAGGATGGAACCCAGAGCCTTCAACATGCTAGACAATGATTCAGCCACGACCTAAATACCCTTTGTTTTGTTCTGAGACAGTCTACCTATGTTGCCCAGACTGGTCTCAAATCTTGGGCTTCGGTTGGGGAGATGGTTCATTGCTTAGACACTTGCTTGCAAAGTATATAGGCCTGGGTTCAGTTCCCCAGTACCCATAGAAAGCCAGATGCACAAAGCGGCACATGCATCTGGAGTTGATTTGCAGCAGCAAGAAGCCCTTACACACCCACACGCTTTCCCCCTACCACCTTCCCTCCTCCTTCTGCTTGCAAATAAATATATATTTTTAAGTGCTTGCACCCAATGGACGTCAGAAGCTGGAAGTAAAGGTTCATGCCACCATGAGCATTCCCTTATTGCCAAATTTTAGATTGTACTGATACACCACAGAAATTGATGTTCAGATCGTTTCTACTTTTTGACTATAAGGAATAAATCTTACTGCAAACATTTTTTGTGGACATGTAGTTCATTTCTCTTTTGTGCCCATGTAATTGCTGGGTCATGTGACCATTTTCTACTTGTGAGGAACTGCCAAACATTTTTAATAGCTGAGCACAGAGATACTTAAAGGGTTTATTTCTCAATATCCTTGTCAATATCAGTAACTGTCTCTTATTTATTATTATAGGAAAAATAGGTGTGAAATGGTTATCACTGCATTTCCCTACTAGCTGATGTTGAACTTTTTTTTTTTTGGCTTTTCGAGGTAGGGTCTCACTCTGGCCCAGGCTGACTTGGACTTCACTGTGTATTCTCAGGGTGGCCTCGAACTCGAACTCACGGCGATCCTCCTACCTCTTCCTCCTGAGTGCTGGGCTTAAAGGAGTGCAGCACCACGCCCGGCTTGAGCCTACTTTTAAGTGTACATTTTTGTGAGTGTGTATGGGCACATGTGGAGGTCAAAGGACAACTTTGGGGTGTCTATGTGCCACTTTTTAAGGGCCTCTAGCCATTGCAAATGAGTTCCAGACGCATGTGCCCCCTTGTGCATCTGGCTTTCGTTGAGTCCTGGGAAATCAAACCAGGGTCCTTAGGCTTTGCAGACAAACACCTTAACCACTCTGCCATTTCCCAAGCCCTCTATGTGCTCCTTTTAGACAGGATATATTGCTGCTACAAACTGCAACAACTGCAGACGAGCGTCAGACTAGCTGGAAGTTCAGACTCTCCTGCCTCCAGCACCCATTGTCATGTTGAGATCACAAATTCATGTACCACTCTGCATCTAGCTTTAAGTAGGTACTAGGGAATTAAACCTGCTGGCAGGCTTTGTAAGGAAATGCCTTTAATGACTGTACCACCTCCCCAGTGCTTGAACATTGTATCTTTGTAGAGATGCCAACTAATTTTAATTGCTTGTGTGTGCATGTACATACACACGTGTTGAGAATCAAAGCTTTTTGGTGAGAGGGTGTTCAAGATAGGGTCTTACTATAGCCCAGGCTGACCTGAAATTCACTATGCAGTCTCAGGGTGGCCTTGAACCCATGGCAATCCAGCTACCTCTGCCTCCCAAATGCTGGGATTAAAAGCATGTATGTGCCAGCTAGTATCTCCTAAATTGTCTTTTCACTTTTTTCCTCCTCAGTGTTGGAAATCAGTCAGCCTTGTGCATACTTGACAAGTGCTTTGCCACTAAGCACACGCACGAAGTCTTGCTACTAGGTGGCCCAGGCTCACCTCAAACTTGCAGTCCCTGACTCAGCTTCCTGGATGCTGCTAGAACTTACTAATTACACCTGGAAATTTAATAGTAGACAAGGAAGAATATGAGATTACCAAGGCCTCCTATTTGCAAACAAACTCCAGAAGCATGTTTTTAATTGGTTTGACTAGAGGGGTGTGGTGGCACACACCTTTAATCCCAGCACTCAGAAGGCAGAGGTAGGAGGATCCTTAATTCAACTCAAGGTCAACCTGGGACTTGAATGGGCTCCTGGGCTAGAGTGAGACCCTGTCCTGAGAAACCAATAAGGGGCGGATGCTGGAGAGATGGCCAAAGGACCCAGGTTCAATTCCCCAGGACCCACGTTAGCCAGATGCACAAGGGGCCGCAGGCATGTGGAGTTAAGTTTGCAGTGGCTGGAGGCCCTGGAGCACCCATTCTCTCTGTCAAATAAGTAAATAATAAAATATTTTTTAAAAAATTCTGGCTAGTCTGGTCCCCTTATATTCTCATACCAACTCTAGGATAAGTTTATCAGTTCCTGCAAAAAAACTTAGATTTTATGTGGATTACAAATAATTTATAGATCAAGTTGGGGTACATTGCAGCACTGTGAAAGGACCTGATTGATTCTCAAAACTACCCTCTAAACCACATTATTTTAAAACAGGCAAGGGCTAGAGAGATGGCTCCTTGGTTAAAGGAGCTTGTTTTCAAAGAATGCTGGTCTAGGGTTTGATTCCCCACTACCCATACAAAGCTACACACAGAATAGTGCATGTGTCTGGAGTTCATTTGCAGTGAGAGCCTAGCATGCACAAAGCCCATGTTCAATCCCCAGCTCTGCATAAACTGAATGTAGTGACACCTGGCTGTCATCCCAGCACTCAGGAGGTGGGCAGCAAGAGAAGTTGAAAGCCAGCTTCAATTACACAGCAGGTGTAATGCCAACTTGGGTTACATGAGGACATTTCAAAAATAAAACAAAAAAATCTCTATTCTAGGGAGATCTTGATTTTTCCAGGTAGGGTTTCATTATAGCACAGGCTGACCTGGAATTCACTATGTACTCTCAAGGTGACCTCGAACTCATGGCGATCCTCCTCAGGTGCTGGGATTAAAGGGGTGTGCCGCCCCGCCCAGCTATCGCCACCCTGAATTCCAGGTCAGCCTGGGCTAGAGTGAGACACTACCTCGAGAAACAAAAACAAACAAAAATATATGTGTGTGTGTATTTAGAGCTGCAGAGATGGCTTAGTAGTTAAGGCGCTTGTGTGTGAAGTCAAAGGACCCAGGTTTGATTCAATAATTGAGTTAAAATAAAATTTAAAAAATTCTAAAAATAAGCTGGGCGTGGTGGCGCACGCCTTTAATCCCAGAACTCTGGAGGCAGAGGTAGGAGGATCACCATGAGTTCAAGGCCACTCTGAGACTACATAGTGAATTCCAGGTCAGCCTGGGCTAGAGCGAGACTTTACCTTAAACCCCCCCCCCCAAAAAAAATCTAAAAATATTTTATTTCTTGAGAGAGAATGGGCGCACCAGGGCCCCCAGCCACTATAAATGAACTCCAGATGCATGTGCCACCTTGAACATATGGCTCACATGGGCTCTGAGGAGTCAAACCTGGGTCCTTAGACTTTGCAGGCAACTTAACCGCTAAGCCATCTCTCCAGCCTTAAGGTAATAACTTAATTATAAGCCCTGATGTAAGGATAACTGCCCCTGATACAGAAAAGTTATATCCAAGAGCACCTTACATGTACACAGACACAAAACTTTTTTTTTTGCCATAAGCCAAAATATGAAGTTATTACATGGGAAACCAACCTGAGTATATAAGAAACTGGAAAGGTTACTGATATCACATGTAATCTGATAGTTTTGCCATCCATATATTGCAGTATAATTTTGTAATTAATTTTACATTTACAAAATGATTCTGTTCTTACCAATGCAAGTTTTGGCATATCTTTTTTTTTTTTTTGGTTTTTCAAGATAGGGCTTCACACTAGCCCAGAGTTACCTGGAATTCACTATGTAGTCTGGTCTCGCAGGCACAGCAATCCTACTTTTGCCTCCCTAGTGCTGGGATTAAAGGCGTGTGCCACCACACCCAGTTTACCATATCAATTCTGAATGCCTTGTTCGTCATGCTTGCTCCTGAGCAGTGTGTGGGGCTGAAGACCAGCATGCTCTTTAGCCACCTCTGTGCTTACTATGGCTTCTCCCAGAGCTAGTCAGAGTAGCCATCTTAAAACTGTGGGCAAGCCTTATGGGTAACATAAGGACTCCCACGTTTTCCAAAAGTCCTGCATCATCACCTCAAAATTCAACATGAGCTGTAAGAATTTTAAGAATAACTGAATCATAAACTTAGACATATATTTGATGCATTAGGAACCATTTGAACACTAATTTAATTGTAAGCACTTAACTTCCAATTTAAGATCTGTAAATGGAGATTAACTATATAACACAAGAAAGAACACGTTTTTAGACATGCCAGTACGTTTTCTTGAAACAAACCTCAGCAAACGAGAATTTTCATTCTGCGCATGGGACTAACTAAAACCTTTATTAGATATGATTTTCCAATAACAATGTGAAAACTGGAATTATCAATTCAAAGAGCAGTGAAGTCTGAAATTTTAAAAAGTAGACTAGATATTTGGGTACAAAAAAAAGGCCAAGGAAGACAAGAATGTTAATAGTATTCAGTATCTCCCCTCTGTACACAATGTTGCATATATATATATACAGCTACTCCGTTTTTATTTTATTATAGAATTGTGAAATCCCCTTAAGTGACCCAGGGTTTACACTTGATGTCCAACTATGGGACAGGGGAGTAGAAACACACGTGATTAACAGTTTGCACCCACACATTTTAAGACAGACATTTTTTCTTTTTTTTTTTTTGCCAAGATTTTAGTAGTAAATTCATAAATATAGGAAATACTTTCACTCCTTCAGTGTTAAAATAGAAAACCAAACAGTGCCAACAGCAGTGGCTTAATTATTGGTATACAAGAAAAACACAACACCAATGGGTTTTAATTATGCATTTTAAATATCAATATGTGCATTTCATTTATACAGTTATAAATTTCCTAATCTGTTTTAGACAACAGCATGTAATAGTTTGGAGTCCACTGAGATGTTGCTTTCAATTTGAAATATTGTGTATACATGTATATAAAAAATAATCCAATGTATGACTCATCTGACAGGTGTTTAAGATCAGTAAAGGCTTCTTTTTGAACATGCAGTTAGGAAGAGGGAAGCAAGCCAACCTCTCTATACTGTTGTTTGCTGGCTTGTTTCTGCAGTGGTATCAATAGTGGTTTGGGGAGGAGCCATGTGCCATCAGCCTATCTAGTTACGATCAGATACCACAGTCACCAAGAGGAGAGATTAGGGAAGGGGAACGGGCAAGTATTATATGCCAAATCATAAATGTGCATCTTGCACTCTTTTTCGGTAAGGTCAATGGAGGGAGGATTACAATTATGAACAAAACTGCAATCAAATCAAGACATAATTGCCGAATTAGGTTTTTAATAGATTGCATATATAGATCTTTAGCCATACTTAAAGATCAACTCTTTAAGAGTAGAATTTTGTATCCAATTTACATGCTTCAGGTATCTTGTTTGTTACAGTAAAGTCTTGTATCCAAATATCCACTTGTACACTGAGAGCTTTAAGGAAAGAAAAAAAAAAAAAAAAAAAGAAGACACAGAGGGAGTTGCCATTTTTAGCAGCAATGAGATATCACTAACCCCTTTTTACATACCGAATTCAAGTCACTATCAGAGGTGAGTGCACCACAAAGTCACCAGGTACAAAATTGCTAGTTCATTTTTAAATTAATAATTAACCTGAAATTACCCCTGCCCACCCACCCCATTACATCCCTCTTTATAAACAGCAAACATTTTTGCTTTTATACATAGGCCAGCAGGCTTGTTTCAATGTGAAAGTGCTAATTCATTTACAGATTTCTAAGTCAGTCATGTAGTGCTACAGTAAATGTCCAATGATCTACATAGGAACAATCTCTGAATGAAAATGATGAAGACTGAATAAGGCTATTTGATTACCTTATCTTATTTACATATAAAGGATACCCAATGGTAAGGAAGAGACAGAAATCTGACAAATACTCATAGGTGTAAAAATTACATCTACCTTTGAGCTTTATACTGTAAATGAGACATTTTAAATAGTCCTGTAGCCCATGCCTATTTTTTCCTCAGAAAAAGAAAAGCTGCCTTCATGACATCCCCTCTTGTTTCAGATTTCCACAGTGTCACTTGAAGCTTCAGAGTCAGGATCTTACTTTCTTCAAAAAATAAAGAAAATAGCCCCCCAAGTTTACTCTTCCCCCTCCCCCAATCCCTCTAGTTTCACTTCCAGTGCCAAGTTGCATGATCAGGTCCCACCTCCTGGGTTTCTGTTTTGTTTTCCATCTATTGATCAATTAGTTTAGAGTAGATAACATGAACCAGTTCTGGAACCACTACTGGGAGGAACACAAGCTCTTCACTACAATCACACAGCAGGAAAGAGAGTGGTAATTCAATTCATCCCTGGTGCCGGGCCGCCAAAGTTGAAAGAACTTGGCACAACTGGAGCACTGAATTTGTATCCTCCATGCTTCTCAATCATTTTGGATTCTACAAAAACAAGTTAGAGAAACTTAATAGGCATCTATCTGATCACCTTCTTGCTGCGGGAAGAATAATTGGCTTAGTGGGCTATGACTGGCATACCATGGGCTGCTCTTCTTTGATCAGCCAGAGTTGCTATGTCCTGTAGCTGTTTTCTTTGTTCTTCATTAAGACCGTGAGTCAAAGCCTGATACCACACAGGATTACGATTTTGAATAGCTGTTTAAAAACAAAAACATAGGAAAAGAGTATTAATATAAGAAGCCTAGGAGCTAGGCAATCCCAGCACATGGGAAGCAGAGGTAGTTGAATCACCATGAATTCGAGTCCACCCTGAGACTGCATACTGAAGTCCAGGTCACCCTAGGTTAGAGACCCTACCTAGGAAAAAAAAAAGGAGGGGAGGGGGGCTAGGGAGACAGTGGTGGTAATTCCTTCCTATTCTGTTTCCCTAGTACACCATATGATACTGAAATTCTGATTTTATTGTCTTCCAAGTATCTAAAAAGTTTCTTAAATTGTGTTATTTCTGAAATAAAAGATATGGTAGATGCTGGGAAAATTGTTCAGTGGTTAAAGACATTTCCTTGTAAAACCTACTGGCCTGGGTTCAATTCCAAGCAATCATGTAAAGCCAAACACACATACACAGACATAACTGGTGCATATATCTGGCATTTGTTTGTAGCAACAAAAGACCTTGACGTGTGTACACACACATAAGAGAGAAAAATGAATTTAAATAATTTAAAAAGATGACATTTTTTTTTTTGTAAAGAGAGAGCTACAGGGATTGGCTTAGCCGTTTAAAGCCCTTGTTTGGGAAGCCTAAGCACACAGGTTCAATTCCCCAGGACCCACGTAAGCCAGATGCACAAGGCAGTGCATACGTCTGGAGTTCATTTGCAGCAGCTAAAGGCCCTGGTGTGCCCATTCTCTCTCTCACTCTTGATGAAAAAACTAAGAGTTGGGCATGGTGGCACACACCTTACCTCAAAATAACATTTTGAAATGGAATGGTAATAAAAATTCCAGTTGATATGCAAGCAACTTCTGAGCCATCTCCTCAGACCCCACCCACTTTTTGGAAGAGGGTCTAATGTAATTCATGCTACCTTTGAACCCTATTATTCTGTTGCCTCTGCCATTTACAAGTGGCAGAGGCACTTTTACTACTTCACACATAGGCATTTGTGTCAAGAGAGGTTCTATAAATGAAATTTTCCCAAAAGTAATTTCTCCACAGAACAATTTAGTACCATGTAGCTTTTCTTTCTTTCGTTTTTTTCAATTGGGGGGGGGGGGGAGGTTTGGAACTGACAAGTAGCCCAGCGTGATGGCACACGCCTTAATCCCAGCACTCAGGAGGAGGCCAGAGGTAGGAGGATCACCATAAGTTCAAGGCCACCCTGAGACTCCATAGTGAATTCCAGGTCAGCCTGGGCTAGAGCGAAACCCTACCTTAAGAAACAAAACAAAAACCTGACATGCAACAACATGATTTTATTTATTTAAGAGAGAGAGAGAATGGGCGTGCCAGGCCTCTAGCCACTGCACACAAACTCCAGATGCATGTGCCCCCTTGTGGTTCTGGCTTACTTGGGTACTGGGGAATCGAACCTCAGTCCTTTGGCTTTGTAGGCAGGTGCTTTAACCACAAAGCCATCTCTCCAGCCCAACTACATGATTTTCTATTTTTCCTTTAACTGAACTATGGCTAGGCCCTGGAACAAATGCATTTATGGACAAAGCAAGTCAAGAGATGAGACACATCAGCCATCTGTGGTCCTGCAGCCTTGCATCAAAATTACTTTGTGAAAAAAAAAATTACTTTGTGAAAGCTGAGCTCATATCATCAGACCCTATGTAAAAGCTGAAGTTGTAGTGAACTTCTGTAATCCCAGCATGCTGCTGATGGCAAGGTGGAAGCACAGAAAGAAGAAATTCCCAGAAACTCCCAGTACAGGTAGCCTGGAAACACAGCAGTGAACAAGAGATGCTGCCTCAAAAGAGGAAAAGGCAAAGGCCTCCACAATCGTGCTACAGAACGTGTGCACCAGCACCCCACACATGAACATGCACACAAACAGTAGGTGCATGCCTTTAATTCTAGCACTCGGCCAGCCAAGGCTACAGAGTGAATTCCAGGTCAGCCTGATCCAGTGAAATACTGCTTAAAAAAAAAAATGTCAGGTGTGGTGGCACACATCTTTAATCCCGGCACTCAGGAGACAGAGGTAGGAGGATCACCATGAGTTCGAGGTCACCTGAGACCCAGAGTGAGACCCTACCTTGAAAAACCAAAAAAAAAAAAAAACCAGTAGGGATAGAATGAGAAAGAGGGCCGGGCGTGGTGGCGCACGCCTTTAACCCCAGCACTCGGGAGGCAGAGGTAGGAGGATCACTGTGAGTTCGAGGCCACCCTGAGACTACATAGTGAATTCCAGGTCAGCCTGAACTAAAGTGAGACCCTACCTCGTAAAATCAAAAAAATCAAAAAAATAAAAAATTAAAAAAAAAAAAAGAATGAGAAAGAGACCCAAATATAGCAATATACTTACATGACTGGGTGTTGCTGAAAGCTAAAACAGTGCAAATTAAAAGAAGGAAAAAAGTATTGTCACTACATAAGTTTTGCTTTACACTATTTCTGTAGAATGTGCATCCTTAAAAATGACAATCTATGTGCAAAAGAAAAATGGTGGCACACACCTTTAATCCCAGCACTTGGGAGGCAGAGGTTAGGAGGCTCACTGTGAGTTCAAGGCCACCCTGAGACAATACAGTGAATCCTAGGTCAGCCAGCCTGAGCTAGAGTGAGACCCAAAACCAAAATAACTAAATAAATACTAATAATAAATGAGGCAAGACTCCAAAACACACACACACACACACACACACACACACACCAAGGCTGGAGCAATGGCTTAGCAGCCACGGCACTTGCCTGCAAAGCCAAAGGACCCAGGTTCGATTCCCCAGGGCCCACATAAGCTAGATGCACACATCTGGAGTTCATCTACAGCAGCTGGAGGCCCTGGAGAGCCCATTCTTTCTCTCTACCTCTGCCTATTTCTCTCTCTCTCTTAGATATATAGAGAAAAATTAAAAAAAAAAAAAAAACTTTTTAAAACCATTAGGGGTTGGAGAGATTGGTGGCAAGGTGCTTGCTGCAAAGCCAAAGGACCCCAGTTCAATTCCTCAGGACCCACGTAAGCCAGATGAACAAGGTGGCACATGTGTCTGGAGTTTGTTTGCAGTGGCTGAAGGCCCTGGTGTGCCCATTCACTCTCTCAAATAAATGAATAAAATAAAACCTTTAAAAACCATTAGAAATGATTTTGATCAGGCTGGAGAGATGGCTTAGTGGTTAAGTAACTTATCTGTGGAGCCTAATGACCTGGGTTCGATTCCAAAATACCCATGTAAATCCAGCTGCACAAACTGGCACATGCATCTATAGTTTGTCTGTTGTGGCTAGAGGCCCTGCTGTGCCCATTTCTCTCTCTCATCCCACTGCTTGCAAGTGAATAAAATAAGTAGAAATGATTTTGGTTGGTTCACCTGACGTTGTTTAAGGAATAGACACACATAAATTCACTCAGTGAATAGTTTTAAGTATAAACCATGGACTCACTTTGAAATATAGCTTTAAATATCTGATACTCATCAACAGGGTTGTCTTCGTCATCAATGATTGTGGAGTAGCCTTCTAGAGCCGTCTCCTCAGCATCGTCTTCTTCCCAGTCTTCATCGTCTCCATCTTCACCTGCTTGCTTAGCGAGAATCTCCAAATACTCTTGCCCATCTTCATCAATATCATCTTCATCACTCCCCAGTTCCTCTGGCAAGTCATAAAATGGACTTAACACTGAGAGATTGATACTCAGCAAAGGAACAATTACCACAAAATTCTTTACTAATTATAAATTACAAATAAATTCAAGGAAAAGGTCCAGGAGTTAATTCTGAATTATATGTCCAGCAATAAAGGAAATAAAAATTCTCAGATCCTTGAAATCCAACTAAGCTTAAGGCTTTATTTTATTTTTTTGGTTTCTTGAGGTAGGGTCTCACTCTAGATCAGGCTGACCAGGAATTCACTCTGTAGTCTCAGGGTGGCCTCGAACTCACGGCAATCCTCCTACCTCTGCCTCCCGAGTGCTGGGATTAAAGGCATGTGCCAACATGCCCGTCTAATTAAGGCTTTATTATTTTGAATATAAAGCCTCACTATATATCCAAGGCTGGGGTACACTACCTCAGTGTACCCCAAAATCTGGAAATAATTACAAGTGTGTGTCACCATGTCTGGCCTTTCCTTTTTTGTTATTGTTTATTATTTTTATTTATTTGAGAGAGACAAAGAGGTAGATAGAAAGAATGGGTGTACCAGGGCCTCCAACCACTACAAACGAACTTCAGATGCATGTGCCACCTTGTATATTTGGCTTTATGTCAGTCCCAGGAAGTCAAACCTGAGTCCTTTGGCTTTGCAGGCAAGTTTCTTAACCTCCAAGCCTTCTATGCAGCTCCTTTTCTTATTCGTGTGCGTGCATGCATGTGTGTTTTGCTGGGGATCCAACCCAGGTTCTCACACATGTAGGATTGTTTTACTAAAGACAGGGTCTCACTATGAATCCCAAGCTGGACACAGACTCATGATCCTGCTGCCTCACCTTCATAACTTGTAGGATTATAGGTGTGTGTCACTATGTCCAGATTTACAATTTCAAATATGGGTGACAGGTAGTATTATCCAAATCTAACCCAAACTGTGCATGTTTTTCGGTTGTCATGTACCATCATATTTAGAAGCTTGGTAGCTCAACCCCAGCAATGAGGCATCAAGGCAAGAAGATCTTTCTTTGCAGGCCAGCACAGGCTACATATTAAGACACTGTCTCAGGCTGGGGAGATGGCTCAGTAGTCCAAGTGCTTGTTTGCAAAGCCAGCCAGGCTGAGTTCAATTCCTCAGTAACAACATAAAGCCAGATGCAAAAAGTGGCACATATGCCTCAAGTTTGCTGTTTGGTCATTTGCAGTAGCAAGAGGCCAGGTGTGCACATTCTTTCTCTCAGCTCACAATAAAAAATATTTAAAGGGGAGAGGACATGTTATGCAAGTGTTAGGTCCGGAATTTGGACCCCAGAACCCACATAAAAGGCTGGGTCGGCATGGTGGACACCAATAATCAAAGTGAATGGGAGGTGCAGACAGGCAGGCACTCCCTGGAGCAAAAAGTATTAATGCATCAGAAATTACCTCCAGTGAGAATGATTTAGAGGAGCCTGAGAAAGATTACAAAACAAGGATTATAAATATGCTCAAAGAAGTCAAAGGGGAAATCAAAGGAATGAAAGAGAAAAATCAAAGGAATCAAAGACGACACAGGAAACCAATTTAATGAAATAAAAAGGTCAATAAAAGACATAAATAAGGAAATAGAAATAATGAAAAATCAGTCAGAATCACTAGCAATGAAGAACACAGTCAAGGAAATAAAAAACTGTAGAAAAATCTCACCAGTATAATATATGAAGGAGAGGACAGAATATCTAAGCTAGAAGACCAGGTGGCAGATCTAATACAGCCCAATAAAGAGAAAGACAAACTAACAGGAAAGTAAGAATGGTAATTTCAAGATATTCGGGACACTATGAAAAGATCAAATATAAGAGTTAAGGGCATAGTAGGAGGAGAAGAATTTCACTCCAAAGGCACAGTAGGCATATTCAATAAAATCAGAGGAAAACTTCCCTCAAATTGTGAAAGAGATGCCAATGTAGATATAGGAATCCTTAAGAAAAACCAGACAAAACCTGGAAAGAACCTCTCCTTGCCATATTATAATTAAACTACCAAACACATAAACCAAAGAAAATATATTGAAAGCAGTTAGAGAAAACATCAAGTTACATACAAAGGCAAGCCCATCAGGATCACAGCATATTACTCAACACAAACTTTCAAAGCCAGAAGGGCTTAGAGTGATGTACTCCAAGTTTTGAAAGATAACAAATGTCTACCAAGGTTACTTTATCCTGCAAGGCTATCCATTCAAATAGACGGAGAAAAAAGGACATTCCATGACAAAAGCAGGCTAAAGGAATATTTGAAGACAAAACCAGCTCTACAGAAAATACTTGAAAGAATCCTCCATGCTGAAGAGAAAGAAAAGCATACATGTAAGGAACCTCCCAACTTCATCAAACATATACTATTAGAAAAAGGTCACAAATAACACAGTTGTAGTGGGTGACTTTAGCAACCCACTCTCATCAATTGACAGGTCATCCCGGCAAAAAATAGAGAGTTATCTGTATAAAATGAGGTCATAGAACAAATGGATCTAACAGATATATACAGGACATTTCATCCAAATGCTGCAGAATACGCATTCTTTTCAAGAGCACATGGAACATTCTCTAAAAATTGAAATAATTCCTTGCATTCTATCTGACCACAATGGAATCAAACTACAAATCAATAGCAAGAAAAGCTATAGAGCATAAACAAAATCAGGGAAACTAAACAATACACTACTAAATGATGAATGGGTCAATGAAGAAATCAAGAAGGAAATCAAAAAATTCATAGAATCAAATAATAATGAGAAAAAACCATACCAAAACCTTTGGGACACAATGAAGGCAGTCCTAAGAGGGAAATTCATAGCTTTAAGTGCCTATATTAAGAAATTAGAAAGGTCTCAAGTAAACGACCTAAAGCTTCATCTTAAAGCCTTGGTTTGGGTACTTTTTTGGGAGGACCCTAGGCTGGCTTCCAACTTGCTATGAACTTGATGCCTTTAATTAATTTAAAAATATTTTCCTAATAGTAAGTTTCTGAACTAGGGCAAGGGCAAAACTAGAGCAAAAAAAATTTCTTTTTTGCCAGACGTGGAGGTACACACCTTTAATCCCAGCACTTGGGAGGTAGAGGTAGGAGGATCATCATGAGTTTGAGGCCACCCTGAGACTACATAGAGAATTCCAGGTCAGCCTGATTTAAAGTAAGACCCTACCTCAAAAAACAAACAAAAAAATTTAAGAAAAGCATGACTTTTTTTTTTTTTCTTTTGAGGTAGGGTCTCATTCTAGCCCAGGCTGACCTGAAAGTCACTAAGTACTCCCTGGCTGGCCTCTACCACCACACCTGGCTTGACTTTTTTTCTTCTCTGACAGGTCTAGCGCAAGTATTTCTTTAGGAGAAGGCCTAGAAAACAAGCTAACACTGACAATGTTCCAGTAGGCACATTTTGAGTATCTCTCCCACAAACCCCTTACCAGTTTCATCATCATCTTCGGCTTCATCATCATCGTCACTGTCGTTCTCGTGTTCTGCATGGCACGCGTACGCTCTTTTTAATCCATTAAATAGAAGGATGAATGCCGGCAAAATCTGTCCTGAAACCTGATTTAAAACCTGTGGTATTTGTTCCATATCAATAAGAGCACATAGCCCGAGAACACACATCTTTCTGTCATGAAGCCTAAATTTAAAGATAAATAAATAAATAAATATTTTTCCTCGATTTTATTAAGTAAGCAGAGTTCCCCATAAAAGTCCAATTTATTGTCACTCACCCCAAGAAGCAGTCAACATCATTAAGCCATTGTGTAATAAAATGATTTGTAACTGGTTCAACGTTATTAGGGAAGCGAAGATTTTCTAGAGTATTGAGTAGCAGGTGTGGATTATAATACAAAGCTGCAATGGCAACTTGCAGGCACATTGTTCGAAGCTCACTTGTCTTAACCTCTCTTGTCAGTCTCTCTAAAGCTGCTTCCACAAATAAGGGAATACACTGTAAAGAAGATTGCAAGATTTTCCAAGATTATAATTATTATCTATCTCACAATATTAATTATTACCTCAAATAACCCTTTTGCCCCATCACATGACCAGTATTTATTACTGAAGAATTTTAAAAGGAAATCTAATTTTGAAGGAAATCAAGTTTTCAAAGAGACACAGCACAGAATCAATAATGGATGCAAACTGACTATGGAAATATTGTTACTGAACCTAAAGAGAAAATCTTCAGAGCTGGGCATGGTGGTGCATGCCTTTAATCCTAGCACTCAGGAGGCAGAGGTAGGAGGATAGCCATGAGTTCAAGACCACCCTGAGACTACATAGTAAATTCCAGGTCAGCCTGGACTAGAGTGAGAGCCTACTTCAAAAAAACAAAACAGAAAATCTTCAGCCAATTGGTGTCATAGTGCTGGAAAGCAGTATGCTAGCTGCTGGGGCACCAACAGTATGAACAAGCAGTGCATCCTACAAACCACAAAATCAGTCAGTCAAGCAAGATGCACCCACTGCTACAACAGGGACAACAAGCTGAGGGGTTAGTCAGCTGCTCTGGATGGATAGATATAAAGCCCACTCAGGAGGGCATTCATGCCTGGTACTAAGAACCAACTCAGAAACCCATGGCTTAGAAAGTCAGACTCCAAAGGAAACTTTGGCTGTGCTTTGGTTAAATGGAGAGGTTATACCCATCAAAAAGTCTACTAAATGTGTGTTTATCCTCTTTGATTTTTAATTTAACACTGTTCCCACTCTGGTTTAAAAAAATCTGCTTCTCCCCCCGTGCCCGCCCTAGGTAGGGTCTCGCTTTCTAGCCCGCCTGACCTGGAATTCACTATGTAGTCTCACCATGGCCTCACACAGCAATCCACCTACCTCTGCCTACCAAGTCCAGGGATTAAAGGTGTGCACCACCATGCCCAGTTAAGAATCCGCTTTTGGAGGGGGGGCTGGAGGGATGGCTTAGTGGTTAAGCGCTTGCCTGTGAAGCCTAAGACCCCGGTTCAAGGCTTAACTCACCAGGACCCTCGCTACCCAGATGCACAAGGGGGCGCATGCATCTGGAGTTTGTTTGCAGTGGCTAGAGGCCCTGGCGCACCCATTCTCTATCTATCTGCCTCTTTCTCTCTCTGCCTATGGCTCTCAAATAACTAAACAAATTTTTTTTAAAGAATATGCATTTTTTTAAAAAAAATTTATGAGAGGGAGAGGGAGTGAGGGGAGAGAAATGGCACACCAGGGCCTCCAGCCACTGTAATCCAACTCCAGACACATTCGCCATCTTGTGAACATGAGTGACATTGCACTTTTGCATCACACTGTACATCTGTCTTCTAAGGGATCTGGAGAGTCAAACATGGATCCTTAGGCTTTGCAGGCAAGCACCTTGACTGCTAAGCCATCTCTCAGCCCAAGAACCTGCTTTTCACAGATGGCGGCTGTGACTAGGAAGGAGACCCAAGACCCATCAATGACAAGAGGAGAAAGCCTGGCACAAGTCGTCGAATCATATCCATTACAACAGCCAAGGCCTAGTAAACATTACAGAGAAGTTATAAACTAAGTAAAGAGTGTTGCTCTCACTGCTGGCCACAGAATCTTCTGCAGAGAGATGGCAGCAGACACTAAGGAAACTCAAAATTCACCAAAGCAAAAAAAAAAAAAAAAAAAGAGAGAGAGAGCGCCTGCTGAGAGCTCAATATTATAAGAAACTTATACCCTGCAAGACTCAGGATGCACTGTGGAAGTGGAGATGAAAAGGGTGGAAAAGCATGCTGTGGGGCATTGTCCTTCATACAGGAACTAGACTGTACTCATGATTCCACAGTGATTACTGGTATCCAAACTGAGGAGAACCCTCAGTAGAATGGCGCAGGGGAGGGGACAAAAGTGGATAACTCAATGAGAATACAACCAATTTTCAGTATGTTCATGTATTCAAGTTCTCAGTAAGTTATTTAAAAAAAAAAATCAAACCAAAGCTAATTTACATGACAAAAGTACATCTGAGCTGGGCATAGTGGTCACAGTGAGTTTGAGGCTGCCCTGAAACCACATAGTAAATTCCAGGTAAGCGTGGGATAGAGCAAGACCCTACCTTGATAAACCATAATTTTTTTTTTTGTTTTTGTTTTTGTTTCTCGAGGTAGGGTCTCACTCAAGCTCAGGCTGACCTGGAATTCACTATGGAGTCTCAGGGTGGCCTCGAACTCACGGTGATCCTCCTACCTCTGCCTCCCAAGTGCTGGGATTAAAGGCGTGCGCCACCACGCCCAGCCTAAACCATAAATTTGAATCAACATTAACAAGCATATCACTCCATAAGGCGCAAAATATACAAGCACTCCCCCCCCCACACACAAAATTTTAATTAGGAAAAGCCAGGTATGTTGGCACACACCTTTCACCCCGGCACTTGGGAAGCTGAGGTTCAGGAAATGGAGGCTGGTCTAGAACTACACAGTGAGTTCCAGGTTAGCCTGGGTTAGAAGGAGACCCTGCCTAGGAAAACAGAAGAGAAAACAAAAAAGTAGGAAGTTTTTCCCACTGAAACCACTGACCTGATCGATGCCACGTCCCTTGCACTGCAGGATGATGACCTCTAACAACTTAGCAGCATGACATTCTGCATCTTCACCTGCAACTCCTGTAAGAACCTGATCAACGCAGAATAGATATTGTAACAAAGCTTCATGAAACTTTTCAATCAGAGAAATCATTTCTGTGATGGCACTGGACTAGGGTCCCAGCACTGAAATGGGGACAGAAGGTTCAGAAGTTCCAAATCATCTTGGCTATATAGGGTCTGAGGCTGATCTGGTCTACCTGAGAAACTATCTCAGAAAATAATAATGAAAAAACAGCCCACTAAAGAACTGTTAGAAATTACTGTTTTTTTTTTTTTAATGAAAAACTTTCCTTTGGGTTGGAAAGATGGCTTAGGGGTTAAGGCACTTGCCTCCAAAGCCTAAGGACCCAGGTTTGATTGCCCAGGACCACATAAGCCAGATGCACAAAGTTGTGCGTGTGTCTACAGTCCATAGTGGCTGCAGGCCCTGATGCACTCATCCGCGCCCCCTAATTTTCAAAAAAAAAACTTTCGGGCTGGAGAGATGGCTTAGCAGTTAAACGCTTGCCTGTGAAGCCTAAGGACCCCGGTTCGAGGCTCGATTCCCCAGGACCCACATAAGCCAGATGTATAAGTGGCACACGCATCTGGAGTTCATTCGCAGTGGCTGGAGGCCCTGGCGTGACCATTCTCTCTTTCTCTGACACTCTCAAATAAATAAATAAATAAATAATGAAAAATAAAAAATAAACTTTCCTCTACAAAGTCTCATAAAATAGTCAGGCATAGCAGTACATAACTATAATCCTAATATAGGATAGGACACCTAGCCTGAGGAGTAATTTTTTAATGCCCTGGTCCTCCCAAAACTCAACAAACTAGAAACTCAAATGGTACTAATTTACCTTTTTGCACATGCTGTATATCATCTCGAGATACTTGGTATCAGACAGAAGTGTGTCTGTATCAACTGTTACATAATTATGCAGTAGAGGCATCATGTCTATAATAATAAAGAAATCAATTACACAACCTTAATAAAATACTTTATCTTTGCTTCTAACAAATCTCCACAGAAAAAGGCAAATCTGATACTACTCTATGTCTACCATTCAGTTTTAATTAAATGTATTCTTTAAAAACATAGCTATGATCCTATTTAAAGTGAATACCATTGTATTTCATAGGCAAAGATTATGCATGCACATTTAAATATATGAAATTATGGGGCATGTTAAAAAAAAAACTTAAATGAAGCCAGCCGTGGCGGCTTATGCCTTTAATCCCAGCACTTGGGAGGCAGATGTAGGAGGATTGCCATGAGTTCAAGGCCACCCTGAGATTACTTAGTGAGTTTAGGTCAGCCTGGGCTAGAGTGAGACCATACCTGGAAAAACCAAGATAAATAAATAAAATTAAATGGTAACTAAATCACATTATAAGAGCAATGAGTATGTATGTATTCTTGTTGCCCCTGATTACTTATCCAAACAGTGAAACAGAGCATCCAAGAAAGAGTACATATGCAAGTTGTAAGCTACTTGTCAATCAAAACAAGGGAAAGAACACCCAGGGTTTTCATGCTGACGTTACCTGTAAAGTAATCAAAACCATCTTGCTGAAAGACCTCAAATACAAGGGGTAACAGCTGCCACATCTGCGGAGACACTTGTTGACATGTCAAACTATGTGCCAAAGAAAAAATTTCCTCATAGAATTCTAGAAGAGAGTATCAAGCTATTAGGAAAAATGTTTACTCATTTGAAATAGTACAAAATTCTTAGCACACTGAGAGATAAAAGTACTACCTAAGACATGTTGTTGTAAAACAGTACCAATGACCTGTAAGCAGATTCCCTCTAGTTGTTGGGTTATCTAAAAAAGAAAAAAAAATTATATAGAACCGTAGCATACTACATTTAAATATAAAAGGCAATACTGTTATTTAGTTAAGTCTCTTGAAATAATGCACACATTATGAACAAACCTAACATTGAAATTTAGTGAAATATTCCAATGTGAAAAAAGTAATAACCTGCTTATTTAGAAAAATATCATGGAAACTTCAGGCACAACTGTTCTAGAGACAACTTATTCATTTTTTTTTCTCATGTGTTCTCCCTATCGCTAATTATTTTACAAAACACAAAAGCAGAGCTGAGGATATTACTCAATAGATAGGGTATGAGCCTACCAAACAGAAAACCTGGAATTCCATCCTAGCACATCACAAAACTATGTGTGGCAGTGCATGCTTATAATCCTACAGCACATAACAAACAAATAAAGCAAAAATAGTTTACTGAAGAGGCACTTGCAGAAAGCTCTAAACTGAAAATATCAACATGTAAATTCAAGACAATGACTGCTTATAGGGGAAAAGTATTGAAAATGTTAGTAAGTTATCTCTAGCAAGCACTGACAGGGCACACTTGTAATCTCAACACAGGCCACTGAGGTTGGTGAAATGCCTGCCACAAATTCAAGGGCAATCTAAGCAATGCATGGAGAGATCATCTCAAAAAGTAAAAATAAAAAAAAAATAAAAAATGGAGGGCTGAGGAGATGGTTTAGGGGTTAAGGCGTTTGCCTGCAAAGCCTAAGGACATAGGTTAGATTTCCCCAGGACCCATGTTAACCAGATGCATAAGTGGGTGCAAGCGTCTGAAGTTCGCCTGCAGTGGCGGGAAGCTCTGGAGTGCTCATTCTTTCTCTTTCTCTCTGCCTCTTCCCCTGTCTCTCTCAAGTAAATACATTAAAAACAAAACAAAACAAAAAAAAAAAAACCCAAAGACAAAAAACAAAACAAACAAACAAAAAAAAAACCATGGAGCTGGGCGTGGTGGTGCACACCTTCAATCCCAGCACTCAGGAGGCAGAGGTAGGAGGACCACCATGAGTTTGAGGCTACCCTGAGACTATAGACTGAGTTTCATGTCAGTCTGGGCTAAAGCAAGGCCTTACACCTTGAAAAATCAAACACAAAAGGAAAAACATAAGGCAGGGCTAGAGAGATGGCTCAGTGGTTAAGGTACTTGCCTGAAAGCCAGAGGCACAGTAATATAACCACTGATCCCTTAGTTTTCAAAAAGACAAATGGAAAAAAATAAAAAGGGGCTGAAGAGATGTCCCAGTGGTTAAAGGTGCTTGCTTGCAAAGCCTGATGGCTTGGGATTGATTTCCCAGCACCTATGTAAAGCCAGATGCTCAAAGTGGTACATATGGAGCTTGCAATGTCAAGAGGCACTGGAGTACCCACACTCTCCCACCTGTTATCAAATAAATGCATAACATAAAATTTTTAAAGGATGGTTTGGAGTGGAGAAATGACTCAGCGGTTGAGACGCTTGCCTGCAAAGCCAAAGGACCCAGGTTCAATTACCTAGGACCCACGTAAACCAGATGTAAAAGGTGGTGCATGCATCTGAAGTTCATTTGCAATGACTGGTGGTACTGGGGCACCCATTCTCTCTCTGTCTCTCTTCTTGCTCTCTGCTTGCAAATAAATAAATAAAAATTTAAAAAATAAAATATTTTTATTTTTACTTACTCCCTCTGTCAAATAAATAAATAAAAATAAAATATACTTAAAAAAAAAAGACAGGTACAGTGGTGCACATCGTTAATCCCAGCATTCAGAAGGCAGCGGCAGGAGGATTGCAGTGAGTTCGAGGCGACCCTGAGAATACATAGTGAATTCCAGGTCAGCCTGAGCTAGAGTGAGACCCTACCTCGAAAACACACACACACACATGGTTCATTCCTAGATTTTGGCACCCCCCTCCCCGCAAAAAAAGGATGAAGTTAGTGGGAATGATTGCAAAATCAGTTTGTAGTCATTATTAGTATAATGTTTACTTAAAATGGTAAATTTTGGGCTGGAGAGATGGTTCAGTGGTTAAAGGTCCTTGACTGCAAAGCCTACTGACCTGAGTTGGATTCCCCAATACCCCTGAAGAGCCAGATACATGAAGTAGTTAGTGTATGTGTCTGGAGTTCTGTTGTAGCAACAAGTGGCCCAGGCTTTCCCATTCATTCCCCTCCCCAATAAACAAAAAACCCTGTTAAATGACAAATTTTGGGTATTTTACAAAAAAAAAAAAAATTTTTTTTTTAAAGTTAAGAAATGCTGAATGAAAACTAGCAAAGCTGGCTGTCAGGCTAAATGTATATACTATGTTCATCAAACTGCCCAGTAAGCACTTCTCTTAATGTTCATACCCATATATTAATGCTACTCTCACTCTTGGTAGAGAACCTTCTCTTTTCAGATGGCAGTGACCTTGGGATGACTCAGAAGGCATCATGGTGCTGGGAAGAAGTGACAGGAGTGCTCAGCACTGCAATATCTCTATCACACCTTCCAAGGCTCAGGGTCCATTGCGGAAGAGGTGGCAGAAAGAACAAAAGAGCCAAAGGAAGGACTCCTTACAACGTGCTCCTCCAGACACAAAATGGCCTGGATATCCATGACCTCACAGTGCCTGACACTACCTACACAAGACCATCCTAATAGGAGGAAAAGATCACGACATCAAAATAAAAGAGACTGATTGAGAGGGGGAGGGGATATGATAGAGAGTGGAATTTCAAAGGGAAAAGCGGGGGACAGGGAGGGCATTACCATGGGATATTGTTTACAATCATGGAAGTTGTTAATAAAAAAAATAATTTTAAAAAACTAGCAAAGATTCTGAAGGAGTATGTCTATATCCTGAGAAAAGTAATAGAAACCCAAAAATCCTGAGTTCTAACATAAAAAGGTAGTGAAATATATACCTACTACCTCTTCCTTCTACTTGTACTCTAGAACTTATGTTTGGTAAAACTACCAATCTTATCATTGGAAAAGAGAACTGACAGACAGACCAGCTGGGTATAGTGGCGCAGGCCTTTAATCCCATCACTGGGGACACAGAGGTAGGAGGTTCACTGTGAGTCTGAGGCCACCCTGAGACTACATAGTGCATTCCAGGTCAGCCTGGGATAGAGTGAGACCCTACCTCAAACTACTACTCCTACCACCAAAAAAAAAAAAAAAAAAAAAAAGGTGACAGACCAAAGTAGAGGAGATGCTAGTTATTAACTAAGAGCCCTGAAAAACATCATTAAAATAGCCAACGAAAATAATATTCCCTAAAAACCCATGCAAAATGGACATTTTTTTCTAAAATTTTTATTCTTTACCTCTTTATGATCTTCAACTACACTTAGAAGTGTGTCAATTGTATTCAGAATTCCCATTGCAGTAACTGCTTTGTCATCACTTCCTTCTTCATCTGGCCCAGTCTGGATTACTTGGTTAAATGTCATTGCCTACAATCAAGAGATTTTCACTGAACCATTATAAACATGTTTTAGACTAAGACTTTGGGTATGAGAGAGAGGGAGGGAAGAGACACACAGAGAAGCAGTGCTCACTGTGTAGCCCAAGCAGGCCTCCAACTCATAAGCATCCATCTCAGCCTCCTACTACTGATTTTACAGGTGTCTACCATCATGCCAGCCATGATCTAAGACTTATTTAACACCTCACTGGTTAAAGGGGGCAAAGCCTATATAGGCTCAGGTTCAATTCCCGAGGACCCATGTAAAGCCAGATGTATAATAAGGCACACCTGGTGTTATACTGTAGAGGCAAGAAGCCCTGGAGCATGTGTGCCTCAATGGGATGTCAAGCACCTATATTCCCAGTTACTCCAGGGGCTAATGCTGGAAGATCACTTGAGCCCAAGAGTTCAAGTCAGTTTGGACAACGCAGTGAGATCCCATGTCTTTCAAAGAAAAAGAGGGGGGACATGGGGGGAACCTGGATAAATTGCTCAGTGGTTAAGGTGTCTGCCTGTAAAGCCTAACAACCCAGGATCAATTCCCTAGTACCCATGTAAAGCCAGATGCACAGTGGTGCATGTATCTGGAGCTTGTTTACAGTGGCTGAAGGCCCTGGAGCACCCATTCTCTCTCTCTCTCTCTCTGTCTCTCCTTGCAAATAAGTAAATAAACAATGGCCAGGAAATATATTTGCCAATGCCCAAATACAGATATATTGAATAGCAAAGTAGGTTGTTGGCTTTTCATTTGTAAAACTGAGTGAGCCAGGCTTGGTGGTACATGCCTTTTATCCCAGCACTCAGGAGGCAGAGGTAGGAAGATTGCAATAAATTCGAGGCCACCCTGAGACTCAGTGAATTCCAGGTCAGCCTGAGCTAGAGTGAGATCCTACCTCGAAAAACAAAAACAAAACAAAACAAAAAAAAAAAAAAAAAAAAAAAAAAAAAAACCTGAGTGAAACTACTAGAAACTACACAGAAGATACTGCACCCTAAGGTAGTCAAGAACATGCACTACAGCAGCCAAAGTCCGAATCCCAACCAAACTCTGTGTAGCTTGGGGAAATTATTTAATTCTTTATACATTAAACCATGAAAATCAAGCTATATATCTATCAAGAAGTTTAAAACACTACATACGATGTAGTATAAACTCTATGAAATATTTGACTAATGTAAACAACAAGCCACTGGTGACATACTATTTCCTACATTGTGAGAGCTAAATTTAAACCCCTATAGGCTCCCAAAAAAAAAAAAAAAATTGTTGGGTGTGGTGGCGCACACCTTTAATCCCAGCACTCCACAGGCAGGGGTAGGAAGAGCGCTGTGAGTATAAGGCCACCCTGAGATTACATAGTGCATTCTATTCTAGGTCAGTCTGGAGACCTTACTTCAAGGAAAAAGAAAAAAAAAGAAAAAAAAAAGCCACACTTCTGGCCATGCATGGTGGTTGGTGTGTGCCTCTAATCTTAGCACTCAGGAGCCTGGACTACAGAGTAAATTCCACGTCAGCCTGAACTACATTGAAACCCTGCTCCAAACAAAGGGAAAAAAAACTGGAAAAAAAAAATTTAAAAATACCTCACTTGGGAAGCTGAGATAGGAGGTCCACCTAATTTGAGGCAAGCACGAGCTACAGCCAGTTCCAGATCAGCCTGGGGTAGAGTGAAACCCTGCAAGAAACGACGACGGCAAAACAACTTACCAGATGTTGTGTCATCTCAACAGCAATAGGAGTGACTTCTTCACTATATTCACAGATCATTTTCTGAATTACATTTGTGAGGTCATCATTTTCTGTTTCTCTTATAATATGAAGAAGAGCCTGCATCACAGGTCTGATAAATGGTGTGATGAATTCTTTAGCTATAAGAAAAAGAAAAAAAAAAACTTCCTGGAAAAACAACTAAATTTCTAACAAAACTAGGTACAACATATACCAAAGAATGTAAAAGAAAAGAAAAAAAATACTTTCATATTACAAGTATGTTTAACTTTCCAGGAGTATACCTTGAATTATAAAGACAATGTTGTTACCTTTTTCTTGATTGCTAATCAATACTTGAAGTGCAATGGCAGCTTCCACTTTCACAGGCATTTCTCTATCATCAATCAGACATCTTCGTGTCAATTCTAAGGCTGTTTGGAGGTTCTGATCACTTTTGAATTTCACTTCACAAAAATAGTGAAGTACCCAGCAAGCCTTTTAAAAAACACAGTGAATGACTACAGACAACTCACTGCACATTCCACACTAAGCTCTTCCTAGAGTTTTGTGTGCGGGAATTTGGAGGCTGGTCAGTGGGAGATGTATCCAAAGACACACACTAGACCAGTACTATGATCCCAAATTACTCTGTGGCTGCATGAAGTTTGTGTGGATAGCAAGATCTGAATGCAAAACACAGACAGAAACTGCTACCAGACACAGATGGAAACTATGCACACATTAGAGCAGCCATCCCCCCAAGCCGAATGGGGACAGGGACAAGGGAAAAAGAGGGTACCAACACATGATGTAGCCACACAAAATATGCAATAGTAACAATACCAATAAAGATTTACCCTAAACCCAAGTCTTAAATAAAACATGGCTTTTCAAGTAAAACTAATAAAGTGTATTTTTTATAAACATATAAACAATATAAACATACCCTCGCTCTCATGTAGCCCAGTTCACTGCTGAAGAGTGGGAATACATGATTCTGCAACATGTATTCCATTTGATCTTTGTAGATCTTTTTCTATAAATACAAACAATTAATATTGCAATAAAGTTAAAAACACAATGATCTCAATTCCAAGTACTTAAAAAGGTTAACAATAACCAATAGTATAACACACACATGTATTCCATTCTCTTAATCTCAGAACACACAATTAACACATTTTTTATAAGGCTATTACTATTAGTTTTGTAAATATGGCCTCACTATGTAACCAAGGCTGGTCTGGAACCCACAGGCATTCTGCCTTAACTTCCAGAGTGCTGCAACTACAAGTAGTAGCATGTGTGGCACATTACTAGCTTTTTAGAATTAGAAAGCAATTGCATCAAATGCCAGGCATGGTGGCTCAAACCTTTAATTCCAGCACGTAGGAGGCTAAGGTAGGAGGATCACCATGAATTCCAGGCCAGCCTGGATCTTTAGAGTGAGTTCCAAGACATAATAGAAACCCTACCACAATAAATAAATAAATAGGGCTGGAGAAATGGCTTACTGGTTGATGTGCTTGCCAACAAAGCCAAAGGACCCAGGTCTACATCTTCAAGACCCACAAAAGCCAGATGTACAAGGGGGTGCACATGTCTGGAATTCCTTTGCAGTGGCTACAGGCCCTGGCACACCCATTCTCTTTCCACATACTTGGGCTGCAAGGTCACTGAGAAATCCTGTTGGAGCTGAGCTGAAAACCTCCTCCATGCAGAATAGCTGACAGAAAGCTGGGCAAAGCTATCTGGCTTAAATGTATATAATATGCTCACCAAACTTCCCAGTAAGCACTTCTATTAATGTTCATACTCATATATTAATGCTGCTCTCACTGTTGGCTAGAGAAGCTCCTCTTTTCAGATGGTGATGACCTTGGGATGACTCAGAAGGCACATTCATGCTGAGATGAAGTGACAGAGGAGTGCTCAGACTGAAATATCGCTATTCAACTTACAACGCTTGGGGTCCATTGCTGAAGAGGTGGCGGAAAGAATGTAAGAGCCAAAGGAAGGGTAGGACTCCTTACAACGTGCTCTTCCAGACACAAAATGGCCTGGATATCCATGACCTCATAGTATCTGATACTATCTACATAAGACCATCATAATAGGAGCAAAAGATCATGACATCAAAATAAAAGACACTAATTGCAAGGGGGAAGGTGTATGATAAAGAGTGGAGTTTCAAAGGGGAAAGCGGGGGGGGGGGGAAGGAAGGTAATTACCATGGGTTATTGTCTATAATTATGGAAGTTGTCAATAAAAGAAATTTTTTGTTTGTTTTTTGGGTTTTCGAGGTAGGGTCTCACTCTAGCCCAGGCTGACCTGGAATTCACTATGGAGTCTCAGGGTGGCCTCAAACCCATGGCGATCCTCCTACCTCTGCCTCCCGAGTGCTGGGATTAAAGGCGTGCACCAGCACACCCGGCGTAAATTATTTTTTTATTTATCTTTTTTTTGGGGGGGGTGGTTTAAGGTAGTGTCTTATTCTAGCTCTGGCTGTCTTGGAATTCACTATATAGTCTCAGGGTAGCCTCAAACTCATGATGATCCTCCTACTTCTGCCTCCCAAGTATTGGGATTAAAGGCGTGTGCCACCACACCTGGGAAAAAATTTTTTTTAAATAAATAAAAAAATAGTGGCTGGAGAGATGGCTTAGTGGTTAAGGCATTTGCATGTGAAGCCAAAGGACCCAAGTTCAATTCCCTAGGACCCACATAAGACAGATACACAAAGGGCACATGAGTCTGAAGTTCGTTTGCAGTGGCTAGAGGCCCTGGTGTGCCCATTCTGTCTCTCTTCTCTCTCTGTCTCTCTGCTCCCACATAAATAAAAATATATAGGGGGTGTTGGGGACAACAATATATATATACATATTTATTTCTGAATCAGTATCTCATGTATTCCAGATAGGCCTGGAACTTCCTATGTAATAACTTAAACATTTTATCTATGTGCCTTTCTCTACCTTGAAAGTGCTAGGACCAAAGGAATGCGAACTCCTGGTTTATGCAGTACAAGGAATTGAGCCCAGAGCTTTGAGCATAACAGTTAAACACTGTACCAAATGAACGACAGGCCCAGTCCCTTCTTATGACATTTTATAATACAAATCTCATATGAAGTTTTCAGCTCAACCTAAAATAGCTTGAGAAAAAATCCTACTTTCAAATAGCTAAAAACTAAATACTCTGATAAATAAAAAATTTCGATTTTCATTGCTTACAATGCAGTCATCCAAACACAGATTAGCCTTGATAATTCATGACCTCACAGTGGCCAGTACAACCTACACATAATAGGAGGAAAAAAAAAAATGATGGCATCAAAATAGAAGAGGAACTACTTGAAAAGAAGAAGATTAAGTAGAGGGAGGACCTGGGAGGAGGAAAAAGGGAGTGTTGGAAGGGGATTACGATCATGCTGTATTTATGGAAGTTGTCAATAAAAAGGTAAAAAAAGCCGGGTTTGGTAGCACATCCCTTTAATCCCAAGCCTCAAGAGGCAGAGGTAGGAGGATCACTGTGAGTTCAAGACTAGGGTAGGACTCCTTACAATGTGCTCTCCCAAGACACAAAATGGCCTGGATATCCATGACCTCACAGTGCTTGACATTACCCACACAAGACCATCATAATAGGAGGAAAAGATCATGACATCAAAATGAAAGAGAGACGGATTGAGATGGGGAGGGGATATGATGGAGAGTGGAGTTTCAAAGGGGAAAGTGGGGGGAGGGAGGGCATTACTATGGGATATTGTTTACAATCACGGAAGTTGTTAGTAAAAAAATAATAAATTAATTTTAAAAATTAATGAAATGTGAGATCCTAGACCTAATAAGGGACCAAAAAACAGCTAAGAAAAAAGATGGCAACTAGAAAGGTACCCAACCTGAATGCTAGACAGACGCAGGGACCAGAAAAGGAAGGAAAGGACAATGCTGGAAAATCTCATTAAATTTGCAAAACTTGTACAGATGACATCATATTAATATGAATTTTCTAAATTTGATAATTGTCCCATGCCTATGACAAGATGTTACCATGAAGGGATGCTAAGTAAATATTTAAATGTGCCAGGAGAACAAGATTCCTAAGCTCTTAAGGAAGAAATAATTAAGAAAATGATTCAGAAGCTTATGGTAGTAGCACACACCTTTAATCCCAGAATTCCAGAGACTGAGGTAGAAGGATCACTGTGAGGTCCAGATCAACCTGGGCTAGAGTAAGACTCTGCCTCAGTTTAAAAAAAAAAAAAAAAAAAAGACAGAAAATGCCTTGGAATAAGATAGGGATGGTGAATATACTCTGTGACTATACGAAAAATATATTATAAAAGGCAAATTGCAAAGAATGAATATTGTACTTCAATCAAGTATCAATTTAAGGAAACTACCCGTGTGTGTGTGTGTGCATGCATATATATATACACGCACACACACACACACACACACACTTTGGGGGAAAAGGGGATTTTCTCTGCAGTGGTATAGCCACTGGTAACTGTCTATGTGGTGTTAAATAACCCACTACCCGTGTACAGGCAAGAAGCAACCTAATGAAGCTCACTGGGTCCAAGAAAGAAGGACAGACAGACGGGAGGGAGGGAGGGAGGATGGGAGGAGTGGAGTGAAAATAAGTTGTAAAGAGGAACAAGTTTATTTTTCTCAGCTGGAGCGAGAAGGGTCAAAGAAACAATGAGGAGGCTATTATTATAATAATTGTCAAATAAATAAACAAATTTAAAAGAAAAATAAATACCTTCAGAAGTATCTCAGCTAATGAGCCGATCATATGCAAGGCTCCATCTTTTTTCCGAGGATCTGCATTTGGTTCAGTAAGAATCTGGTAACAGAATCCCATAGTCTTCTGCAGTACCTAGATTAAGAGATAACTAACATGACTTCATTTAATAACAATCTGTAAACACATACACAAAAATGACACATGACTAAAATAGAAAGCAGAATATCCTTGAACAAATTTAAGGTAACAGCAAGGTACTGTCATGGTGACTCACCTCTTTCCTCTTACTACAGGCTGTAAACAACAGTGTCTGAGCAGCAGTGGTAGGAGAAATGAAATCCTCAAACACATCTACAGAACAAATTTAAAATGAAAATTACAAGAGCAATTTTGTTTTGTTTTGTTTTGTTTTGTTTTGTTTTGGTTTGTTTTGTAGGACAGAGTCTCATGCAGCCCAAGCTGTCCTTGAACTGATCCTCCTGCCTACTACCACCCAAGTGCAAAAATTACAGGTATGGATGACCATGTTCTGGCTTAATGATTTTAATTTTCTTGAAAAACATTTTCACATTACCCAATCTCAAACTATGTTCCGTTAAAAAAAGGCACCCTACCTTGAAAAATAAAAAGGCACTTGAGCTGGACCATGCCTTTAAACCCAGCACCCGGGGGTCCCTGGGAGTTTGAGGTCCCCAGACTACATAGTGAATTCCAGATCAGCCTGGGCTAGAGCGAGACCCTACCTTGAAAACCAAAAAGAAAAGCCTGTAAGCACTGAGCATGTGGGAAAAAGGACAGATGAGGTTCGCTGACCAACCAGTTTAGCTGAATTATTGACTTTCAAATTCAGAGTGACTGTCTCAAAAATCAAGGAGGACGGTGACTGAAGAAGACACCCAATATTGGCCTCTGGCCTCTCTGCATGCGCACATGTGCCTACAAGGGGCTTCATGGGGATGTGTAGCTCAGTGAGAGAGCACTGGCATGGCATGCATGAAATCCTAGATTTTATCCTCAGCCTGCCAAACTAAACAAAGAAAAGCAAGCATTTAAATTGTTCAATTTTCATACAAGGTGAGTATGAACGTGAATCCATTCACATGCCTATCATCTCAATACTCTTAAGGCTAAGAGAAGAAGATCATAACTTCAAGACTAGCTTGGTTCACTTACTTAGCAAGATCCTCTTTAAAAAAAAAAAATAGGAAAAAATCCAGATTCCCATGCAATTTTGCAAAAGCTTAATTCCACAACTTTTTTCTGTTGTTGCTTGTTTCTGGGATGGGATCTCACAATTTTTCCCAGGGTGGTGTCAAATTCAAGACATCAAGTGACCTTCCATTCAACTTCCCATGTAAACGGGAACATAAGCATGCAACACTACACTCAGATTCAATTTCTTTTTGTACAGATTATCTGTTGATCACCAACTAGTAATATTCCTTTATACAAAGCACAAACAAGTACACAAGATTCTGACTGGCAAATAACACACATCATTAACTTCTAGTATGTACCTTTTCCAATTCCACCTATATAAGGGACATTTAGTATTAACTATAAATTTTAGTATAAAGTATAATCTTTATTTTTACTTCATTATTTTGGTTTTTCAAGGTAGGATTTCACTCTAGCCCAGGCTGACCTGGAACTCACTATGTACTCTAAGGGTGGCCTCGAACTTTTAGCGATCCTCCTACCTCTACCTCACAAGTGCTGGTATTAAAGGTATGTACCACTTCGCCCAACTTTAAGCTGTTTTTTAATCACTTTAGGCATGTAATAGAAAGATAAACAATTACCATAACTTTATGGTATTTGTAAACATTACTGTATTTTTTTTTTCTTTTCTTTTTGGTTTTTTGAGGTGGGGTCTCACTCTAGCCCAGGCTGATCTGGAATTCACTATGTAATCTCAGGGTGGCCTCGAACTCCCGGCGATCCACCTACCTCTGCCTCCCAAGTGCTGGGATTAAAGGCGTGCGCCACCACGCCCGGCTCACATTACTGTATTTTTCAGCTAAAAATAAAGTTAGCATTATTACTATTTTTATTTTTTTGGTTTTTGGAGGCAGGGTCTCACTCTGGCTCAGGCTGATCTGGAATTAACTGTGTAGTCTCAGGGTGGCCTGGAACTCAAAGCGATCCTCCTACCTCTGTCTCCCAAGTGCTGGGATTAAAGGCATGCGCCACCACGCCCAGCTTAAAGTTAGCATTATTAAACACTATAAGTAATGGACAGGCCCCCACAAAAGTCTAAAAATATATAAAATTAAAAAAAAAAAAACTTTAAACGGGGCCTGGAGAAATGGCTTAGCAGTTAATGTGCTTGCCTGCAAAGCCAAAGGACCCAGGTTCGATTCCCCAGGACCCATGTAAGCCATATGCACAAGGTAGCACTTGCGTCTGGAGTTCGTTTGCAATGTCTAGAGGCTCCGGAGTGCCCACTCTCCCTCGCTCTCTCTCTCTCAAATAAGTAAATAAAATTTTTTTTAAAAACACATATTTTAAAAAAAAGAAATAAATTAGATCAGAATAACAACAGTGTTTGTAGTTCCAAAGTTGAGGTGCTATAATAATGCATGTTAAGGCTATACACAACCATACTAATCCTAACTACTGACATACTTTGTTTACATACATCAAAATTTCCCTTTTCCTTTGTAGTTTTTTTTTTTCCCCAGCCAGTTCTTATGTAGTGCAGTAGCCGAGGATGACCTTGAACTCCCGATTCTCCTGTTTCCACCTCCTGAGTACTGGGATTACAGGCTTGCACAACCAAGCCCAGCCAGCATGTGAAAATTTCTTACCAAACTTCATGCGTATATATTCATAAGGGTCTTCTTGCCAAAGTTCCTCATCAGCATCTGTATAGCACATCAATGGAAAAATAACATCTTGGATAATGCCCTGCAATTTAAAAGTTAAGAAAGTAACAGCATTCAGCTTTCAATTTAAACTGTCAACTCTCTTTACTAAAACAAAGTAACTATAAGCAATACCTTAAAGCTTAGTGCCATATTCGAGTAATAATTAGTGCATTCCCAGATCAACAACAAATTCATATACACTCTGTAACAAGGAATTATAAAATAAAGTAACACATGTGTACCCAGGTAGCTGTTATGTATTGTGAAGATATTCAATATAAAATTGTACAGTATTATTGGGAGGTGTAGCTTAGTGGAAGAGCTCTTGCCTAGCATACAAGGCCCCGGGTCCAATCCCCAAACCCAAAAGGTAAAAAAAAAAAAAAAAAAAAAAAAAAAAAAGAAAGAAAGAAAGAAAATAAGGGGAGGGAGATATCAAATGCTGTAACTTTAAAACTTAATAAAAACTAAGCCAGGGGCTGGAGAGATGGTTTATCAGTTAAGGCCTCTGCCTGCAAAGCCAAAGGATCCTGATTTGATTCTCCAAGACCCATGTAAGCCAGATGCACAAGGGGGCACACACGTCTGGAGTTCATTTGCAGTGGCTGGAGGCCCTGGCGTGCCCGTTCCCTCTCTCTCTCTTTCTCATAAATAAATAATATATATATATATTTAAAAACTAAGCCAATTACCGTGGAACCAATCTAGTGAAATAATGGCCTTTCTTTACTCTGAACTTCATGAATAAAATATTAACCAATTACAATCCAATATTTAAACTTAACCGTCAAGACTGAGTTTTAATTTCAGACTCAAACTTAACTGAATATTCATGAAATACTTCTCATTACTTCGTAAGTGTTCCACCTCCTTTTCCTTCTGTACTGCCAAAGCAATCAGCAAAACTAGACTTAGTAGCAAAACCCAACAAAACAAAAGGTTTTCAATCTTTATAGCAAGTAATGTATTATATGTGCTAGAAAAACATTTCAGATAGGACATTGTTACTTGTATATGAGGCTTCAAATTCTTCCAGGTAAGGGCATGTGACACTCCTTGATTAATGTAATTTAATGTCTGTTGTAAAACTCGAGGAGCCATATATTGCTTCTCCTTGTACTGATATAACACCTTCAATAAAACCTTTGAAAAAAAGAGAAAGTTCAATCAGTTACACAAGTTCAAGTAAGGGCAGGTGTGGTGGTGCACTCCTTTAATCCCAGCATTTGGAAGGCAGTGGTAGGAGGATGGCCTAGAGTTCAAGGCCAGCCTGAGACTACAAAGTGAGTAACAGGCTAGCCTGGGCTAGAGCAAGACCTTACCTCCAATAACTGAAAACAAACAAACAAACAAACAAACAACAACAAAAAACCTGTAGTTCAGGTAACTTTAACCACTTACAACCCAAATGACAACTGGCATTCATCTTAATGACTAAATCATCACCACAATCTTTAGATACAAAGACATTTTTGAAATTACATGGAATACTATATTTCCAAGACAAGTGAAACTGAAGTAACCCTGTGTTACACACTAAATAGGCCCCAATGTTCTTTTAGCCCTTGTTCTTATGTGTTTTTTTATTAATTTTATTTTTGAGTGAGATATGTTTGGGGGGGGGGCAAAGGAGAATAGGTGCACCACGGTCTCTAGCCACTGCAAACAAACTCCAGATGCAATGCCACCCTGGTGGCATATGCCTTTAATCCCAGCACTCAGGAGGCAGAGGTAGGAGGATGGCCACCCTGGGCTAGAGCAAAACCCTACCTTGAAAAAAAAAAACAAATAAGAGAGACAGATAGAACACACCAGGGCCTCAGCAACCCCAGATGCATGTGTCACGTTGTGCACCTAGCTTTACAAGGGAACTGGAGAACCGATTCACTGTCATAAGCCTTTGCAAGCAAGCGACTTAACTGCTAAGCCATTTCTCTAACTCCCTTTCTTTATTTATTTTTATTTATTTTTTAATTAATTTATTTATTTTGGTTTTTCGAGGTAAGGTCTCACTCTATCTAGCTCAGGCTGACCTGGATTTCACTATGTAGTCTCAGGGTGGCCTCAAACTCACGGTGATCCTACCACCTCTGCCTCCTGAGCCAGGCAGAGATTAAAGGTGTGTGCCTCCACACCCGGCTCCCCACTTCCTTTTTTAAAAAAAGACAAGCAAGGGCTGGAGAGATGGCTTTGTGGTTAACGTGCGAAGCCTAAGGACCCATGTTCTACTCTCCAGATCCCAGGTTAGCCAGATGCACAACAGTGAGGCGAGCACATGCCCACTAGGTGATGCAAGCATTCGGAGTTCAAGTGTAATGGCTGAGGACTGTCTCTCTCCTTGGTCTCTCTAAAATTAAAAAATAAAAGCAGCCGGGCCGCATGCCTTTAATCCCAGCACTTGGGAGGCAGAGGTAGGAGGGCTGCCGTGAGTTCAGGGCCACCCTGAGACTCCCCAGTGAATTCCAGGTCAGCCTGGGCTAGAGTGAGACCCTACCTCGAAAAACCAAAAACAAAACAAAACAAAACAAACAAACAAAAAAAAAAAACCTAAATAAATTAAAAAAAATAAAAATAAAAACAACCAAGAAAGTTTACTGAGATGTAATGTAAAAACTTCCCTGAAGCAGAGAGGGGTCCTGGATACTGGCTTATTCAGCTCTGTGTTTTAAATTAGCTTTTTCACAATCCCTACCCAAGCTAGTTAACCTTGGAGGTCACTCCTTTGCCTATGTGTGTGCGCATGCATGTGGAAGCCAGCGGTGATGTCAGATTATCTTCTTCAATCCTTCTCCATTTTATTTACTGAGGCAAAGTCTCTCACTGAACCCAGAGCTCGCTGACTCAGCCAGTCTACCTAGCAGTTTGCATGAAGCTTCTTTGTCACTGCCTCTCAAACACTGAGATTACAGGTGGACTGCTATTCACCCCTAGCCCTTTTCCTGTTTTGTTTTTGGGTTTGTTTTTTGTGGTAGGGTCTCACTCTAGCTCAGGCTGACCTGGAATTCACTATGTAGTCTCAGGGTGGCCTCGAATTTACAGCAATCCTCCTACCTCTGCCTCCCAAGTGCTGGGATTAAAGGTGAGCGCCACCACACCCGGCTCAACCCCTAGCCCTTTTAACATTTATTTCTGTATTTATTTTACTTATTTGCAAGCAGAAAGACAGACACAGAATGGGTGTGTCAGGGCTTCTAGCTGCTGCAAATAAACTCCATATGCACACTACTTTGTGCGTGGGTACTGGGAAATCAAACCCCGGTCTTTTAGAGACAAGTACCTTAACTGCTAAGACACCTTAACCACCACCACCAGTCACCCAGCTTTTACAAGGAAGAAGGGTCTAAGCTCTCGTCCTCATACCTTCTCAGCAAATACTTTATCCACTGAGCCACGACTGAACCTAGAGCTTTAAGCACACATACTAGGCAAGTGCTGTACCACTGGCTGGAACTCACCGATTCAGCGAGACTAGTATTTCCGTGAGCCTCAAGGCCCCACTTTCCCCCACTCCTCCAGCACTGAGATCATAACTGTGCACTACCAGGTCTGTCTTTTCCCCCATGGGATCATTCCTCTTCCAAGCACTTGAGATTGAGTTGTGATTGTTAATACTGACTATCAACTTGTTAGAATCCAAAATCACCTAGGATAAAAACCACTGGGCATGACTGTGATGGAGTTTTTAGACGGGGTTAAGTGAGCTAATAAGACTCACCCTTACTGTGGATAGCACAATCTCACTGACTAGGGCCCAAAACTGAATTAAAAGGAGAAAGGTTTTTTTTGTTTTTTTTTTTTTTATAAAAAGGAGAAAGCAAAGGCTAAAGAAAGTTTCAGTGGATAAAACAACTCTGAGTACCTAAGTTCACAGCCCCAGACTCCAAATATAAGTGAGAAGCTAAGGAAGACATCAGTAACCCCAATGTGCCTTAAGTTGGCAGTGAATGAAAAGATTGCCTCAAATGAAGTAGAAGGGGCTGGAAAGATAGCTTAGAAGTTAAGACCATTTGCCAGCAAAGTCAAAGGACCCAGGTTCCCCAGAGCCCAAGTAAGCCAGATGCACAAGGTGGCACATGAAGCTGGAGTTCACTTACAGTGGCTAGAGACCCTGGCACACTCAGTCTCTCCCACTCTCTCTATGTGCCTCAATTTCTCTCTCTCTCAAATAAATATTACATGAGGTAGAGGGCTCAAAAGACAACTTGTAAGTTGGACTCTGACTTAGACATGCTTGTCATGACAAGCGCATGCACACTACTTTTCACTGATTTTTGGAGGTAGGGTCTCACTCTAGCCCAGGCTGGCTTCAAACTCACTGTGATCCTCCTACCTCTGCCTCCCAAATAGTACGATTAAAGGCATTAAACGTGTGTGCCACCCACACACGGCACATGTACAATTTTCTAAGTAGACTACAATACACTTAAATTTGAACCAACTGTATTAACATATAAAAGGCTATAATAGCCTCAATGAATCAACATTTCAAAATATAATTCCAGGCTGAGTGGGGTGGCACATACCTATCATCACAACACTGAGTAAACTGAGACAGGAAGATCACGGTGACTTCAAAGCCAGCCTGGGCAGTACAGTGAGGTGAGAGCACTAAAGCCTGCCAACATAGATTCGATTTCCCAGCCACTAACAGAAAGCCAGATGCAAAAAGCGGTGTCAGCATCTATCATTCATTTGCTGCAATAAGCTACCCTGGTCCCCACAAAACACACACACGCACACACACACACACACACACACACACAGAGAGAGAGAGAGAGAATTTTTACAAGTACATAAAATGTAAAATATCATGTCACTATTGAGAAAATCTATGTTAAACTTACTTGTTGGACACCAACGGCAAATGCCTTCAGAAAGACTTCAGCAAATTCATTATACTCCTTGGAAACATTCCCAGGGCTTCCATATCTAAATGAAAAGTAGTATGCCTCTTATTTTTTGTTATTTTACTTGTATCTCTACTTATAATAGTGAAAACTTCAAAAGTAAATTTAAATTCCTGCATGTGGGGAAGAGCTTACCTTTCAAAAAGTCTTGCTAAAATATGTAAAGCCCACTTCTTACATTTCCACCATGGTAACTCGGGTCTATCATCTTCTTCAACTTGAAGTGTTTCCTATAAAGAGACATCTATTTAATAATATTAAGAGGTAACAATATAGATAGGACAGCATAAGGTTAAGAAGACTCAAGGATGTTCATGTGCCTTGCATGCTGGCATTTTTTTGTTTTGGTTGGTTTTTGGTTTTGTAAGACAGGGTCTCACTCTACTCCAGGCTGACCCAGAATTCACTATGTAGTGTCAGGCTGGCTTTGAACTCACGGCAATCCTCTTACCTCTGCCTCCGGAGTGTGGGATTAAAGGAGTGCACAACCATGCCCGGCTCATGTTGGCATTTTTAAATAAAAAAGTTAAACTTGGGAGAGTTATCGACCTTTATTAAATCTTACAACCTCAGCCAGGCATGGTGGCACACACCTTTAATGTCAGCACTTGGGAGGCAGAGGTAGGAGGATTGCCATGAGTTCAAGGACACCCTGAGACTACACAGGGAATTCCAGGTCAGCCTCATTGTTTCCATACTTGTTCATAAAGGCTGTTTTTAAAAACCATACATTTCAGTGAAGATGACATAGCCAAGGTGCGGACAACAGCTTAGTCAAAACCAGAACAGTTCACAAGGCAAAGGTCATGGGACACCCATTCAGGGACACCTACATCAATGTTTGAGGGCAGATGTCCTGAGTACTCATTACAATTTGGCCAGAGTGAAAACCAGCCAAGAACCTAAACATCCATTAACACAGTATATTTAATTATGAGATGCACGGTGCTGAAAGAGTCAAAAGCCTATGGCCGGGGAGATCATATTCCCTAGGTGAGTAATGCCTGCTGTTGTCAGGCTAAATGCGTATGTTGAGCTGGAAAGATGCCTTACTACTTAAGGCACTTGCCTGTGAAGCTTAAGGACCCAAGTTCGATCTCCAGTACCCACATAAGCCAGATGCACAAAGTGGCACATGCATCTGGAGTTTGTTTGCAGTGGCTAGAAGCCCTGGTGCGCTCACAACCCCTACCCCCACTCTCTACCTCTTTTTTCTCTTGAAAGAGCTTCCTTTATTAAAAAAATAATAATAAATGCATATATTATGCCCACCAAACTACCCCTAAACACTTTTTTCTTTTAAGTTTTATATACATATCTTTTATTTTTCTTTCTTCTTTTTTTCTTTTCTTTTTTTTTTTTCAGGATTGTGCCCTAGGCATGAAACAGCTTTGGCCACCAAGCAGGCATCAAGCTAGGATGAACAAAGGGCTTCCATTTACTCTGCCCCTGACTGATATAAGACCACCACCATCAATAAGGTGCTGCTTTGCCCACTGTCAGGGGCCTATACACATATCTTAATGCTACTCTCACTTTTGGTTAGAGAAGCTTCTCTTTTCAGATAGTGGTGAATACCAAGATGACTCAAAAGTCACCATAGTGCTAAGAAGTAACAGTGAAGTGTTCAGCACTTCTATCTATCAGCACTTCACCTCTATCACACCTTCCAAGGTTCAGGGTTCACTATGGAAGATATGGAGCAAAGAATGTAAGAGCCAAAGAAAGTCTAGGTCTGCCTACAATGCAATCTTTCGGACACAAAATGGTCTTGATATTCATGTAAAAGCCAGGCATGGTGGCGCACACCTTTAATCCCAGCACTTGGGAGGCAGAGGTAGGAGGATCACCATGACTTCAAGGCTACCCTGAGACTACATAGTGAATTCTAGGTCAGCCTGAGCTAGATAAGAGTGAGACCCTACCTCAAAAAACCAATAAATAAATAAAATTAAATTAAAAAGGGGGGGGGGCTGGAGGAATGGCTTCATGATTAAGCTATTTGGCTGGGAAGCCTAAGGACCCAGGTTCAATTCCCCAGAACCCATGCAAGCCAGATGCACAAGGTGGAACAGGCATCTGGAGTTCGTTTGCAGTGGCTAGAGAACCTCGTGCGCCCGTTCTCTTATTATCTACTTTTTTCTCTCAAACAAAAAACACAAATAAATCAATGAATGAAATTATTTGGAAAAAGGGGGATGCTGGAGAGATGGCTTAGCAGTTAAGGCACTTGCCTGCAAAAGCCAAAGGAACAAAGTTCAACTCCTTAGGACCCACATAAGCCAGCTGCACAAGGTAGCGCATGAGTCTGGAGTTCATTTGCAGCAGATGGAAGCCCTGACATACCCATTCTCTCTCTGCCTCTCTGTCCTACTCTCAAATAAAAAATATTAAGGAAAAAAGAATGAGCCAATATACTAATCTAAGACACCCATGACACTTTTAGTTAAGAAAGAACAGGTCTGGAGAGATGGCTTAGTGGTTAAGCGCTTGCCTGGGAGGCCTAAGGACCCCAGTTCGAGGCTCAATTCTCCAGGACCCACGTTAGCCAGATGCACAAGGGGGCACATGCATCTGCAGTTTGTCTGCAGTGGCTAGAGGCCCTGGCGTGCCCATTCTTTCTCACTCTGTCTGCCTCTTTCTCTGTCTGTCACTATCAAATAAATAAATTAAAATAAACAAAAAAATTTCTTTTAAATGTTGGCTTATAAAGTCTGGTGGCCTGGGTTTAATTCCCTTGTATCTATGTAAAGCCAGATGCACAAAATAATACATGTATTATTTAAAAAGAAAGAAAGAAGCCAGGCGTGGTAGTGCACGCCTTTAATCCCAGCACTCGGGAGACAGAGGCAGGAGGATTGCCGTGAGTTTGAGGCCACCCTGAAACTCCATAGTGAATTCCAGGTCAGCCTGGGCTAGAGTGAGACCCTACCTCGAAAAAACAAACAAAAAAAAAAAAAAAGGAAAGAATAGGTGGATATGGTAGCACATGAAAATGAAATTAGGAAATAACCCTTCAAAGTTTTTCACTCAGTAAATATATATGTTGTAGTCAGCTTCAGGTTGCTGGGATGAACTTCCAAATAAGGCAGTTTGCAGGAGGTATAGGATTTATTGAAGCTTACAGATCCAGGGGAAGTTCCATAATGGCAGAAGAAGCTGGCCTGCCTCACAGGTAAAAACACACAGAGAACAGCAACCAGCAGCCAAGCAAGCACACTCCAGGAACCCAGGCAGAGTTCAAGTACTATGCATAGCGTAGGCTGGAATTCAGATCTGACCCCACTAACACCAGCCAGATATCTAAGAAGTATTAATAAATCTCCAGAATCTATTGGGGGACATCCATTCAAACTACCACAATACATAAGAAGAAAATTATAAAAATCAGTAAGAATGTTGTAGAAAATGGTTAAATCCTAAGAAGATCATTAAATTTATTACTTGGAATGTAAGAGAACACACAGAACTTACATTAGGAACATCTCTATTCACAACCGTCTTCAAGATTTCTACCCACTCTGTCAGGTTCTGTTGGTTTATCAGCTCCAGAGGTAATGTATACTAAAGAACAAATCAGAATTAGTGTTTAGAAGTCCTTACAAAAGAAAATCTCACTTACTTTCATTGTTTATAATACCTATCAAAAGTTATCATAGAAGCCGGGCGTGGTGGCGCATGCCTTTAATCCCAGCACTCGGGAGGCAGAGGTAGGAGGATCACCGTGAGTTCGAGGCCACCCTGAGACTACATAGTGAATTCCAGGTCAGCCTGAGCTAGAGTGACACCCTACCTTGAAAAACCAAAAAAAAAAAAAAAAAAAAAAAAAAGTTATAGGGCTGGGGAAATGGCTTAGCGGTTAAGGCACCTGCCTGAGAAGGCTAAGGATCTACGTTCGATTCTTCAGATTCAATGTAATGGTGGCACATACATCTGGAGTTCATTTGCAGTGGATAGAGAACCTAGCGTGCCCCATTCTCTCTCTCCCTCTCTTTCTAATTAAAAAAAAAAAAAAAAAAAAGATCACAGTCGCCAGGCGTGGTGGCGTGAGGCAAAGGTAAGAGGATCGCTTTGATTCTGAGGCTACCCTGAGCCTACAGAGTGATTTCCATGTCAGTCTGAGCTAGAGTGAGCTACCTTGAAAAACCAAAAAGTAAAAAAAAAAAAAAAAAGAAAAAGAAAAAGAAAAAGAAAAAAGTTATCATGGAAGTTGTTAATAAAAAAGAATTTGAAAAACAAAAGTTGTCATTAGTCAACCTACATTTCTAAAATAGTAAATACACAAATTTCTTCACTAAACAGATACCATGAGCATTCTTATCTTGCTTACAACTTGATAGGATTATATTGGTTGGTACTACAGGTACGCACCAGCATGCTTAGCCACTGAAATCAGGATGTCAGGGCACTCATTTAGATAGGTGAAGTCATTGTCATTAAGCTAGTCTTAACCAGGGCGTGGGGGTGGACACCATTAAACCCACCATTTGACAAGCTAAGTATGAGGCCAGCCAAGGCTACAAAGCTCAAGGTCACTCTGGACTACAGTGAGAACCTGCCTCACCCCCCTCCTAGCACTGCCAAAAGGCTAATCTTAAAGAGTTGGGAAGATAAGTAGTTATTTTATCCTATACCTTGGAGCACTTTTTAGAAAGGATATTTTTAAAGTATTTATTTGTTTGTTTGTTTATTTATTTATTTGTTGTGGGATGGCAGATAGAAAATGGGTACATAACAGACTCTAGCCACTGCAAACTCCAGAAGCATGTGCCACCTTGTGTACCTAGTATATGTGGGTACTGGGGAATAGAACCTAGGTCCTTAGGCTTTACAGGTAAGTGCCTTAACCAAAGCTAAGCCATCTCCAGCCCTACAAAGGATTTTTTTTTTATTTTTCTTAGTGTCTCACTCGAGCCCAGGCTGACCTGGAATTCACTATGTAGTCTCAGGGTAGCCTTGAACTCATAGGAACAGTAGCTAGATGCCCTAGTGTGCCAATTCTCACTCGTGCATTAAAAAAAAGAGGGGGGCTGGAGGGATGGCTTAGCAGTTAAGGAGCTTGCCTGAAAAGCCAAAGAACCCAGGTTCAATTCCCCAGGACCCACGTTATCCAGATGAACAAGGGGCACACACAAAGGGAGTTTGTTTGCAATGGCTGGAGGCCCTGGCGCACCCATTTTCTTTCTCTGTCAAATAAATAAATAAATAAAAATAAAAATATTTTTTTAAAAAAAAGTAGGCTAGAGGGATGGCTTAGCAGTTAAGGCATTTGCCTACAAAGCCAAAGGGACCCAGGTTCGATTCCCCAGGACCCATGTTAGCCAGGTGCACAAGGGGGTACATGTGTCTAGAATTTGTTTGCAGTGGCTGGAGTTTCTGGCGTGCCCATTCTCTTTCTCTCTCTCTCTCTCTCTGTGTCAAATAATTAAATAAAAATAAAATATTTTTTTTAAAAAAAGCTTTCTGGGGAATAAACCTGGGCCCTCATTTTTTGAGAAAAGCACCAACAGTTATGACTCCAGCCCCTAAAATTATTTATTTTTAATATGGCAAATGACAAACATCTTTTTGTTTACAAAAACTACTTTTAAGGCTAGAGGGATGGCTCAGTGGTTAAGGCGTTTGCCTGCAAAGCCAAAGAACCCAGGTTTGATTCCCAAGGTCCACGTTAGCCAGATGCACGAGGGGGTGCATGCATCTGGAGTTCGTTTGCAGGGGCTGGGGGGCCTGGCATGTCAATTCATTCTCTCTCTTTCTCTCTTCCTCTTTCTCTGCCAAATAAATAAATAAAAATTAAAATATTTTTTTAAAAAACTACTTTTAGCTGGACGTGGTTGGCACATGCCTTTAATCCCGGCACTCAAGAGGAGTAGGAGGATCGCTGTGAGTTCAAGACCACCCTGGGCTAGAGTAAAACCCTACCTCAAAACAACAACAACAACAACAAACAAACACTATTTTTGTTCGAGGACATCCTGAGACTACATAGTGAATTCCAGGTCAGCCTGGGCTAGAGTGAGACCTCACCTCAAAAACAAAAACAAACAAACAAACAAAAAAACCCACTAATGCAAGCTGAAAGGGAACCATGTGCTTCAAAAAGGTACCTGAACAAGAGCATAGAAGATCTTGAATATCTGCTTCTGGATGAGGACGGATTGGTCAGACTGATCAGAAAGGAGCTGGATGAAACGGTCCTTCAGCACTGGCAGGAAATGCTGCATTGCTGCCACTAAGGGACTTCGCTCCTCTGGTTTCTTGTACCTACGGGCAAGGGATATGGACTAATTCTGTAAGAATTCACTTACATAACTTTACACTAGTAAATACAGTCAAAGCAAGTAAGACACAGAAAAATGGGGTATGAAATACAAACTCATAGTTAGGCTGGTGGCATGTTTATAATCCCAGCTCTAAACCGGGCATGGTGGGGCATGCCTTTAATCCTAGCACTGGGGAGGCAGAGGTAGGAGAATTGCTGTGAGTTTGAGGCCACTATGAGACTCCATAGTGAATTCCAGGTCAGCCTGAGCTACAGTGAGACCCTACCTCAAAAAAAAAAAAAAAAAAGTCTTATAATCCCAGCTCTCCAAAGGCAAAGAAGTAGGACCCCCAGCTCAAGTAAAAACCTTGAGGTATGTACCTAATATTTACTGAACACTTATTATGAGAGATACTGGGGCAAGGCCTTCACTAGTGCTCTCCCTTGTATGACTGAAGTAACTGAAGCAAAGCAATACTGCACATAAGGGTGTACACCTAGGCAACTGGGATCCAGGGTCTGCACTCGGCTACTTAGCATTATAACCCTCTGTAACCTGCCTGACAACAAAAACACGATACCAACAGGCCTTTACCATCTTCCTTTACCTTATTTGGGGGTCAGTATGCATATGTTAAATAGTGTATGTGGCAGTACATTCAACTAGTAGATGCTGCTATAAAAATCAACAGGAACGTTGAATATATATATATTGACCAGCGAACACTTCCATAGGTCAATATTCTACTTACTCCACAGATTTTAAAGAATTACTATCATTTTCTAGTACTATAAAAAGGCATATTGGTTTATTAAAAATAAAAAGCAAGGGTTGGGGATTAAGCTTAGTGGAAGAACGCTTGCCAAGGAAGTACATCAAAGTACATGACATCAAACTAAAAGAGACTGATTGAGAGGGGGAGGGAATACGATGGAGAGAGGAGTTTCAGAGGGGAAAGTCGGGGGAGGGAGGGAATTATCATGGGATATTGTTTACAATTATGGAAGTTGTCAATATAAATAAATAAATAAATAAATAAATAAGAGACTGGATCTGGTGGCACATGCCTTTAATCCCAGCACTCGGGAGGCAGAGGTAGGAGGATCACTGACAGTTTGAGGCCACCTGACACTACATAGTGAATTCCAGGTCAGCCTGGGCTAGAAGGAGGCCCTACCTTGAAAAAAACTAATAAATAAATAAAAATACTAGAGAGATGGATCAGCAGTTAAAGGCGTTTGCAAAGCCTGACATCTCAGGTTCGATTTCCCAGAACCAATGTAAAGCCAGCTGGACAAAGTGGTGCATGTGTCTGGAGTTCATTTGCAGCAGCTGGAGGTCCTAGTGTGTCCATTCTCATTCTCTCTCTAGTAAATAAATACCAAAATAAAATAAAGTTGAACTTAAAAAAAAAAAATACTAAGATTGGGACTGGAGAGGTAGCTTAGCAGCTAAGGCTCTTGCCTACAAAGCCCAAGAACCAAGCTGGATGTGGTGGCACACGCCTTTAATCCCAGCACTTGGGAGGCAGAAGCAGAAGGATCACCATGAGTTCAAGACCACCCTGAGAACACAGAGTGAATTACAGGTCAGCCTGGACTAGAGAGTGAGACCCTACCTCGAAAAACCAAAAGAAAGGAAAAAAAAAAAAAAAAAAAAAAAAAAAAAAGCCCAAGAACCCAGGTTCAAATGAGAACCTGTTGTGCATAGATAGTAAGAACACTTGAAGGTATGGAAATTTTAGGAACGGGCACAGCTCCTTCCACCACAGATGGACTCCCCCTGGTCTGAAGCCAAAATAAAACCTCCCGCCCTAAACTGTCTGGTTTGGGGACTCATCCCAGCAACATGGAGCTGCCCACAACACCTCCACTATCTCCCATTTAGAAATATATCACATTTTCTCTCTCTTGCTAAAATTATAAGATGAGAGACTTGAACTTCCTCAGTGACACTAACAACTTAATGAGATTCTCTCTAGTTTGAGTCACTCGCCTGCCAGAAGTACAACTGGCACTCAGAGAGAGGTTGAAGCAACATTCCTTAGCAGGAAAATGGATGGTAGTGGGAACACATTTTATTCCTGTTCAGAACAGCAATTCTTTGAAATGTATCCCAAAAATTAAGTTTGTAGTCCTAGAACTAGGTCTCCCAAGGGCATCTATCTAGACTAGAACTGTCAGTCAAGCACCGGTCTTTTGCTTGGCTTCCTCATAACTTTTCCACACCAAACTTTCAAGTGCCTACTAACTTCATTACTTTCCCCATATGCTTGAGGGAAGATCTCTTCTTTTTGGCTCCATGGTTTAGCTTCAGTTTCCAAGGCTAAATTTTGTTTTTCTGAGCCTAAAATCCAAATCTAAAATGATTCCTTAATCTAAATTATTTCTTACTGGAAAGAATTACATTATATAAACTATAACTTTTTAAATCTTTATTTTAGGGATTTTATTTTTATTTAGGGAATTTATTTTAGGGAGAAAGAGAATATGGGCATTCCAGGGCCTCTTGCCAATGCAAACAAATTCCAGATGCATGTGCTACTTTGTGCATCTGGCTTTATGTGGACACTGGTGAATTGAACCTGGGGAGGCAGGCCATCTCTCCAGCTCTAAAAAAAAGTCACAAGCTGGGTTGTGGTGGTACACTCCTGCAATCCCAGTGGATAGGAGGTGGAAGCAGAAGGATTGGTATTTCATGGTCATCCTTATGGGTTCAAGGCCAACCTAGGCTACATGAGATCCTGTCTCAAAAAGAATTAAAAATAAAAAAGAACACTAATGCTTAATGTACTCCAATCACCTCTATACATACCTACAAGTCCAACTTTAGACAATTACAATAATTTTTTGTCTTTTTTTTTTTCCCAAGGTAGGGTCTTGCTATATAGCCTAGGCTGACCTGGAATTAGTCTCGGGCTAGCCTTAAATTCACAGCAATCCTCCTACCTCAGCCTCCCAAGTGCTAGGACTAAGGCATGCACTATCATGCCCAGCTTATTTTACTCATTTTTTTTTTGGTGAGGTAGGGTTTCACTGTAGTCCAGGCTGACCAGGAATTCACTCTAATCCCAGGGTGGCCTCAAACTCACAGCAATCCTCCTACCTCTGCCTCCCAAGCACTGGGGTAGGGTCTCACTCTAGCCCAGGCTGGCCTGAACTCACTCTGTATCCTCTAGGTTGGTCTCAGACTGACAAGTGATTCTCCTACCTCTGTTTCTTGATTGCTGGGATTAAAGTTGTACACCACCATGACCACCTTAGATAATTTCTCAATGGGTAAAGAGACAATGATAAAAAGTACAAAGAGTTTGCAGTGAAATTATCAAAAAAATATTTGCAGAATTAGGAGAAAATCCTACTTGAAAAAGAAAATGGTACACTTAAATTTTTATATATAGCATATTAATTTTCTCAAGCCAAATGTAATTTTTCAGTTTCAAATTGGGTTAAATTTCCTCAATTTCTCAAAGTTTCATAGGAATTAGAAGGGACACTTACTCATAATTTTTCACAAGCTGATAGAGGCAAAGAAGAATTCCTAGCCAACAAGCACTGTTGTCAGACTGAAGATAAAAACCAATCTTGTCCACAATGGCAGTCCAGCGGCTTGGATAATCATGTTTGATGATGTGATGAATGCACGTAGTAAGCTGAACCCTGGAAGTCAAAATCAATAGTAAGGCAGGGAGAAGAAGTGCTACCTAGATAAAGTTTTGCTAACTTCCTTGGTGGTGGCACACACCGTCAATCCCAGCACTCAGGATGCTGAGGTAGCAGAACTGCTTTATGTTCAAGGCCATCCTGAGCTAAAAAGACCCCTAAAAAATTGCAGAATGCTATAAAAATATGAGTATGTAGTATAGGGTATAGCCAAACATGAACAGGTTCTGGGTTTAACTTCCACTACAGGGAGAGGACTTTCAAAATGAATACCAACACAATATTTAGGCAGCATTCTATAGTTTTTTTTTTTTTTTCTTTTCTTTCCTTCACTCTCTTCTTTCTTTTTTCTCTCTCTTTCAGTGATGTAAATAGAACCCCAGGACAGTACACACTAGATTATCAATCAAACACTGTGCTATACCCCCAGCCCGTTGGATTTTTACTTTCTTTCCTTTTCCTGGTTCTAAGGACTAAATCCAGGTCCTTACATGCACTGAGCTAAATTCAAACCTCAAGTTTTTAAGAGAAATAATCTTTCTATGCAACCCACCTACCTTAAACTCATAATCACTGTGCCTCTGCCTCCTAAGACCTGGTGTTATGGTTTGATTCAGGTGCCCCCCATAAACTTAGGTATTCTGAATGCTAGGATCCCAGCTGATGGAGATTTGGGAATTAATGCCTCCTGGAGGTAGTGTATTGTTGGGGGTGGGCTTATGGCTATTATAGCCAGTGTCCCCTTGCCAGTATTTGGCATACTCTCCTGTTGCTATGGTCCACCTTATATGGGCCAGGGGAAGATGTCCACCCTCTGCTCATGCCATCGTTTTCCCCTGCCATTGTGGAGCTTCCCCTCCAGCCTGTAAGCCAAAATAAATCCTCTTTTTCCCACAAGCTGCTCTTGGTTGAGTGATTTCTACCAGCAATGCGAACCTGACTGCAACACCTGGAATCACAGGCAAACATTATTAAGTTTTCTTTATTTTTCACTCTGATTCCACTATGCTCTACAGTTTTATATAAAAAATTTAAAGATTTTAGTACTATGAATGTAAAATTAATCTGTAGTAAGGCAATAACTACTAAAAGCATTCTCAAACATGTGACGAATAAATTTTCTACTACAAAAATGACTACTATGTTCTAAGAAGAAAAACTTAAAAACCCACAACTAGACAAAATATGTATTTGTAACAACAGATAAATTTTAAAATGTACATACCTGATGAGCTCAGGTGAGTGGATAATGGCTTCTACAATATTTTCTCGAATGCAGTGTCGATCTTCCTCGGGAATAGTATATGGGGATATATCCCCTGGTGTCGTTTCCCGATCAGGCCAATATTGTGTTATCATATTCTTCAAATAGATTACACCTAAAGTGTAGATCAGTTTGACACAAGGAAGTTTACTATGAAAGCACTAAGAATGTTCCTTGTAAGTTTCACTGTAAGGTTAACCTTGTATAAAAAAATTTAGATATATTTAGCATTCAGATAGCAGGAATCTCCCACAAAACCATTAAACACATAACCTAAGAAACCCAGTAAATAGGGGGCTGTAGACATGGCCTAGTGATTAAGGCATTTACCTGCAAAGCCTAAGGACCTAGGTTCAATTCCACAGTACCCACGTAAAGTCAGATGTACAAGAGGGCGCATGCATCTGGAGTTCATTTTCAGTGGCAGGGCCCTGGTGTTCCCATTCTCTCTCTCTCTCTCTCTCTCTCATAAATAAAGAAAAATAAATAAATAAAAAGAAACCCAGCAAATAAAAAACAATATAGGCTGGAAAGATGGCTTAGCTGTTAAGGTGCTTACCTACAAAGCCAAAGGACCCAGGTTCAATCCTCCAGTACCCATGTTAAGCCAGATGCACAAGGTGGCTCATACATCTGGAGTTTTCCTGCAGTGGCCCTGATGTGCCCCTCTCCCTCACTCTCTCTCTCTCTCTAATAAATAAATATTAGCAGGTGTAGTAACACATCCCTTTAACCCCATCACTTGGGAGGCAGAGGTAGAAGGATTGCCAGGAGTTTGAGACTACATAGTGAATTCCAGGTCAGCCGGGGCTAGAGCAAGACTCTACCTCGAAAAAACAAAAACAAAAATGATGTAATTGCCTTAACTGCTAAACCATCCCTCTAGCCCTTATTTTTTAATTTTTTAAATTTATTTTTATTTTCTTTTATTCTTAAAAAAAAAAAAAAAAGAAGCCGGGCATGATGACACACACCTTTAATCCCAGCACTCGAGAGGCAGAAGTAGGAGGATCTCCGGGCGTTCGAGGCCACCCTGAAACTACATAGTGAATTCCAGGTCAGCCTGGGCTACAGCAAGACCCTACCTTGAAACTCCCCTCCCCAAAAAAGAGAATGGGCACACGAGGGCCTTTAGCTACTGCAAAGGAACTCCAGACACATGTGCTACCTTGTGCATCTGGCTTTCGTAGGTCCTGGGGAATCAAATCTGGGTTCTTTGCCTGTGCCTTACTTACATTAAATTTACATTAAATTTAACTAATAGCTAAATTCTCTAAAATGCTGGCATTTCTCTGATTGGAAATTCTTACCAAAATCTTATACTCATTTAAACAAGGATAACAGAGAAGTACTTTTGTATTCTAGTATGCTTTGGTTTGGGAATTTAATTAATATTCCATCTTATAGTACTTTAAAAAAAAACAAATAAATAAAAGACAGCATTAAAATATCCATCAACAAAAGTAGGCAAACTAAGGCGGGTGTGGTGGTGCACACCTTTAATCCCAGCACTCGGGAGGCAGAGGCAGGAGGATCACCATGAGTTCGAGACCACCCTGAGACTACATAGTTAGTTCCAGGTCAGCAAACTAGAGTGAGACCCTACCTCAGAAAGTACAAAAAAAAAAAGCAGGCAAACTATTCCTGCCATGAGATGTTGTTGACACAGTATACAGGACTGACATGCGGTAGAACAGCCAAAGTCAAGACTGTAAGTCACTGCCTCTGGTAACAGGCTGAGTGCTTCTTTCCCATCATAATGAACAAAGGAATGGGATTAGACTTTTTTGACTTAATACTGTCCATGTTTTTCATTCTACCAAAACATCAACTGAGGCTAGGTAAATGCCTTTATCCCAGCTGAGGTAAGAGGATCATGGTGAATTCAAGGCCGGCCTGGGCGAGAGTAAGACCCTTCCTCAAAAAAAACAAAAACTATCAACTGAGAATTGCACTGCCAAAACTTCATGATTCAGTTTCCTCCGTGCTGAATGTTTGAGTGATACTACAAACACAAAACTAATCAGGCTGGAGAGATGGCTTAACTGTTAAGGCACGTGCCTGTGAAGCCTAAGGACCCATGTTCAAATGACCAGATCCCAGGTAAGCCAGATGTACAAGGTGACACATGCATAAGGTCACATATGTGCTAAAGGAGCACACCCATCTGGACATCACTACAGTGGCTGGAGGCCCTGGAGAGCCAACTCTCTCCATTCCTCCCTCCCTCCCTCTCTCTCTCTCTCTCTCTCTCTCTCTCTCTCATTTGCCACCATGCCCAGCAATCAATCAATCAATAAATAGAAAAAAGAAAGACAGGGAAAAAGTCAAGGCTTCATGGCGCACAACTTTAATCCTAGCACTCAGGAGGCAGAGGTTAAGAGGATCGCTGTGAGTTCGAGGCCACCCTGAGACTACAACAAACAGCAAAAAAAAAAAAAAAAAACAGAACACTAATCATTCAAAGTTTGGCAGATAAAACACCATGAGGGCACTGAAATTTCATTTATTCCAAAAACATAGTTGTTTTAGGAGCTCAGCTTTTTATTGGGCACCTTACTAAAACAGGTTTCGTCAGAAAAGCCAAAGCTGGGATGGAGAGACAGCTTAGCAGTTAAGGCGCTTGCCTGCAAAGCCGAAGGACTTCAGTTCAATTCCCCAGGACCCACGTAAGCCAGATGCACGAGGTGGTTCATTCATCGGGAGTACGTTTGCAGTGGCTGGAAGCCCTGTTGCACCCATTCTAAATCAACCAATCTCTCTCTCTCCCTCTTTCCCTCTCTCAAGTAAATAAATAAAAATAAAATTTAAAAAAAAAAAGCCAAAGCCAAGTCAGGCATGGTGGCGCACCCCTTTAATCCCAGCACATGGGAGGTAGAGGTAGGAGGATCACTGTGAATTCAAGGCCACCCTGAGACGACATAGTGAATTCCAGGTCAGCCTGCGCCAGAGTGAGACCCTACCTCGAAAAACCAAAAAAGGAAAGAAAAAAAAAAGCCAAAGCCCATAGAGATTGCCAAACTCCTCTCTTCTTGCTTTGCTTCCACCTTCTCCTCAGGTGGGCAGCAGTGGGGAGGGGCAGGACCTCCTCCTTGCACCAGCTGCTGGAGCAAGCCCACCAGCCCCTACATTGCAAATGAGGCCTCCCATACTGATACTGGCCAAGGCCTCTGCAAACAAGCCAGACCACCAGCTGCTTTAATGAGAGCAATGATGTTATCCTATTTATGGTTATCGTGAGCAAAAGACAGGAACACTGGCCGCCTTACCATGGGGCAAACCCACAGCCATCATTCACATGCTCACAAATATAATTTGTTGCCAGCATGGTGATGCCCATCATTAATCCCAGCACAAGGGAGGCAGAGGGAAGAGAATTGCTGTGAGTTCAAAGCCAGCCTGGGACCACAGATTGAGTTCCAAGTCAGCCTGGAGTGAGACCCTACCTCGAAAAACCAAAAAGAAAAAAAGAAAACAAAAGTAATATATTGTAAAAAGCATAAATACTTGTCAGTACATGTATAAAAACAGATTAAATTAGCCGGGCATGGCGCACGCCTTTAATCCTAGACAGAGGTAGGAGGACTGCCATGAGTTCAAGGCCACCCTGAGACTATATAGTGAATTCCAGGCCAGCCTGAGTTAGAGTGAGACCCTACCTCAGGGGGAAAAAAAAAATAGATTAAATGATCCCTCCCTAAAAAGAAATAGAATTGGGATTCAAATTTTAGTTCTTAAACGGGGCATGGTAGAGCCAGCTCTTTTCACTGTCAAGGTAAAAGCCTAAGCTGGGCATGGTGGCACACACCTTTAATCCCAGCACTTGGGAGGCAGAGATAGGAGGATCACATGAGTTCGAGGCCACCCTGAGACTACATAGTGAATTCTAGGTCAGCCTGAGCTAGAGTGAGGCCTTACCTCAAAAATAAATACATACATATGTATGTACGTACATACTATCTTGGGGCTAGAGAGATGGCTCAATGGTTAAAGGTGTTTGCTTCCAGAGCCTGATGGACTGGGTTCAATTCCCCAGTACCCATATAAAGCTAGATACACAAAAGTGGCACGAGTATCTGGAGTTCATTTACATTGGCAAGAGCACTGGTGTGCCCATTCCTTCCTTTCTCTGTTTGCAAATAATTTTTTTAACAAAGAAATCCAAGAGGGACATGGTGGTGCACACCTTTAATCACAGCACTCAGAGACTACATAGTGAATTCCAGGTCAGCCTGGAATAGAGAGAGACTCTACCTCAAAAAAACAAACAAACAAACAAACAAGCAAGCAAGCAAGCCAGGCATGGTGGCACACACCTTTAATCCCAGCACTCGAGAGGCAGAGGTAGGAGGATCACCATGAGTTCAAGGCCACCCAGAGACTACACAGTGAATTCCAGGTCAGCCTGGACTAGAGTGAAACCCTACTTCAAAAAACAAAAAAAAGAAGTAATTTCTTTTTTAAAAAAAGAAATACTATCTTGTTTTGGCAGCTCTTCTTTTTAATTCAGCTAAACACAATTTATTCTTCTAAAGTCTTACAACAGGGCACTTGTTGTTACTATAAATACCAAAGGCAAATGGGTTTGAGGGGATCACTAACAGACCATCATCCAAAGATACTTCTGCTACTTAAGTTACAAACCTTTTAATTAACATATTTACATATACTTAAGAAAATAATTCAAGACACTTGCCTGCCTGTCTCACAGGTAAATCCAGCTGTTCGGACATAGTTATCTGGAGCAGTGTTGAAACAAAATTCAGAGACTTGTGTGCCTACAAACAACAACAAAACACATCTTAAATTTCTGATATAAACACGTTATTTATTTGGAGACAAGATCTAACTACATACCCAAGGCTGGTCTTGAACTCATCATTCTGCCTCAGCTTTCCAGGTGCTGGGATTACAGATCTCTGTCACCCAAGTGTTAATGTTTACTTCATGCTTTTTAAATTTTTTTATTTATTTGAGAGAAAGAAAGAGAAAGAGAGAATGAGCACGCCAGTAATGCCAACAGGCATGGTGGTAAACACTTGTAACCCTAGCACTCATAAATGGAACCAGGACTATCAGGAAGGATTTCCAAATCATCCTAAGCTAGGTAGCAAGTTTGAGGCCAACCTGGGCTATATGAGACACTGTCTAGAAAGGACTGAAAAGACATACACCAAAAATGGTACTCCAAAGCCGGGTGTGGTGGCACACGCCTTTAATCCCAGCACTCGGGAGGCAGAGGTAGGAGGATCGTAGTGAGTTCGAGGCCAGCCTCAGACAAAAGCTAAAGCAAGACTCTACCTCAAAAAACAAACAAAAAAGGTAGCACGGGCTATCACTGGGGTGGTAGGAGCTATTCCATACACATTTCCTATTTTTCTTTTTTTCTCCTCTTCATTTCAAGATTGGTTTGCTATGTGTAGCCAAGACGGCTCTCAAATTCCTGATCCTCATTCCTCAGCCTCCCAAGAGCTAAATTGCACACATGCACCATTACCTGGCTGTGTCCAATTTAAAAAACAAAACCAAACTGAACTTTCAAGTGAACTCCCTTGTCTACTCTTGCAGTTTTCTTTTCCTCCATCCCAACAGGGACATCACCTATAACTGTCATCTCCTTTCAACCAAGGTTTAGGATTCTTCTGCACACATTCTCTCTGTCCCCTAGCAAAAACATAAATAAATATATTTTAAAAATTAAAAAGAATAGCTGGATGTGGTGGTGCACACCTTTAATTGCAGTACTCAGGAGGCAGAGGTAGAATGAACACTGTGAGTTAGAGGACACCCTGAGACTACATCGTGAATGCCAGGTCAGCCTGGGCTAGAGCGAGACCCTACCTCAAAAAACAAAACAAAACAAAAAGAAAAAAGTAGATAGATTTTGAGGAAGACCACTTATATTGACCCCTGAACAGAACACCACGTCCACCCACACACATACTTATACACAATAAAATTCTGAGGAGCCAGGCGTGGACACATGCCTTTAATCCCAGCATTCAGGAGGCAGAGGTAGGAGGATTGCTCTGAGTTCAAGGCCACCCTGAGACTACATAGTGAATTCCAGGTCAGCCTCAGCTAGAGCAAAACCCTACCTCAAAAAACAAACAAAATCCTAAGGACTCATCGTACTACCTTAGAGATACCTGCACATCCATGTTTACTTCCACTCAAATCACAATAGCTAAGAAATGGAACCAGCCTAGATGTCCCTGTACTGATGAGTAGATAATGAAGATGTGGTACATTTATACAATGGAGTTCTATTCAGCGGTAAAGAAAAATGAAATTTGCAGGGAAATGGATGGACCTGGAAAGGATTATACTTAGTGAGGTAACCCAGGCCCAGAAAACCAAGTGCTACATGTTCTCTCTCAATATGTGGATCCTAGCTACAAATGTCCGGACTTGTATGTGACCTGGAATAAAACTCAGTTACAGAGGCCAGTAAGCTAGGAAGGGGATATAAGGGAGGAAGGAGAAGGGGGGACTTACGGAGACGGTATTTTATATATATACCGTCTCCGTAAGTCCCCCCTTCTCCTTCCTCCCTTATAAACAGCTTAATGGGGATGGAAAGGCCTAAGTGAGGTCAGGGGAAAGAAATTGAGGAAAGGAAAGGTGGGGGGACAGATAATTCAAAACCGAAGACAGTATGAATAAGTCATAAGGAAACCTACTTTTGTGGACAATGGCCATCCAGGAACCATAGTTTGTTACTAGAAATTTTTCAGTACCAGAGATGGGATACTTTCCATTGAGTTGCTGGCCAGGGATGTCACTGATGCCCCCCAAAACATTACAGGCCATTGCCGAGGCTCTTGGTTTCCCACCAGGAATAGATGTTAAGACAATATTTCTGAAGACCCCATATGCTTGGGCTACAAGGCATTAAGAAATCCTGCTGGAGCTGAGCTGAAAACTTCCTCCGTGTAGACCAGCTGACAGAAAGCAGGGGAAAGCTACGCTGCACGCAGCTCCATGGGAGAAAGAGAAGTCACCAATGGAAATAAACAACAGTGGACACTACAAGCCTTAAATTTGGCCAGTAAGGCCAAATGAGCTAAAAGGTACAATAGTGGCATGTCTGTTATGGGGGAAAACAACCACCCTCTAATTGGACTGAAGGCCCGCTCCATGGAAGGGAATACACCCCTGATACTGAAAACTTAAAATAGGGGTAGTCATGAGTCCTGGGGGTGTAACGTGTGCTGCTGTCTGGCTAAATGTATATATTATGCTCAACAAACTGCCCAATAAGCACTTCTCTTAATGTTCATACCCATACATTAATGCTACTCTCACTTTTGGTAGAGAACCTTCTCTTTTCAGATGGCAGTGACCTTGGGATGACTCAGGAGGCAACAAGGTGCTGACAGAGGAGTACTTAGCACTGAAATATCTCTATCACACCTTCCAAGGCTCAGGGTCCATTGCAGAAGAGGTGGCGGAAAGAATGTTAAGAGCCAAAGGAAGGGTAGGATTCCTTACAGTGGACTCTTCCAGACACAAAATGGCCTGGATATACATGACCTTGCAGTGCCTGACACTACCTACACAAGACCATCATAATAGGAGGAAAAGATGATGACATCAAAATAAAAGAGAGACTGACTGAGAAGATGAGAGGATACGATGGAGAGTGAAGTTGTGAAGAGGAAGGGGGGATTACCATGGTTTACTGTCTTTAATTATAGAAGTTGTTAATAAAAATGGGGGAGGGCTGGAGGGATGGTTTAGCAGTTAAGGTGTTTGCCTGCAAAGCCAAAAGACCCAGATTTGATTCCCCAGGACCCACATTAGCCAGATGCACAAGGGGCACATGCGCCTGGAGATCATTTGCAGTGGCTGGAGGCCCTGGAGCGCCCATTCTCGCGCCCTCTCCCCTCTCCCTCTTTCTGTCCAATAATAAATAAAAATAAAATATTTTAAAAAAATAAACCAGATGCACAACGTGGTGCATGTGTCTGGAGTTCGTCTGCAGTGGCTGGATACCCTGACTTGCCCATTATCTCACTCGCCCTCCCTCACCCTCTCTCTGCCTCTTTCTCTCTCTCTCAAATAAATAAAAATTACAAGTAAATATTTTGAGTCACACAGCTATAGAACTGTCTCCAAAAAAGAAAAGTCCACTTCTATACCCCCCCACCCCCCACACACACACAGTGAAGAAAAAGAGACAGCAATCCCAAAAATGACATTCAAATGCAATGGTATCACTGTAACACAAACCTATTCATGAGACAGGATCTCATTCTGTTGCCAGGCCATGTTGGAATTCACTATGTAGCTCAGGCTGTTCTTTAACTCACCACAATCCTCCTGTCTCAGTTTCCCAAGTGCTAGGATTAAGGTGTGAGCTACTATGACTATCCACAATTTTTTTTGTTTGTTTGTTCTGTTTTCCAAGGTAGGGTCTCACTATAGCTCAGGCTGACCTGGAATTCACTCTGTAGTCTCCTGGTGGCCTCAAACTCACAGTGATCCTCCTACCTCTGCCTCCCGAGTGCTGGGATTAAAGGCGTGCGCCATCATGCCCAGTTATTATTTCTTTATTCTTTTTTGTTTTTTTATGTTTATTTATTTATTTGAGAGTGACAGACAGGGAGAGAAAAAGGCAGATAAAAGAATTGGGCGCACCAGAGCCTCCAGCCACTGCAAACTCCAGATGCACATGCCACCTTATGCATCTGGCTTACGTGGGTCCTGGGGAAACTGAGCCTCAAACGGCTTCACTGGCAATCGCTTAACCATTAAGCCATCTCTCCAGCAGTTTTTAAACATTTTAACTATTTGCTTGTCTGTGTATGACATGTGTATGATCATACCAGGGTATGTTACCATTACAAATGAACACTGGATAACTGTACCACTTTTTGAATCTGGTTTTACATGGGTGCTGGGGAATCAAACCCAAGCTGGCAGGTTTTGCAAGCCAACACCTTTAACTACTAAGCCATCTTTCTAGTCCTGCACAAATCTATTTTAAAGATTTAAGAGCTGGAGGGATGGCTTAGCGGTTATGGCCTGCAAAGCCAAAGGACCCAGGTTCGATTCCCCAGGATCCATGTTAGCCAGACGCACAAGGGTGGAGTTCATTTGCAGTGGCCAGAGGCCCTGGCATGCCCATTCTTTCTCTCTCCCTCTTTCTCTGTCAAATAAATATAAAAATAAGCCAGGCCAGGCATGGTGGTGTACACCTTTAATCCCAGAACTTGGGAGGCAGAGGTAGGAGGATCATCGTGAGATCGAGGCCACTCTGAAACTACATAGTGAATTCCAGGCCAGCCTGGGCTAGAGTGAAACCCTACCTCAGGTGGGATGGGGGGAGGAGGAAGCTGGGCTAGGCTAGTGACACATGCTTTAGTTCCAGCTGGGGTAGGAATATAGCTGAGACCAGCCTGGGGCTACAGAGTTCCTGGTCTAGAACTCAGTGATTCTTCAAGATTAAAGACATGCTCACCACGCCCAGCCAACATCTCACTAGTCCACATAACACAGTGACATAAACTACTACTATTTCATTACATACGTGAGGAAATTGGGATGCGGAAGGTTCCATATCCTCAAACTTAACCAGACATAGACTGACAATAGTTTGGGGAGGGAAATTCACTTGTTCTGAGCATATACAAACTTTTTATTCCTTGTCATTACTTCTTAAACAATAAAGTATAACAACTATGTACAAACTACATTTTGCTAGGTTTTATAAGTAATATAGACAAGATTTAAAGTATAAGGGTTTAGTGATATAACATGTGCCTAACCTGCGCTTGCCTACAAAATCTAAATACCCAGGTTCGAGTCCCCAGTACCCACATAAGACAGATACACAAGGCACATGTTGTCTGCAGTTCATTTGCAGTGGCTAGAAACCCTGGCACGCCCATTCTCTCTCTCCCCTCTCTCAAATAAATAAATAAATGAATAAAATATTTAAAAAGAAATTTAAAGAGCCGGGTATGGTGGCACACACCTTTAACCCAGTACTTGGGAGGCAGAGAGAGGTAGGAGGATTGTTGTTTGAGGCCAACCTAAGAATACATAGTGAATTCAAGGTCAGCCTGGGCTACAGCAAGACCCTACCTCAAAATGAAAAAGAAAACAAAAATAGCAAGCCAGGTGTGGTGGCACACACCTTTAATCCCAGCACTTAGAAGACAAGAGGTAGGAGGATTGCTATGAGTTCAAGGACACCCTGAGACTACATAGTGAATTCCAGATCAGCCTGGGCTAGAGTAAGACCCTACCTCAAAAAATAAAATAAAACAAGAGGGCTGGAGAGATGGCTTAGTGGTGAAGCGCTTGCTTGTGAAGCCTAAGGACCCCAGTTTCAGGCTTAATTCCCCAGGACCCACGTAAGCCAGATGCACAAGATGGTGCATGCATCTGGAGTTCATATGCAGTGGCTGGAGACCCTGGCACACCCATTCTCTCTCTCTCTGCCTCTTTGTCTGTCTGTTGCTCTCAAATAAATAAATAAAAATAAACAAAAAAATTAAAAAAAAAAACAAGAAAACCACTCTTGGCAATTTTAATTTTTTAAATTTTATTTGTCTGTTTATTTGAGGGGGGGCAGAGAGAGAGAATGTGATGCCAGGGCCTTAGCCACTGCAAACGAACTCAACACATGTCATGTGCTACCTTGTGTGCCTGTGCAAACTGTGTATATGCATCACATTGTGCCTCTGACTTTATGTGAGTACTGGGGAACTGAACCCGAGTCATCAGACTTTGCAGACCAAGTGTCTTAACCACTTAACGACCTCTCCAGCCTCCCCAACCCCCAACCTTTTTTAAAGGTAAGATCTCATTCTAAAGCCTAGGATGACGTCAAACTTATGGGCAATCTTCCTGCCTCAGCCTTCTGAATCTGGACTACAGGAATGACCCACCACACCAGGCTTGGTTTTCTAGACTTATGACCTGCATTAATTTGTTACAAGCAAAATAATGTCCATTGAAAGGAATGTCCATCAAAAAAAATTAATCATAGCCGGGTGTGGTGGCGCACACCTTTAATTCCAGCACTCGGGAGGCAGAGATAGAAGGATCACCATGAGTTCGAGGCCACCTTGAGACTACTTAGTGAATTCCAGGTTAGCCTGGGCTAGAATGAGTCCCTACCTGGAAAACAAATAAATAAAATCAAGGGGCTGGAGAGATGGCTCAGTGTTTAAGGCACTTGTCCACAAAGCCTAAGGACATAGGTTCAATTCCCCAGTACCCACAAAAAGTGGTCAGATTCACAAGGTGGCGCATGAGCCAGGAGTTCTTTTGCAGTGGCTAGACCCATTCTATAGATTATATATATTTTTTCCTGCCTCTTTCTCTCTCGAATAAATATTTTTTTAAAAAAAGAAAAACAGGGCTGGAAAGATGCCTTTGCAGTTAGGCCACTTGCCTGCAAAGCTTAAGGATCCAGGTTCGACTCCCCAGAACACATGTAAGCCAAATGCACATGGTGGCACATGTGTCTGGAGTTCATTTATAGTGGCTAGAGGCCATGACACACACACACACACACACACACTCACTCTCTCTCTCTCTCTCTCTCTCTCTATATATATATATATATGTATATATATCTGCCTCCTCTTCTATCTCTCAAATATTTATTTAAGAATTAAAAAAAAAAAACAGGACCAGGCACGGTGGCGCACACGTTTAATCCCAGCACTGAGGAGGCTAAGGTAGGAGGATCGCTGTGAGTTTGAGGCCAGCCTGAGACTACATAGTGAATTTCAGGTCAGCCTGGGCTAGAGTGAGACCCTACCTCACAAAAACAAACACAAAACAGGGCTGAAGAGATGGCTTAGCAAACCCAGGTTCAACTTCCCTGTACCCACGTAAGCCAGATGCACATGGTGGCACATGCACCTGGAGTTCATTTGTAGTGTTTACAGACCCTAGAACACCCATTCTCTCTTCAATAAATAAATTTAATAATATTTTTGGGCTGAAGAGATGGCTTAGCGGGTAAGACACATGCCTGCGAAGCCTAAGGACCCAGGTTCAATTCTCCAGGTCCCATGGAAGCCGGATGCATATGGTGGCGCATGCATCTGAAGTTTGGTTGCAGTGGCTACAGGCGCTGGCAAGCCCATTCTCACTCTCTCTCCTTCTCTCTCTGTCTCCAATAAATAATTTTTTAAAATCTTTTAATATATATTTTAGGTATATTAAAATAAAACAGGGCTGGACACATAGATTGCTCAGTGGTTAAGAGACTTGCTAGCAAAGCCTAACAACCCAAGTTCGAGTCCCTAGTACCCTCATGACACGCAAAGTGGCTCAGGCATCTGGTGTCCTTCTGTAGCAGCTACCTAAGGCCCATTCTCTGTAGCTGGGCGTGGTGGTGCATGCCTTGACTCCCAGCACTCAAGAGGCAGAGGTAGGAGGATTGCCATGAGTTAGAGGCTACATAGTGAATTCTGGGCTAGAGCAAGATCCCATCTGGAGGGGGGAAGAAATCAAAGCAAGTGATTCATAATGCCCTTCATAGCTTGGTAATGGCTCAGAGTGGGAATTCAGCTCACCTTACTATTTCATATACAAATCTAAGCTTTCCCAAGGTGATGTTGAGTCTAAGAATTTGAGTATACAATCATCCTTTAGTATAGTGATAGTCTCATTTACATATAAAAAGATTTACCCTGTCATTTTGAAATAATTTTACATTTAATTCATGTGGTCTTGAACTGTGAGTTCCTTGAGGGCAGAGATATCTAGTGGAGCATTCATTGTACATTAAAGTTGTTTGATTATTGATTCTTGATATCCTTGATTCTTCTGGTAGGTCAATGTCTTTTAAAATTATTTACCTACAGGCTAAGAGAATGACTGAGTAACTTTTTCTTTACATTGGGCTTCTTTTTAAGCTTTTTAAAAAATGTACATTAATGGCTCAGGGAACATTAAGGAAGAGGGAGCAGAAAGATTTTAAGAGCCACAGAGTGGAAGGGAAAACCGTGAAGCATGGTCCCCCACTAACCCACAGGGACTAAGGCCTTCATGACCCAGTGACTATCATAACCCCACTGAGGAGGGCCCCAGAGTAACAGGAGCTGGGGCAAATGGATAAAATAAAATAACCCGTTATAATCAGTATAAAAGTTAATTAAAAAGAATGTACATTAAACCTCACTAAAACTTGCCATATTTAGTAGTATACCAAGATGCAGTTGGTAAGAAGTTACAAGAGTCCTATTAGAAATCTTTAAAATGCTTACATATAAAATTGTAAGTTTTAAAGGATAATGAAATTAGTACACTAGAATAGCCATGTAATAATGCTGCTTCCCAAGGGCTGCTCCTCACAATATAGGGGAGGGTTTGGAAAACAAAACAAAACAAAACAAAAAAACCCACCCTCAGCAAAAACAGTATCTGAAAGATCTCTCATGTAGCACGTTTTCAAGGCACTCAGACTTAAATTATCTCACTTGACCATCACAGCAACCCTGTGGCCTAATTTCATGAATGGGTAAAACTCAGGACCAAGAGGTTAAGAGACTTGTCCAAGGTCACTGGAGTGAATCGGTGGTGCAGCTACACCTAGAAGGGCGCACTTCACCTGACTCCATCACCCAGAGCCTTCCCCAACTGTGGCACGATGACAGTAGACGGGCAGGGACCTCACTCTTAGGTTTGTAACCCGCACTACCTCTGCCCTGCCAAAGGAGCGCAAGCCTGCATGCGAAAGCCGTGCCCAGCAGCTCGCCGGCGAGCAGGAAGTTGTAGCCGAGAAGGCCGGTCCCTCACTGACCACAGCCCGGAGAGCAGACGGGGCTGACAGTCGCAGCCCCCATCCCCCCCGCTCGCCCCCGTGGTCCACGCCGGGCTTCCCACGAGCCCCCTTTGCAGAGCCGGCGCCCGCCGGGCTGCTCTCGGAAACGTCTGAAAAGCCTCCCCGGGAGTTTCGCCCCCTCCTGGGCGCAAAGAACGAGCTGGAAACGAGCCAGAGGGCGGCAGGCCACCCGTACGGGCCATGTGTCCAGACCGTCACGCCCGCCTCAAGCCCGGCAGGCTCCCTCACGCCTACACCGCAGCCCGAGGCCCAGCGCGGGCATCGGACGCCGAGGTAACCCCGGGGGGCCGGCGGCACCACACCGCGGCGCCCCGACGTCGGGATCTCCGCCCCACCCCTCCAGCTGGGCCCCTCGGCGACGCGCTCCGCGCCTCGGGCCAGGCCCGGAAGGCTCGGCCTGCCAGTCCACCAGCCCGCCGCCGGTCCGGCGTCCTTACTTCATTGAGCTGTCGCTCCGCGGCCTCACGCAGGGCTGGATCCATGGTGCCCCGAAGGGCCTCGATAATGGTGTTGGGATCCATCGCAGCGCGGTGGGTCAAACCCGGGACACGGGTGCTACTGAGCCAGGAATAGCGCCACTCACTGCGCACATGGACCCGCCGCGCTCCGCAGCGGCAACCGGCGCGAAAGGAAAGAGAAGCACTAAGGCCCCGGATAGAACCTCTTCGCCTCGCCGTGGAGGCGGGAGATGCCCCGGCCACTTCCTGTCAGGACACCCGCGGAGGGTCTTGGGAGATGTAGTCCACAAACGCGGCCACAGCCCACGTGGCTGACTCCCACAGAATAAAATCTTGCCATTCAGAACAGTGAAAGCGTTTAAACGCCATAGAAAGAAAATTGAAATAGCTACAGAGGTTTTTTTTGTTTTTTTTTTTAATAATATTCCTAAGGGATCTGATACAATGTGTTATGCAATCTGTTGTTATCTGCATAACTAAAGGCAAAATAATTGATTTGGGGTTGGTTTTTTTTGTTTGTGTGTTTTGAGAATGGGGCTTGCTATGTAGCCCGGGCTACACTTGAACTCGGAGCAACACTTCTGTTTTAGCTTCCCTAGTGGAAAAAGCTTTCCGAAAAGTGATTCAAGATGAATTTCTACATGCCATAAAAATATTTGTACTCTGCGGGACGTGTTGGTACATGCTTTTAATCCCAGTACTTGGGAGGCAGAGGCAGGAGGATCGCCATGAGTTCAGGGCCACCCTACACTACTGAGTGAATTCCAGGTCAGCCTGGGCTAAAATGAGACCTTACATTGAAAAAAAAAAGCAAATACACACACACACACACACACACATATATATATATATATATATATATATATATATATATATATATATATAATCTGTAGGCTGGAGAGATGGCATAGCATTTAAGGAGATTGCCTGCAAAACCGGGCCCTGGTTCAATTCCCCAGTACCCACATAAGCCAGATACACAAGGTGACAGGTGCATCCAGAGTTTGTTTGCAGTGGCTAGAGGCCCTGGCGTACCCATTCATATTCTCTCTTTCTCTCTCTCTCTCTCTCTCTCTCTTCGAGGTAGGGTCTTGTTCTAGTTCACTATGTACTCTCAGGATGGCCTCAAACTCAAGGTGATCCTCCTACCTCTGCCTCCCGAGTGCTGGGATTGAAGGCGTGTGCCACCATGCCTGGCAAGCTCTCTCTTTTTCAAATAAATAAGAGTACATTAATTTCTTTCTCATGGCGCTAATGATCAAACCCCAGGGTATACTAGGAGATGAGTGCTACATTCACATCCAGTACATGGGATTTCTCTGGGGTTTTGTTCCTAGCCAGTTGGTTTTTAGGGAATTCAACGCAAGGCTTGCCACATGTAGGTGGGCACTCTGCCTCTGAGTTATACCCCAGTCTTCTGCCATATTTTTACAATTGTATGTGAATCTATGATCTCAAAATAAAAAGGTTAGTTAGAGGCTAGAGAGATGACTTAGCAGTTAAGGCGCTTGCCAGCAAAGACAAAGGACACAGGTTCAATTCCCCAGTACCTACCTAAAAGCCAGATGTACAAGTTGGCACATACACCTGGAGTTAGCAGGGGATTAGATAGAGGCTCTGGCTCACTCGCTCACTCTCTCTCTCTCTCTCATCCTTGAAAGTAAATATTAAAAAAAAAAAAAAAAAAAAAAAAGGCTGGACATGGTGGCACACGTCTTTAATCCCAGCACTCAGGAGGCAGAGGTAGGAGGATTGCATGAGTTCGAGGCCACCCTGAGACTCTATAGTGAACTCCAGGTCAGCCTGGGCTAGACTGAGACCCTACCTGGAAAAAAAAAAAAAAAGGCTCATGGTGGCAGGGAGAGTAGCACATACCTTTAATCCAAACACTTGAGAGACAGAGGTGGGAGGATTGATGTAGTTTCAGGCCAGCCTGAGACTAGGTCAGCCTAGGCTAGAGGGAGACCCAACCTCGAAAAACCCAAGTACCCACATAAAGCCAGATGCACAAGGTAGGGCATATATCTGTAGTTCTTTGCAGTAGTTAGAAGCCTTGGCACACCCATTGTCTCTCTCTCTCTCTGTCTCTCAAATAAATAAATAAAATATATTACATATATATATATATATATATTTTTTTTTTTTAAGTTGGGCTGGAGAGATGTCATAGAAGTTAAGGTGCTTGTCTTTGAAGCCTAAGGACCCAAGTTCAATTCTTCAGGTTTCACGTTAGCCAGATGCACATCGTGGCACATGCATCTGGAGTTCATTTGCAGTGGCTAGAGGCCCTGGCACACCCATTATCTCTCTCTCTCTCATAAATAAATAAAATTATTTTTAAAAATTTAAGTTGAGTGTGATCACATATGCCTGTAACCTCAGGCTTGTAGGAGACAGAGAATGGAAAAATCACAGGACAGCTCACAGCTCATCTAACCAGAAAAATAAATAAATAAAGGCAGTCCCAGGTTCAGTGTTTCAGTGAAAAGACTCCATTTCAAGGAAAATAAGGTGGAAGAGTGATAGAGGAGAACACCTGACGTTCTTCTGTGGCCTCCACACATGAGCACATAGTACCCATATCTGCACACACACATGCATACACTATGCATACACACACCACACCACTCATACATGTGCACATTCAAGAAAAATTGGATAAAAACTGAGATGCTGCAGACAACTTTCAGGTGGTGCTGATTTGAATGTCTGTTCCCCCAAAGTAATATTATTATTTTTTTCTCATCATCATAATCATTATTATTTGAGCCAGAGAATAGCTTGTTGTTTGGGAACGGGAACTCCAGTAAGAATACAAAGATTGACCTGAAAAAGCCGGGCGTGGTGGCGCACGCCTTTAATCCCAGCACTCGGGAGGCAGAGGTAGGAGGATCACCGTGAGTTCGAGGCCACCCTGAGACTCCATAGTGAATTCCAGGTCAGCCTGGGATAGAGTGAAACCCTACCTCAAAAAAAAAAAAAAAAAAAAGATTGACCTGAAGTGATGATGATCTTGCAGATAAATGAAATAGAGGGAGGTGCAGGAATACAGATGAGAGATAATATGGGTGTTGATAGAGAACAGCAGCGCCTCAGGAAGTAAAGCTTGCGGATCTTTCAAACACCTCTCTTGCCCCCCCTTCAAGTCCTTTGCTCAGTAGTTGCAAAGACGAAATAGTGCTGTCTGCAACCATCTTCCTGCAGGTGCAACTAGCACCCTCTCATTTCACACCTGCTATTTATCTCTCACTTCCTGCTCTAGGACTTGTGTGGTAGGCATCTCTGGATTCCTGTGGCCACCTGCTCGAGCATTTGCACGTGTGTAATTCCGAAGCACCCAGGCTGGTTTAAACCCACTGAGTTAACCCTTGACCAGTGAGAATAGGAACAGGCAGATAAAGATTTTTCCATCCTCTTCCCTTAAATGACAGACTTGAGATGCATTACAGTTAACACCTTAGAGAGCAGGGGAGATGGCCCAGCAGTTAAAGGCACTTGCTTGCAAAGCTTGTTAACCAGGTATTCAATTCCCCAGCACTCTCATAAAGCCAGATATGAAGTGGCTAATGCAGCTGTGATTTCAACGTACCTGTACACCATAACATGCATGCCCATACGCACATGCACACACATCCATGCACGCATACATGCACACACAAGTAAAGAACAGTGGCTAACAGCAGAGTCCACTTTATAACGTCTTTTCTCTCTTTCCTGGTTCCTTCCTCAGAGTGTCCTTCACTATTGCTCTAGAGCCTTTGTTTAAGTCTGCTCTCAGGGAATGAATCCTGGGCTGCCACTATTGTTAGAAAATGTCTTGGAAAGCAGATCAAGGAATGAATTGCATCATGTAACCCTAACATGGAAAGGAGGCATTCATGCCCCTTTATAGCTGGGGTAGCGAAAGCCTCTGGCCCACACCTTCAGTTGAATGCATGAAAGACAGGTGGAAGGGAGATGTTGAGGTATGCAGTGACTGTGGCCCTTGAAGAGTGTGGAGTGATGATGATTGTAAGGATTGTTGAGTGGGTTGACCTGTTATTAACATTAGAAGCATTGAAAGACTTGAAAAGAAAAAGAAAAAAGATAAGGCTCGATAAGCAATGAACAACTGCAGCTAAGTTCTGAGAATGAGAACACCTGGGAACACTGACCAGCCTGTACTTCGAGGCTAGCCCTTGATTCACATCGATCCTTCGAACCTCTGCCTCCCAAGTGCTGGAATTAAAGGCGCACCTACTACGAGCGGCTTCCAGCAGGATTTCTAGGCAAGCACCTTTAACGACTGAGCCATCTCTCCAGCCAAAATAAAAAACTTTTCTTGACTTCCGGTTAAGATGGCGGCATAGGAAACATGCTAAAGCAGCTTAAGGGAGAAAAAGCCAAAAAATAAAGACCCAGCAAAAGACACTCTTCTACTAAAAAGTGAGGTGTATAAGAAATTGTCAACTATAGCAAAGAAGTAGGAGAGATCCAGAGCGTCTAGAGCCCACAGAAGCAGGCAAAAGCGGCTCCAGGAATGGAGGTACCAGGTCCACGGGGCCACAACCACCAGGCTCAGCCTGAGCCATAGGAAAAGCCAGGTGAGGGGATTCTCCACTCACACTGGCCTGCTCACAAACCCAAGAAACCTGAAGGGAGGACGATAGGGAAGAATGGAAGAGTAGCTCGTGAGGAAGAGGATCACGTGGACCAGTGGGAGAACTAGAGCCACCAACCACAGCCTCCCTTCCCCCACTGCCTGGGCAAGCACCAACCAGTATCAGAGACCTGGGGAAGGGAGCTCACCTGCACAGCACCCAGCACCAGCACACAGGTGACCAGAGCAGTGATCCAGCGACCCAGTCGCCTACCTGAGCCCACAGTGCAGCAAAGAAGAACCCAAGTGGGAGCGCAGCATAACTGAGATCAAAACAATCCCAAAAGGTAACTGGGATTACACCAGGTCAGTACCCGCCTAATAAGCCTGGTGTACAGGCTTGAATAGGAAGTGCTAATTGTATCTTCCATGTCAAGATAAGTTATATGTTAAATCTGATGGGTAGTATGATTTGCCATTCTTAAGTAAGCTATATTTGGGGCTTGTCATTTGTTGCTTCCTGATTAGGAAAGGGGCTCATTTGGTCACAAACTGACTTGGAACCCTAAACAGACCTGAAATCTTAGCCTCCTAGTTGACAGAGTTAAGGGTGTGGGGCAACACAAATCCTAAGGAACTGACTTTGTCAGAGAATCTGGTTGTCATAATACCTTTTCCTGCATAAATACTCTGTGCTGTTTTTCATTGAAAGTGTACATTGTTTAGTTAAATTTTTGAACCTGCCTGTATTTTCCTCCACTCAGCCTACTTGAATATTATCATAGAAGGCAAACCCAACATCAAGGGTCACTTTTGTAGATACTCTGAGAGTCTTAAGAGCCACACCTAGCACCTTAAGCTCCTACCGTGAAGATATATAACGTCAGATTGATTGATACATCTAATGATACTGCACCTAATTAGAAAGTATTAAATTAATCCAAGATACAAAAATATGTACATTATAACACAAGGAACACAAAAAACATCAAGACAATATAAATCTGCCAAAAAAATATTAATGCATCAGTCTCCAGTGAGACTGATTTAGAGGAAATGCCTGAGAAAGATTTTAAAAGAATGATTATATATATGTTCAAAGAACTTACAGAGGAAATCAAAGGAATCAAAGAAGACACAGGAAACATATTTAATGAAATAAGGAGGTCAATACAAGACATAAATAAGGAAATAGAAATAATAAAGAAAAAACAGTCAGAATTACTAGCAATGAAGAACACAGTCAAGGAAATAAAAAACTCTGTAGAAAATCTCACCAGTAGAATGGATGAAGGAGAGGACAGAATATCTAAGCTAGAAGAGCAGGTGGCAGATCTAATACTGTCCAACAAAGAGAAAGACAAACTAATAGGAAAGTATGAATAGGAATTTCAAGATATTCAGGACACTATGAAAAGATCTAACATAAGAATTCAGGGCATAGTAGAAGGAGAAGAATTTCACTCCAAAAGCATAGTAGGCATTTTCAACAAAATCAGAGAAGAAAACTTCCCCCAAATTGGGAAAGAGATGCCAACACAGATATAGGAATCCTTTAGAACACCAAACACAAAACCTGGAAAGATCCTCTCCTAGCCATATTATAATTAAATTACCAAACATACAAACCAAAGAAAATATATTTAAAGCAGATAGAGAGAAAAATCAAGTTACATACAAAGGCAAGCCCATCAGGATCACAGCCGATTACTCAACACAAACTTTCAAAGCCAGAAGGGCTTGGAATGATGTATTCCAAGTTCTGAAGGATAACACCTGTCAACCAAGGTTACTTTATCCTGCAAAGCTATCCATTCAAATAGACGGAGAAATAAGGACATTCCACAATAAAAGCAGGCTAAAGGAATATTTGAAGAAAAATCCAGCTCCACCATGCTGAAGAGAAAGAAAAGCACACATATAAGGAACCTAGAAAAAACAAACCATACTCAAATACTAGTTAATACAAGAGAGCAAAGGTAAAACCAGAAGAACTATAAAACAAAAAACTTACAAAATAAATACACACCTTTCATTAATAATTCTTAATATCAACACTCTCAATGCCCCAACCAAAAGACACAGGTTTGCAGACTGGGTTAAAAAGCAGGATTCTTCAATTTGTTGCCACCAAGAAACTGACTTTTCTACAAAGGATGGACACTATCTTAGTGTGAAAGTTTGGAAAACGGTGTTTCAAGCAAATGGGCCTAGAAAACAATCAGGGGTTGCTATCCTAATATCTGACAAGGTAGACTTCAGTCCAACATTAGTTAGGAAAGATAAGGAAGGTCACTTTATGTTGATTAAAGGAACACTCCAACAGGAGGACATTACAATTCTAAACATATATGCACCTAACACGGGGCTCCCAACTTCATCAAACAAACACTATCAGAACTACGGTCACATATCACACCAAAGATAGTTGTAGTAGGTGACTTCAACACCCCAGTCTCATCAATTGGCTGGTCATCCCAGCAAAAAATAAACAGAGGCATATGGATTAAATGAAGTCATAGAACAAATGGACTTAACAGACATATATAGGACATTTCATCCAAATGCTGCAGAATACACATTCTTTTCAGGAGCACATGGAACATTCTCTAAAATAGACCATATATTAGGACACAAAGAAAATATTAGCAAATACAGGAAAATTGAAATAATTCTTTGCATTTTATCTGATCACAATGGGATCAAACTACAAATCAATGGCAAGAAAAGCTATAGAGCATACACAAAATCAATACACTACTAAATGATGAATGGGCCAATGAAAAAATCAAGAAGGAAATCAAAAAATTCATAGAGTCAGATGATAATGAGAACACAACATACCAAAACCATTGGGATACAATGAAGGCAGTCTTAACAGGGAAATTTATAGCTTTAAGTGCCTATATTAAGAAATTAGAAAGGTCTCAAGTAAACAACTTACTGCCTCACCTTAAAGCCTTGGAAAAAGAAGAACAAGGCAAACTGAAAATCAGTAGATGGGAAGAAATAAAGATTAGGACAGTGGTTCTGAGTCATCCCAAGGTCACTGCCATCTGAAAAGAGAAGCTTCTCTAGCCAAAGTGAGAGTAGCATTAATATAAGGGTATGAACATTAAGAGAAGTGCTTACTGGGCAGTTTGATAAACATAGTATATACATTTAGCCAGATAGCAGCAGATGTTATACCCCTAGGGCTCATGACTACCCCTGTTTTAAGTTTTTATGCAATTGCCAATTCTTTGTAGCTTGCAGATATGGATTCAGGGCTTGGGGTTTCAGAAAGAACCCCAGAACCCCAATCCACCCCCCTTACTCTCTAAGAACACTTCTCTCAGCCTTGGCATTTCCCTGCCTGCCTTATATCTGTGTCTCGCTTTGGGGTGGTTTCTCATTTTGATTACATGTATCATTTTTCTTGAATCTCTGGGTCCTTCACTATTTCTTAAGCCTCTCTGGTCTTTTATTTGAAGGGAAAGGTAATTATGGTCTCTCTTCCCTAGTTCCACCTGTGCGACCTGACTAACCTGTGTTTCTTTCACCTAGATAGTGGGTAAGGGACTCTCCCTCTCGCAGTGTGCTAAGAGCGCTTCTGTTACCTCTCTGGGTAGCCTTCTGTTCATTGTGCACATGTATTCTGCTTCCAAGATGCCTTTTTCACTGCTATGACATACCTTTAAACTCTGTGCCTACCACATGTGGAATTCCTCTAAATTCTGGGTCTACCATGTATGTAATAAATATCATGACTTTTCTTTCTTTCTTTTTTTTTTTTTTTTTTTTTTTTTTTTTGGTTTTTCGAGGTAGGGTCTCACTCAAGCTCAGGCTGACCTGGAATTCACTATGGAGTCTCAGGGTGGCCTTGAACTCATGGCAATCCTCCTACATCCAAGTGCTGGGATTAAAGGCGTGCGCCACCACGCCCGTTTTTATGACTTTTCTTTACTACCCATATTTCTGGCATAACTTTCTCCTATGTGGATGTGCAGGGCTGATGCTTTGATGCTTTGCTACCATTGAGTGTGTGTTTTTGCTAAATCTTTTGGCCTGGGGTTTTAGGTCCTGTCTTCCACGTATGTGTGTAACTGCTCCAGCTTTTTCCTAGATTCTAATTTCCCTCAAGTAAACCTCACAAATAAACTCAGTAATTCATTAAAAAAAAATTAGGGCAGTGGGAGGGTACTACCATGGAATACTTTTTATAATCATGGAAAATATTAATAAAAATTGAGAAAAAAAAGATTAGGGCAGAACTTAATGAAATAGAAACCAAAAAAAAAAAAAAAAAAAAAAAACCCAAACAATCAATGAAACAAAGAGTTGGTTCTTTGAAAGGATAAACAAGAATGATAAACCCTTAGTAAATCTGATGAAAAGAAAGAGGGAAGAGACACAATTTAATAAAATTAGAGGTGAAAAAGGCACCATCACAACAGATATGAGAGAAATTTAAAAAAATCATAGGGACATACTATAAGAACATATACTACACTAAATTTGAAAATCTGAAAGAGATGGATGATTTCCTTGATTTGTATGACCTACCTATATTAAATCAAGATGAAATTAACCACTTAAATAGACCTATAACAAGTATGGAGATCCAAGCAGTTATCAAAAATCTCCCAACTAAAAAAAGTCCAGGTCCATATGGATTCACTGGTGAATTTTACCAGACCTTCAGGGAAGAAATAACACCACTGCTTCTTAAACTTTTCCATAAAACAGAAAAAGAAGGAATCCTATCAAACTCCTTCTATGAAGCCAGCATCACCCTGATACCAAAACCAGGCAAAGATACAACAAAAAAGAAAGTTATAGACCAATCTCCCTCATGAACATAGATGCAAAAATTCTCAACAAAATATTGGCAAACAGAATATAACAATATATCAGAAAGATCATTCACCCCGACCAAGTAGGCTTTATCCCAAAGATGCAGGCATGGTTCAACATATGCAAATTGATAAATGTAATACATTATATAAATGGACTGAAGGACAAAAATCACATGATCATCTCATTAGATGCAGAGAAAGCATTTGACAAAATCCAACATCACTGCATGATAAAAGTCCTACAGAGACTGGGAATAGAAGGAACATATCTCAACATAATAAAGGCTATTTATGACAAGCCTACAGCCAACATATTACTAAATGGAGATAAACCTGAAGCTTTTCCACTAAAATCAAGAATAAGATAAGGGTGTCCACTGTCCCCATTTTTATTTAATATAGTACTGGAAGTCTTAGCAATAAGGCAAGAGACACACATAAAAGATATACAAATTGGAAAGGAAGAGGTAAAGTTATTAATTAATTAATTTCTGATGACATGATTCTGTACATAAAGGACCCTAATGACTCTACCAGAAAACTGTTAGAGCTAGTAAACACCTATAGCCATATAGCAGGTTACAAAATAAACACACAGAAATAAGTAGCCTTCATATATAATAACAACAAACCTACATAGAGGATGAAATCAGAGAATCACTCCCATTCACAATTGCATCAAAAGATAAATAAATAAATAAAGAAAGAAAGAAAGAAAGAAAGAAAGAAAGAAAGAACGAATGAACCTTGGAATAAACCTAACTAAGGAAGTAAAGGATCTCTACAATGCAAACTTCAAAACACTCAAGCTAGAAATTGAGGAAGACACTAAGAAATGGAAAAACATCCCTTGTTCTTGAATCAGAAAAATCAATACTGTGAAAATGGCAATCTTACCAAAACAATCTACACATTTAATTCAATCCCCATCAAAAGTCCAGTAGCATTCTTTACAGAAATAGAAAAAAAATCCAAAAATTCATTTGGAAGCACAAAAAAATCTTGAATTTCTAAAACAATTTTGAGCAACAAAAATAAGCTGGTGGTATCACCATTCCTGATTTTAACCTATACTACAGAGCCATAGTAACAAAAAACAGCATAGTACTGGCACAAAAGCAGACATGTAGATCAAGGGAACAGAACAGAGGACCCAGATGTAAGCCCGGGTAGCTATAGCCACCTGATATTTGACAAAAATGCCAAAAAATATTCACTGGGGAAAAGACAGCATCTTCAGCAAATGGTGCTGGGAAAACTGGATATGTATTTGTAGAAGGATGAAAATAGATCCTTATCTCTCTCCATGTACAAGAATCAAATCCAAATGTATCAAAGACCTTAATATCAGACCTGAAACTTTGAAACTGCTAGAGGAAAAAGTAGGGGAAACCCTTCAACATATTGGTCTTGGCAAAGACTTTCTGAATATAACCCCAATTGCTCAGGCAATAAAGCTTAATGGCTGGAACCTCATGAAATTAAAAAGCTTTTGTATGGCAAAGGACACTGTGAATAGAGCAAAGAGGCATCCTACAGGATTGGGAGAAAATCTTTGCCAGCTATACATCTGACAAAGGATTAATATACAAAGGATATACAAAGAACTCAAAAAATTAAATGATAAGAAATCAAACAACCCAATTAAAAAATGGGCTATGGAACTAAATAGAGAGTTCTCAAAAGAAGAAATACGGATGGCATATAAACATCTAAAAAAATGTTCTACATCCCTAGTCATCAGGGAAATGCAGATTAAAACTACATGGAGATTCCATCTTACTCCTGTCAGATTGGCTACCATCATGAAAACAAAACAAATGACCATAAATGCTGGCGAGGATGTGGAAAAAGAAGAACCCTTCTACACTGTTGGTGGGAATGCAATCTGGTCCAGCCACTGTGGAAATCAGTGTGGAGGTTCTGAGGCAGCTAAAAATAGATCTACCATATGACCCAGCTATAGCACTCCTAGGCATATATCCTAAGGACTCATCTCACTACCTTAGAGATACTTACTCAACCATGTTTTTTGCTGCTCTATTCACAATAGCTAGGAAATGGAACCAGCCTAGATGTCCCTCAACTGATGAGTAGATAATGAAGATATGGCACATTAACACAATGGAGTTCAACACATGGGTAAAGAAAAATGAAATTATGAAATTTGCAGAAAAATGGATGAATATGGAAAGGATTATACTTAGTGAGGTAACCCAGGTCCAGAAATCCAAACGTCGCATGTTCTCTCTCATATGTGGATCCTAGCTACACATGATTGGACTTCTGTGTGAGTAGGAAGACAACTAGTAACAGAGTCCAGTAAGCTAGACAGGAGATATAAAGGCAATAGAAAGGAAGGGAGAGAGGTACTTAATAGGATGGTATTGTGTATATCTAAGTAGAAGAATAGATTAATGGGGGTGAAAATGTCTAAGTGAGGTCAGGGGAAGAGATTGAGTAAAGGAAAGGTGGAGGGAGGCTAATCAAAATCTAAGAGGATATAAATAAATCATATGGAAACTTACTTTTTTGAACAATGGAATACACAGGAGCCATAGATTGTTACTAGAAAATTTTCAGTGCCAGGGATGGGATACCTTCCAGTGAGTTGTTGGCCAGGGAGGTCCCTGATGCCCCTCCCCAAACATTACAGGCCATTGCGGAAGTCCTTGGTTTCCCACCAGGAATAGATGGTAAGACCCTATTGCTGAAGACTCCACATACTTGGGCTGCAAGATCACTGAGAAATCCTGCTGGAGTTGAGCTGAAAACCTCCTCCATGTAGACCAGCTGAGAGAAAGCTAGAAAAAGTCACACTGCATGCAGCTCAATGGGAGAGAGATAAATCACCAATGAAGATACTCCACAATGGACATTGCCAGCCTTATATTTGGCCAAACAGGCCAAATGAACCAATGGGTGCAATAGTGGTATGTCTGTTATGGGGGAAACCAACTGCCCTCTAATTGGACTGGAGACCCACTCCATGGGAGGGAATACATCCCTGATACTGAAAACCTACCACAGGGGTAGTCATGAGCCCTAGGGGTGTAATGTCTGCTGCTGTTTGGCTAAATGTATATATTATGCTATCAAACTGCCCAGTAAAGCCAGGTGTGGTGGCGCACACCTTTAATCCCAGCACTCGGGAGGCAGAGGTAGGAGGATTGCCGTGAGTTTGAGGCCACCCTGAGACTCCATAGTGAATTCCAGGTCAGCCTGGGCTAGAGTGAGACCCTACCTCAGAAAAAAAAAAAAAAAAAAAAAAAAACTGCCCAGTAAGCACTTCTTTTAATGTTCATACCCATATATTAATGCTACTCTCACTTTTTCATTAGAGAACTTTCTCTTTTCAGATGGCAGTGACCTTAGGATGACTCAGAAGGCATCATGGTGCTGAGAAGTGACAAAGGAGTGCTCAGCAGTGCAATAGCTCAATCACACCCTTCAAGGCTCAGGGTCCATTGCGGAATTGGTGGCGGAAACAGTGTAAGAGCCAAAGGAAGGGTAGGACTCCTTACAATGTGCTCCTCCAGACACGAAATGGCCTGGATATCCATGACCTCACAGCACCTGACACTACCTACACAAGATCATCATAATAGCAGGAAAAGATGATGACATCAAAATACAAGAGAGACTGATTGAGAGGGGGAGAGGATATGATGGAGAGTGGAGTTTCAAAGGGAAAGCGGGGGTGGGGGCAGGGAATTACTATGGTATATTGTTTACAATCATGGAAGTTGTAAATTATAAAAAATAAAAAGTTAAGAAAAAACTTTTCTTTCAGCCGGGCGTGGTGGTGTAGCAAAAATAGATTTACTATATGACCCAGCTATACCTCTCCTAGGCATATATCCTAAGGACTCATCTCACTAGCTTAGAGATTCTTGCTCAACCATGTCTATTGCCACTCTATTCACAATAGCTAGAACCAGACTTAATAGGATGGTAGTGTTTTGTTTTGTTTTTCTTATTTATTTATTTATTCATTATTATTTTTATTATTTATTGTTATTATATTATTATTATTATTTTGGTTTCTTGAGGTAGGGTCTCACTCTAGCCCAGGCTGACCTGGAATTCTCTATGTAATCTCATGGTATCCTCGAACTTTTTCAGTCCTCCTACCTCTGCCTGCTGAGTGCTGGGATTAAAGGCATGTGCCACCACGCATGGCTTTTTTTTTTTTTTTTTTTTTTTTTTTTGAGGTGGGGTCTCTCTCTAGCCCAGGCTGACCTGAAATTCACTCTGCAGTCTCCAGCTGGCCTCGAACTCACAGTGATCCTCCTGGCTCAGCCTCCTGAGTGCTGAGAATAAAGGCATGTACCACCATACCTGGCCTGTTTTAATTTTTATTTATTTTCTTGAAAGATGGAGAGAGGGTGGGCATGCCAGGACCTCTTGCTACTGCAAAGTGCAGACACATGTGCTACTTTGTGTATCTGGCTTTACATGAATACTGGGGAATTGAACCTTGGCCATCAGGCTTTGTGAGCAAGTGCCTTTAACCACTGAACAATCACCCCAGCACCTATTTTTTGTTTGTTTGTTTGTTCTTTTTTCTGATTTATTTTTCAGAGACCAAGAGAGAGAGAGGGACAGAGAGTGTGAGAATGGTTGCACCAGGGCCTCTAGCCACTGCAAACTAACTACAGATGCATGCACATGGGAGGTTTACATGGGATCTGGAGAATCGAACCTGAGTCCTTAGGCTTCACAGGCAAGTGCCTTAACTGCTAAGCCAATTCTTCAGCCTGTTTGTTTTTTGAGGTAGGGTTTCACTCTAGCCCAGGCTGACCTGGAATTCACTATGTAGTCTCAGGATGACCTCAAATTCATAGTGATCCTTCTACCTCTGTCTCCCAATTACTGTGATTAAAGATGTGTGCCACCACCCAGCCTGTTTTTTATTTTTATTTTTATTTTATTTATTTGCTGGCAGAGAAAGAGAGAGAGAGAAAAAAAACAAACAAACAGAGAAATAGAGACAGAAAGTATGGGCACACCAGAGACTCTTTTCGCTGTATACAAACTCCAGAAACGTGTGCCACTTTCTGCATCTAGCTTCACATAGATACTGAGGAATTGAACCCCAGGCAGCAAGCTTTATAAGCAAGTGCCTTTAATCACTGAACCATTGAACCATTGAACCATCACCCCAGGCCACCGCCCACCCCCTTTTTTTCTTGTTTTTTCAAGGTAGGGTCTTGTTTGAGCCCAGGCTGAACTGGAATTCACTGTGTAGTCTCAGACTCATGCTGGCCTTGAACTCATGGCAATCCTCCCACCTTTGGCTCCCAGGTGCTGGGATTAAAGGTGTGCACGCCATGCCTGGCCTGTTTGTTTTTTTTTTTTTTATTGAGAGAGAGAGACAGAGAGAATTGGAATGCCAGGGCCTCAGACACGACAAACTCCAGATGCTTGCGCTACCTAGTGGGCTCATGTGACCTTGCACTTGCCTCACCCTTGTGTGCTGACTAAGGTGGGATCTGGAGAGCCCAACATGGGTCCTTAGGCTTCGCAGACAAGCGCCTTAACCACTAAACCATCTCTTCAGCCCAGAAACTTTAATATATGAACTTTAATTTTTAAAATTTTATGATTAATTTATTTATTTGAGAGAGAGAAATAGGTAGATAGAAAAAGGGAGAGAGAGAGAGAGTAAGAATGGGCATGCCAGGGCCTCCAGCTACTGCAAACAAACTCCAGATGCATGTGCTCCCTTGTGCATCTGGCTTACCTGTGTCCTAAGGAATCAAACTAGGGTCCTTTGGCTTTACAGGCAAGCACCTTAACTGCTATGCCACCTCTTCAGCCCTTATTAATTTTTAAAAACACATTTATTTATTTATTATTTGAGATAGATAGAGAGTCAGATAGAGAAAAAGAGAATAGACACCAGGGCCTACCCACTGCAAATGAACTCCAGATGCATGCAACACCTTGTGCAACTGCTTACATGGGTCCTGGAGAATCAAACCTGGGTCTTTTGGTTTTTGCAGGCAAGAACCTTAATTGCTAAGCTATCTCTCCAGACCTTTTTTAAAAAATATTATTTATTTATTTATTTGAGAGAGAGAAAGAGGGAGAGAGAGAGAGAGAGCGAGGGAATGGGCACGCCAGGGGATCCAGTCCCTGCAAACGAACTCCAGATGCATGCGTCCCCTTGTACATCTGGATTACATGGGTCCTGGAGAATTGAAGTTAGGTCTTCTGGCTTTGTAGGTAAGTGCCTTAACTACTGAGCCATCTCTCTAGCTCATATTAAAAATTTTTATTTACTTAGCTGGGTGTGGTTGCACATGCCTTTAATCTCAGCACTCGGGAGGCAGAGGTAGGAGGATCACCATGAGTTCGAGGCCACCCTGAGACCACAGAGTGAATTCCAGGTCAGCCTGCCTGGGCTAGAGTGAGGCCCTACCTCAAAAAAACAAAAAAATAAAATAAAATAAAAAATAAAAAATATTGGCCTCGAACTGGGGTTAAAGGTATGTGTCAACACACCTGGCTATCTCTTTTATTTTGATGTCATCATCTTTTCCTCCTAATATGAGGATGTTGTGTAGGCAGTGCCAGGTACTGTGAGGTCATAGATATCAAGGCCAATTTGTGTCTGGAGATTGCATTGTAAGCAATCCTACCCTTCCTTTGGCTCTTACATTCTTTCTGCCCCCTCTTCCACAATGGACCCAGAGCCTTGGAAGAAGTGACAGAGATGTCTCAGTGATGAACACTCTATTGTCACTTCTCAACACTACGGCTCCTTTTGGGTCATCCCAGTGATCACTGCCATCTGAAAAGAGAAGCTTCCCTAACCAAAAGTGAGAGTAGCATTAATACATGAATATGAAGGTTAAGAAAAGTGCTTACAGAGTAGTTTGCTGAGCATAATATATGCAAACAATAGCAGGTGTCATACCCCTAGGGCTCATGACCTTCCCATCATAGTGTTTTGACTAGGTTTTCAGTACCAGGCATGTATTCCCTCTGTGGAGCTGGCCTCCAGTCCAATTAGAGAGCGGTAGGTTTCCCTCACAACAGATACACCACTTAAGGCTTACAGTGTACACTGTTGTTTAATACCACTGATAACTTCTTTCTCCCTTAGGGCTGCATGCAACATAGCTTTTCCCAGCTTTCTGTCAGCTGGTCTACAGGGAAGAGGTTTTCATCGCAGCTCTAGCTTGATTTCTCAGTGACCTTGCAGCCCAAGAATGTGGAGTCTCCAGCAATAGGGTCTTACCATCTATTTCTGATGGGGAAACCAAGAGCCTTGGCAACGGCCTATAATATTTTGATTTAAAAATATTATTTATCCCTGCCCAACAACTCACTGCAAAGTATCTCATTCCTGGCACTGAGATTTGTCTATTAACAGCCGGGCATGGTGGTGCATGCCTTTAATCCCAGCACTTGGGAGGCAGAGGTAGGAGGATTGCCATGAGTCTGAGGCCAACCTGAGACTACATAGTGAATTCCAGGACAGCCTGGGCTACAGCAAGACCCTACCTTGAAAAAAATGTTTAAAAAGTTGAGATTTGAGCCAGGCATGGTGGCGCATGCCTTTAATCCCAGCACTCTGGAAGTAGAGATAAGAGGATCACCATGAGTTCGAGGCCACCCTGAGACTACACAGTGAACTCCAGGTCAGCCTGGGATAGAGTGAGACCTTACCTCAAAAACAAACAACCAAAAAAAGTTGAGATTTGTCCATTAATAATCCATGGCTTTTGGGTGTGATAAATGCAGTAATTTTTTTTTGTTTGTTTTTATTTTGGTTTTAGTTTTTCGAGATAGGGTCTCACACCATCCCAGGCTGACCTAGAATGAACTATGTAGTCTCAGGTTGGCCTCAAACTCATGGGGATCCTCCTACCTCTGCCTCCCAAGTGATGGTATTAAAGGTGTGCACCACTATACCACGCTCTTTTTTAAAAAATATTTTTTAAAGATAGATTTTTTTATTATTTATTTCTTTGAGACAAAGAGGCAGAGAGAGAGAGAGAGAAAGAGAGAGAGAGAGAATGGTGTGCCAGGGCCTCAAGCCTTGCAAACTCCAGATGCATGTGCCCCCTTGTACATCTGGCTTACTTGGGTCATGCAGAATCAAACCGGGGTCCTTTGGCTTTGCAGGCAAATGCCTTAACCAGTAAGCCTTCTCTCCAGCCCTCTTTTTTTTAAAAAAAATATTTTATTAGCCGGGCGTGGTGACACACACTATTAATCCCAGCACTCGGGAGGAAGAGGTAGGAGGATTGCTGTGAGTTCGAGGCCACCCTGAGACTACATAGTGAATTTCAGGTCAGCCTCAGCTAGAGTGAGACCCTACCTCGAAAAACCAAAATAAATAAATAAATAAAGTAAAATATTCTTTAAGCTTTTGTACAGCAAAGAACACTGTGAGTAGAGCAAAGAGGCAACCTACAGAATGGGAGAAAATCTTGGCCAGCTATACGTCTGATAGAGAATTAATATCTAGGATATACAAAGAACTCAAAAAATTAAATAACAAGAAATCAAACAGTCCAATTAAAAAATGGGGGCTGGAGGGATGGCTGAGTGGTTCAGGCATTTGCCTGCAAAGCCAAAGGACCCAGGATTGATTCCCCAAGACCCACATTAGCCAGATGCACAAGGGGGCGCACGCGTCTGGAGCTCGTTTGCAGTGGCTGGAAGCCCTACCGTGCCCATTCTCTCTCTTTCTCTCTCTCTCTCTCCCTCTTTCTCTGTTAAAGAAATAAATAAGAATAAAATATTTTTTTAAAAATGGGCTATGGAGGGGCTGGAGAGATGGCTTAGTGGTTAAGCGCTTGCCTGTGAAGCCTAAGGATCCCGGTTCAAGGCTCGATTCCTCAGGACCGACATTAGCCAGATGCACAAGGGGGCGCATGCATCTGGAGTTTGTTTGCAGTGGCTGGAGGCCCCAGCACACCCATTCTCTCTCTCTCTCTCTCTGCCTCTTTCTCTCTGTCTGTCACTCTCAAATAAATAAAAATGAATAAAAAAATTTTAAAAAATGGGCTATGGAACTAGAGAGTTCTCAGAAGAAATGCAGATGGCATACAAACATCTAAAAAAAATGTTCTACACCCCTAGTTATCAGTGAAATGCAGACTAAAACTACATTGAGATTCCATCTCACTCCTGTCAGATTGGCTACCATCATGAAAACAAATGACCATAAATGCTGGCAAGGATGTGGAAAAAGAGGAACACTTCTACACTGTTGGTGGGAATGCAATCTGGTCCAGCCACTGTGGAAATCAGTGTGGAGGTTTCTGAGGCAGCTAAAAATAGATCTACCATATGACCCAGCTATAGCACTCCTAGGCATATATCCTAAGGACTCGTCTCGCTACCTTAGAGATACTTGCTCAATCATGTTTATTGCTGCTCTATTCACAGTAGTTAGGAAATGGAACCAAACTAGATGTCCCTCAACTGATGAGTAGATAATGAAGATATGGCACATTAACACAATGGAATTCCACAATGGGTAAAGAAAAATGAAATTATGAAATTTTCAGGAAAATGGATGGATCTGGAAAGGATTATACTTAGTGAGGTAACCCAGGCCCAGAAAGTGAAACGTTGCATGTTCTCTCTCATATGTGGATCCTAGCTACACACGATTGGACTTCTGTGTGAGTAGGAAGAAAACTCAGTAGCAGAGGCCAGTAAGCTAGACAGGAGATATAAAGAAAATAGTAAGGAAGGGATAGGGGTACTTAATAGGATGATAATGTATATATGTAAAAAGAAGAACAGATTAATGGGGGTGAAAAGGCCTAAGTGAAGTCAGGGGAAGCGATCGAGTAAAGGAAAGGTGGAGGGAGGGCTAATCAAAATTTAAGAGGATATAAACAAATCATATGGAAACCTACCTTTTTGGACAATGGAACACTCAGGAGCCATAGATTGTTACTAGAAAAATTTCAGTGCCAGGGACGGGATACCTTCCAGTGAGTTGTTGGCCAGGGAGGTCCCAGATGCCCCCCAAAACATTACAGGCCATTGCCAAGGCCCTTGGTTTCCCACCAGGAATAGACGGTAAGACCCTATTGCTGAAGACTCCACATACTTGGGCTACAAGGCCACTGAGAAATCCTGCTGGAACTGAGCTGAAAACCTCCTTCATGTAGACCAGCTGACAGAAAGCTGAGAAAAGCCATTCTGCATGCAGTTCAATGGTAGAGAGAGAAATCACCAGTGCAGATACCCAACTGTGGACACTGCAAGCCTTATATATGGCCAGCCAGGCCAAATGAGCCAGCAGGTGCAATAGTGGCACATCTGTTATGGGGGAAACCAACTGCCCTCTAATTTGACTGGAGGCCTGCTCCATGGGAGGGAATACATCCTTGATACTGAAAACCTACAACAGGGGTAATCATGAGCCCTAGGGGTGTAACATCTGCTGCTATCTGGCTAAATGTATATACTATGCTAATCAAACTGCCCCGTAAGCACTTCTCTTAATGTTCATGCCCTTATATTAATGCTACTCTCACTTTTGGTAGAGAACCTTCTCTTTTCAAATGGCAGTGACCTTGGGATGACTCAGAAGGAATCATGGTGATGGAAAGAAATGACAGGAGTGCTAAGCACTGCAATATCTCTATCATACCTTGAAAGTCAAGGCTCAGAGTCCATTGCAGAAAAGGTGGCAGAAAGAATGTAAGAGCCAAAGGAAGGGTAGGACTCCTTAAAACGTGCTCCTCCCAGACACAAAATGGCCTGGATATCCATGACCTCACCGTGCCTGACCCTACCTACCCAAGACCATCATAATAGGAGGAAAATATGATGACATCAAAATAAAAGATGGACTGATTGAGAAGGGGAGGGGATATGATGGAGAGTGAGGTTTCAAAGGGGAAAGTGGGGGGAGAGAAGGCATTACCATGGGATATTGTTTACAATCATGGAAGTTGTCAATTTAAAAAAAATCATGTGGAAAAATCAGGAAAAAAAAAAAAAAGCAAACAAACAGAGCTGGGTGCGGTGGTACCAGCCTTTAATCTCAGTATTCTGGAGGCAGAGGTAGGTAGATCACTGTGAGTTCAAAACCAGCCTGAGACTATGTAGTGCCCTATCTTGAAAAATAAAAAATGAGCCGGGCGTGGTGGTGCACGCCTTTAATCCCAGCACTTGGGAGGCAGAGGTAAGAGGATCGCCATGAGTTCGAGGCCACCCTGAGACGACATAGTGAATTCCAGGTCAGCCTGAACTAGAGTGAGACCCTACCTCGAAAAACCAAAAAAAAAATAAAAATAAAAAAAATAATAAATAAATAAAAAATGAAAAGAAAGAAAGAAAACAGGACTGGAGAGATGGCTTTGCAATTAAGGTGCTTGCATATAAAGCCAAAGGACCCAGGTTCATTTTTCCCAGGGCCCACGTAAGCCAGATATACAAAGTGGCACATGCATCTGAAGTCCATTTGCAGTGTTTAGAGGCCCTGCTGTGCCCGTTCTCTCCCTCCCTCCCTCCCTCTCTCTCTCTCTTTCTGCCTCTGTATCTCTCTCAAATAAATAAATAAAAATAAAATTATATATATTTATTTGACAAACAGGACAGGCATGGTGAAAGGTAGAGGTAGGATCATTGTGAGTTTGAGACCTGTCTGGAATTAGAGTAACTTCCAGGTTAGCCTGGGCTAATGTGACACCCTACCTTGAAGAAAACAAAACGAACAAAAAACTAAATGAATGAAAAGGATATAAAAGGCAGAGACAGAAAAAATTTCAGGAAGCTTGCAGACCAGCTGCTCTGATGAACACAGCAGCTCACAACTGAGCCTGCTTACCAGGTAGAAGGTATAATCTACACCCAAGCTTGTCCTCTCACACACATACACAAACAACTGCTTTTTGTTTTTGAGGTAGGGTCTCACTCTGGTCCAGGCTGACCTGGAATTCACTATGTACTCTCAGGGTGGCTTCGAACTCACAGGGATCCTCCTACCTCTGCCTCCGGAGTGCTGGGATTAAAGGAGGGTGCCACCACACCCGGCTACAAACAACTTTTTTTCTTTTTGGTTTTTCAAGGTAGGGTCTCATTCTAGTCCAGGCTTAACTGGAATTCACCGTATAGTCTCGGGCTTGCCTCAAACTCACAACGATCCTCCAACCTCAGCCTCCCAAGTACTGAGATTAAAGAAGTTCACCACCACTCCTGGCTACAAACTTTTTTTTTTTTCTTGGTTTTTCGAGTTAGGGTCTCACTCTAGCCCAGGCTGACCTGGAATTCACTATGTAGTCTCAGGGTGGCCTTGAACTCACAGCGATCCTCCTACCTCTGCCTCCTGAGTGCTGGGATTGATGGGATTAAAGGTGTATACCACCATGCCTGGCTTCATTCCATATTTAAAAAAAAAAAAAAAAAAAAGCTGGGTGTGATGGCATATGCCTTTAATCCCAGCACTCAGGAGGCAGAGGTAGGAGTATCGCCATGAGTTCTAGGCCACCCTGAGATTACCTAGTAAATTCCAGGTCAGCCTGGGATAAAGTGAGACCCTACCGCAAAAAAAGAAAGGAAGGAAGAAGAAAGAAAGAAAGAAAGAAAGAAAGAAAGAAAGAAAGAAAGAAAGAAAGACGGACTCTTATTCAGGTTAAGGCCTTGTGGGGTATTAAACTCAATCTGAGTCCTGAGAGGCTATAGATTGAGGCTCCTATTATGGAATCAGGTATGTTGTCTGATTTTTTTTTTTTTTTTTCTGTGCTCTGTCTGCATCCTGCCCCTACCATTTAACTTCACTCTGTGCATCTGGGGGTTTTGTTTTGATTTTGCGGTAGGATCTCACTGTAGTCCCAGGCTGTCCTCAAACTCACAGTGGTTCAACCTCTGCCTTGTGAGTGCTGGAATTAAAAGTGTGCACCACCACACCTGGCTTCATTCACTCTGTGCATCTGAATACTCAGGACTCCAGTCTGCCCCTGCCTTCTGCTGTGTCATAGCTTCTTGTTATAGCATTTTCTCTGCAGAACTTCTAGGTTTTCTTTTTTGTTGGGGGGCGGGGGTTGAGGTACGGTTTCACTCTACCCAGGCTGACGTGGAATTCACTATGTAGTCTCAGGGTGGCCTTGAACTCACAGTGATTCTCCTACCTCTGCCTCCCGAGTGCTGGAGTTAAAGGCATGCATCACCATGCCTGGCCCTTCTACCTTTTGACTATACTATTCACTGCTTACTTTCTGGGTCTTAAATTCAATCTTTGTATGAGAAAATCGGATTAGTCTGGTTAATTATTGTCATTCCTATTGAATCATCATTTACCAACTGGACAGTTGGCCTGACTATGACTGGACTTGCTTAGGTCAGTTGGACGTGTCAAAGGTGACAGAGTGCCGTGGTATAGAACAAAGATGAAGCTCAGCTGGTGGCAGCTTGCCTAGTGTACACAAAGTTCTAGGTTGGATCTCCAGCACTGAGTGAGAACCAGGTGTGGTGACACATACCTGTCATCTCAACACTCAGGAGGTAGAGGCAGCAGGATCTGAAATTCAAGGTCATCTTAAGCTATACAGAAAGTTCCAGGCCAATCTAGTTTACATGAAACCATCACAAAAAGTGAACTCAAATGGGGCTGAGAGAAGTGAAGGGCTGTGGCACTGAGAGTATCATGTACAGCACCTTGGCCTGATCCTAGGAGTAGCAAAGGGGACTAAAGCTGGGACGTGATAACGATGGCCGTGCCAGGATGAATCACTGAGATTGATTTCAGAAGGCCAGTAGTTCTGAACTGTTCAGATTCCTTTTGTAATCTCTCTACCATTCTTTTTTTTTTTTTTTTTTTTGGCTTTTCGAGGTAGGGTCTAGCCCAGGCTGACCTGGATATCACTATGGAGTCTCAGGGTAGCCTCAAACTCACAGCAATCCTCCTACCTCTGCCTCCCAAGTGCTGGGATTAAAGGTGTGCGCCACCATGCCTGGCTTTTCTTTTCTTTTGTTTCTTTACTTTTCTTTACTATGTCACTATATAGTCTGGTTTACGTGGGTTCTAGAGACTCAAACCTGCACCAAGCCTGGCCTTTAAATAAAGTATATTTTTAAGTTTATTTATTTATTTATTTGAGAGAGAAAAAGATACAGAGAGAGAGAGAGAGAGAGAGAGAGAGAGGGAGAGAGAGAGAGAGAATGGGCATGCCAGGACCTCTAGCCATTGCAAACGGACTCCAGACGCATGTGCCACCTTGTGCATCTGGCTTACGTGACTACTCAGGAATCAAACCTGGGTCCTTAGGTTTTGCAGGCAAGCGCCTTAACCACTAAGCCATCTCTCCAGCCCTAAACAACATATTTTTAAAAAAGAGGAAAAATATTTTAGGGCTGGAGAGATGATAAAGCCAGATACACAAAGTGGTGTTTGCATCAGAAATTTGTTAACAGTGGCAAAAGGCCCTGGCACACCCATTCCATCCCCTTTCTCTCTCTCTCCCTTTATCTCTCTTTGATTAAGTAAACATTTTTATTTTATTTATTTGAAGGCAGAGAGAGAATGGGTACACCAGGACCTCCAGCCCCTGCAAAAGGATTCCAGATGCATGCACCACTGTGAACATCTGGCTCCACATGGTTACTGGGGAACTGAACTGGGGTCCTTAGGCTCTTAAGGCAAGTGTCTTACCAGCTAAGCCATCTCTCCAGCCCTTAATTTTTTTTTTAATTAGAGGAATATTTATTTAACGACACTTCAAAGTTCAAAGAACATTATCCCTCAGAAATGTAAGCTGCTAAGAAACCTTCTGACAGGCAATTATGGTCAAGATAATTGGAGAAGTCTCTATTCAAATAGGAACAGAAATTCAACATAGAGAAGAGAAATTCACTTGACCCTGATTAGGAAGTTGAGCTATTTTTTACATACAAGGAGCACACAGGAACATGAGTGGAGCCCAGATTCTTTTTCTCCTATTTCCTTGCCCCACTGAAACATAAACCCATTTAGTAGCCATGGCTTCAAAGCATGTACTGCAATATGACTAGATAGCATGTATTATAAAAATGGAGGTGATCAACTGCCCTCCAATTGGACTGGAGGTCTGCTCCATGGGGGGGAATACATCCCTGATACTGAAAACTTAAAACAGGGGTAGTCAGGAGCCCTAGGGGTGTAACATCTGCTGATGTCTGGAAAAAGGTATATACTATGCTTATCAAACTGCCCAATAAGCACTTTTCTTAATATTTATACCCTTATATTAATGCTTCTCTCATTTGGGTAGAGAATCTTCTTTTCAGATGGCAGTAACCTTGGGATGACTCAGAAGGTATCATAGTGCTGGAAAGAAGTGACTGGAGTACTGAGTAACATCTCGATCACACTTTCCAAGGCTCAGGGTCTAATGCGGAAGGGTGGCGGAAAGAATGTAAGATCCAAAGGAAGGGTAGGACTCCTTACAACGTGCTCCCTCCAGACATAAAATGGCCTGTATATCCATGACCTCACAGTGCCTGACACTACCTACACAAGACCATCATAATAGGAAGAAAAGATCATGACATCAAAATAAAAGAGACTGATTGAGATGGGGAGGGGATATGATGGAGAATGGAATTTCAAAGGGGAAAGTGGGGGGAGGGAGGGTAGCACCATGGGATATTTTTTATAATCATGGAAAATGTTAATAAAAATTAAGAAAAAAAATGGAGGTTATCTTGGTAAGAAAGAGTCGAGTTTTAGTATGTCATTAGCTGTGAGTTAATCATGGGAGAGGGCTTAGCCATACTAAACTGTCTTCTGTTCAAATGAATCTGTTTGTAGAGCAGCAAGGGCGAAAGTTTTTTTGTTGGTATAGGTTTTTCATTGAGGAGGAGGAATGCATGGAAATAGCCACAGTTCTTTCAGAACTGACTCTGTTGCTCAATAAGCAGCTTCATTCCTCTTTGATCCAACGGGTCTTACCACTTTCTCCAAGCTGAACAGTTCCACTGGCCACCAGTTCCAGGGATGCAGGAAATATTTTGCGCTCTAATTGTACTCCTTCAGACAAAGTTGCAACAGTGTCAGCCCTCTTGTAAGATAATTTGTCCAGCGTCTACATTCTCAGCTACAAAGTGTACGGTGCAGCCAGTAATCATGACTCCAGCCTCCAGGACTTGCTCCTGAGCATCTGAACCCTTAAGTGATGGCAGGGAGGATGGGTAGATATTGAGCATTTTCCTCTGGTGGGAAAACCAGCCCTTTCTGCTTTTTCTAAGTCAGCCCCTACAGCTTTGTTGGAGATAGTTACAACAATCTGTACCAAGCTACCTGGGTCCCAACCACAGTCCATGTGCCCTTCGAGGTTCGATCCTGTTCCAGATATCAAAACAAATTTATTTTTATTTATTTGAGAGAGAGAGAGAGAGAGGCAGATAGAGAGAAAGAATAATTTTTCTTTTTTTTTTTTTTTTTTGGTTTTTCGAGGTAGGGTCTCACTCTAGCCCCAGGCTGACCTGGAATTCACTATGTACTCCCTTGAACTCTCAGCGATCCTCCTACCTCTGCCTCCTGAGTGCTGGGATTAAAGGCATGCGCCACCACACCTGTCTTAAATTTAAAAAAAAAAATTTTTTTTAATATTTTATTTTTTGGGCTGGAGAGATGGGTCAGGGGTTAAAGGCACTTACTTGCAAAACCTGATGGCAGCCAAAGGAAGGATAGGATTCCTCAAAATGAGCTCTTCTGGTCACAAAATAGCCTGGATAACCATGACCTCACAGTGCGTGGTATTACCCATACAAGACCAGTATAATAGGAGGAAAAGATGATGATGTCAAAATAAAAGAGAGAGTGAGAGGGGGAGGGGATATGATGGAGAGTGGAGTTGTGAAGGGGAAAGTGGGGGGGGGGGGAAGAATTATCCTGGTTTATTGTCTATAATTATGGAACTTGTCAACAATAATAATAATAATAAAAAACCTGATGGCTTGGCCTGGGTTCAATTCCCCAGTACCCACATAAAACCAGATGCACAAAGTGGCACATGCATTTGGAGTTTGTTTACAGTGGATCAAGGCCCTGGTGCAACCATATACAATCTCTATCTCTGCTTTGTTCTCTCTGTCTCTCTCTCTCCTATAAACAAATAAAAATAAATAATTTTATAAAAAAAGGTTTTGAGCTGGAGAAATGGCTTAGCAGTTAAGGCACTTGCCTGTAAAGCCAAAGGACTTGGGTTTGATTCCCCAGGACTCATGTAAACCAAATGCTCAAGGAGGCACATGGGTCTGGAGTTCATTTGCTGCAGCTGGAGGCCCTGGTGTGCCCATTCTCTCTCTGCATGTCTGCTTCTTTCTCTCTTAAATAAATAAATAAATAAATAAATAAGGTTTTGCCTGGTGTGGTGGTGCAGGCCTTTAATCCTAGCACTTGGGAGGCAGAGGTAGGAGATCACCATGAGTTCTAGGCCACCCTGAGAAGACAGTGGATTCCAGGTCAATGTATGCTAGAGTGAGACTCTACCTCAAAAAAACAAAAAAATACTAAGAGTTCTTTTAAAGGTTTAAAAAATTTTTAGAGAGCAAAAAAGAAGCAATATCATAAGAGGAGGAAAAGATCATGACATCAAAATGAAAGAGAGACTGATTGAGATGGGGAGGGGATATGATGGAGAATGGAATTTCAAAGGGGAAAGTGGGGGGAGGGAGGGTAGCACCATGGGATATTTTTTATAATCATGGAAAATGTTAATAAAAATTAAGAAAAAAAGAAGTAATATATGTGCATGGTTTCTAAGTAGTGCCAGTGAGCTGAAGGCTGAAAGGTCGGCTCTCTGATGGTTGGCTCCTCCCTCCACATTCAGGCCCACTGCCCCTAAATATAAAACCGTTCAGAAGATCTTGGGACTTTTAATCTATTTTCAGTTTTATCTATTTTTCCCTTTATGAAATCACTGACTGGATTAAGAACGACTTGGACATTGAGCTGACATTCACAAAGTATGGAGAGTTTACAAGGAAACATTTGCACCATTTTAGCCTTGACAGCCATGCCTAACATGCCTGTCATTACTGCAAACCGGGTGTGGACGCCAGTAATCCCAGCACTTGGGACATGGAAGCAGGAGGATCAGAAGTTCAACTTGAGATTCAGCCTCGTAAAATTAAACAAAACCAACAAAGGCACAAACATTACTCACTGTCCAGCCATTGTTCTCATCAATAGCTTCCTCACTTTCACACAGCTAGTAAACGATGGCCTGAATTGATTACCAAAAGCTTCCTGGAAGCCTGTATGCGTCCCAATTCTGAATGCCACTTATGTCAGAACTTTTTTATGTACTATTTTTTATTGACAACGTCCATAATTGTAAACAATATATCATGGTAATTCCCTCCTTCCCCCCACTTTCCCCTTTGAAACTCTACTCTCCATCATATCCCTCCCCCTTTCAATCAGTCTCTCTTTTATTTTGATGTCATGATCGTTTCCTCCTATTACAATAGTCTTGTGTAGGTAGTGTCAGGCACTGAGGTTATGGATATCCAGGCCATTTTGTGTCCGGAGGAGCACGTTGTCAGGAGTCCTATCCCCTATCCTTCCCTTGGCTCTTACATTCTTTCTGCCACCTCTTCCTCAATGGACCCTGAGCCTTGGAAGGTGTGATAGAGATACTGCAGTGCTGAGCATTCCTGTCACTTCTTCTTAGCACCATGGTGCCTTCTGAGTCATCCCAAGGTCACTGCCATCTGAAGAGAAGGTTCCCTACCAAAAGTGAGAGTAGTATTAATATATGGGTATGAACATTAAGAGAAGACCTTAGCCGGGCGTGGTGGCGCATGCCTTTAATCCCAGCACTCGGGAGGCAGAGGTAGGAGGATCACCGAGAGTTCGAGGCCACCCTGAGACTACATAGTGAATTCCAGGTCAGCCTGAACCAAAGTGAGACCGTACCTCGAAAAACTAAAAAGAGAAGACCTTACCAGGCAGTTTGGAGAGCACAGTATATATTTTTAGCCAGACAGAACATTACACCCCTAGGGCTCATGACTACCCCTGTTGTAGGTTTTCAGTATCAGGGATGTATTCCCTCCCATGGAAGGGGTCTCCAGTCAAATTAGAGGGCGGTTGGTTTCTCCCATAACAGACGTGCCACTATTGCACCCGTTGGCTCATTTGGTCTGGCTGGCCAAATACAAGGCTTGCAGTGTCCACAATTGGGTATCTTCACTGGTGATTTCTTGCTCTCCCATTAAACTGCAAGCAATGTAGGCTTTTCCAGCTTTCTGTCAGCTGGTCTACATGGAGGAGGTTTTCAGCTCAGCTCCAGCAGGGTTTCTCAGTGACTATGCAGGCCAAGTATGTGGAGTCTTCAGCAATAGGGTCTTACCATCTATTTCTGGTGGGAAACCAAAGGCCTCGGCAATGTTATGTCAGAATTTTGAAGAGCTCCAGAGAGAGAGAGAGAGAGAGAGAGAGAGAGACAGATAGATAGACAGACAGACAGACAAAGAGAGGAAAAGAGATTGAGGAAGAGGCAGATAGAGAATGGGCATGCCAGCACCTCCAGCCACTGCAAATGAACTCCAGATGCATGTGCCACCTTCTGCATCTGGCTTATGTGGTTCCTGGGGAATCAAACTTAGGCCCTTAGGCTTCACAGGCAAGCTACTTAATCGGTAAGCCATCTCTCCAGCCCTCCAGGTTTTTTTTTTCTTTTTAAATTATTTTAGTTTATTTATTTGGGAGAGTCAGAAAGAGAGACAGAGACAGAGACAGAGAGAATGGGCACGCTAGGGCCCCAGCCACTGCAAACAAACTCCAGATGGATGCGCCACCTTGTGCACCTGGTTTACTTGGGGCCTGGAGAGTCAAACCGGGATCCTTTGGTGTGGTGTCACACACACACTTGGGAGACAGAGGTAGGAGAATCACTGTGAGTTCAAGGCCACTCTAAGACTACATAGTGAATTTCAGGTTACCTGGGCTAGAGTGAAACCCTACATCGACACCCCCTGAAAAAAAATAATAGGGCTGGGGAGATGCTCAGTGGTTAAGGCACTTGCTGGAGAGCCTAATGACCTGGGTTTGATTCCCCAATACCCAAGTAAAGCCAAATGCACAGGGTGGTGCATGAATCTGGAGTTGGTTTGCAGTGGCTGGAGTCTCTGATGCACCTATTCTCCCTATTTCTCTAGCTGCCTCTTTCTCTCTCTCTCTCTCAAAATAATAATAATAATAATAATAATAATAATAATAATAATAGCCAAGAGTGGTGGTGCTGGCCAACGCTTTTAATCCCAGCACTTGGGAGGCTGAGGTAGGAGGATCACTGTGGGTTCCAGGCCACCAGAGACTACATAGTGAATTATGGGTCAGCATGAGCTAGAGGGAGAGAGACCCTACCTCGAAAAACAAAAACAAAGAGAAATAATAGTAATGCTTGTGCCAGGAATAGTTGTTGTGAGTCCCTTAATTATTGCGCCTTTGATCACCTAACCAGTCTTTGAGGCCTCCTCCTTTTTTTTTTTTTTTTTCTTTTTGTTTGTTTGTTTTTTCGAGGTAGGGTTTCACTGTAGATCAGGCTGACCTGGAATTCACTATGTAGTCTCAGGGTAGCCTCTAACTCATGGTGATCCTCCTACCTCTGCCTCCCGAGTGCTGGGATTAAAGGTGCCACCACGCCCGGCTTCTTCTTCTTCTTCTTTTGTTAATATATTTATTTATTTATTTGAGAGAAAGAGAATGGGCACACCAGGGCCTCCATCCAGCCACTGCAAAAGAACTCCAGATGCATGCGCTCCCTTGTGCATCTGGCTTACGTGGGGCCTGGAGAGTCGAACCGGGATCCTATGGCTTTGCAGGCAAAACGCCTTAACCACTAAAGCCATCTCTCCAGCGCTTTTCTTTTCCTTCCTTCTCTTTTTGACAGTGTAACGTAGCCCAGGCTGGCCTGTTGGGCCCCTTCCAGGATTCCGGACTGCAGCCTCAGCTCCCCGCGGTGGGGAGGCGCTCCCCCGGAACCCCGAGCCCGGGGCGGCGCTGCTCGGCGGCTCCCCGCGCTGACTCAGCTCTTCCGGCCCGCGGCGTCGCGGTCATGGCGGCGCGTCACGGCCCAGGAACGCCGGAACCGCGGGCGTCGGGGCCCCGGCAAACCGGCTGCATCCGGCGTGACTCAGCCGCCCCCGGCGCATCACCTCCTGCCCTGACCCTGGCCGCCGCCCACGGACCCTTCTGGAAGGCCGCGACGGGACCGGGCAGCTGGGGAGAGAAGGACTCCGAGCACCGGCGCCTGGGCCCTGGGCGGCTCTTCTGCGCACACTGAGCCTTCGCGGCCTCCGTAGGGACCATAGGCGGGCAGGAAAGCTCCGAAATGACGCTTGCTCTTGTGTCACCCCAGAGTCATCTAATCGGCCCGATTCGCACTTGGTACCGGCATGAAATAGGAACGACTTGTTGATATTGCTGGCATAACCTGGCATGTTGTAGGGATTCAGCGATCACTTATTTTGTGGTTACACCAATCTAAATGCCTTTTAGGGGCTGGGAAGATGGCTCAACGGTTAAAGGCGCCTGCTTTCAAGTGTCCTAGACTTATTTCTCCCTGTTGGTGGCCACTACGGCTTGCACTCTGTCCTGAACATCTCACTGCAGAGTCATCTCAGTGATTTCCCAATTCCTCTTGTTGCATGCCCAATCCACTCCTTCACAAGTGACCAGGTTTTTATTTAAAATTTTTTTTTAAAATATTTTTGAGGTAAGGTCTCATTCTGTAGGGGGGAAATGGGGTTCTGGAGTGCTTCCTGGAACCCCCCAAGCCCTGAGTTCATATCTGCATACTAACCAAAGAATTGGCAATTCCAGATTCAAGAGAATGATTTTTAAAATACCACATTTTATTCAGGTTTTACAAAGGAGTGCAGAAAGGTGAAGGCCGGGAAGTAAGGGGAGATAAAGTGGGGAGAAAAGCAGTATACCATGTAGAGAGCAAAAGCCCAGGTGGGCCACGTGTAGCTCAGGAGTCCATGTGACCAGATAGGGGCCTGGGAAGAAAAGAAAGTTCAAGGAGCTCCTGCCATGTGGGGAGCGGGAGGGGATAAAGAACCCATGTGGACAGTAAGGGCTAGGGGTCCCTCCCAGCTGACCCTGGTCTAGGTCCTAGGCTGAGCCCCTCCAGGCTGGGCCTGGACCTGAGCCTGGACAGAGCCAGCGGAGGGAAAAACTCACCCACAGCTGGACTTCCCCATGTCATCAGAGAGAGGGCCTCTGCCTTCCACTTGCAAAGGTATTCATAACCTTAGGGTGGTGGGCTCTCTTTTGGCCCAGGTGAACCAGAGGGCCAGCTGCTTGGTTAGGGCTAGGGCCTGTCTCAGGAAGAGACTAGCTCTGGCACCAAGTTCTGGGTGCTGAACTTAACCAACCACAATGTTTAAATCCTATGAAAGACCTCCCTGCTAAGAGGGGTCCTGACTGTTTGTGGAAAAGCAGTTCTACGGAGCTAGGCAAAAGATAAGAAGTCAGATGATCTTGGATTTTTAAAAAGTGCAAACTTTCCTGCCCTTTTTACCATCAGGGGTTCAGTCACCCTAACTCTATGCCCCCCCTCAACTCTAGGTCAGGCTGACCTGGAATTCACTATGTAGGTCATTCCAGTGGAGTGACCAGGTTTTTTGTTCATCTTTAACTTAATTTTTACTATTTGCAAGCAGAGAGAGAGAATGGGCACACTAGGGCCTCTTGCCACTGCAAATCCCAGCACTCAGGAAGCAGAGGTAGGAGGATTATTGAAGAAATAACATATTTCTAATGTTCCTAGCTTATATTAATTTAGATGGAGTATAATCACTGTATCTATAAGATATATAAATGTGGGGCTGGAACTATGGCTTAGCAGTTAAGGCGCTTGCCTGCAAAGCCAAAGGACCCATCTGCCTCAGGACCCACATCAGCCAGATGCACAATGTGGCGTATGCATCTGGAATTTGCAGCTGCTGGAGGCCTTGGTGTGCCTATTCTCTCTATCTGCCTCTTTTTCTCTATCTTAAATAAATAAATAAATAAGAATAATTAGAAAAGGAGCCGGGTGTGGTGGCATACGCCTTTAATCCCGGCACTTGGGAGGCAGAGGTAGGAGGATTGCAGTGAGTTTGAGGCCACCCTGAGACTCCATAGTGAATTCCAGGTCAGCCTGGGCTGCAGTGAGACCCTACCTCGAAAAACCAAAAAAAAAAAAAAAAAAGAATAATTAGAAAAGGCAATGTAAATGCTCCTAGGACTTCCAGTGAAGCGACAGACGTCGCACTTCCCTCCTCTGAAGCTGAAGCTGGAGCGGGGGGTGGGGGGGGTGGGGGGGGGGTGGGGGGGGGGTGGGGGGGGTGGGGATTCCTCTGATGGTAGCGAACAAGAACTCTGTGGCTCTGAGCCCAAGCCCTTTGGACAATATGTAACTACTTTATCTCAGGAGATACAGTAAACTTTAGCTCATCTTATTTCACAGAACCCTACCATAATGGATATAAATCTCTCCCCTCTCCAAGCACAGGAAAATGGTAAGAGGTCTTTAACTCCAATACAATCTGATTCAGGGCTTCTGGTATTAGCTAGCAGAGGTCCACAGGGGAATAAAAGCTCTCTCCCTGTCTGAGGTGGATTTTGCCTGATTACTCACTGACTCACTTAATTCCTATAACAGGATAACTGTGAGTTCAAGGCCAGCCTGGGACTACAGAGTAAGTTCCAGGTCATCCTGGCTACAGTGGGACCTTACCTCGGAAAAAAAAAAAAAAATTAAATAAAAATAAAAATTTAGCAGCGCTTGGTGGCACATGCCTTTGATCCCAGCCCTCCGGAGGTAGAGGTAGGAAGAGCAATGTGAATTGGAGGCCACCCTGATACTGCATAGTGAATTGCAGGTCAGCCTGCGCTAGAAAACAAACAAACACCACCACCAACAACAACAACATGAATGTAGGGGGTGGGGTTGGAGAGATGACTTAACAGTTAAGGCACTTACCTGCAAAGCTAATGGACTCAGGTTCAATTCTCCAGTATCCACATAAAGCCAGATGCACAAGGTGACGCACGTGTCTGGAGTTCATTTACAGTGGCTAGAAACCTGGTGTGCCCATTCCCCCCAGTCTTTTCTCAAATAAATAAATAAAAGATTGGAAAAAAAAAGAAAGTAAAAGGGGGACTAGTTGGAAAGAAAAAAGATTACAACAGTAATAGAAAGGAGACAAGAGGGAAAAAAGAGGGCAATGGGATCAATGTGATCATATATATATGAAATACACACACACAGTTTGTCTCCTGAGTGCTGGGATTATAAGAGATGCACTACCATTCCTGGCAAAAAAAAAAAAAAAAAAAAAAAAAAAAAATTCAACTGGGCATGGTGGTGCATGCCTTTAATCCCAGCACTCGGGAGGCAGAGATAGGAGGATCGCTGTGAGTTCGAGGCCACCCTGAGACTACATAGTGAATTCCAGGACAGCCTGGGCTAGAGTGAGACCCTACAGTTGAGAAAAAAAAAAAAAGTTTTTTCCCCTGCTATATGCTCAGGGTTAGTCATGAGCCCTAGGGGTGTAATGCCTGCTAGTGTCTTGTTAAATATATATATTATGTTCACCAAACTGTGCCGTGAGCACTTCTCTTAATGTTCATACCCATATATTTATTCTACTCTAACTTTTGGTTAGAGAAGCTTCTTTTCAGCTGACAGTGACCTTGGGATGACTCACAAGGTGGCCTGGTGCTGAGAAGAAGTGACAGGGGATTGCTCATCACTGAAACATCTTTATCACACCTTCCAAGGCTCAGGGTCTATTGTGGAAGAGGTGGCAAAAAGAATGTAAGAGCCAAAGGAAGGGTAGGACTCCCTACAACGTGCTCCTCCAGACACAAAATGGCCAGGATATCCATAACCTCGTAGTGCCTGACACTACCTACAGAAGCCCATCATAATAAAAAAAGATCATGACATCAATATAAAAGAGACACTGATTGAGAGGGGGAAGGGGTATGATGGAGAGTGGAGTTTCAAAGGGGAAAGTAGGGGAAGGGAGGGAATTACCATGGGTTATTGTTTACAACTATGGAAATTGTCAATAAAAAATTTTTTTTTGTTTTTTTCTTTTGGTTTTTTGAGGTAGGGTCTCACTGTCGCCCAGGCTGACCTGGAATTCACTATGGAGTCTCAGGGTGGCCTCAAACTCACAGCGATCCTCCTACCTCTACCTCCCAGTGCTGGGATTAAAGGCATGTGCCATCACGCCCAGCCCTCAATAAAAAATTTTTAAAAAGGAAGGAAGGAAGGAAAGAGAGAAGAAGTAGGTGGAAGAAAGAGGCCTGGAGAGATAGTTAAGCAGTTTAAGTCACTTGCTTACAAAGCCTGACAGCCCAGGTTCAGTTCCCTAGTATCCACATAAAGCCAGATGCACAAAGTGGCACATGCACTTGGAGTTCATTTGCAGTGGTAGGAGGCCCTGCTACACCCATACTCCCTCTGTGTCTACCTCTTTCTCTCTGTCTCTCTCAAATAAATAAATAAATTAAATAAATAAATAAAGGAAGGAAGGAAGGAAAAAGAAAAAAGAAAAGAAAGGATAAGAAGAAGAAATAAAGGGTTGGGGAAATGGCTTAGGGGTTAAAGGCACTTGCTTGTAAAGTGTGATATCCCAGGTTCAATTCCCCAGTACATGTAAAATCAGATGCACAATGTGGCACATGCATCTGGAGTTCATTTGTAGCAGCAAGAGGTCCTGGTACATCTATATTCTCCCAATCTCTCTGTCTCAAAATAAATAAACATATAAAAGAAAAAGGGCTGGAGGCATGGCTCAGTGGTTAAGGCGTTTGCCTGCGAAGCCAAAGGACCCTGGTTTGATTCCCTAGGACCCACGTAAGCCAGATGCACAAGGTGGTGCATGCATCTGGAGTTCGTTTGCAGTGTCTGGAGGCCCTGGCACGGCCATTCTCTCAGTCTCACTCTCTCTCTCTCACTCTCTCCCTCTTTCTCTGACTCTCTCAAATAAATTTAAAAAAAAAACTTAAAAAAAAATAAATCCATTTTGTTGTTTTCGGTTCTTTCAAAATCTCGCTCTAGCCCAGGCTGACCTGGAAGCTCATACTGATTCATACACTAAAAGCAAACACATTGATTAATGACCCAGAAATTCTTGGGTAGAATATTAGTTTTAGGACTGGATCAATGTCATTACAATTCTTTTTCTGTTTTGCTTTCCTTTGAGTTGACCTCATTCCCAGGCTCTATGTGTGATAACAAGATGGTGACCAGCAAGGCCAGGCTCCATTCTACCAGCTTACTACCCAAGAAGAAAGAACCTCTGTTGTCGTAGCTCCAGGTAAGACTGTCCCTGGCCCAGGTTGGGTCGTGCATGCATGCCTCACCATTGTGTCCAAGTGGCTTGGTGTTACGTTTTGTCGTTGTTGTTTTTTTCTTTAAGGTAGGGTTTCACTCTAGCTCAGGCTGACCTGGAATTCACTATGTAGCCTCAGGGTGGCCTTGTACTCACGGAGATCCTCCTACCTCTGCCTCCCATGTGCTGGGATTAAAGGCGTGTGCCACCACCCCTGGCTTGGGGTTACTTTGATCAGAGCTACAGCTGTGGCCTGGGTCAACCCTATCAGAACTCTATGGATTGAAACAGGGAAGGGAAATGATGGACTCAAACAAGAAGGAATGCTGGGCGGGCAAAATGGAAGTCCCTCACATACACTTTCACTGCGTGGGGGAGTCCACGACTCAACAGTCTGATCCAGGTTGGTTGTGACTAAGTAGATGTTGCAGGTGACTGTGTGACCTGCCAGTGTGAATATTGTCCTCGTAGGGTTCATTACACGGGGTTATGCTTTTTCTGGTTTGGTTCCAATGATCACACTGTTCTTTAGAGCAATTTTGTATTGAAACATTGCACACATGGGAAATGGCCCACGCTTCTTGGCTGGAGTCCTGGGTGGCCTGGGGCCAGGTGAGAGAAAAGACTGGTGTCTGCTACCACAAAGGGGACATGGATGTCAACTGCAATGGCTCTGGGCAGGTTCTATCAGCCAGTGGGAGCTCACCATGAAAAATAGCATAAACTGGGTGTGGTGGCACCCACCTTTAATCCCAGCACGCGGGAGGCAGAGGTAGGAGGACCCCCATGAGCTCAAATCCACCCTGAGACTACATAGTGAATTCCAGGTCAGCCTGAGCTAGAGCTAGACCCATCTTCAAAACAAAACAAAACAAAACAAAACACCAGGCGTGGTGGCGCACACCTTTAATCTCAGCATTTGGGAGGCAGAGGCAGAATTGCCATGAGTTCGAGGCCACTTTGAGACTACATAATGAATTTCAGGTCAGCCTGAGCTAGAGTGAGACCCTGTCTTGAAAAACCAGAAAAAAAAAAAAAGGAAAAAGGAAAAAAGAAAAAAGAAAAACAGAGGAAGGAAGGAAGGAAAGAGGGGGATGGAAGAAGAAAGGAAGACAGTGTCAAAGATAACTTGTGGAAAATCAGGAGACTGGAAAAAGTAATCCTGATTGGATGTAAGGCTCTAGGCAGAAATCTATGCACTGGATCTGAAGCTGAAGTTTCAAAAATGAGGCTGAAGGTCAGTTATCTGATAGACCTGGGAGCTAAGTTCAGACTACCAACTCCCTTAATAGAAAAAAAAACCCAGACTAAAGTGCTGTAAGTTCAGTGCCTAGATGGAGACTCCACCTATAAGTGGCATAGGTGTTCCCTGGTCAGGGAAAGGAGAGAGGCAGAACTGGCTCTATGTTAGAGCCTGACAAACTCAAAACTCTAGGAGCGGGCTAGAGAGATGCCTTAGTGGTTAAGGCACTTGCCTATGAAGTCTAAGGACCCAGGTATGATTCCCCACAGCCCACGTAAGCCAGATGCACATGGTGGTGCATGTGTCTGGAGTCGTTTGCAGGGCTAGAGGGCCTCATGTGCCTATTCTCTCTATATCTATCTTCCTTTCTTCCTTCCTTCCTTTCTATTTGTGTGTGAAAGAGAGAATTCATGCAACAGGGCATCCAGACCTTGTGTTCTTTTTTCTTTTTTGGTTCTATAATATTTTATTTATTCATTTGAAAAGCGTCTGGCTTACATGGGACCTGAAGAGCCAAACATCGGTCCTTAGGCTTTGCAGGCAAGAGACTTAACCACTAAGCCATCTCTCCAGCCCTCTCTCACGCTCTTTCTAATAAATAAATAAAATAAGTATTTGAAAAAAATATGTACCTAAGTTTATGGGGGACACCGAAATCAAACCACCATAGTGGTGCACAGCTTTATTTTATTTGGTTTTTTGAGGTAGGGTCTCACTCTAGCCCATCATGTAATCTCAGAGTGGCCTTGAACACTTGGAGATCCTCCTACTTCTGCTTCCCAAGTGCTGGGATTAAAGGTGTGTGCCACCACGCCCGGCTGGTGCACATCTTTAATCCCAGCACTCGGGAGGCAGAGGTAGGAGGATCACTGTGAGTTCAAGGCCACTCTGAGACTACATAGTAAATTCCAGGTCAGTCTGGTCTAGATTGAGACCCTACCTCAAAAACCAATAAATAAATAAATTAAATTAAATTAAAATTTCCACAAAGGGGCTGGAGAGATGGTTTAGCGGTTAAGCGCTTGCATGTGAAGCCTGAGGACCCCGGTTTGAGGCTCTATTCCCCAGGACCCACGTTAGCCAGATGCACAAGGGGACACACGTGTCTGGAGTTCCTTTGCAGTGGCTGGAAGCCCTGGCGCGCCCATTCTCTCTCTCTCCCTCTCTCTCTCTGCCTTTTTCTCTCTCTGTCTGTCGCTCTCAAATAAATAAAATAAAATGAAATAAAATTTAAAAAATTCCGCAAAGAATTCAAAAATATTCAATCTAGGAATCAGAAGTTTTCCTTCCATAAAGCTGGAGAGTTGTCTTAGCAGTTAAGGTGTTTGCCTGCAAAGCCTAATGATCTGACCCTGGTTGCTCCCCCAGTGCCTATGTAAAGCCAGATGCACAAGGTGGTGCATGCATTTGGACTTTTGTTTGCAGTGACTGGAGCCCTGGCATGCCCATTCTCTCTCTGTTTCTTTTTTTTTTTTTTTTTTTTTTTCGAGGTAGAGTCTCACTCTAGCCCAGGCTGACCTGGAATTCACTATGGAGTCTCAGGGTGGCCTCGAACTCACGGCGATCCTCCTACCTCTGCCTCCCGAGTGCTGGGATTAAAGGCGTGCGCCACCACGCCCGGCTCTCTGTTTCTTTACTATCTATCTCCGCTTGTAAATAAATAAATTTTAAAAAAAATTGTTAAGTAAGCTTTCCACAAAGCTACCTACCAGAGGTAACCAGCAAAGGGCCTTTTTCACCGCAGGAAATCCTGCTCTTAACAAAACAAAGGACTTGAAATACCTCACAACCAGTTCTCATAGGCAAAACCATGCTCAGGTTCCCTGAAGAGTCAAAGGCTATTAGGAGGAGAAGCGTACAGAAATGCGCAGGTGGGAAAGGTCAAGTGTTTAAAGAGCTCTCCATTTCTCACTCACGTTTTCTGCACAGGGGCTTCGTATGCCTGAGACCTCTGGGGTGCTTGACTAAATGGGTGGCTAGTGTTTTACTTCTGTGGCTAAATAAATTCTGGAAGATTGGTTAATTGTTAATAGGTGGCAGCTTTCTTTTTGAAAAAGAATTAGGCCAGGCATGGTGATGCACACCTTTAATCTCAGCACTCAGGAGGCAGGGGTAGGAGGATTTCCATGAATTCAAGGCCACCCTGAGACTACATAGTGAATTCCAGGTCAGCCTGCGCTAGAGTGAGACCCTACCTCAAAAAAAAAAAAAAAAAGTTAGGCTGGAGAGATGGCTTAATGGTTAAGGCACTTGCCTGCTAAGGACCCAAGTTCAGTTCCCCAGCACCCATGAAAGCCAGATGCATAAGGTGACACATGCATCTGGCTAGAAGCCCTGGCACACCCATTCTCTCTCTATCTGCCTCTCTCTCTCAAGTAAATAATAAATCAACTGCAAATGAACTTCAGAAGCATGAGCCACTTTGTGCATCTGGCTTTGTGTGGGTACTGCACAACTGAACCAGGGTTGTTGGGCTTTGCAGCCAAGCACCTTAACCACTAAATCATCTCTCCAGCCCATTTTATTTTATTTTTATTTTATTGGGGGGGGTGGAGCTTCAAGGTAGGGTCTTGCTCTATCCCAAGCTAATCTGGAATTCACTATGTAGTGTCAGGGTGGCCTTGAACTCACAGCGATCCTCCTATTTTTGCCTCTGCTGGGATTAAAGGCATGCACTAGCATGCCATGTTCATTTTATTTTGTTATTTTTTAATTCTTTCTTTCTTTCTTTCTCTTTTCATTTTTCGAAGTAGGGTCTCACTCTAGCCCAGGCTGACCTGGAATTCACTATGTAGTCTCAGGGTGGTTTCAAACTCACAGTGATCCTCCTACCTCTGCCTCCAGAGTGCTGGGATTAAAGGCGTGCACCACCACGCCTGGTTTATTTCTTTATTTGGGAAGAAAGAGAGAGAGGGCCTCCTGCCACTGCAAATGAACTCCAGATGCATGCACCACTTTGTACATCTGGCTTTATGTGGGTCCTGGGGAATTGAGCCCAGTCAATCAGGCTTTGCAAGCAAGTGATTTTAACTATTGAGCCATCTCTCCAGCCCCCTTATTTCTTTTCTTTTATTTTATTTATTTATTTATTTATTTCCTTCCTTCCTTCCTTTTGTTTTGTTTTGTTTTTTTGAGGTAGGGTCTCACTAGCTCAGGCTGACTTGGAATTCACTATGTCATCTCAGGGTAGCTTTGAACTCATGGCGATTCTACTTCTGCCTCCCAAGTGCTGGGATTAAAGGCATGCACCACCATGCCCAGCAATTGTTTTCTTTTCATTGCATGTGCATACATGCATGTCTGTGGATATACATGTATGTATGGGTGTGCATCCACATGTATTTGTGTGAAGATTGCCATCCACCTTTGTTTTAAATTTTTTTAGTTCATTTATTTATGTATTTATTTGAGAGCAACAGGCAGAGAGAAAGAGGCAGAGAGAGAGAGAGAGAATGGCACGCCAGGGCCTCCAGCCACTGCAAATGAACTCCAGATGCGTGCGCCCCCTTGTGCATCTGGCTAACGTGGGTCCTGGGGAATCGAGCCTCGAACTGGAGTCCTTAGGCTTCACAGGCAAGCGCTTAACCACTAAGCCATCTCTCCAGCCCCCATCCATCTTCTTTCTTTCTAAAAAATTTTTTTTCCTTATTTATTTGAGAGAGAGAGGAAGAAGCAGAGAAAAAGACAGAATGGGTGCACCAGGGCCTCCAGCCACTGTAAATGAACTCCAGACGCATGCACCCCCTTGTGCATCTTGCTTACATGGATCCTGGGGAATTGAACTGGGATCCTTAGGCTTTGCAGGCAAATGCCTTAACTGCAAAGTCATTTCCCCAGCCCCCATCCACCTTTTTTTAAAAAAAATATTTTACTTATCTATTTGAGAGAGAGAGAAAGAGGCAGAGAGAGGGAGAGAAAGAATGGGTGTGCCAGGGCCTCCAGCCACTGCAAATGAACTCCAGATGCATGCGCCCCTTGTGCATCTGGCTTACGTGGGTCCTGGGGAATTGAACTGAAGTCTTTTGGCTTAGCAGGCAAATGCCTTAACCGCTAAGCCATCTCTCCAGCCCTGCCTTTTTTTTTTTTTTTTTTTTTTTTTTCAGACAGGATCTTTCATTGGCCTGGACTTCACCAATTAGCCTACACTGGCTGGCTAGAAAGCTCCAGGGATCCTTCTGTCTCCACCCCCCAGTGTCAGGATTACAGAGGACTGCCACCATTCCCAGCATTTATGTGGGTACTGGGGATCAAACTGAAATCCTCAGGTTTGTGAGGCAAGCACCTTACCAACTGAGCTATCTTCTTCTTCTTTTTCTCTTCCTCCTTCTCTACCTCCTCCTCCTCCTTCTTTTTTTTTTGGTTTTCCAGGCAGGGTCTTACTCTAGCACAGGCTGACCTGGAATTCACTGTGGAGTTTCAAGGTGGCCTTGAACTCACGGCAATCCTCCTACCTCTGCCTCTGCTGGGATTAAAGGCATGCGCCACCGCGCCCAGCCTGAGCTGTCTTCTTATTACCTCTCTGCCCCTGCTTCTTTTTGAGATAGCTCACGATGTAGCTCAGGCTGGCCTCAAACTCCCAGAAAACCTCCTGCTTTAGCTGCTCCCAAGTGCTGTGGTTACAGGGTATACCACCAGACTCCTCTGGTAACTGAACGTTTCTGAGGCTAAATAGAGAACAAGAATACCCACTTAGCTTTCTTTCTTTCTTTCTTTTGGTTTTTCATCTTTTTATTTTTGAGGTGGGGTCTCACTCTATCGACCTGTAACTCACTCTGTAGCTCTGTAGCACAGGCTGGCCTGTGATCTTCCTACCTCTGCCTCCCAAGCGATGGGATTAAAGGCATGTGCCACCATGACCAGACACTTACAGCTTTCTATATTATGTGTGGTAGTTGGAATGCATGTCCCCCAATAGATGCTGTTTATTTTATTTTATTTTTTTATTATTTTTTATTTTGAGGTAGCATCTTGCTGACCTGGAATTTACTCTATAGTCTCAGGCTGGCCTTGAACTCTCCGTGATCCTCCTACCTCTGTCTCCCAAATCCTGAAATTAAAGACCTGCACCACCATGCCCAGTGCCTTTAAAAATTTTTTTTTATTTATTTATTTGAGAGCGACAGACAGAGAGAGAAAGAGGCAGAGAGAAAGAGAGAGTGAGAATGGGTGCGCCAGGGCCTCCAGCCACTGCAAACGAACTCCAGACACGTGCGCCCCCTTGTGCATCTGGCTAACGTGGGTCCTGGGGAATCGAGCCTCGAACCGGGGTCTTTAGGCTTCACAGGCAAGCGCTTAACTGCTAAGCCATCTCTCCAGCCTCTAGTGCCTTTTTTTTTTTTTTTTTTAAATCCAAGAGAGAAGGAGAAAGAGAAAGTTGGAGCGCCAGGGCCTCCAGCCACTGTAATTGAACTTCAGATGCTTGCGCCCTCTTGTGCACATGTGCAACCTTGTGAGCTTGCATCGCTGCTCCTGGCTAATGTGAGATCTGGAGAATTGAACATGAATCCTTAGGCTTCACAGGCAAGCCACCTCTTAACCACCAAGCCATCTCTCCAGCCCTAGATGCAGTTTTATTAAAGCTTCTTGGATTGCTAGCTGTCTGGCTGTAAGAGTTATCACTGTGGGTGGATCCTAGGGCCCAGCCCTAAAGTGTTACTGGGGGTGGATCTGGAATTCCAGCCTAAAGCGTGCAGTGTTTGAGCTCTGCCTGAGGCTCCTGCTGTGTGCTGCTTGTGGCAATATGGTGATGGATTCTTCTCTGTGTGGATCTGCAAAAGGGGGCCTAGCTTCTCCCATCATTACGGAATTTCCCCTGGATCTGTAAGCTTTGCCACTTTTTTTTTTTTTTTTTCTCCAGGTAGGGTCTCACTCTAGCCCAGGCTGACCTGGAATTCACTCTGTAGTCCCAGGCTGGCCTCAAACTCACAGTGATCTTCCTACCTCAGCCTCCCAAGTGTTGGGATTAAAGGTGTGCACCACCATGCCCGGCCAAGAACTGTAAACTTCAAATCATCCCTTCCTCCAATAAATTGTGTCTGGTTTGGAGGTTCATCCCAGCAATGTGAAGCTGACTATTTCATTATGCTTCTCAGAAGAGATCCTAGAGTCAACTTTCTACTTGTAGTAAACTGCTCCAGGGCAATAAAAATAGTTTTCATCTGATTATGGTTTTGGAAATCTGGTGTAAAATGTGTTTTCACTTAGTGAGCTTGGTGTGACAGCTGCAAATCGTCACATTCCAGCTTCGTGCTTCAATACTGTATTCTCAGTATGACTGGGTGGCTCATTTCTTCTGGCTTTGATTGTCTTTTCCACAGAGCTCTGTCCCTCAGACTAATCCTCTGAGAAACCCTCACAAAGACATGTTGGTGGGTCACGTCTCTCAGAGATTCTAACTGGATAGCGTCCCATCCAGACGTACTGGGCAAAAACATGAGTATCTGTGCGGGGGGCCTGTGAGAGGGGCTTCTCGTGCATCTGACTGGAAGCCAAAAGGGATAAAGACCCCTGGGGAGAGGAGCTCTGTCCTGGGGCTGTCGTGTCTTGGTAAGAAGGCACTGGGCCAGTTTAATAGAATAAGTTCTTCTTTTTTTAAATTTTTTATTATTGACAACTTCCATGATTGTAGACAATAACCCGTGGTAATCCCCTCCCCCCCCCACTTTCCCCTTTGCAACTCCACTCTCCATCATACCCCTTCCCCTCTCAATCAGTCTCTCTTTTTAAAAAATATATTTTATTTGTTTATTATTAATTTATTTGAGAGAGAAAAGGCAGACAGTGAGAGAGAGAGAGACAGAGAGAGAGAGAGAGAGAGAATGGGCATACCAGGGCCTCTAGCTACTGCAAACAAACTCCAGATGCGTGCGCCCCCTCGTGCATCCTGGGCCTGGAGAATCGAACCAGGATCCTTTGACTTTGCAGGCAAATGCCTTAACTGCTAAGCCATCTCTCCAGCCCCAATCAGTCTCTCTTTTATTTTGATGTCATCATCTTTTCCTCCTGTTATGATGGTAGGACAAGCTCTTATTCAAGGTAAATGGGGTGGTGTAGCTGACTGGAGACTCAAATTTTCCAATGTAGTTATGGTTGAATCATTGTGTAAGTGCTCAGTAAATAACTGGTACAGTATCCAAGCAGCTCCTGCGTATTTTATTTAATTAATTAATTAAACTATATTTTATTTATTTGAGAGAAAGAGAGGGAGAGAGGAAGAGAGGCAGATAGAGAGAATAGGCATTCCAGGGCCTGTAACCACTGCAAACAAAATCCAGACACATATGCCACTTTGTGCATCTGGCTTACATGGGTACTGGGAAATCAAACCTGGGTCCTTAGGCTTCACAGGCAAGTGCCTTAACCACTAAGCCATTACTGTATCCCCTAATTAATTAACTATTTAATGAGAGAGACAGAATGAGTAACATAGTCATTTTATTTACTTATTTTTGGTTTTTCGAGGTAGGGTTTCACTATAGCCCAGGCTGACCTGGAATTCACTGTGTAGTCTCAGGGTGGTCTCAAACTCACAGTGATCCTCCCACCTCTGCCTCCCGAGTGCTGGGACTCAAGGCATGTGCCACCATGCCCAGGCCAGTTATTTCATTTTTTAAAATATATTTATTTAGGCTGGAGAGATGGCTTAGCAGTTAAGGTGCATGCCTACGAAGCCTAAGGACCCCGGTTCGATTCTCCAGGTCCCATGTTAGCCAGATGCACAAGGGGGTGCATGCATCTGGAGTTTGTTTGCAGTAGCTAGAGGCCCTGGCATGCCCATTCTTACTCTCTCTCTCCCTCCTTCTCTGTCTCTAACAAATAAATAAATAAAAATAAAATCTTTAAAATATATTTATTTATTTGCAAGAAGAGAGATACAGAGAGGAGAGAGAAAGAATAGAGAAAGCAGAGAGAATGGGCATGTCAGTGCCTCCAGCCACTGCAAATGAACTCCAGATGCATGAGCCACCATGTGCACCTGGCTTACATGAGTACTAGGGAATCAAACCTGGGTCCTTAGACTTTGAAGGCAAGTGTCTTAACTGCTAAGCTATCTCTCCAGCCTCCCCCTTTTTATTTTAAGGTAAGGTCTCACTCTAGTCCAGGCTGACCTGAAACTCATTTTTTAGTTCCAAGCTGGCCTAGAACACACAGTGATCCTCCTACCTTAGCTTCCCAGGAGCTAGGATTAAAGGCATGTGCCACCACACCTGGTCCAGTCAGGCATTCTTAAATTATTTTTATTTTTTATTTTTTATTTATTTTTATTCTTTTGGTTTTTCGAGGTAGGGTCTCACTCTAATCCAGGATGACCTGGAACTCACTTTGTAGTCTCAGGGTGGCCTTGAACTCACGGCGATCCACCTACCTCTGCCTCCCAAGTGCTGGGACTAAAGGCGTGCGCCACCATGCCTGGCTATTTTTATTTTTATTTTTTATTTGAGTGAGTGAGAGAGAGAGAGAGAGAGAGAGAGAGAGAAGTAGATGAGATAGATAGAGAGAGAGAGAGAGAATGGGTACACCAAAGCCTCTAGCCACTGCAAACCAACTCCAGACACATGTACCACCCTGTGTGCATCTGGCTTATATGGGCACTGGGGAATTGAGCCTGGGTTCTTAGGTTTTGCAGGCAAGCACCTTAAACACTAAGCCATCTCTCCAGCCCCATTCTTAATTTTTAATTTTTAATTCTGTGTGTGCATGCACGCATGTGTGTAGCGAGTGTGATGTGGTCTGTGTGTGTGGCATATTTGTATGTGTGTGTGTGTGTATGCACGCGTGTAGTGTGATGTGGTCTGTGTGTGGTATATGCATGTGTGTGTGTGTGTGTGTGTGTGTGTGTGTGTAGCTGCAGTGCCCGGTGCACGTGTATTTTAGCCAGAGGAGAATTTCAGGTGTCTGCGTCTATTGCTCACACATTTTTCCCTTGAGACACAGTCTTTGCATTGATTCCAGAGCTGCAGTTTTCACGAACCTCAGCAATTCTCCAGTCTTGACTCACAGAGCTGAGGTGACGGAGTGTGTGGCCATACCCAGTTGTTTATGTGCATCCTGGGGAATCAAACTTGGTGGTCTCAGAATGCCTTGGGCTTGTGCAGAAAGTGCTCTTAACCCCTGAGCCATCTCTCCAGACCTAGTGTTTGTTTTAAAATATTTCTATTATTTGCGAGCAGTGGGGAGGGAATTGACATGCCAGGGTCTTTTGCCACTGCAAACAAACTGCATGCATAAGTTTGTGCATCTGGTTTTGTGTGGGTACTGAGGAATCAAATGCAGGGGCCCGGGCTTTACAAGTAAGCACCTTTAACCACTGAACCATCTCTTCAGCCCTTAGTTATACTTTTTAAATTACTTTTATTTTTTATAACATTTTTATTTATTTATTTGAGACAGAGATAGAGAGTGAGTGATAATGGGCGTGCTAGGGCCTCTAGCCACTTCAAAGGAACTGCAGACACATGTGCCACCACATGTATCTGGCTTGCATGGGACTTGGAGACTCGAACCTGGGTCCTTAGGCTTCACAGGCAAATGCCTTACCTGCTAAACCATCTCTCCAACCCTATTTTAATCATTTTGCTTTTTGAGGTAGGGTCTCGCTCTAGCTCAGGCTGGCCTTGAACTCATGCACTCCTCCTACTTCTGCCTCCCAAATGCTAGGATTAAAGGTGTGTGCCACCATGCCTGGTCCTGGCCCTATTTTTTTTTTTTTCCAAGGTAGGGTCTTGCTCTGGCCCAGGCTGACCTGCAATTCAAGATGTAGTCTCAGAGTGGTCTTGAACTCATGGCGATCTTCCTACCTCTGCCTCCTAAGTGCTGGAATTAAAGATGTGTACCACTATGCCTGGCTTGGCCCTATTTTTAAATTTTTTTTTAAATTTTTTAATTATTTTTCCTCAATTTTTATTATCATCTTCCATGATTATAAACAATATCCCATGGTAATGCCCTTCCTCCCCCCACTTTCCCCTTTGAAACTCCATTCTCCATCATATCCCCTCCCCGTCTCAATTAGTCTCTCTTTTATTTTGATGTCATGATCTTTTCCTCCTAGTATAATGGTCTTGTGTAGGTAGTGTCAGGCACTGTGAGCTCATGGATATCCAGGCCATTTTGTGTCTGCAGGGAGCATGTTGTAAGGAGTCCTACCCTTCCTTTGGCTCTTACATTCTTTCCGCCACCTCTTACGCAATAGACTCTGAGCCATAGGAGGTGTGATAGAGATATTGCAATACTGAGCACTCCTGTCACTTCTTTCAATACCATGATGCCTTCTGAATTATCTCAAGGTCACTGCCATCTGAAAAGAGAAGATTCTCTACCAAAAGTGAGAGTAGCATTAATATAAGGGTATGAACGTTAAGAGAAGTGCTTACTGGGCAGTTTGATAAGCATAGTATATATACATTTAGCCAGACAGCAGCAGACGTTACACCCCCAGGACTCATGACTACCCCTATTTTAAGTTTTCAGTATCAGGGATGTATCCCCTCCCACGGAGTGGGCCTCCAGCCCAATTAGAGGGCAGTTGGTTTCCACCATGAGAGACGTGCCACTATTGCACCCATTGGCTCATTTGGCCTGGCTGGCCAAATATAAGGCTTGCAGTGTCCACTGTTGAGTATCTTCACTGGTTATTTCTCTCTTCCCCCACTGAATTGCATGCAGAATGGCTTCTTCCAGCTTTCTGTCAGCTGGTCTACATGGAGGAGGTTATCAGCTCAGTTCCAACAGGATTTCTCAGTGGCCTTGCAGCCCAAGTATGTGGAGTCTTCAGCAATAGGGTCTTACCATCTATTCCTGGTGGGGAACCAAGGACCTCAGCAATGGCCTATTAGTGTTTTGGGGGCATCAGGGACCTCCCTGTTGGCCCTATTTTTAAAAATTATTTGAGAGCGAGAGAGAAGAGAGATAAATGGAGGGAGAGAGGGGATGGGCATGCCAGGGCCTCCTGCCACTGCAAATGAACTCCAGATGCATGTGCCAGTTTGTGTGTTTGCCTTTATGTGGGTACTGGGGAATCAAACCAGGGCTGTCAGGCTATGCAAGCAAGTACCCTCAACTGCTATTTAAGCCTTGTGTCCAGCCTCCCTAGTTATTGCTTTTCTTTTTGAGGTCGGGTCTTACTCTAGCATAGGATGACCTGGAACTCACTTTGTATGTATTACACATATATATGACATTGTCAAAAATAAAAATAGCTGGGTGTGGTGGCACACACCTTTAATCCCAGCACTCGGGAGGCAGAGGTAGGAGGATCGCCGTGAGTTTGAGGCCACCCCAAGACTACATAGTGAATTCCAGGTCAGCCTGGGTCAGAGTGAGACCCTACCTCCAAAAACCAAATAAATAAATAAAGTAAATAAAAAAGACATAAAGTTCTCTCTCTCTCTCTTTCTCTCTCTGCCTCTCTCTCTCTCTCTCTGAGACAGTATCTTGCTATGTAAACCAGGCTGGCCTCCAACTCTTGGCAGTACTCCAGCCTCAGCCTCTTGAGTATGGAGATTACAGGATGAGCCACCACGCCTGGCTTAAAGCCTAAGCAGTTTGAACTCCTGTCCCACATAAACGCAAAGGCTGTGGAAGCTGCCTGCACGCCTTTGGCACACAAGTGGGGTCAGTGAAAGCTATTTGACCTGGCTGGTTGCCCTTAACTGGAGTCCTGGCGTCCTCCCCCACCCCTACAGTTTGAGTACAGAATGCACCGCTGTGACCATATTTGAAGGTGCCAACCCTGTCTACCCTGTGTCCATTGTCTGCCTCTGCTTGCCAGCTCCACCAGCTGGTTTCCAGAGGCCTGATCCTACTGTCTTCTGGTCTGCCTTGTCTGACGGCTGCCTGAACACTGGCACTTAAAAATGAGTTCTCAAGCTGGGTGTGGCGGCACATGCCTGTAATCCCAGGACTCTGGAGTGTGGAGGTGGAGACAAGACTCTGTTTCAAGAAGAAGATATAAATGCCTGGCTTGGGCCACCACATTCTGTTCTATTTTTAGGGCAACGTCCTCTTTTATTTGGCTGAGAAAACACTTTTGCTTCTCTATTCTTAACCTCCTTTAGACTGAGGTCTCGCTACATGGGAACACAAAGTTGAGGGGTTCCCATTCTTTCCCACAGTCAAGGAGAAGGTGATAATTACACTAAATTCCTTTGGTTGAAAGGTAAAATAGGGGCTGGGGAGATGGCTTAGTTGTTAAGGTCTTTGGCCTGCAAAGCCGAACGACCTAGGTTCAATTCCCCAGGACCCACATAAGCCAGATGGACAAGGTAGCACAAGTGTCTGGAGTTCATTTGCAGCAGTTGGAGGCCCTGGTGCGCCCATTCTCTCTCTCAAATAAATAATACATAAATAAAAATATTTTTTCTGCTTTTTTTATTGACAGCTTCCATGATTGTAAATAATATGCCATGGTAATGCCCTCCCTCCCCACACTTTCCTTTAAAACTCCATTCTTCATCACATCCCCTCCCCCTCTCCATCAGTCTCTCTTTTATTTTGATGTCATCATCTTTTCCTCCTATTATGATGGTCTTGTGTAGTAGTGTCAGACACTCTGAGCTCATGGATATCCAGGCCATTTTGTGTCTGGAGGAGCACATTGTAAGGAGTCCTACCCTTCCTTTGGCTCTTACATTCTTTCCGCCACCTCTTACGCAATGGACCCTGAGCCTTGGAAGGTGTGATAGAGATATTTCAGTGCTGAGCACTCCTCTGTCACTTCTTCCCAGCACCATGATGCCTTCTGAGTCATTCCAAGGTCACTGCCATCTGAAAAGAGAAGGTTCTCAACCAAAAATGAGAGTACCATTAATATAAGGGTATGAACATTAAGAGAAGTGCTTACTGAGCAGTTTGGTGAGCTTAATATATACATTATTTAGTCAGACAGCAGCAGACATTACACCCCTAGGGCTCATGACTACCCCTGTTTTAAGTTTTTAGTATCAGGGATGTATTCCCTCCCATGGAACAGGCCTCCAGTCAAATTAGAGGGTAGTTGGTTTCCCCTATAACAGATGTGCCACTATTGTACCTGTTGGCTCATTTGGCCTGGCTGGCCAAATATAAGGCTTGCAGTATCTACTGTTGAGTATTTTCACTGGTGATTTCTCTCTCTCCCATTGAACTGCATGCAGTGTGGCCTTTTGAGCTTTCTGTCAGCTGGTCTACATGGAGGAGGTTTTCAGTTCAGCTCTAGCAGGATTTCTCAGTGACCTTGCAGCCCAAGTATGTGGAGTCTTTGGCAATAGGGTCTTACCATCTATTCCTGGTGGGAAACCAAGGGCCTCCGCAATGGCCTGTAATGTTTTGGTGGCAACAGGGACTCCCTGGCCAACAACTCACTGGAAGGTATCCCATCCCTGGCACTGAAAATTTTCTAGTAACAATTTATGGCTCCTGTGAGTTCCATTGTCCAAAAAAGTAGGTTTCCATATGACTTACTTATATTCTCTTAGATTTTGACTAGCCCTCCCTCCACCTTTCCTTTACTCAATCTGGAGAACTGGCTCAGCGGTTAAGGCACTAATGACCCAGGTGTGATTCCCCAGTATCCATATAAAGACAGATGCCCAAAGTGGAGCACACATCTGGAGTTTGACTTCAGAGGTTAGAGGCCATGATGCCCATTCTCTCTCCTGTACTCTGTCATGCTCTCTGCTTGCAAATAAATAAAAATATTTTTAAAAAAGAAAAAGATAGCTGGGCATGATGGTACATGGCTTTAATTCCAGCACTCAGGAGGCAGAGGTAGGAGGATCACCATGAGTTCAAGGCCACCCTGAGACTACATAGTGAATTCCAGATCAGCCTGGGTACAGCAAGACCCTACCTCAAAAAAAAAAAAAAAAAAGAAAGAAAGAAAGAAAGAAAGAAAGAAAGAGGAAAGAAAAAGAGGGCTGGAGAGATGGCTCAGCGGTTAAGGCACGTGCCTATGAATCCTAAGGATCCAGGTTTGATTCCCCAGGACCCTCACATAAGCCAGATAAACAAGGTGGCACATACTTCTGGAGTTCGTTTGCAGTGGCTGGAGGCCCTGGTGCACCCATTCTTTCTCTCTCTCTCCCTCTTTCTCTCTCGCTCTCTCAAATAAATAAATAAATAATAATAAAAGCCTGAAGAGATGGCTTAGCAGTTAAGGCACTTGCTTGCGAAGCCTAAGGACCCATGTTCAATTTCTCCAGATCCCACATAAGCCAGACACACAAAGGTGATACAAGCACAAGGTTGCACATGCACACTAGGTGGCACAAGTGTCTGGAGTTCAATTGCAGTGACTGAGGCCCTAGTTTGCCAATTCTCTCTTTCTCTTAAATCACAAAAGGTAAAATAAGCTGGGCTTGGTAGTGCACACCTTTAATCTTAGCACTTGTGAAGCAGAGCTAAGAGAAAAACCACTCACCCCCCCAAAAAAGAAAGAAATAAAAGGTAGCCGACCAGGTGTGGTGGCACACACCTTTAATCCCAGTACGTGGGAAGCAGTGATAGGAGGCTCACTGTGAGTTCAAGGCCACCCTGTGACTACATAGTGAATTCCAGGTCAGCCTCAGTTTGAGCAAGACCCAACCTCAAAAAAAAAAAAAAAAAGGTAAAACTTAGAGCTTGTGAGATAGCTTTCCCAGTGTCTACATAAAGGCTAGAAGCATAATGTGGTGCATGTTTCTGAAGTTCTTTTCCAGCACCAAGAGGTCATGCTAGGACCATACTTTCTCTCTCAAATAATTTTTTTTTGGGGGGGGGTTGAGGTGGGGTCTTGCTCTAGCCCAGGTTTACTCAAATAATTTTTTCTATTTTGTTTATTTGAGAGAGAGATAAAGAGGCAGATAGAGAGAGAGATAGAGGGAATGGGCACACCAGGGCCTCCAGGCACTGCAAACCTCAGATGCATGCACTACCTGTGCATCTGGCTTCATGGGTCCTGGGGAATTGAGCAGAAGTTCTTTAACTTTGCAGGCAAGCACCTTAATCACTAATCCATCTCTCCAGCCCCACTCAAATAATTTTTTAGTTTAGTGGCTGGAGAGAGGGCCCCGCAGTTAATGTGCTTGCTGACAAAGCCTAATGACCTGGGTTCAAGTCCCCAGTAATCATGTAAAGCCAGATGCACAATGTGGCGCATGCACCTGGAGTTTGTTTGCAGTGGATGGAGGCCCTGGTGTGCCCATTCTCTGTCTCTCTTTTATATCTGTCTGCTTATAAATAAATAAATAAAACCCCACTTAAGCCAGTCCAAATGAGCCAATGGGTACAATAGTGGCACATCTGTCATGGTGAAAATCAACTGCCCTCTAATTGGACTGAAGGCCCGCTCCATGGGAGAGAATACATCCCTGATACTGAAAACCTAAAACAGGGGGAGCCCTAGGGGTGTAACGTCTGCTGCTGTCCGGCTAAATGTATATACTATGCTCATCAAACTGCCCAGTAAGCACTTCTCTTAATGTTCATACCTGTATGTTAATGCTACTCTCACTTTTGGTTGAGAGCCTTCTCTTTTCAGATGGCAGTGACCTTGGAATGACTCAGAAGGCACCATGGTGCTGGGAAGAAGTGACAGAGGAGTGCTCAGCACTGCAATATCTCTATCACACCTTCCAAGGCTCAGGGTCCATTGCATAAGAGGTGGCGGAAAGAATGTAAGAGCCAAAGGAAGGGTAGGACTCCTTACAATGTGCTCCTCCAGACACAAAATGGCCTGGATATCCATGAGCTCAGAGTGTCTGACACTACTACACAAGGCCATCATAATAGGAGGAGAAGATGATGACATCAAAATAAAAGAGAAAGCCAGGCGTGGTGGCACACACCTTTAATCCCAGCACTCGGGAGGCAGAGGTAGGAGGATTGCCATGAGTTCAAGGCCACTCTGAGACTAATTCCAGGTCAGCCTAAGCTAGAGCAAGACCCTACCTCAAAAAAAATAAAATAAAATAAAAGAGAGACTGATTGAGAGGAGGAGGGGATATGATGGAGAATGGAGTTTTAAAGGGGAAAGTGGGGGGAGGGAGGGCATTACCATGGGATATTGTTTAAATCATGGGAGTTCTTAATAAAAAATAATAATAAGTAAATTAAAAAAATAAAAATAAACCCCACCTAAGCCAGATGCACAACGTGATGCATGTGCAAGGTCACACACAAGGTGGCACATGCATCTGGAGTTTGATTGCAGTGGCTGGAGGCCTTGGCATGTCAATTCTCTCTCCCTCTCTCTAATAAATAAATAAATAAGTAAATAAATAAAAATTGTCAGAAAAGAAAAGAAAGAAGCCAGATGTGGTGGCACATACCTTTAATCTCAGCACTCAGGAGGCATAAATAGGAGGGAAGATCACTATGAGTTCAAGGCCATCCTGAGACTACATAGTGGATTCCAGGTCAGCCTTGGCTAGAGTGAATTGGAGTGCTAATTCTCTCTCTCTCTCTCTCTCTCATTAAAAAAAAAAAAAAAAAAAAAAAAAAAAAAAAAAAAAACTCTATTCCTAAAAGCAATGGATTAAAAAAAAAAAGTATGAGGGCTGGAGAAATGGCTTAGCTGTTAATGTGCTTGCCTGCAAAGCCAAATGACCCAGGTTCAATTTTCCAGGACCCACATAAGCCAGATGCACAAGGGGACACATGTGTCTGGAGTTCATTTGCAGTGGCTGGAGGCCCTGGTGTGCCCATTCTCTCTCTCTCTCTCTTTCTCTCTCCCAAATAAATAAAGAAAAATAAAACATTTTTAAAAAGTATGAGGTTCCATGCCCAGCTAATATGTTTTGGGGCAGGGTTGTGTGTACACTGACCTCTGGCCATGATATTCGTTACCATCTTCGTCACAGCAGCTGTGACTCCTTGCAAGCGCCCCTCAAGATGCTGATGCTCAGAGCGAGAGCGAGTAGGAGGGTTCATCAGATCCTCACGTGAGTTCACCTGCCCTCTCCTGCACAGTTCGCCAGCTCTGTGTAATTCTGCCCCAGCTGCACATGGTCTCAGGAGGTGTTGGAGTATACAGAGCCTATATAGAGGGTGGAGGGTTACCTGAAGGGGGCGCTGCATTTATGCAGCTACAGAGAAGTCGTCATTCATGCTGGGGTGGGACTTTCTGATGATAGAGTCATTCGTGCTCTCATAAGCAAACCCAGTAAACTTGTTAGTTCACCAAGCTGGAATCTTTACTTTTGCTCTGTCACTATCACCTTATCTTGGGTGAGGAGCTGTTTTACTTTTTTTTTTTTTTCGAGGTAGGGTCTCGCTCTAGTCCAGGCTCACCTGGAATTCACTATGTAGTCTCAGGGTGGCCTTGAACTCATGGCGATCCTCCTACCTCTGTCTCCTGAGTGCTGGGATTAAAGGCGTGTGCTACCATGCCTGGCTTCTTCCTTTCTTTTCATTTTTTTTTTGAGAAATATTTATTTATTTATTTATTTATTTATTTATGAGAGAGAGAGAGAGAATTGGTATGCCAGGGCCTCTAGCCACTGCAAAAGAACTCCAGATGCCTGCACCACCTTGTGTGCATGCATTACCTTGTTTCCATGAGTCACTTTGTGCGTCTGGCTTACGTGGGTCCTGTGGAGTCAAACCTGGGTCCTTAGGTTTCACAGGCAAGCGCCTTAACCATGGGACCCCCTCTCCAGCCCTTTCCTTTTCTCTTCTCTAGGTAACATTTCACTTTACCCCAGGCTGACTTGGTCCTAGGCTAGCCTCAAACTCATAGCAATCCTCCTACCTCTGCCTCCCAAATTATGGGATTCAAGGTGTGCACCACCACATCTGGCTTGCACTTTCTTTTATTCTTCTCTGAGCCAAAGTGTCTCTGTGTAACTCAGACTGGCCTCAAATCTATGATTGTCCTGCCTCCACTTCCCAAGGGCTAGGATGACAGGTGTGCACAATCATGCTTGGCTTCCATGTTCTTTTGCTTTTCCACCTTCTGCCACGCAGAGATGCTGAACAGAGACCTTCACCAAACGCTCGTACCTTGATACTGGACTTCCCGTGTGTCCAGAACCATCAGCCGAAATGACCCATGTTCTTTACAAGGTACCCAGCTCTGATAATCTGTTACAGCAACCAGACACAGACTAAAACAGGAACTAGGGAGATGCCTCAGTCAGTTAACTGCTTCCGTGCAAGCATCAGAACCTCAGGACCCATGCTAAAACCCGGATGTGTCCGCATGTGTCTGTAATCCCTGTGCTGGGGAAGTGGAGATAGGAGATCCTCAGGGCTTGCTGGCTAGTTAGACTAGTTGAGTCAGTGAGCTTAAGGTTCAGTAAGAGACTGTGCTGCAAACAAAAAAATGAGGCTGGAGAATGATAGAAGACACCTGACATCTACCTCTGGCTCCATACATGCATGCACACAAGTTGCACCTCCCCCCAACACGTGTACACCCCCCCAAAAATGGATTAAAGCCGGGCGTGGTGGTACACGCCTTTAATCCCAGCACTCAGGAGGAAGAGGTAAGAGGTTCACTAAGGCCAGCCTGAGACTACACAGTGAATTCCAGGTCAGCCTGGGCTAGAGTGAAACTCTACCTCGAAAAACCGGAAAAAAAAAAAAAAATTAAAATCAGGTTTAGTCCCAGCACTTGGAAAGCTGCTGTAGGAGGATCACTGTGAGTTTGAGGCCAGCCTGGACTACAGTGAGATCCTGCTTCAAAACTATATAAATAGGGGCTGGAGAGATGGCTTAATGGTTAAGCGCTTGCCTGTGAAGCCTAAGGACCCTGGTTCAAGGCTCGATTCCTCAGGACCCACATTAGCCAGATGCACAAGGGGGCGCACGTGTCTGGAGTTCGTTTGCAGTGGCTGGAGGGCCCCTGGTGCTCCCATTCTCTCTCTCTGTGCCTCTTTCTCTCTCTGTCTGACCCCCTCAAATAAGTAAATAAAAATAAACAAAAATATTTTTAACTATATATTTAGTGCTGGAGGGACAGCTCAGTGGTTGAGGCACTTTCCCGCAAAGCCTAAGAACCCATGTTTTGTTTTTTTAATATTTTATTTTTATTTATTTAACAGAGAAAAAGGAAGACAGAGAATGGACACACCAGGGCCTCCACCCACTGCAAATGAACCCTGGATGTGTGCACCCCCTTGTGCATCTGGATAACGTGGGTCCTGTGGAATCAAACCTGGGTCCTTTGGCTTTGCAAGCAAATGCCTTAACCCCTAAGCCATCCCTCCAGCCCCAAGAACCCATATTTGACTCTCCAGATCCCATGTAAGCCAGATGCACAAGGTCACATATGGACAGAAGGTGGAACATGTGTCTGGAGTTCAACAGTGGCTGGAGGCCCTGGCATGCCAATTCTCTTGCATGAGCATGTAAAAATAAATAAATAAAAAGGACCAGTCTATTGGGCTTGCCTCAAAAAAACTACACAGACACACACACACACACACACACACACACACACACACGTATATATATATATTTTTTGGCCAGGTGTGGTGGTGCACGCCTTTAATCCCAGCATTTGGGAGGCCAAGGTAGGAGGATCTCTATGAGTTCGAGTCCACCCTGAATTACAGGTCAGCCTGGGCTAGAGTGAGACGCTACCTAAAAAAAACAAAAAAGAAAAAAAAATATATAACTGGATGTGGTATGCACACCTTTAATCTCAGCACTTGGGAGCCAGAGGTAGGAGGTTTGCTGAGAATTCGAGGCCACCCTGAGACTACTCCAGGTCAGTCTGGGCTAGAACGAGACCCTAATTCAAGAAAACAAACAAAAACGTATGTGTGTGTGTGTGTGTGTGTGTGTGTGTGTGTGTGTGTGTAAAATGAACTAAAAGACAACCCCTTGTCATCTATGTAAGTGTAAGTGGTTATGGCCGTCATGGCCAAGATTGCCTAGAAAATGCTGTAGCTGAGAAGACAGTGGATAGATATCTCTGGGAAAATAGCAGTACATAATTGGAAGGGATGGAGGCATGGAACTTCCTTGAAAAATGTCCGCTGTGGGGCTGGGGAGATGGTTCATCAGTCAAAGGCACTTGCTTACAAAGCTCGCCAGCCCAGGGTTCATTCCCCTAGCACTTGTGTCAAACCAAAATGTGGCACAAGCATTTGGCATTCGTCTACAGCAAGAGGCCCTGAAATGCCCATATACACATTATGTGCAACTAAATAAACCAAGAGAAAAGATTATTAAATGTCAAGAGTCTCAGAGCTCTCTACCCATGCCCATCTCTTCCCCTGCCATCTGACCAGGCTAGCCCTGGGACGCTAGGACTGCCTCCTGTCATGGTAATTGAGGATACCTCTAGGCTTAGATGAGGGACCGCCCCGTTTCCCCAGCCTCTTCTGCACACCACCTAAGGCCCCTCCCTCACAGGCCAGTTTCCCTCTTCTCCCATAAAATACTCTCCATGGTCCTTATCCTCTCTCTCAATTGTTTTTTTCAAGGTAGGGTCTCACTCTGGCCCAGGCTGACCTGAAATTTACTATGTAGTCTCAGGGTGGCCTCGAACTCACAGTGATCCTCCTATCACTGCCTCCCAAGTGCTAGGATTGAAGGCGTGCGCCACCATGCCCAGCTCTTATTCTCTCTCTTCAGGCTCTCCTGCTCTAGGTGTGTGCATACCCTTCCTCCTCCTTCCTCTTCCTCCTCTTCTTCCTCCACTCCTCCCCTCCCCCTTCTTTTTTTTTCTCTCTCTCTTTCTGGTGCATGAACCCCCTTCCTTTCTCCCTGCCCCCTTTTTCTTTCTCTCCTGTTACAATAAAGTCTTCCAAGCTCCGTCTTGGTCCTCCATTGTAAACCCCAAGACCTAACACTAAGTATCAGGAAATTATCCTGAAAACCATGAAGGGTGGGGCAATCAATGTATTAAACAATAGAGAAAGATAGTAAAGAACTAGAACGTAACCACTGAGCACAACAAGAAGATCACTGTGGATCATACAAGACCAGTATCTGAGGGCTGGAGAGATGGCTCAGCCATTAAGGTGCTTGGCAGCAAAGCCAAAGGACCCAGGTTCAGTTCCCCAGTACCCACTTATAGCCAGATGCACAAGGTGGCACAGATGTCTGGAGTTGGTTTGCAGTGGCTAGAGGCCCTGGTGTGCCTATTTTCTCTCTCTCTCTGCTTCTCTCTCTCAAATAAATAAATAAATAAATAAATAAATAAATAAATAAATAAAACAGTACTTGAAAAGAGATGGTAGAAATCAGTATGTAAAGAATATCCCAAGTGTAATTCAATGTTTTTTCCTCCAATCTAATTCTTTCTGCTTCCTATGATCCCAGCATCCTTCCTATGGCCTGCATCCTGAACCAGCAACTGCTTATCTAGTACTAATATGCTTGTTTATTTAGGACTTGTTACTAAGTCCTTCTGATTTTACCTCCTCTAACTTTTCTAAATTCTAGAAGAAAAAATCTCAAATACTATAATTATGTATGAATGATGATATCAGTTGGCATCACTGTTCATCTGGTAATTTACTTTTAAATTATTATTATTATTACTACTACTGTTATTATTATTATTATTAATTATTATTGGTTTTTCAAGGTAGGGTTTCACTCTAGCCCAGGCTGGCCTGGAATTCACTACGGAGTCTCAGGGTGGCCTCAAACTCACAGCGATCCTCCTACCTCTGCCTCCCGAGTGCTGCAATTAAAGGTGTGCGCCACCACACCTGGCTTTATTTTGTTTTTTTGAGGTAGGGTCTCACTCTAGCCTAGGTTGAGCAAAAGCTTATTTTCCCCTTTTTTTCTTTTCTTTTTTTTATGAGAGAGGATGTGAGAGAGAATTGGCATGCTAGGGCCTCTAGCCACTGCAATCGAACTCCATATGCATGTACCACCTTGTGTGCATCCATCACCTTGTGTGTCTGACTTATATGGGTTCTGGGGAGTCAAACCTGTATCCTTAAGCTTTGCAGGCAAGTGCCTTAACTGCTAAGCCATTTCTCCAGGCCCTCATTTTATCTTTCTTTCTTTTTTGAGGCAGGGGCTCACTCTAGCGCAGGATGACCTGGAATTCATTCTGTAGTCTCAGGGTGGCCTCGATCTCACAGTGATCCTCCTACCTCTGCCTCCCCTAGGATTAAAGGCGTGCGCCACCACATCTAGCATTCATTCATTCCTTCATTCTTTCTTTTTTTTTCCCTCCCTCCCTCCCTTCCCTTCCTCTTCCTCCTTCTTCTTCTTTTTTTTTTTTTGAAATACACAGCCTCATGTAAACTAGGCTAGCTAGCCTCAAATTTGCTATATAGCCAAGGATGATCTTAACCTCTTAACCTTTATTTTCCTTCCAGGCAGGTTTCATTCTAGGCCAGGATGATCTGGAACTCACTCTGGAGCTCCATGCTGGCCTTGAACTTACTGTGATGATACTCCTACCTATGGCACTAAAGGAGTGCCCCACCACATCCACCTAACCTTGAATCTTGATCCTGCGGCTTCACCTCTCAAGTACATACATGTGAGCCATAATGCCCAGCTCTCATTTTTTTTTTCTTTCCGAGGTAGGGTCTTGTTCTAGCCCAAGCTGACCTGGAATTCACTATGTAGTTTCAGGATGGTCTTGAACTTACAGGGATGCTCCCTACCTCTGCCTCCCCAGTGCTGCGATTAAAGGTGTGTGCCACCACACCTGGCTTTTATTGCTTTAAAATTTTTTTTTAATTTTTATTTATTTGACAGAGAAAGAAGGAGAGAGAGCAAGCGAGCAAGTGAATGGGCACACCAGGGCCTCCAGCCCTCCAGCCACTGCAAATTAACACCAGACGCATGCACCCCCTTGTGCATATGGCTAATGTGGGTCCTGGGGAATTGAACCTGGGTCCTTTGGCTTTGCAGGCAAATGCCTTAACTGCTAAGTCATCCCTCCAGCCCTTTTATTGCTTTCTTAAAATAATTATTTATTTTTATTTATTTATTTGACAGAGAAAGAGGAGAGAGAGGGAGAGAGAGAATGGGCACACCAAGGCCTCCAGCCACTGCAGATGAACTCCAGATGTATGCACCCCCTTGTGCATTTGGTTAACGTGGGTCCTGGGGAATCTAACCTGGGTTCTTTGGCTTTGCAGGCAAACACCTTAACCACTAAGCCATCCCTCCAGGCCCCTTTTATTGCTTTTAATAATGACTTCAAATACATCAGGATCCACCACTTAGAATGGTCACTGAAAGCTTTTGGGGCTGAAGTATAACTCAGTGGCAGAATATATGCTTATCATGCAAAGGCTCTGGGTCCAACACATAACACTGAAAAGAGCAAAATATTTCCTTTAAATGGGTCTGTCACTAATTACCTACCCATCTGTTTTTTTTTTTGTTGTTGTTGTTTGTTTGTTTTTAAGTGTTGGATGTAAAGATTGTTTCCAACACACACACACAGAGCTTATGGCTAAGATTCTACAAGGATGATTGATTAGTACTGTGATTATGGGGTTGGAGGGATGGCTCAGCAGTGAAGGCATTTAAAAGCAAAGCCTAACAACCAGGGTTTGATTCCTCAGTATCCACACAAAGCCAGATGCACAAAGTGGTGTATGCATCTGGAGTTCTTTTGCAGCAGCAAGTGGCCTTGCCGCACCCATATTTAGTCATTCACTCTCTCTCTCTCTTTGCAAATAAATAAAATAGAACTATGCTTATAAAGAATTGGAATGTTGTGGATTCAGAGCCAAATTATCTCAGGCTGTCTTTAGTCCCCTTAATAGGCAAGACATATAGCTATGTCAGACCTACTATCACCAGGTAAAAATTTTTGGAATTAATACACCACAAGCTTCCACCACCATCAAAGCTAAGAATGCCAACAGGTAACATCTGAAATCTATAGCCGAAATTTTCCCAATTTGCTGTAAACCACCTACCTGATGTTTCTACCAATGTATTTAAAGAGTGCCTTATGAATTTTTGTTCTTTAACTACAAAAACTTCATAAAGCCGGTCGTGGTGGCGCATGCCTTTAATCCCAGCACTTGGGAGGCAGGAGGATGGCCGTGAGTTCGAAGCCATCCTGAAACTACATAGTGAATTCTAGGTCAGCCTAGGCTAGTGTGAAACCCTACTTCAAAAACCAAACAGCCGGGCGTGGTGGCGCACGCCTTTAATCCCAGCACTCGGGAGGCAGAGGTAGGAGGATCGCCGTGAGTTCGAGGCCACCCTGAGACTCCATAGTGAATTCCAGGTCAGCCTGGGCTAGAGTGAAACCCTACCTCGAAAAAACCAAAAAAAAAACAAACAAACAAAAAAACTTCATAAAATTGTTTCCATATTGCAACATATTATTTGGGGCATCCTGAATTTGTTCCCATTGCTGGGATTAAAGGCATGCACCACCACGGCCGTCTAAATTTCTAACTTTCATAGAGCCCTAACTTTCTGAAATGTGGGTGACTTTGACACTCCTCACACCAAGAATTCTTGTCCCTTCTCTAGATCTGATTGGACAGAGTTTCTGGACCTAGTTAAATAGAGTTAGCAGCCGTGAGCATCATCACCCGGCACCGGCCACCCGCCACCTAAACGCTCCCTGGCACTTCCGGGCGGCCGGAACAAAGGCTCCGCAGTCCTCGGGTTCGCACTTCCGCACGATGAAAGACGATGCGCACTAGCTGTCAGCGGGCGAGCCGCAGCCGCGTGACTCGGCGCCGCCAACTGCGCACGCGTGGCGCGGGCGGAACCCTTGGACGGGGCGGGCCGGGCCCCTGACTTGTCTCGCGCTTACTGGGCGGGCGCGAGCGCGCGAGGCTCGGGGGCGGGGCGGCGCGGCGCGGGGCGGGGCCTAACCCGAGCGGGCGCTGCGGGGTCCACGGTGCTGAGCGTCGGCCGGCGGAGGTCGGCTGGGGCGGGGAGGTCGCGCCGGAAGTGCCTCTGGCCGCGGCGCTTCGGTGTGGGTGAAAGAAAGCCGCCGGTGGAGTTGGGTTACTGAGGGGCCGCGCGGCGGAGCGCGGCACGGCCGGGCTTTTCCCCACCTTCCCTTGCTACAGCCATGGCGAAAGGCAGAGGCGCCGAGAGGTCGCCGACGGAGCCACTCCACGCGACCCCAGTGGGCGACCGGACATCGGGGACGCGGGGTGCCGCGGCACCCGGCAGCCGAGACCACCTGAAGGGTGAGTGGACCTGGGGTCCCGAGTGGGCGCGGAGGCGTGCCCGCCCGCCCTAAGCTTCCCCGTGCCGGGAGGGCCGCCGGCGGGTCTCGCGGCGTGGAGGGCCGGAGGGTCCTGCCCGCTGCAGGGGACGCGAGGTGGCCGGCCGGGGTCCCCGCCGCGGGCGCTCTTCCCATCGAGTGTAGTTGGGGAATGACACCGGCTTGTGGACGCGCGGCGAGACGACGGGGAAGGTCGATAACCAGGCTCGACGGGACCCGAGCATCCGTCGCATTGTTTTTACACCTGAAAACATTGAGGGCCCTTGTGGGGGCGTGTCAGATTCAGAAGGTAGCAATTAAGAGGAAGGGCTTGCTCTTCCAGGTGCCACTTGGCTGGTGGCACCACAGCCTGTCCTGTCACTGACTTGGGGACCTTGGATGTGTAACTGAAAAGTTCAGCGCCGGAACTGCAAAGTGTGGATAATGATGTGTCTGTTTAACTGGTTGCTGTACGGATTAAACGAAATAGTCCATGCAAATGACTGGCTTGATTGGAGGCTAAGAAAATGTTAACGTTAGTGATTTAAAAAATATATATTTATTTATTTGATGAAAGGGTGAGAGAGAATGGGCCCGACAGGGCCTCCATCTGGGCCAAACGAACTCCAGATGCATGTGCCACCCTGTGCATCTGGTTTATGTGGGTCTTGGAGAATCGAACGTGGGTTCTTTGGCTTTGGAGGCAAGCACCTCAACTGCTAAGCCATCTCTCCAGCCTAGTGTTAGTGATTTTTAAGGTCTAAAGGTTTTCTTCTACACCACCCTGGAATTTCTCAGGGCTTTTTAATATTGTTTTAAAGGAAAAAAGTGTACCCAGCAATTAAATTTGTGGCATGAAATCATTCTTTTGTTGTTGTTTATTCGAGGTAGGGTCTTGCTGTAGCCCAGGCTGACCTGGAATTCACTATGGAGTCTCAGGGTGGCCTCGATCAAACTCATGGCGGTCCTCCTACCTCTGCTTCCTAAGTGCTGGGACTAAAGGCGTGCGCTTCCACGCCTGGCTTAATGTTTTTGTTTGTTTGTTTTTACGGGATAAGGTGTTACTCTGGCTCAATCTGACCTGGAATTGACTATAGTCTCAAGCTGGCCTCAAATTCACTGTGATCCTCCTATCTCTACCTCTAGAGTGCTAGGATTAAAGGTATGCAACCACCATGCCTGACATCTCTCTCTCTTTCTTTGTTTATATTTATTTGTTTATTAGAGAGAGAGAATGGGCTCACCAGGGACTTCAGCCACTGCAAACAGACACCAGTTTGTGCATCTGATTTACATGGGTCTTGGGGAGTTGAACTGGGGTCCTTTGGCTTTGCAGGCAAACACCTTAATCACTGAGTTTGTAGGGTAGGCATATGCTGCTGACTTTCTCCATCAGACCTTTGGCCTGTGAGGAACATTGGTGAAGCAGATTATGTGATAATCAGGAAGTATGATGAGAGATTTAGAAGTTAATGTATAAAGAATCAGTGCCAAAGACACATGTGTCTAATGTCGCCAAAAGAAGACACATTGTCAACGTGAATGCTGTAAATATAGATGGAAACCATTAAACAAGATTTAGCTATGTTTAGAACCATAAAGGAATTACACACTAGCCTCTAGGTTTGTTAGAGTGACACGAAGCATTGTTGAATCATTGTCAACACTCCCTTTGTGAGAAAAGAGAGCCTCAGCAATGAATGTCATTCAGTCTTTTGCTTTCTTTTAGCTGTTTTCTTATGTTGCTATTGAACATACTGCCTAGAAGAGGTTGTTTGATTTGAGAGTGAAGAAAATAGGTATCAGGTTAAACCTAGAAGTTAGTTTTTTTTTTTTTTTTTTTTTTTTTTTGGTTTTTCGAGGTAGGGTCTCACTCTAGGTCAGGCTGACCTGGAATTCACTATGGAGTCTCAGGGTGGCCTCGAACTCATGGTGATCCTCCTACCTCTGCCTCCCGAGTGCTGGGATTAAAGGCGTGCGCCACCACACCCGGCTTTAAAGTTAGTTTTGCTCAAGTCTGTATGTTTGTTCATCCAGCTGTAAACAAGTAGCAATTAGAAAGATATGTACTAAGGGCTGGAGAGATTGCTCAGTGGTTAAGGCGCTTGCTTGCAAAGCTTAAGGAACCATGCTGGACTTTCGAGATCCCAGGTAAGCCAGAAGCACAAAGGTGAGGCAAGTGCAAGGTCGCATATGCCCACTAAGTGGCACAAGCGTCTGACGTTTGACTGCAGTGGCTGAAGAACTGGTGTGCCAGTTCTCTCTCTTGCTCTCCCTAAAGTAAAAAAAAGAAGAAGAAATAGAAAGATATGTACTCAAAAAAAAACTCAAGTTTGGCCTGGAGAGATGGCTTAGCAGTTAAGGTGTTTGCCTGCAAAGCCAAAGGACCTTCAGTTCGATTCCCTGGGACCTGTAAGCCAGATGCACAAGGTGGTGCATGCATCTGGAGTTCGTTTGCAGTGGCTGGAGGCCCTGGAACGCCCATTCTCTCTCCCTCAATCTGTCTCTTTCTCTGCCTCTTTCCCTTTCTCTCTCAAATAAATAAATAATTTAAAAAGAAAACTCAAGTTAATATTCTGCAGTCTAGTTAAGAAGTATCTGACTGTTTCTCCCATTTTGAAACATAACTTGAGGACAGGAAAATTCATAAGTAGTTTAATTTGAGGGATAGCATACCTAATGCCTCATTTGATTTTTAATTTTTTTTGTTTATTTTTATTTATTTATTTGAGAGAGACAGAGAGAAAGAGGGAGATAGAGAGAGAGAATGGGCGCGCCAGGGCCTCCAGCCACTGCAAACGAACTCCAGATGTGTGTGCCCCTTTGTGCATGTGGCTAACGTGGGTCCTGGGGAATCGAGCCTCGAACCGGGGTCCTTAGGCTTCACAGGCAAGCGTTTAACCACTAAGCCATCTCTCCAGCCCCTTATTTGATTTTTAAATTAAAAACTAAATGTGTAAACTGTTTATAGACTGTTTAAATTCTTAAAATATATATATTTAGGACTGGAGAGATGGCTTAGCAGTTAAGGTGCTTGCCTGTGAAGCCAAAGGACCCAAGGTTCAATTCCCCAATACCTATGTAAGCCAGATGCACAAGGAATGCATCTGGAGTTTGCAGTGGCTAGAGGCCCTGATGTGCTCATTCTCTTTCTGTCTGTCCCTTTCCTCCCTCCCTTTCTCTCTACTTGCAAATAAATAAATAAAATTTAAAATATATATTTAGATATATACAGTACAGGGTCTTTCCCACATCTTTTAATCTTCAAATAGATCTCTACTATATGAAAATTACCTTGATCACATCTACTAAGCAATTAAAAAAAATTTTTTTGTTTATTTTTATTTATTTATTTGAGAGCGACAGAGAGAGAAAGAGGCAGAGAGAGAGAGAATGGGTGCACCAGGGCCTCCAGCCACTGCAGACGAACTCCAGATGCATGTGCCCCCTTGTGCATCTGGCTAATGTGGGTCCTGGGGAATCGAGCCTCGAACTAGGGCCCTTGGGCTTCACAGGCAAGCGCTTAACCGCTAAGCCATCTCTCCAGCCCTCTACCAAGCAATTTTGCTGTCCTAGAAACTGAGTCAAAGGACTACAAAGGTAGTAACTCTAGCATTTCTTTTTTAAATTTTATTTATTTATTATTATTATATTATTTATTATTAGAGAGAGAGAGAGAGAATGGGCGTACCTGTGAACGAACTCCAGTCACATGCACCACCTTGTGCATCTGGCTTACGTGGGTCCTGGGGAATCAAACCGAGGCCTTTTTTTTTTTCGGTTGTTGTTTTGTTTTTGTTTTTCAAGGTAGGGCCTTGCTCTAACCCAGGCTTAACTGAAATTCATTATGTAGTATCAGGATGCCTTCAAACTTTGGCCTGGTATTTCCTTTTTTTTTTTTTTTAATGCTTTTTAATTTTTAAAATTTATTTATTTGAAAGAGAGAGATTGAGAGAGGGAGAGAATGGGCATACCAGGGTCTCCGGCCACTGCAAATGAACTCCATATGCATGCACCCCCTTGTGCATCTGGTTTACATAGGTCCTGGAGAATCAAACCAGGGTCCTTTGGCTTTGCAGGCAAATGTCTTAACCGCTAAGCTCTCTCTCCAGTCCCTTAATTTTTATTTTAAATTTATTTGCGAGAGAAAGAGAGAGAGAAAATGGGTGTTCCAGGGCCTTTAGCAACTGAAATGAAACCCAGACATTAGACATATGCATCACCTTGTGCATCTGGCTTACAGGGGTCTTGTGGAATAGAACTTGGATCCTTTGGCTTTGCAGGCAGGTGCCTTAACTGTTGAGCCATCTCTCCAGCCCTGGCCTGGTATTTCTTTTTTAATTTTTAAAATTATTTTATTTTTATTTATTTGACAGAGAGAGAGAGAGATTGAGATTGAGAGGGAGAATGAGCATATGTCAGGGCCTCCAGCCACTGCAAACGAACTCCAGACGCATGCACCCTCTTGCGCATCTGGCTAACGTGGGTCCTAGGGAATTGAACCCCCCGCCCCCGCCCCCCCCCCCCGCCCCCGGTCCTTTGGCTTTGCAGGCAAGTGCCTTAACCGCTAAGCCATTCTTGATGGAGGTGTTGGCATCTACTAATGGTGACATCAGCATCTAGAAAGCAGAGATTGAGCATCATGGATGCTCAGCAGACAAAAGATAAATATTCCAGTCCACAGCACTCATAGCATTTTTTTAAAAAGGGGGAAAGATTGACTTTTGTTTTTAGAAGCCATTCTGTTCACAGATATATTCACAATGAAAAAAAAAAACCCTAATGGTTTGAACTCTTCCTGTCTAGCTCCCCCCCATGTTTGTTTGTTTGTTTGTTTTTTCAAGGTAGGGTTTTGCACTAGCCCAGGTTAACTTGGAATTCACTATGTAGTCTCAGGGTGGCCTTGAACTCATAGCAATCCTTCTATCTCTGCCTCCCAAGTGCTGGGATTAAAGGTGTATGCCACCACACCAGGCGCCAGTACCCATGTAAAGCCAAGTGCACAAAACAAAGTGGATCATGCATCTGAAGTTCATTTGCAGGAGGCCCTGGTGTTCACATTCTCACTCTTTCTCCTCTTGCTCTCTTACTCTCTGCTCACAAATAAAAATATTTAAAGGGCTGGAGAAGTGGCTTAGTGGTTAAGGTGCTTGCCTGCAAAGCCAAAGGACCCAGGTTCAATTCCCTAGGACCCATGTAAGCCAGATGCAGAAGGTGGCACATGCATCTGGAGTTTGTTTCCAGTGGCTAGAGGCCCTGGTGCACTCATTTTCTTCCTCCGTCCCTGCCCCCCCTCATATATATATATATATATATATATATATATATATATATATATATAATAAAAATAAAATATTAAAAAAAAAACAACCCCACAACCTAGATGGATTAGGAGAAGGCTGTAGTGGTGGATCCATTTTCAGGGAAATAAAAATCATCAATTCCCGGCCAAGGTGGGGGATAGCAGTTTGAACTCAGCCTGAGCAATGTAGCAAGACCCTGTCTCAAAAAAATCAAATTCCAGGCTGGAGGATGGCTCAGCAGTTAAGGCCTTGCCTGCAAAGCCTAAGGACGCGAGTTTGATTCCCCAATTCCCACATAAACCCAGATGCACAGGGTGGCACATGCATCTGGAGTTTGTTTGCAGTGGCTGGAGGTTCTTGCATGCTCATCTTTATCTGCCTCTATCTGTCTCTCTCTAATAAATAAATAAAATATTTAAAAAACAGCTGGGTGTGGTGGCACACACTTTTGATCCCAGCACTTCGGAGGCAGAGGTAGGAGGATTGCCTTGAGTTCAAGGCCAGCCTGAGGCTGCATAGTAAATTCCAGGTCAGCTTGGGCTTCAGCAGACCCTACCTTGAAAAACAAAACAAAATAAAATTTAAAAAACAAATCCCAATTTGTAGTTACTGTATTTTTACATTGCCTGCTATCAGTACATACTTAGGACAGTGGTAAATGCAGGCAGTCACAGTGGAATCCCTCACTGCTGCTGCTTTCCCAGTGAGCTGTGTTGGGTTGGGCTCCTGGCCTCTTTCAGCTGCTGACTGCTTCCTGGAAAGACAGCTCTTACTCTGTTTTCTCATTTTATACCTTTGTGTACATACAAGGTTTTGTTTTTTTGAGGCAAACCTAACAGACTGGCCTTTTTTTTTTTTTTTCATGAGAAGGAGCGAGGGTGGTGGGAATTGGTGCGCCAGGGCCTCCATCCATTGCAGTTGAACTTCCTTGTGCACATGTGCAACCTTCCATGTTTACATCACTTTGTGTGTCTGTCTTACATGGGAACTGGAGAACCGAACATGAGTCCTTAGGCTTTGAAGGCAAGTGCCTTAACCACTAAGCAATCTCTCCAGCCCTACATACAGAGTGTTATGGTACACTGAGATTACCTTTTGAGGTGATGCAAATATTTGCAAGACCAGTGAAAGCATTTGAGGTTAAGCTTTTTTTTTTCTTTTTCCCAGACTGTTATTACACTATAGCCCATGCTCCTGGCAATCCTGCCTCAGCCTCCCAAGTGCTAGGATTATAGGCATGAGTCACTTCACCCACCCAGCATCTCCTTTAATTTAATGTCACTATAATTAGGCAAAGTATGAACCATTTTCTTTTCTTTCTTTTTCTTTTTTTTTTTTTTTTTTTTTAAGGTAGGGTCTCACTGTAGCCCAGGCTGACCTGGATTCACTATGTAGTCTCAAGGTGGCCTCAAACTCATGGTGATCCTCCTACCCCTGCCTCCCAAGTGCTGGGATCAAAGGCATGTGCTACCATGCCCGGTTTATGTGAACCATTTTCTGGGAGGAAAGCATTTGCAGAAATTAATTGTTGGCTTGAAATTCTATCTTCAAGTGTATTTGTCTAATTCTGCTTTTGTTTTTCTTTCAGAAAAAGCCTCTGCAGAAGCTGGATCTGCAAGAATGTCACTTCTTATATTGGTCTCCATCTTCTTATGTGCAGCTTTTGTTATGTTTTTGGTATATAAGAACTTTCCTCAGCTTAGTGAGTAAGTATACCAAGAGAGAAATGGAAAATGTCTATATATTTCAGAGATGAAAGTAAATTAAAAGGTAAACTTGCCGGGCGTGGTGGCACACACCTTTAATCCCAGCACTAAGGAGGCAGAGGTAGGAGGATCCCCATGAGTTCAAGGCCACCCTGAGACTACATAGTGAATTTCAGGTCAGCTTGGACTACAGTGAAACCCTACCTTGATAAAACAAAAAAAGCCAAGTATGGTGGTGCGCACCTTTAATCCCAGCACTTGGGAGGCAGAAGTAGGAGCATTACTGTGAGTTCGAGGACACCCTTAGACTACATAGTGAATTTCAGGTCAGCCTGGGATAGAGCGAGAGCCTACCTTAAAAAAAAAAAGGTAAACTTAATAAATTATTATTAAATGGAGTCATTAATAAAAGATTAGAGGGCTAGAATGATGGCCTAGTTGTTAAGGTGTTTGCCTGTGAAGCCTAAGGATCCAGGTTTGATTCCCTAGTACTCACATAAGCCAAATACACAAGGTGGCACATGTGTCTGGATTTTGTTTGCAGTGACTGGGTGCCCTGGTGCAACCATTTTCTCTTTCAGTCTCTTTCTCTGTCTCTGTCTCAAAAAAAAAAAAAAAAATCTATATCTATATATAGTTATATAATATATTTTTTAAAAAGATCAGCCGGGCATGGTGGCACACGCCTTTCAATCCCAGCACTCAGGAGACAGAGGTAGTATTGCTGTGAGTTTGAGACCACCCTGAGACTACATAGTAAATTTCAGGTCAGCCTGTGCTAAAGTGAGACCCTACCTCAAAAAACCAAAAAAAAAAAAAAAAAAAAAAAAAACAAACTTGCTGGGCGTGGTGGTGCAGGCCTTTACTCCCAGCACTTGGGAGGCAGAGGTAGGAGGATCTCTGTGAGTTTGAGGCCACTCTGAGATTACACAGTGAATTCCAGGTTAGCCTGGACTATAGTGAGACCCTATCTCGAAACACCGCCCCCCCCAAAAAAAAGGTAGTATCTGATTTAATCCCAGCACTAGGGAGGCTGAGATAGGATTGCCATGAGTTTGAGGCCAGCCTGCGCTAGAGTGAGACTCTGCCTTGAAACAAACAAACAAACAAACAGAAATGTACCTTTTTGGGGCTGGCGAAATGTCTAAGTGGTTAAAGGGACTTGCAGATTAATTGCAGGATTGTGCATTTTAAACATAATTTAGGGCAAAATACCTCAGAGTATTTTACCAAAATAATACCACTTTTGTAGATGACATGAACAACTGTAAAATGTAATTAAAGGTAGTGGATAACTGTAAACTAGGATCTCAGGGTATCAAAAGCTTTGTGTTTTCTCTAAATTATGCTTGAAATTATTTTTTAAAAAATTGCTGGGCCTGCTGGCTCACACTTTTAATCTCAGCACTCTGGGAGGCAGGAGAATCTTCAGGAGTTCAAGGTTACTCTGAGACTACATAGTGAATTTCAGGTCAGCCTGTGCTAACGTGACATTCTACCTTGAAAAATAGAAAATAAATAAGATATAAACCATTACTGGAACCTTTAATTTGGGTAGTTCTGAACTGAAACACATACACACAAATATATATCTCAGGAATTTATATTAAAGCATTGAAGAACAGTTAGTTACAACAGCTGGAGAGGTGGCTCAGAGTTGAAGTGCATTTCCTGCACGTGAGGGCTCCTGTGATCAAGTTCAGATCTCCAGAACCCACATAAGCAGCTGGGCATGGCCACACATGCCTGTATCCCCAGTTGTGAGGGGAGCAGAGACTGAAGAGTGGGACTCACAAACAGCAAAGTCCACCGTGAGTAAGGAGAGTGAAGAGGGGATACCAGATGTTTTCTAGTCACCACAAGCCAGCTCAGGAGGTACTGCAGGCAGACTTGCAGGGTGCCACGTAAGCACGTATGTATCATTTTGGACAAAACTGTATGTTTTGAACTTGCTTTGATTCCATCATGGTGAAATTGTGTTTTAAGTATTTTCACTTTCTCTCATTTCCTTAGTGAAGAAAGAGTGAACATGAAGGTTCCCCGAGATATGGATGACGCCAAGGCTCTGGGAAAAGTTCTGTCCAAATACAAGGACACCTTCTACGTACAAGTGCTTGTAGCTTATTTTGCTACATATATTTTGTATCCTTTTAACTGCAAAATGTTTCAAGTGTGTTTAAGAAATGACATAGAAGCTCTGCTATTCAGTTATACATGACTCCTTTTCCCTGTAAAAATTGTTAATACATGCTGGGCATGGTGGCACATGCCTTTAATCCCAGCACTTGGGAGGCAGAGGTAGGATAACTGAGAGTTCAGGGCCACCCTGAGAGTACATAGTGAATTCCAGGTCAGCCTGGGATAGAGCTAGACCCTACCTCTGAAAACAAAAACCAAATCAAAACAGCAATAACAACAAGAAATTGTTAACCCAAGGTTACAGCATTAATGTGCTGATAAAGTGGAAAGTGTTCTCCATTTTAGTAATATCTCCTCAACTTTTTTTTTTTTTAAGATAAGCCCAATCAACTGGCCTTTTGTTTTGTTTTGTTTTTAACAGAGAGAGAGAATTGGCATGCTGGGGCCTCCAGCCACTGTAATAGAACTCCAGACACTTGTGCCACCTTGTGCATCTGGTTAATGTGGGACCTGGAGAGTCAAACATGGGTCCTTAGGCTTTGCAGGCAAGCACCTTAACTGCTAAGCCATCTCTCTAGCCCAGGATTTTTTGTTTTGTTTTGTTTTTTGAGGTACGTTTTTGCTCTAGCCCAGGCTGATCTGAATTTCACTATGTAGTCTCAGGGTGGCCTCGAACTCATCCTACCTCTGCCTCCTGAGTGCTAGGATTAAAGGCATGTGCCACCACACCTGGCTCAGGCCATTTTTTTAACATTTATTTTTATTTTTAATTTTTTATTAGAAATGGGGGGAGGATAATGGGTATGCCAGGGCCTCCACCCACTGCAAACGAAATCCAGATGCATGCTCCACCTTGCACATCAGGCTTGTGTGGGTACTGGAGAATTGAACCTCAGTCCTTAGGCTTCTCGGCAAATACCTTAACTGTTAAGCCATCTCTCCAGCCCCCAACTCAGATTAAAAAAATTTTTTTTTGAGGTAGGATCTCACTATACTCACTATGTAGTCTCAGGGTGGCCTCACACTTTCAGCGATCCTCCTACCTCTGCCTCCTCATTTTTTTTTTTTTTTTTTTTTGAGGTAGTGTCTCGCTGGAATTCACTATGTAGTTTCAGTGTGGCCTTGAATTCATGGCAATCCTCCTACCTTTGCCTCCTGAATGCTGGGATTAAAGACCTGTACCACTACGCCTTTCTAGTCTGAACTTTATTTTGATGTCATCATCTTTTCCTCCTATTATGAAGGTCTTGTGTAGGTAGTACCAAGGAATGTGAGGTCATGGGTATCAAGGCCAATTTGTGTTTGGAAGAACGCACTGTAAGCAGTCCTACTATTCCCTTGGCTTCTTTCCACCACCTCTTCTGCAATGGACCCTGAGCCTTGGAGCATGCTTAGATTTTTTTTAAAAATGGTAACCTAAGGGATATGATAGGAAAAATTAAGTAAGTGATAAATTCTATAATGATTATTTCGTAATAAATTGCAGGAAAAAAATAAAAAGGAGCTTATACTTAAGAGATATGTTGAGCACATGCCATATATGAACCTTTTCTCTGATTAGAAAAATTAATTATAAGAAAGCTAAGACATTTGGAAGATGTATTTGTGACAAAGTATAATTTCAAGCCATGCAGGTTGGTATCTACTTACAGTCCCAGCACAAGGAGGATGCAGCAGGAAAGAAGGAGAATGCTGCTTGTAATGCTAGAGATCTCTTTCTCTCTCTCTCTCTCTCTCTCTCTTTTTGTTTAATATTTTATTTATTTATTTGACAGAAAGAGAGAATGGGCATGCCAGGGCTTCCAGCCACTGCAAACGAACTCCGGACACTTGCACCCCCTTGTGCATCTGACTAATATGGGTCCTGGGGAATTGAACCTGGGTCCTTTGGCTTTGCAGGCAAATGCCTTAATTGCTAAGGCATCTCTCCAGCCCTTTTTTTTTGGGGGGGGGGTTGAGGTAGGGTCTCACTCTAGCCCAGGCTGACCTGGAATTCACTCTGTAATCTCAGGGTGGTCTTGAGCTCATGGCAATCCTCCTACCTCTGCCTCCTGAGTGCTGGGATTAAAAGGCATGCGCCACCCTGCCTGGTGAGATCTCATATTTGAGGGCAAGACATGATCTATACTATAGAAGAAAATAGTTGGGTACAGATTAAGTATCATGAGAGGAGATTTCATCTAGTGCAGGATTGCTAAAAGAAGAGCAATATGACTAAGAAAGTAATTTATTTTGGTCATGGGGGAGTATCACTGGAAAGGTGGATGGATAAACCAGATTGTGGGGACAAGAAGAAACTTGTCATGTTAGAAAAAAAGGTCCAATCAAAACTGGGAATTTAAGCTGGGCGTGGTGGCGCACGCCTTTAATCCCAGCACTCGGGAGGCAGAGGTAGGAGGATCGCCGTGAGTTTGAGGCCACCCTGAGACTCCATAGTGAATTCCAGGTCAGCCTGGGCTAGAGTGAGACCCTACCTCGAAAACCAAAAAAAAAAAAAAAAAAAAAACTGGGAATTTGGGGCTAGAGAGATGGCTTAGCTGTTAAGGCAGTTGCCTGCAAAAGCTAAAGGACCCAGGTACAATTCCCCAGGATCCATGTAAGTCAGATGCACAAGATGACACCTGTGTTTGGAGTTTGTTTGCAGTGGCTGGAAGCCCTAGTATGCCCATTCTCTCTCTATGTCTCTATCTGCCTCTCTTTCTCAAATAAATAATAATAATAAATCTAATTAAAAAACAAAAACTGGGAACTTGTCATCAGGTATGGTAGTGCCTGCCCTTATTCCTAGCACTTGGGAGCCAAAGTCAGGAGGATAGCTGTGACTTTGAAGCCAGCCTGAGATGACACTACATAGTGAATTCCAGGTCAGCCTTGACTTGAGTGAGATCCTACCTTGAAAAACAAAAGGAGCCAGAAGAAAGTATATTTTAAATTTTTTTTTAATTTTATTTTTAGAGAATTGGCACGCCAGGGCCTCAGCCACTGAAGTAGAACTTCAGACACTTGTGCGCATGTGCAACCTTGCTGTTGCCTCACTTTCATGCGTCTGGCTTTACGTGGGATCTGGAGAGTCAAACCTGGGTCCTTAGGCTTCACAGGCAAGCGCTTTAACCCTAAAGTCATCTCTCCAGCCCAGAAGAAAGTACAAAAAATTGTATAAGTACTTTGCTGAGGTAAATTTCAGTTAAATTAGAAATCTAGCCTCATGTGGTGGTGCAGGCCTTTAATCTTAGTACTCGGGAGGCTGAGGTAGGAAGATCATGAGTTTGAGGCCAGCCTGGAACTACACAGTGAGTTCCAGGTCAGCCTGAGCTAGTGATAACCTGCCTCAAAAAGGAGAAAAGAAAGAATTTGCCTAATGCCTAGATTTCCATAGAAATAATGTTTTCTGAAAACACTTGGGAATAAATTGAATATATTAGAGAAATATGTTATTTAAGGTATTACTGAAAAAAAAATTTTCACATTGCCCTATTTTCTATTTGGTGTGTGTTTGTCTCATAACTTTGAATAGCATAATCTTTTTTTTTTCCTTTCCAGGAAGGGTTTCACTCTAGTGTAGGCTGACCTGGAATTCACTATGTAGTCTCAGGGTGGCCTCAAACTTAGTGTGATCCTCCTGCCTCTGTTTCCCTAGTGCTGGGATTAAAGTCATGTGCCACCATGCCCGGCCAAATAGCATAATCTTATTAGTATTAGTGTGTTTTGTTTTTTTTAATCAACGGTCAGCCTAGAATTGGAGGCATTTTAGCTATCAAATTATGGATATAATTTCATACAACCTTCCCCACCCCCCCAAGGTAGGGTTTCACTGCAGCTCAGGATGACCTGGAATTCACTATGTAGTCTCAGGGTGGCCTTGAACTCACAGCGATCCTCCTACCTCTGCCTCCCAAGTGCTGGGATTAAAGGCATGCGCCACCATGCCCGGCCTCATACAACCTTTTAATACAAGTTGAGTATCCCTAAGCAAAAAAAAAAAAAAAAAAAAAACCAGAAATCTATAGCCTCCAGAATCTGTAACTTTTGTAGTATAGATGTGACACCTCTTGACCTGTTGTGACAGCTTCCCGTCAACCACAAGGTATGCTAAAATACTGCATAAGATTTCCTCTAGTTTAAATGTATAAATTATATGTGAAACTGATGAGTTTGTCTTTAGATTTAGTTTTTGTCCTTAAGATGTCTCATTATGTGACTCCTGAAATTTTACTCTTGTTTTGGTTTGTTTTGAGGCAGTGTCTTACTCTTGCCCAGGCTGACCTAGAACTCACTCAGAAGTTCAGGCTGGCCTTGAACTCATACAGATCCTCCAACTTCAGTCTCCTGAGTAGTAGGATTAAAGGCATAAACCACCATGCCTGGCTCCTGAAAGTTTATTCTTAAAGGCTAACATTAATATTTGGAAATAACCACTAAATTTAATCACAAATACAAATATCCCAAAATCTAGCTGGGCGTAGTGGTTCACGCCTTTAATCCCAGCACTCAGGAGGCCGAGGTAGGCAGATTGTTATGAGCTCAAGGCCACCCTGAGACGACATAGTGAATTCCAGGTCAGCCTGAGCTACATATAGTGAGACCCTACCTTGAAGAACAAACGAACAAAAAAAATTCCAAAATCTGAAAATACCCAAAACACTTTTGGCCCCAAACATTTTGGGTGAGTGATACTCAGACTTTCCATTGCCTCATCATGATGATTGCTGTATTTTGCAAGTTTTCTGAAATGTTAGGTTTGTCTGTTTAAAATTTCATTTAATTATGTTTTAATCCTTAACTTAGAAGTTAACAGTTTGCAAACATTTGCTATTCCAGGCTCTATATTTCTCAGTATACTCTCGGGGTTTCTTTATCCCTTTCCACTAGCCTTATTCCTTGTTTGTTTGGTAAGTATATAAAATGAATTGGGAGACTAGAAAAAATATGAAGTGATAATGGCATCCTGTGGTTAGATGCGCTAGTCCCTATGAGTGTACATTCAGTAGTTGTAGAGGCACTAATCCTTGAAATGTTGTCTCTTAGCCCCTGTTAGGAAGTGATATATTCTTTTTTTCCAGAATGGGTATTGTGTAGACTTACTACTTACATTATAAGACCTGTTTTTATCCTTTCCTTTCCCCCTTCCTTCCTTCCTTCCTTCCTTCCTTCCTTCCTTCCTTCCTTCCTTTCTTCCTTTCTTTCTTTCTTTCTATTTATGAGAGAGAAAGAGAGGCTGATAGCAAGCCACTGTAGACAAACTCCAGATGCATGTGCCATCTTATGCATCTGGCTTACGTGGGTCCTGGAGAATCAAACCTGGGTCCTTTGGCTTTGCAGGCAAGTACCTTAACCACTAAGCCATCTCTCCATCCCCCCATTTTTATATTTATTTTGTTTGAGGGGGAAGAACAGAGAAAGTGAGTATGGGTACGCCAAGGCCTCGTGCCACTGCAGACATATGTACCACTTTGTGCATCTGGCTTTATGTGGGTATTGGGGAATTGAACCCTGCTTGCAGGCTTTGCAAGAAAGCACCTTGAACTGTTGAGCCATCTCCCCATCCCCTCGCCTTTCTTTGGTTTATATAGTCTTAAGAGTATGGGTGGATACAGTGAATATTAGGGCTGTAGCAAGTGTTTGCATGTGTAGCAATTCTTAGGTTATCAGTTTATTTTAGCTGCGCTCATTTGAGTTTTAGTTTGGTCTGAGAAAGGACTAGATCAAATGAGTTCTCACTCTCTGAACATGAGATGTAATATCTCTAAAAGAAGTAAACTGGTTGAGCTTTTCCTGAAGTAAATATATTCCACATGAATGAGATGGGGAAAGATAAAATTTATGTGGCTTCTGTTTTCCTAGTGCTCCGGACTTGGTGCCTCATTCTGCTATATGCTCTCCTACTTGGTTGGAAGGCCAGTTGTATATAAATACCTGACAGAAAAAGCAATAAAATGGTCACAGCAGGTAAACAAGAATTTTTGTTTATTTTTATTATTATTATTTTTTGATACATGGTCTCAGAATGTAATCCTGGTTGGCCTGGAACTTGTTGACCAGACTGCCCTCAGATTTACAGTGATCTTCCTGAGTGCTAGGACTACTGGTATGTGCCACAGTATCTGGTTCTTTTTTTTCCAAGGTAGGGTCTTACTCTAGCCCAGGCTGACCTGGAATTCACTCTGTAGTCTCAAGGTGGTCTTGAACTCATGACGATCCTCCTCCTTCTGCCACCCAAATACTGGGATTAAAAACAGTACACCACCCGCCCAGCTTATTTTTTGGTTTCTTGAGGCAGGCTTTCACTGTAGCCCAGGCTGGTCTCAAACTCATGTCCTTCTGCCTTAACCTCCAGAGTTATGGGATTACAGACATGACACCACATCTGGGTTGGATTATTTATTTATATGAGAAAGAAAAGATGTAGACATAATGAACACCAGGTACATGTTCCACTTTGTGCATCTGGCTTTACATGAGTACTGGGGAATTGAACCAGGGCTGTCAGCCTTTAACAAGCAAGCTCCTTTAACTGCTGAGACATCTCACCAGCCCCTCATTTTTCTTTCCACCCTCCTTTCCTTCCTTCCTTCCTCCCTCCCTTCTTCCTTCCTTTCTTTTTGTGTTTTGTGAGGTAGGGTCTTGCTCTAGTCCAGGCTGACCTGGAATTCACTATATAGTCTCGGGGTGGCCTTGAACTCATGGCGATCCTCTTGCCTCTGCCTCCCAAGTGCTGGGATTAAAGGTGTGCTAAATATAACTTGATTGCAAGCCCAGTGATTCTGTAACCTCTGATGTCCATAGTACTGGGGTTGTAGATGTGCATGTCTATTCCCAGCTGTGTATGTATGTGGGTTCTGGGGAATCAAGCTCAGGGCTTGTTCTCAGGGCTTCATTCTTGTTATGGAAGTGCTTACTCACTGAGCCATCTCTTTAGCCCTGGCATGTATATTTTTCTTTTCTCTTTTCCCGTCCCCTTCTTTTTTATTTGAGTTCCTTTTTTAATCTTTTCCCCACCTCTTTATTCTCCTTTTCTATTTGAGAGAAAGAGACAGTTAGAGAATGGATGCGCCAGGGCCTCTAGCCACTGCAAACTCATGGGTTCTGGGGAATTGTACCTGGGTCCTTTGGCTTTTCAGGTAAGCACCTTAACCACTAAGCAATCTCTCCAATCCCCATGTAAAATTTTTTGGGGGTTTTTGAGGTCGAGTCTCGCTCTAGCCCAGGCTGACCTGGAATTCACTATGTAGTCTCAGGCTGGCCTCAAAATCACGGTGATCCTCCTACCTCTGCCTCCCATGTGCTTAAAGGCGTGTGTCACCACACACTGCTCATCTTTGCCTTTTTTGAGAAAGGGTCTCTTGCAGCTGCAAATGAACTACCAGACTGCAGACCACTAGCTGGCCAGCTAGATTTGAATTCTGGCTTTACTTCCCATTGTTGAAGGTGCCTTGGGATCACAGATGTCTGTGCTACTTTGCATCTGGCTTTATGTGGGTGCTGAGGAATTGAATCTGGGCTGGCATACTTTGCAAGCAAGTGCCTTTAACTAGTGAACCATATCCCCAGCCCATATATAAATTTTAAGATGAAGTCTCACTAAGTTTTGCAAGTTGACCATGAGCTTGCTCTGTAGTCCAGGCAAATCTTTAACTTGATCCTCCTGCCTCTAGAGTGCTGGGATTAAAGACGTGCATCATGCCCAGCTTTTAAAAATTTGTTTATTTAGTTTTGGTTCTACAAGGTTGGGTCTCAGTCTAACCCAGGCTCACCTGGAATTCATTATGTAGTCTCAGGATGGCTTTGAACTCTGGGCAGTCCTCCTACTTCTGCCTCCTGAGTGCTGGGGCTAAAGGCATGTGCCACTATGCCCAGCTTAATCCCAGCACTCGGGAGGCAGAGGTAGGATTGCTATGGGTTTGAGGCCACCTTGATCCTACCTTGAAAAAACATAAAAAGTTGGGCACGGTGTTCCAGGTCAGTTTGTGCTAGAGTGAGACCCTACCTCAAGAAACCAAAATAACAATAATAATAATAAATGATAATAATTTACCAGCTTAAATTCAAGATTGGCCTAATCTGATACTAATTGTTTTCTTTCTTATGACAGGTTGAGCGCCACAGAGAACATCTCATTAACTACATTATATTTTTGAGAATAACACCATTTCTGCCTAATTGGTTTATTAATATTACATCTCCTGTGATAAATGTGCCACTGAAAGTATTTTTTATTGGTACTTTTCTAGGTAAGGTCTCTGGTTCATGTGTGAGAGCTCATTGTGTACATGTCTAACTGTCCACTTGGTATATTTTGCATGCTCTGTACACAATCACCAGCACCATGCACAAAGCCTAGCCTGTGTAGGTGGGAGTGCTGATCCATTCATTGTGTTAAGTTTTTTTTTTTTTTTTTGGTAGGGTCTCACTCTAGCCCAGGCTGACCTGGAATTCACTAGTCTCAGGGTGGCTGTGAACTCTTGGCGATCCTCCCACCACACCTGGCTTGCCAAGCAGAACTTTATACAGGAAAGTGTCTTTAATCCCTAGTCACCTTCCCAGGCCCTAAGCATAACTTTGAAAAAAAAAAATTTTTTTTTTTGAAGAGAGAGAATGAGAATGGGTGCACTAGAGCCTCCAGCCACTGTAAATGAAGTACATCTGGCTTTATGTGGGTACTGGGGAATCGAACCCAGAAGTCAGGCTTTGTAAACAAGTGCCTTTAACCACCAAGCCATCTCTCCAGAGACAAAAGAAAAGACAGAAAATTCATTATTCTTAAAAGGTGATTAAGACTGAATTTTTGTGTTTTGATTTTTGATTTTTTCAAGGTGGGGTCTCACTCTAGCCCAGGCTGACCTGGAACTTGGGTGACCTCAAACTCATAGTGATCCTCCTACCTCTGCCTCCTCCTGAGTGCTGGGATTTAAGGCATGCATCCGCCACATGCCCAACTGGATGATGATGATGATGATGATGATTATTATTATTATTATTTTTTTTTTTTTTTGTATTTTGAGGTAGGATCTCACTCTAGCCCAGGCTGACCTGGAATTCACTATGGAGTCTCAGGGTGGCCTCAAACTTACGGTGATCCTCCTGCCTCTGGCTCCTGAGTACTGGGATTTAAAGGTGTGCGCCACCACGCCTGGCCTTGAATTATTTTTTAAATATTCTTTTTTTTTGAGAAGGAGGCTGATAGAGAGAATAGACACACCAGGGCCTCTAGCCACTGCATACGAACTCCAGACGCATGTACCACCTTGTGCATCTGGCTTACGTGGGTCCTGGGGAATCGAACCTGGGTCCTTTGGCTTCACAGGCAAGGACCTTAACTGCTAAGCCATCTCTCCAGCCCTGGATTGATTTTTTCTTTAAATATTTATTTATTTGAGAGAGAAGGAGGCAGAGAGAGAGAGAGAGAGAGAGAGAAAATGGGCATGCCAGGGCCTCCAGCCACTGAAAACGAACTCCAGATGCATGCATCCCCTTGTGCATCTGGCTTACGTGGGTCCTGGAGAGTTGAACCGGAATCCTTTGGCTTTGCAGGAAAATGTCTTAACCACTAAGCCATCTCTCCAGCCCCCTGGATTGAATTTTTTGTATGGGACTAAACTTGAAATTTAAGAGTTTTTGTTTGTTTTTGGTTTTGCCGTACTCAGGGCCTTTGCAGTACATGTTAAGCAAGCACTACTACTGAGGTATAGCCTCAGTAAGCTTTAGGTTCCTTATGATCTTTCACATGGAAATAGCTGTGTTCTTATAAGAAATTTTATGTACACAGTAATCTTTAAAAGCACTTGGTGGTTTTTAACTGTATGTTTTTAATTTCTTTTAGGTGTTGCGCCTCCTTCTTTTGTAGCAATTAAAGCAGGAACAACGCTGTACCAGCTTACAACAGCAGGGGAAGCTGTTTCCTGGAACTCAGTGTTTATTCTGATGATTTTGGCTGTTCTTTCTATTCTGCCAGCCATCTTCCAGAAAAAACTAAAACAGAAATTTGAGTGAAAAAAATCCCCTGGAATTTAGTTCTCATGTTACCACCGCCATCGTCATCTCAGGATTCGCAGGCGCATCCGTGTTACGTTTGTAAATCGCATCTTCAGTAACTGAAAGAAGCACTTTTAAGTAACACATTAGAGTGGCAAGGGGGAACAGAAAGTCCAAATGGAAATTGGCATACTCTTGACAAGTGCTGTCATTGCTACTTAGCGATAAATACTTTGTACATGCCTATACCAAGAGCAGCTATAGGTAGATCATTCATAGTGGCTTGGTATGAAATTCTTGATCTAAGTGATTTATTGAATTTGTTGTTTTCCTCTTTCATGTCTAATTGCTAACTAAAATGTGAACCTGGGTGCAGTAGTACATGCCTGTAATGCCAGCTACTCAGGATACTGAGGCCAGACGCTTGTGTAACCAGCTTGGGTAACACAGCAAGAAAGTAAAATAATGTAAAATGAAATAATAAAAATACGGAGCACAAAGTGGATAAGTGATGCTTAAAAGAGATTTGTATTTTCTTCCTCTTGTTACTTTTGCGGTAATGAATTTGGTGAGAAGTTATATCTTCTTAGACCAATGAATATAGAAAGGATATTAAGTTAACTATTTTGTGAATATTTAATTATATTTTTTCATTGTAGACTTTTATCATGAATTAGTCTGGTAATTTAAATTCTAGCCAATCTGTTTTCATCCTTTCTCTAGGTTTTACAATATTTCCACTGTGTATATATAATATGCAATGAGAATTATATAACTGTATCATATTGGTGTTGATAATGTATATTCAGATAATATTTTGTTACAGTGTCTCTTTAGTATCTCAAAATAGGTTCTAAAAGGTAATACTCAAAGCAGGTAGTTTTTAGACATCAGAATAATTATCTTGTAAACAAACTGACAAGAGGACACTAGTGGTTAAATACAGTTTATTTGTTCCAATGACTGTAAATTTTACCTCATTTGTCTGGTCATTAAAGAATGTATTATGTAATTTTCCTCCCCCCTCCTTTTTTTTGGCGGGGTGGAGGGGTTGAGGTAGGGTTTCACTCTAGTCCAAGCTGACCTGGAATTCACTATGTAGCCTCAGGCTGGTCTTGAACTCACAGCGATCCTCTTGCCTCTGCCTCCAGAACGCTGGGATTAAAGGTGTGCACCACCACGCCCAGCTGTAATTATTCTTTTTATGCATGGTACATCTAGAAGATTGCATTGTTTCATTTCTATCAGTGGCTTTTTTAGGGATGGCTTTGATTAGGGCATTTTTTTCCAGTCCAGAGCTTTTATTTTCCTAATTTACAAAGTGAAATTCATTTCTCACATGGTAACTATTTAAATAGTTTTGGGGAAGCTAAACTCCTTTTTGCTACTTGGTTATGCCCTTGATTCCATGCAGGGACAGAGCCAATCTACAGTACTCACTGTTAGACTTTTACCCAAGACTGTTGTCATGATGTTGAAAAGTGCTTCAAGTGTAAAGTCTTAAAGTGAGAAGTCGTGTTTCATCCTGTGTGTGACTATCTCAACTCAATGCCTGTTTCTACCACACATTGTGGACTGTTGTTTTTCTTGTTCAGTATTAACAAGTGGATGTATGGTAAATACAAAGAAAATGATATTACTACAGTAGTCTGTGTGTCCTGGTGTTCTATGTGAAATTATTATTTCTAGCAAGCTTTTATTTTTTATTGACCAGAGACTGAGTGATAAAATTTTTTTATTTTTGGAAGGTTGGTTGGTTTGTTTTAGATAGTCTCACTAGGGAGCGAGCCCTTGCTGACCCTGAACTTGCAGCAATCCTCCTGCCTCTGCCTCTGCCTCTACCTCCACCTCCCAAGTGTTGGGATTACAGGCATGAGCCACCATGCCCTGCTTAGTTTTTGTTATTGTCATTGAAACGACATAGGGGCATATGCCTATAATCCCAACACTTAGGAAAGTGGAGGCAAGAGGATCAGGAGTTCAAGACTAGCCTTGACTACACAATGAGTTTGAGGACAACCTGAGCTATATGAGACTTTCTCAAAATTAAATACATACATAATTGAGCAAATTTTGTTTTGTTTTTTCAAAGTAGGATCTCACTCTAGCCCAGGCTGACCTGGAATGTGGTTTATAGTCCTAGGCTGGACCTTGAAGTCACTGTGATCCTCCAATCTCTGTCTCCCAAGAGCTGGGATTAAAAGTGTGCACCATTATGCCCAACTTGTGTAAATTTTTATTGACTGTTTAAAAGAAAAATATAAGTGGTTGGATTGAGGAGAAACCCTATTTTTTGCTCCCATTTGTTTAGATGGTACTTACTCTATTTTCAGAGTATTTTCTCTATCCTTACTCTGAATTCTTTGCCTTTGCTAATTTATTTTTCCTGTAGACAACCTTAGCTTCCACTGTGGGTGGAATATGTTTTCTTCCCCAGAAGAATAGTCAGTCTTTCCAGAGTTCGTCACTGGTTGTCAGGAAGAGCTTGCTCTGAGTACAGTGGCTCCCATTTGTAATCCCAGCACTTGAACGGCTGAGGCAGGAGGATCGGGTGCTCAAGAACAGCCTGAGATACCCGAGACCCTGTCTTAACAGGAAGAAGAAAAGAAGAAAAAAACTCGATAGTAGATTGACCACAACTACAGTTTGGTGGCCTGTGTTCATGGAGTCAGACTTGACCTAATGGCCAAATGTAAATCCCAAGTTCCAAGCACTCCCTTCTCTTTATTTTTGGTGCTAGGGATGGAACCAGCCTTGTCCCTGCTAAGGATGCACCGTACAACCGAGCTCTGCCCCGGCCACATTTCCAAGACAGTTACATTGGAAACTGCAGGAGAGCAGATTATGGTGGAGAAGCAAGTGGGCGAGCTGGGCAGTTGACACATGAGACTGTTTAATTCTCAGCTAATGGTCCTTCCAGTCTAGTGCGCTAGTACTTTGAATGTGATGAAGAAATGTAAGCTCCAATGTGATAATACTAAATTGTACTGTAGAAACATCATATTTAGGATTTATTTCATTGAAGTGCTTATGTTTAAAAAAACTTCCTTGAATAAAAATATATTGTCTTGAAAGTCTTTTTTTTTCTCCCCCCCCCCTTGGTATTTAGAGTCTAAACTTGGTTTATGCATGCTTGGTAAGTGATCGCGTGTATTCTCAGCTGTCTTAAACTTCTGATGTAAAGTTTTACCATTAACTTTTATTTGGGGCTGGAGAGATGGCTTAGTAGTTAAGGCACTTGCCTGCAAAGCCAAAGGGCCCAGGTTCAATTCCCCAGGACCCACATAAGCCAGATGCACAAAGTGGTGCATGCATCTAGAGTTTATTTTAAAAAAAAGAAGAACTTTATGAGACTGCAAACAGATTCCAAAGCCTGACAGCCCAGGGGCCCGGATTTGATTCCCCAGTATCCACATAAGGTCAGATGCATGCAGTGGTAAGAGGCCCTGGTACTCTCTTTCTGTCTCTCATGAACCAAAAATGCTAAAGGGCTGTGGAGATGCTCAATGGTTAAAGGCACTTTCTTGAAAAGCCTGACAACCTGAGTTCAGTTTCACAGTACCCACTTAAAGCCAGATAGACAAAGTAGCGCATGCATCTGGAGTCCATTTGCAGTAGGAGGCGGCCCTGACATACCCAGTCATTCTAATAAATGGATTTTTTTTGTAAATACTAAAAAAAAAAAATAAAATGTGTAGCCGGGTGTGGTGGCACATGCCTGTAATTCCAGCAAAGGTAGGAGGATCGCTTTGAGTTCAAGGCCATCCTGAGACTACATAGTGAATTCCAGGTCAGCCTGGGCTAGAGCAAGACCCTACTTCAAAAAGTGTGGGAGGATTTTTACAGGTTATATGCAAATACTACACAATTTTACATGGGTTTTGGTGTCTGAGTACAGAAACTAATTCCCAGCAGATAGCAATGGTCAGCCGCACAATGTTATGGTTATCAGTGGGTGCCCCATGCCATTGTTTGAATGCACATACTTGTTTGACCACCTTACTAGTACAGATGGAGGCAGAAGGATCGGGACTTTAAGGTCATAGTTTAAACTGGCTCAGGTTACATAAGACCCTGTGTCAAAAAATTAAAAAGCACCAGTTGTGGTGGCGCATACCTTTAATCCCAGCACTCAAGAGGCAAAGGTAGGAGAATCTGTAAATTCTAGGCCAGTCTGAGACTACATAGTGAATTCCAGGTCAGCATGGGCTACAGCAAGACCCTATCTCAACAAAAAAATTAAAAAGGAGAGATGGCTCAGGGATTAAGGTGCTTGCTTGCAAAACTTCACGACCATGTTCAATTTCCCAGTTCCCACATAAAATCAGACACATAAAGTGGGTCATGTATCTGGAGTTCGTTTACAGTGGAAAGAGGCCATGGTGTGCCTATTCTTTCTTTCTCTCCTTACAAATAAAGCCCCCCAAAAAAGGCTGGGGAAATGGCTCAGGAGTTACAGACGCTTGCAAGCCTGTTAACCTAAATTTGAACCCAGAGCTCATACAGAGCTGGATGCAAAGTGGCTCATGCATCTGTAATCTCAACAGCAATGAAGACCACCAGGAAAATCTGGGAGCTTCTATGCAGCAGTGGCAAAACAAGTGACTGGGATTCAAAAGTAGGTAAACAGCCGGGCGTGGTGGCGCACGCCTTTAATCCCAGCACTCTGGGAGGCAGAAGTAGGAGGACCACCATGAATTCAAGGCCACCATGAGACTACATAGTGAATTCCAGGTCAGTCTGGGCTAGAGCGAAACCCTACCTCAAAAAATTGAGAAACCGCAGTGAGTTGTTGGCCAGGGAGGCCCCTGATGCCTCAAAAACATTACAGGCCATTGCCAAGGACCTTGGTTTCCCACCAGGGATAGATGGTAAAACTCTTGCTGAAGACTCCATACTTGGGCCTCAAGGTCACTGAGAAATCCTGCTAGAGCTGAGCCGAAAACCTCCTCTATGTAGACCAGCTGACAGAAAGCTGGAAAAAGCCACGCTGCATGCAGTTCAATGGGAAAGAGAGAAATCACCAGTGAAGATACTCAACAGTGGACACTACAAGCCTTATATTTGGCCAGCAAGGCCAAATGAGCCAGTGGGTACAATAGTGGCACATCTGTTGTGGTGGAAACCAACTGCCCTCTAACTGGACTGGAGACCTGCTTCATGGGAGGGAATACATCCCTGATACTGAAAACCTACAACAGGTAGTCAAGAGCCCTAGGGGTGTAACGTCTGCTGCTGTCTGGCTAAAAGTATATACTATCCTTATCAAACTGCCCAGTAAGTGCTTTTCTTAATGTTCATACCCTTATATTAATGCTACTCTCAACTTTTGGTAGAGAATCTTCTCTTTTCAGATGGCAGTGACCTTGGGATGACTCAGAAGGCATCATGGTGCTGAGAAGTGACAGAGGAGTGTTCAACACTGCAATATCTCTAGCACACCATCCAAGGCTCAGGGTCCATTGCAGAAGAGGTGGCAGAAAGAATGTAAGAGCCAAAGGAAGGGTAGGACTCCTTACAACGTGTTCCTCCGGACACAAAATGGCCTGGATATCCATGACCTGACACTATCTACACAAGACCATCATAATAGGAAGAAAAGATCATGACATCAAAATAAAAGACTGAGAGGGGGAGGGTATATGATGGAGAATGGAGTTTTAAAGGGGAAAGTGGAGGGGAGGGAGGGGATTACCATGGGTTATTGTTTACAATTATGGAAGTTGACAATGAAAAAAAAAGTACTCTGCCACTGAACTACACTTCCAGCCCAGTCTATATTTACTTTTATTTATTTGTTTGAATGCTTACAAACAAACTCCAGGTGCATGTACCACTTTGGCTCATGCCTATTACCGAGTACTCAGAAGGCTAAGGTGGAGCGACAGAGTGAGTGTCAAGTCAGCCTGGCTTGGATTTTGTGTTCATTCTACATGGGTGGCTTGGGATTTAAACCCTAGCTGGTAGGTTTTGCAAGCAAGCACCTTTAACTGTTGAGCCATCCCCCCAGCTCCTGGAAAATGATTTTTCTCTTTTTGGTTTTTTTTTTTCTTTCTTTTTTTCTTTTCTTTTTTTTTTTTTTTTTTTTTGTTTGTTTTTTTTGAGGTAGGGTCTTACTCTAGCCCAGGCTGACCTGGAATTCACTATGGAGTGTCAAGCTGGCCTTGAACTCACAGCGATCCTCCTACCTCTGCCTCCCGAGTGCTGGGATTAAAGGCATGCGCCACCAACACCTGGCTTTGGAAAACGGTTCTTAGCAAAGATCATGGGACAAAGGGAAGGAGGGCTGAATTACATTGGCTGGTGGGCTACACAAACTATCGCTGCTGCTGCTGTCGCTTGGTGGTGGCCTCGTTGGCAAGGTCCTGGGCTAGTGCCATCTCTTACTTTCTCTGTGGCTGTCTCAGCAAGTGTTTGTGAGGGGGTCTAACCTTGCAGCTTGGCCAAGATGTATCCAAAGCCCTTCATTGTCTTGGCCACATTGTTTTATTTATTCATTTATTTGAGAGGATGAAAGAGGCAGATAGAGTGTGCAGGCCAGGGCCTCTAGTCTCTGCAGATGAACTGCAGACTCATGTGCCAGCTTGTGTGTCTGGCTTACCTGGGTACTAGGGAATTGAACCTAGGTCCTTTGGCTTTGCAGGTAAGCACCTTAACTCCTGTTTTTGAACTGAGCTAGACAAAATTCCTGGACAGCTCTCGAGCTGGAAGAGACCCAGTCTTCCTGGTAGATTTCATTCCAGCCATTGTCAGAGTTCACCCAGTAAACACATCACTCCACCACCAGCAGCTGGGTGTGGTTGAGGTACCAGGTGTAGGTGGGCACGGTCTGATTCTGTGAGTCCACAATGGAGTCCTGCAGGATGGCATCCAGTGAGCAAAATTGGCAGGAAACAGTGATTCTGACCAGCAAGAGGGATCCTGTCCATGTTGGTCAGGAGTCTCCAGTACAGAAACTTCTGGTTAGGAGTCACCTCCTGGGGCACTGTGTCTTCAGTCAAGACATTTGCAAGAAAGAAAAATATAAAATACTAACCGGTTGTGGTGGTGCATGCTGGTAGGATATTGCTGAAGAGGTGGAGGCAGGAGGATCAGTAGTTTGAGGCCAGCCTGGGCTACACATTTGGTCAGCCTGGGCCAGAGTGAGACCCTACCTCGAAAACCCAAAATAATAATAATAATCTAATAAATAAGACCTGTTTGCTATGGGGATTCAGGTATTGTTGCCAGAAGACAGCAAATATGTGGTCCCAGGAATTTCGGAGCATGCTCTGGCCCAGGAAATACGTCACCGTCTTGAGTGCTAGGCAAACATTCTACCACTGAGATGCATTCCCAGCCCCTGAATGCAAAAGTATTTCTGTCAGATTTTCCACACCCCTGCTTGTGCAGTTGTAGACATAGATGCTTACCCTGTGCTGGCTTTGAATCTCCCTGAACTCCCATGTGTCACACTTGTGCTGGAATTCTCTGCTTGTGCACTTGTGCAAAACCGAGGAGGCAATGAAGTCAGAAAGAGCAGCACACACGAAGCTCGTAGAGCGTCAGCCTGTGTGCACGCTTTGCCCCATCAGACGCCACTGACAAAACTCTCAACAGGAAGAGCAGTTTTCCGAGGTATTTGTGAGACTCTACCCGCTCCTGCCTTCCACATGGCAGGAGCTCTCGGTACCTTCTCTCAGTCTCAGGTCTTCCTAAACCTTAAAACTATATATTTATTGTATATACTATGCTCATCAAACTTCCCAGTAAGCACTTCTCTTAATGTTCATACCCTTATATTAATGCTACCCTCACTTTTGGTAGAGAATCTTCTCTTTTCAGATGGCAGTGACCTTGGGATGACTCAGAAGGCACCATAGTGCTGAGAAGAAGTGACAGAGGAGTGCTCAGCACTGCAATATCTCTATCACACCTTCCAAGGCTCAGGGTCTATTGTGGAAGAGGTGGCAGAAAGAATGTAAGAGCCAAAGGAAGGGTAGAACTCCTTACAATGTGCTCCCTCCAGACACAAAATGACCTGGATATCCATGACCTCACAATACCTGACACTACCTACACAAGACCATCATAAGAGGAGGAAAAGATCATGACATCAAAAAAAAAAAAAAAAAAAGAGAGAGAGAGAGAGAGACTGATTGAGATGGAGAGGGGATATGATGGAGAATGGAGTTTTCAAAGGGGAAAGTGGGGAGAGGGAGGGTATTACCATGGGATATTTTTTATAATCATGGAAGTTCTTAATAAAATTTTGAAAAAAAATATTTATGGGCTGGAGAGATGGCTTAGTGGTTGAGGTGCTTGCCTGTAAAGCCCAAAGACCCAGGTTCAAATCCCCAGAACCCATGTAAGCTAGATGTACATGGTGGCACATGTACCTCGAGTTTATTTGCAGTGGCTGGCAGCCCTGGTGTGCCCATTCTCTCTCTCCCCATCTAATGTATATGAATATATGTGTATGTGTGTGCCCGGGTCTCTTACTATTGCAGATGAATGCCCATCTAGCTTTCCATGGATGGCTAGGGAATTGAACTCAGGCCAGCAGGCTTTACAAGCAAGTGCCTTTAACCACTGAGCCATCTACCCAGCCCCAAGATTAGAATTTTAAGATAGCAACAGCAAAGCACCAAACCAAGTGTGCAGCTCTTAGCACAGTTCCTGTGCATGACGGGAATGGCAATGAAGACAGACAGGCCTGGGCATGGAAGAAGGAGATAGGAACAGATGTTACCTGCCAACTGACCTTATCCAATAATGAGTGCTTGAAGCCAGCTGAGTGAGAACGAAAGGCGGGGGAGAACAGTGGCGGGGCGGCACAGAGGAAGTAGTGATGAAGGAGCACAGCCCGTGCTGACTTTCTACTTCTGCAAATCTGCTTCCTGCTGTTTGCCAACTCCGTCCCTGGGGAACACAGAACCCTCAGTTCTGCTGCTACCTTGACTGAGTGAGCGGGAAAAGGATGGCCCTTTGTTCAAGGTGCTTTACTGCCCCCTGTTGGACGACCGTCATAATAACTAGTTAAAGATGAGTCTGCGGACTTTCCACCCTAAAGCCTAATCCAGGCTAAATTAATCATGACTCCTATGACAGTATCTTATGGTACAGTTTACAAAAGTGAGTGGGCAGCCTTGCCTGTCACCCTTAGGGCCTTGGGAACCAGAAGCACAAATCTTAACTCACAAGCTGAGTCCAGTTCGAGGTCAGCCTGTGATAAATAAGATCCTGTTGTAAAATAAAATAAAATCCTAGTATATTCAATTATGAAGTTTATATTTACTTTTAAAAATATTTTATTTTATTTATTTTTTTGATTTTTCAAGGGAGGGTCTCACTCTAGCTCAGGCTGACCTGGAATTTACTATGTAGTTTCAGGGTGGCCTCAAACACAGTGATCCTCCTACCTCTGCCTCCCAAATTCTGGGATTAAAGTCGTGCACCACCACTCCTGGCTAAAACATATTTATTTTTATTGACTTGAGAGAGAGAGAGAGAGAGAGAAAATGGGTGTGCCAGGGCATCCCGCTGCTACAAACGAACTCCAGATGCATGTGTCACCCTGTGTACCTGGCTTACGTGGGTCCTGGGGAATTGAACTTGAGTTCTTTGGCTTTGCAGGCAAGAGCCTTAACCGCTAAGTCATCTCCCCAGCTCCCTTCTTTACTTTTTTTTTTTTTTTTTTTTTTTGGGTTTTCGAGGTAGGGTCTCCCTCTGGCTCAGGCTGACCTGGAATTAACTATGTAGTCTCAGGGTAGCCTTGAACTCACAGCGATCCTCCTACCTCTGCTTCCCGAGTGCTGCGATTAAAGGTGCTTCCTTACTTCTTATTAAGGTATTGTTGCTGTACAGTGGAATGTACCATTTTAGTGTATAGTTTTGAGAGTTCTGACAATCACAGCCAATTGTCAAACCACCACTACAAGCAAGATATATAACAATTCCTTCACTCGTCAAAACCCTTGCAGGCTCAGCTGTAGCTAAATATATCTTCCCTTTGGGATCTGGTCCAAAGGCCTTTCACTTCTTCCTCACCAGACCATCCGGCCTTTCCCAGGAAGCTGTTGGCCTCAAGCTGATGGGAATAATGAGGCCACTGTGTTCACAGTCTAAGAGAAGAGTCTGGGTGCACACGTAGAAGGCCATCCACTCTGATTCTGAAAAGGCTTTTTTTCTAAGGGGACATGGGGAGTGGAGAGGAAAGAAGTCAATGTCGAGTTAGTCCTGCCTTGGAGAGCCAAAGATATTCCTCTGTAGCTTACATTAGCCCCTTCAGATACATAAGCACATCACACAAAGTATTGATATGTACAAATGCAGCTATGCTGTGGTGGTTTGAGTCTGGTGTCTCCCATAAACTTAGGTCTTCTGAATGCCAGCTTCTCAGCTGATAGAGATTTGGGAATCAATGCCTCCTGGAGGGAGTGTATTGTAGGGGGTGGGCTTATGGGGTGTTATAGTGTTTGGCACACTCTCCTGTTGCTATTGTCTACCTTATGTTGGCCAGGGGGTGATGTCCACCCTCTGCTCATGCCATCGTTTACCCTGCTACCATGGAGCTTCGCCTCGAGCCTGTAAGCCAAAATAAACCTCTTTTTCCCACAAGCTGCTCTTGGTCAAGTGATTTCTACCAGCAATGTGAACCTGACTGCAACATATGTCTAAGCATGTACATACATGATCACCCCTATACACAAATTATCACATAGAAATATACTCAGATACGTACGTAAATGCACCCACAGGCTCACACCAGCTTTGGGGAAAATTGCGTTACTTGGAGACATTATCAGCATTTGTGCTATTGCTCAACTTTGGCTCCTCCCACATGGGGGCAGCAGACTTGACCGAGGCTGACGCTGTCACTTATGGTGGTTGAAGAGCAATGGCTGATTTTCATGCACTTCCGGGAGCATGTTTCATTGAGAGACATGAGGCATGCTGATTATTCGCAGGGCATTAGGGACTAGTGGGACAATAGGGTCTGGGAAATTGAAATGTGTGACTTTTTCTTTGTAGAGATAGACCAGAGATAGCTATGGTTTATTGGGCACAGTATCTCATGCCTGTAACCTTAGCACTCCAGAGGCTGAGGCAAGAAGATCAAAGCTGAGGCCAACTTGGGCTACATAGTGAGGTACCGTATCTCAAATACAAAAGGAGACAAAAAAAAAAAAAAAAACAAAAAAAAAAACACTTCATCCCTAAAATGTCATATTTGCGAAGCTTACATTTTTTCTGGAGGATCAGTGGATTCCGTTCAGTTTGCACAAGCTGAAGTCTTCATTGAGCAATAGAAAAGAAGGGTTCATTGGCAATTTTCCCACTTAACTACTGAGCAATCTCTCCAGCCCTTTATTTATTTATTTTTGAGGTAGGGTCTTGCTCTAGCCCAGGTTGACCTGGAGCTCACTATGTAGTCTTAGGCTGGTCTCAAACTCACAGCAATCCTCTTACCTCTGCCTCCCAAATGCTGGGATTAAAGGTATGTGCCACTACACCTGGCTTTTTTGCTGTTGTTGTTGTTTGTTTGTTTGTTTTGCTTTTCGAGGTAGGGTTTCACTCTAGTCCAGGCTGACCTAGAATTTACTCTGTATTCTCAGGGTGGCCTTGAACTGACGGCAATCCTACTACCTCTGCTTCCTGAGTGCTGGGATTAAAGGCGTGTACTAGCACGCCTGGCTTTAAAAAAAAATTTTATCTACTTATTTGAGAGAGAGAAGAGAGAGATACAGAAATAGGCATGGAGAGAGAGAGAGAAAGGAAGAGAGAGAGAGAGGGAGAGAGAGAGAATGGGTGTGCCAGGGCCTCCAGCCACTGCAAATGAACTCCAGATGGGTGCGCTCCCTTGTGCATCTGGCTTATGTGGGTCCTGGGGAGTCAAAATTGGGTCCTTTGGCTTTGCAGGCAGGCACCTTAACCACTAAACCATCTCTGCAGCCCCTTTATTTATTTATTTATTTTTATTTTTATTTTTTTGGTTTGTTTTTTTGAGGTTGGGCCTCACTGTAGCTCAGGCTTGGAATTCCCTATGTAGTCTTAGGGTGGCCTTGAACTCACAGCAATCCTCCTACCTCTGCCTCCTGAGTGCCCAGATTTTTTTTTTTTAATGCAAGAGTGAGTGTATGTGTGTGTATGTGAGAGAGAGAGAGGGAGAGAGAGAAATGGAGAAAGAATTTGCTCACTAGGGCCTCCAACCACTGCAATCTAACTCCAGACACATACACCCTCTTGTGCGCATGTGCACCCTTGTGTGCTTGCATCACTGTGCGTCTGGCTTATGTGGGACCTGGAGAGTTGAACATAGGTCCTTAGGCTACATAGGCAAGTTTCTTAACTTCTAAGCCATCCCTCCAGCCCAAAACTTCTAGTTTCTTGTTTTTTTTTTTTTTTGTTTTTTTTGTTTTTTGAGGTAGGGTCTCACTCTGGTCCAGGCTGACCTGGAATTAACTATGTAGTCTCAGGGTGGCCTTGAACTCATGATGATCCTTCTACCTCTGCCTCCTGAGTGCTGGGATTAAAGGCATGCGCCACCATGCCCAGCTCACAACTTCTAGTTTTTTAAATCTCTTGGCCACATCATATATTTGTACACACATTGTATTTGTGAGAACTAGTCACATGGCCACATCTCAACATAAGTAAGACTGAGAAATGTCCCTGACAAGGTACCTGCTTCCTAGGACAGCTGTATATACTATGGAAGGAGGAACATGTCTTTCAGTAACTATAACCCTCCACCACACCGTCTACTCTCTTCTCCCCAGTCCTAGTCCTCTTCAGCCAGCCTGACTTCCTTATGGTTCCATAAACTCCAGGCACATTCTGCCTCACACCCTTTCCTGGAATTACGCCCCCTCAGATATTCACTTGCTCTTGTGTCCTTCACGCTGAAATGGGTACTCCAGGTTACACTTATTAATATATTAAGATATATTATGGGTTAGAGAGATGGCTTAGTGGTTAAGGCACTGGCCTGCAAAGCCAAAGGACCCAGGTTCAGTTCCCCAGGACCCACATAAACCAGATGCACAAGGTGGCTTATGCATCTGGAATTGGTTTGCATTAGCTGGAGGCCCTGGCATGCCCATTCTTTCTCAACCTCTCTCTCTCTCTCTCTCTCTCTTTGTCTCTCTCTGCCTTTCCCCCATTTCTCTCTCTCAAATAAATAAATGAAATACTTAAAAAAGAGCATATATTTAAACAGAGTGTGGTGGCGCACACCTTTAATCCCAGCATGCAGGAGGCAGAGGTAGGAGGATTGCAGTGAGTTTGAGGTCACCCTGAAACTACATACTGAATTTCAGGTCCTGTGCTAGAATGAGACCCTACCTCTAAAAACAAAACAAAACAAAACAAAACCAAAACAAAACAGAATGTATATCATAGTCAGGCATGGTGGCACATGCCTGTAATCCCAGTGTTTGGTAGGCTGAGATAGAAGGATCACAAATTCAAGGCCTGCTTGGGCCTCATAGTCAGTTCCAAGTCAGCCTGGGCTTCATAATAAGGTGTCCCAAAGAAAACAAAATCATTATATTATGTCCTAGATATTTAAAACTCATTTTTCATTAATTTTTAAGTTAATTTCTGAATCTTCGATGCAATCTGTCGAGTGACAACGATGACTGTCCTCATTTAAGAGGATAACTGGTGAGCCTTCGTTTAGACAGCTAGCAAGCATGGGAGAAGGGATTAAACGTTAAGTAGTAAGAGCATCCAGTTTTCTATTTCATCTCACTGTCTAAGAAGCAATCACTCTGCCAAGCATATTTCCTACTGGGAAGGAGATCATTTTACAGTTGAGTATTCTGAGCCTCAGAGCCACGACATTTCCCAAGGCAGATTAATACAGTCATGATTTTTTTTCTCCCCTAGCTAGGGTCTCGCTCTAGCCCAGGCTGACCTGGAATTCACTATGTAGTCTCAGATTGGCCTCACAGTCACAGTGATCCTTCTATCTCTGCCTCCCATGTACTAGGATTAAAGGAAGGTGTATACCAACACACCTGATGGGTTGATTCAGGTATCCCCATTAATTTAGGTGTTCTGAATGCTAGATTCCCAGCGTTTAGAGATTTGGGAATTAATGCCTCCTGGAGTGAGTGTATTGTTGGGGGGAGGCTTATGGGTGTTATAGCCAGTTTCCCCATGCCAGTGTTTGGCGCACTCTCCTGTTCCCGTTGTCCACCTTATGTGGGCCAGGGGGTGATGGCCACCCTTTTCTTGTGCCATTGTTTTCCCCTGCTATCGTGGAGTTTCCCCTCAAGTGTGTAAGCCAAAATAAACCCCTTTATCCCACAAGCTTCTCTTGGTCGGGTGATTTTTACCAGCAATGTGGGCCTGACTGCAACAGTAAAGTGGTACCGAGGAGTGGGGTTGCTGCTAGACACCTGACTGTGTGGCTTTGGCCTTTTGGAGCTGATTTTCAAGAGGAATGTGGAAGGATTTGAAATGTGTTGCAGTGCTGTAAGTACAGCTTGATGGACTATTCTGGTCAGAGTTGAAAGACCTGAATGCAGTAGGAACTGTGGACTGTGAGGTTTGGCTTATGAGGGTGAGAAAGAGCTTTGCTTGGACTGGGCTAGCAGTTTGTGTGAGAAGCTTGCTCTTATGCCTGGGTCCTGAGAAATTGTGCAGGGTTGTTTTGCATAAAAATGAACTGATGTGAGCAGAGGGATATGGCACAGGAAAAAAAAAAATCTTTGGGTGAACTGCTGCCCATTCAGCTGCAACTGAGAGATTACAACCTTCGAGATTGGGCCATCTGACCTGCACTGGGACAACAAGAAGAATGTAGACTCTTTTGGAGGGGCCTTGAGTGCTCAAGGAGTGTCCTGTTCTTCCAAGTCTGCTTTATTCACCCCTGGATTAAGAAATTGGCACCCAACCTGGTATTGTGGAGTATAAGAAATACAGGAAAGTAAACTGGGCGTGGTGGCATTTGTCTTTAATCCCAGCACTTGGGAGGCAGAGGTAGGGGGATCGCCATGAGTTTGAGGCCACTCTGAGACTACATAGTGAATTCCAGGTCAGCCTGGGCCAGAGTGAGACCCTACCTCAAAAAACCAAAAAAAAAAAAAACCAAAAAACAAAAACAACAAAAACAACAACAACAAACAAACAAACAAACAGGAAAGTGAGTGTGGTGGTTTGAATAGAATAGATGGCCCCCAATATATTCAGTTGTTTATTTGTTTGTAGTTTGCATCTCTAGCCATCTGGCTGAGGAGGCAATGCCATTGTGTGGATCTTAAGGTGTGTGGTGGGGTTGGAGATTTCAATCTTAAAGATTGCAAAGTGTGCCTAGCTGGAGTGCCTGAGTTGGGCTGTGCTGTGTGGCTTTTGGCTTGTGCTTCTCTCTCTCTCTGGCTTGGACCTGTGAAGGCAGGCCAGCTGCTTCTGCCATTATGGAAGCTTCCCTGGATCTGTAAGCTTCAATAATCTCCTTCCTCCATAACTGTGCCTTGTCTGGAGTTCTTCGCAGCGAACCTGAAGCTGTCTGTTACAGTGAGGGTCATTAAGTTTGCAACACAGTCTTGTGTTTTGGAAATGGCCATGGGCAGTGTGAAGCAGGTTTTGTTGGTTGCCTACATGGAGACCCCATGGGGCTGTGAGGTGAACCATGATTGCAGTGAAGATCAGTGGAGCTGCGGGCAGAGATGGCTGACTAAGGAAGCTGCTGGCCTCTGATGAGTTCAGGACTGTGAGTCATCTCACTGTCTAAGAAGCAATCACTCTGCCAAGCATATTTTCCTACTGGGAAGGAGATCATTTTACAGTTGAGTATTCTGAGCCTCAGAGCCACGACATTTCCCAAGGCAGATTATTAATACAGTCATGATTTTTTTTCTCCCTAGCTAGGGTCTCGCTCTAGCCCAGGCTGACCTGGAATTCACTATGTAGTCTCAGGGTGGCCTTGAACTCATGATGATCCTTCTACCTCTGCCTCCCAAGTGCTGGGATTAAAGGTTGTGTGCACCATGCCTGGCATGTTTTTTTTTAATTTATTTATTTGCAAGCAGAGAGAGAGATAGAGAGAAGAAAGACAGATAGACAGAATGGGCATGCCAGGGCCCTTAACCGCTGCAAATAAACTCCAGACACATGTGCCCCTTGTGTATCTGGCTTATGTGAGTCCTGGGGAATAGAACCTTGGTCCTTTGGCTTTGCAGGCAAACAAATGCCTTAACTGCAAAGCCATTTCTCCAACCCATGGTTTTGTTTTTAACTTATATTTTAAGGTTGAGTTAGTATGAGAAGCCTTTTATTAGCTGGCTACCCTGGACAAGTCCAAAAGTTTCTGGACTTGGGCTGGAGAGATGGTTTAGTGGTTAAGGCACTTGCTTTCAAAGCCTAAGGACCCAGGTTCCATTCCCCAGTACCCACTTAAGACAGATGCTGACCTGGAATTCACTATGGTCTCAAACTCACAGTGATCCATCTATTTCTGCCTCCTGAGTGCTGGGATCAAAAGTATGTGCCACAATGCCCAGCTAAAAGCTAGAATACTAGTTTGTTTTTTTTTTTTTTTAAGGCATGAGCCACCACGCCTGGCTTAAATTTTATTTATTTGCAAGCAGAGAGAGAGATAGAGAGAAGAAAGACAGATAGACAGAATGGGCATGCCAGGGCCCTTAACCGCTGCAAATAAACTCCAGACACATGTGCCCCTTGTGCATCTGGCTTACGTGGGTCCTGGGGAATTGAACCTGGGTGCTTTGTCTTCGCAGGCAAACACCTTAACCGCTAAGCCATCTCTCCAGCCTTCTGGGGACTTCTTGACAGAAAGCAGGGATCAGGAAGAGCTTGGAGTACCTGGGAAAAGCCCTGCTTGTGCGACTGTGAGCTGAGAGCTGACTGTGGTCACTAGACCCTAGTGCAGGTTTTGTCTCTTTAAAAAGTTACTGATTTATTATTCATTTTTCTTTTGAGGTAAGGTCTAACTCTAAGTAGAATTCACTCTATGGTCTCAAACTCCCAGTGATCCTCCTACCTCTGCCTCCCAAGTGCAGGTATGAAAGTCATGCACGTGCCCCAGCAGTCCTCCTATTTCTTCCTTCTGTTGAGTGCTGGGCTTAAAGGCGAGCGAATTTTATTTATGTGCAAGGGTCTGGGGAGGGAGGAGAAAGAGAGATAGAGAGAGAGAATGGACTCACCAGGGTCTCCTGCCAAGGCAAAGGAACCCCAGTTGCTGGCTTGACATGGGTACTGGGGAATCGAACCTAGGCTATCAGGCTTTGTAAGCAAGCACTTCAACCGCTGGGCCATCTCTGCAGCCCCAGGTTTTCTGTTTTAAACTGAGGGGGATCTTGGAGAACTCCTTGCTTTCCTTCAAGCCTCAGTTTCTCTCTGTGTAAATTAAGGATAAAGACAGCAAGCGGGGCCACCTCTTCCAAAGGAAAGGGTTTCCTCAGCTTTGCTGGGGAAAAGGCCCGTCACCGACACCAAAGGAGTGGGGGACAAAGAGAAGACGCTGTGCGGGTGTAAGGTGACATCTGGAGACAGGCTCGGCTTCGTGGGGTGGGGGTGGGGGTGGGGGAGGGCAGGCTCAGTCGTGTGGCCCGGGGGGCAGACAGGGTCTGGCCGAGATCTGTGCACCTCTAGTGGACTGCAGTGTGTGTGGACAGCATGGGCCAGGGTCGCAGGTGTGCGGGACGTGGCCGCGTGGGCTGCCAAAGGGAATCGCAGTCTCAGGGGAAAGGATGGATGGAGGCTGCGGGCATCGCGGGCGGGGGGGGCTGTGTCCGCGCGGCCTGAAGAGCATCACGTCATCCTTTGGGCCGGGCGCGCGCCCCCTCGCGGACTGCGCCTGCGCCGGCTGGCTGGCGGGCGGGCGGGCCGAGGGCGGAGGGAGGAGGGGCGCGGCGGGCGGGCGGGCGCTCTCCGCCCTTGGGCCAGCCAGGCTCGCTCGGGGGCCGGGGCCGCGGCGCCGAGGGAAGACGTCCAGGATGCAGCGCGGGGCGGCCCGGTGCTCCCTGACCCCGGCACGGCAGCGGCGGCCGCGGGGACCGGGCCCGGCGTGGGGGCGGCGACCCGAGCCGCGGTAGCAGCGGCGGCCGAGCGCCCGGGTGCGGGGGCTCCGCGCCTCTCCGCTCCGCACGGCTCGGCCCCGGGCGCCATGAGCGGCGGCGGCGGCGGCGGTGGCGGCGGCGGAGGGAGCTCGGCGCCCAGTCGCTTCGCCGATTACTTTGTCATCTGCGGGCTGGACACCGAGACCGGGCTGGAGCCGGACGAGCTGTCGGGTGAGTGAGCGGCGTCCGGGGCTCGGGAGGAGGGAATCGTGAGCGTGCAAGCGAGCCCCCCCCCCCCCACGTCAGCCCGCTTTGTCCCCGGGGCCGCCGGGCGAGGGGGGCGACGCTGAGCCGGGGGACGCGCGACGGACGAGGGGGGCTCCCGCGGGCACCGCGGGGAGGGAGAGGAGGCGCCGGGTGCTCGGCGGTCGTGGTAGAAAAGAACCGGGAGCTGCTGCTCCTGACACCCGTTCGCGAGGGAAGGAGGAGGAGGAGGCTTCCCACGTCCCTAGGAAAGAAAGTTCCACGCAGACTTCTCCAAAGAGCCAAAGACAACAAAACAAAACTTGGGGAATGTATCTGGCCTGTGAGATCAACTCCACGAAACCGTTATAAACTCCGTCCTGGGCCTGGCGCCCCCCGTGGCTTCTCCACTGCATCTGGATGGGGGACACGCCGTGAACTTGGGCTGTACCAAGAAAGTGTGATGACTCCCTTGTCTCCCAGAAAGAACTTGTACACCCCCCCCCCCAAGCCTATGCTTCCTTAAGAAAAGTAATTTGTGTCCCTGTAGGAGGCCAGGGTCATTTGTGTAAATCAAAGGACCAACATCCAGGGCTGGAGAGGTTTATGTTGTGTTTCTCAAGTTATCTTTCAAAGGGGAAGTGGTGAGGGGGAGTGACAGTGGGGCCCTGACCAGATTTGGTGCGCATTGCTGCAGTGTGTCAGAATTACAAAATCCCCGTGAATTCCACCGCGCAGTCACCGAAACCTTTTTGCATTGCAACAGTTTTGAGAAGTTTTTTTTTTTTTTTTTTGGTATGTGTGTGTGGAGTGTCCAGTTAGGTTTCAGTGGGTGGAGGTTTGTTGTGTTATACTTTGCAATTATGTCATGCTGATTTTGGGGGAAACTCCTTTTCAGTGTTTTGTCACAGTGTGGTCACTGCGCACTGTAAAGTTTCTCTTTTGAAAGTGATCATCCTGTTGACTAATTTTACTGTTTCAGAAATGACAGGACAGTTTTTTTTTTTGTTTTGTTTTGTCACCAGAAAAAAATCCATTGTTTTGTATGAAAAAATCAGGTGCGAACTTCAAATGAAAAAAATGTATTGTTTTTAAGAAATATGACAAACTTCCCCTCCTACCCCATAGGGACTGACTGAGGCCTTCCTGATCCGACAGTGAATATCATAATTGAGGAGGGCCCCCGGGGTAATGGCAGCCTGGGAAAGGGGATTTAACATATACTATATATGTTTATATGTATTTTTTTTAAATTAAAAAAAGTGTGCCAAATTAAACCCTTTCCCTTCCATAAAAAATTAAAAAAGAAGTATGACAAACTGATACTTTATCAAGGTCACAAATTGGTTATTTCCTTAAATTAGTAGTAGTGGAGAAAAAAAATTATGAGGCAGTAATGTATTTAGTTTTAGGCCTTTTGTTGGAAGTAGCTTTAGTATTCTAAGTTCATGTTTTTAGGTTTTCAAATTCTTACAATATGGATGTCATCCATTTCATATGTATAAAGTGTGTGACTTTGTTGTTGGAATTCAGCTCTAGATATTGGTGCTGGAAGGGACCTTAGAGGATAGTGAGGCCTGGAAGGACAGTAGGGACAATATTCTGCTGGTTCTTCTCTTTATTTTATTTTGTGTTTTTGAGGTAGGGTTTCCCTCTAGTCCAGGGTGACCTGGAATTCACTGTGTAGTGTCAGGGTGGCCTTGAACTCATGGCGATCCTCCTACTTCTGCCTCCCAAATGCTGGGATTAAAGGTGTGCACTACCATGCCTGGCTTCATCTCTTTATTTTAAAAGTTTATTTAATTATATTTTGAGAGAGAGAGAAGCAGCTAGAGAATTGACATGCCAGGGCTTCCAGTCACAGCATATGAACTCCAGACACATGTGCCACCTTGTGCATCTGCCTTATGTGGGTACTGTGGAATCGAACCTGGGTCTTTTGGCTTTGCTGGGAAGTGCCTTAACCACTAAGCCATCTCTCTAGCCCTAGTTCATGTCTTGATTCTTGGTCCAGTGGCTCCTCTGGTGACAGAGCCAGTGGACTAGCTGGAGGGTTTTAGAAAACATGGACATGCTTAGGGATGTAATCCTAGCACTCTGGAGGCAGAGGCAGGAGGATCACCACAAGTTTGGGCTACATAGTGAGAGACTGTTTTACTGCTTCTCCAAACAAAATACATATGTTTAGAAAGGTGAAAAATAAGGCATTCTTAAAATAGAATAGAAACTTAAAAGGGGAATGACTGGATACCCATGACCTCACAGTGCCTGACAATACCTGCACAAGACCATCATAAGAGGAGGAAAAGATCATGACATCAAAATAAAAGAGAGACTGATTGAGATGGGGAGGGGATATGATGGAGAATGGAATTTCAAAAGGGAAAGTGGAGGAAGGGAGGGTATTACCATGGGATATTTTTTATAATCATGGATGATGTTAATAAAAATTGAGGAAAAAAATACTGAAAAAAAAAAGGGGGGGAATGAACCATTCCTTTTAAAATTATTTATTTGCCAGCAGAAAGAGAGAGAGAATTAGCATGAGCATGCCAGGGACTCTAGCTGCTGCAAACAAACTCCAAATGCATCCTTCACTTTGTGCATCTGCCTTTATGTGGGTACTGGGGAATCGAACCCATGTTCATTAGGCTTTATAGGCAAGCACCTAACCACTGAGTCATCTCTCCAATCCTGAACCATTGCTTTTTTTGGTTTTGTTTTAGTTTTTCCGAGGTAGTGTCTTGCTCTAGTCTAGGCTGAGATTGTTATTTTTATGCCATCTTTTTGGATGTCTGTTAAATTGTATAGACACTTAGAAAACAAAGAGCCTGGAGTGTGGTACATTCCCGTAACCCCAGCACTTGGGTGGTGGAGGCAGGAGGAACTGGAGTTTAAGGTCATTTTCAGCTACAATAAATAAATAAACAAAAATAGCGAAGGCTTAGATTTTGGGATACAATGACTGGGGCAAGTTAGGTCACTGGTACTGCCAAAGAAGAGAGAATATAACTAAAGACCCTCCCAGCAGCAGGCTCTCAAACCATGTGAAAGAACATTCAGGGCTGGGGAGGTGGCCCAGTGGTTAAACGCGCTTGCTTGTAAAACCTGCTGGTCCAGGTTGGATTTCCCACATAAAGACACACACACAAAGTGGTACAAGCATCTGGTGCTCACTTGCAGTGACAAGAGATCCTGGCCCATCCATACACATGCATGCACACATACACTTGTGCAAATAAGTAAAAAATTAAAAAAAGAAACATTCAACTTTTCATTAAGTGAAATGTTATTCTCTCTCTGAATATCTGTTAATTATCTGGCTCTTCAGCAAGCTAAAATTATATCTTTGTGCAAGCTTATTGGGAGAATAGAGAAAGGGGGAAGAGTGGTATAAATGTGTAAAGAAGGGTGTTTTCTGTCTTTTTAAGTGTGGTTGCAGTGGTGTAATGCCAAGACCATTTATCCAGTAGATAGCCTTTGTTAGAGTGGACACTGATTGAGGGATTTTTTCACCCTTCATTTCGCTGCTGGTGGGTTAATAGGGGAATCTGGACGACCCAGGGGGAATCTTTGGATACAACAAAACGGAATACAAATGGCTCTGTGCAGTCCATGCTGAGACTCTCTAGGGTGCATTTTCTCTTTTAGCCTGCCTTATTTCTCACAGACCGATGATATCATAGTCAGTGAAACTATAGGAAGTTATGAATTGCACTCAGGTTCTCTGGGGAGGCACTGAGGAGCCTGTGTTCTTTTCTCCAACCAAATTAAATTGTATACCTCAGATAGCCCCTGAATTCTCAGAAAGTATACTCAGGAGGGCTACATGAGACCCTGTCTCACGCCCCTCCCCGACTGGGCTAGGGATATAGATCAGTTGGTAGAGTACTTGCCTAGCATGTACCCGGTTAACCATTTGTGCAGGTGGAGGTGCATGTTTGTAGTCCCAGCACCTGGGAGGTAGAGGCAGAAGATCAGAAGTTCAGGGTCATCCATGGCTACATAATGGAGTTCAAAGCCAGCCTAAGATACATTGAGATCCTGTCTCAAGTAAAGGAAAAAGAAATAGGGGAAAAAAAGCTGTCCCTCAGGCTATGGTGGCTCTTGCTTGTACTTGCAGAACTTGGGAGGTGGAGACAGGAGATTCCAGTTATATAGTGACATCCTGCCTCAAACAACAACAACTACAACAACAAAAACAAAAACAAAAAAAAACCAAAAAAAAAAAAAAAAAAAAGATGCTCAATATTCTTTTCTTTTCTTGGTTTTTCAAGGTAGGGTCTTGTTGTACCCCAGGGTGACCTGGAATTCACTATGTTCTCTAAGGATGGCCTCAAACTCACAGCGATCTTTTTACCTCTGCCTCCCAGTGCTGGGATTAAAGGTGTGCAACGTCATGCCTGGCCATGTTGGTTTTTAGATAAGCAAGTCCAGAGGAGGTGCTTCAGGTCTTCCATTAGGGTGCATCCTAAATGGGCCTTAGCTGCATAGGGAGAACTTGACTCAAAAGCAAGGGGCTGAAGAAATGGCTGGAGAAATTACCTTCAAGGCCTAAGGACCCAGGTTTGATTCCCAAGCACCTGTGTAAAGCCAGATGCACCAGGTGGTGCTTGTGTCTGGAGTTCATTTGCCATGGCCCTGGTGCACCCATTCTCTCTGTCTCTCTTCTTTCTCTCTCTGCTTATACACAAATAAGTAAAAACACTTAAAAGCAACAATACAGAATATCACCACAAACAAGTAAAGCAAAACAAAGCAAACAGAAAATCCAAAGGATAGATGAGAGATTGGTTATTATCCTGTATGAACTTAATTAACACACTGAGAATACACTGAAATAATGTCTACTTGTTATCCTTTGAAGAATGGCCTGTAACTTTCTCTATATACTAAATGTAACAGTAAAATTGGTACCAGTGGATTGGGGTCATTGATGCTAGAAACCTGACTGTGGCTTTTGGCTTTTTAGAACTGATTTGTGGAAGAAATATGGAAAGATTTGAAACCTTGGTCTAAGAGATACCTTGCAGTGCTCTTAAGTAGAGCTTGCATAGACCATTCTGGTCGGAGGTGAAGGACCTGAAAGCAGTGCAAACTATGGCCTGTGAGGTTTGCTTTATGAGGGGAAGAAAGGACTGTGTAGGGACTGGACTAGAAGCACTTTGTGTGAGAGGGTTGCTGCGTTCTGCCTGCCCGTGTCCTGATAACTTGTGCAGTGTTGCATTGTGTAGAAATGGACTGGTATGAGTAGACAGATAGGACACAGAAAGAAATGAAAGCTACCAGCTAAAGACGATTGGGACAGCTGTTCTGCATTGGGATAGCAGGAAAATGTGGGCTCTTGAAAGTACAGGGCCTGAGTGCTGAAGGAGTGTCCTGCTCTTCAAAGTTGGCTTTTTTTCCCCCTTGGATTAACAAGTTGGTAGTCTACCTAGTACTATGGAGTATAACAAATGCAGGAAAGAGAGGGTCTTTGGATTTGCAACAAACATGGAAATGGCCGTGGGCAGTGTGAGGTAGGATTGTTGGAAGTCCCTGTGTGGATACCCAGTGGAGCCATGAAGATAAACTGTGGGTTGCAGTGGAGACCCCAGCCAGGACTATGGGACAGCTGCCAAAGAGAGCTGCTGGCTTGGGATGGATTGTTCCCTAGGCCTGTAAGCAGCCCAGCTGGAGGGGTGGGATTGGAATTCCATACTTTGTCACTAGTTAGAGATGTCAGACTAGGAGCTACAAAATTTGATGTTTGCCCTGTTTGTTTTAAATCTTGTATTGGTTCAGTCTTTCTTTGCTATGCCCAACGCCATCGTTTGCAGTGTGAATTCTGTGCCATTATGTTTTGTAGTTGTACAGCTCAGGAAAGCTGGAATTGAAAGTACTATGGGGATTTTTAAAGTTGGCATGAATGCATTGCATTTTAAAGCATGGATGGTCATGGGTTTATGGAGGCCCGGGGTGGAATGTGGTGGTTCGGGGCAGTTACCTCCCATAAAATCATGTGATCGGAAAGCTTCACCCCTGATGATGACGGCTGATGGCAGCTTGGGAGATGGAGACTTCTGGAGGAGGTGTGTTGTTGGGGTAGACCTTGATGGTTTATTGGCCTAGCTTACCAGTGTTGATTGGTTCACTCTCCTGCTCTGTTGTCCACCTGATGTTGGCCAGCGGTAATGTCTACCTTCTGCTCATGCCACATTTTCACCTGCCATTGTGGAACTTCCTGTTGAGTGTGTAAGCTATCTTTCCTCCCATCAGCTGCTTTTGGTTGGGTAATTTGTGCCAGCAATGAAAAGGTAACCGCAACAACATCCTCCTTAGCCTTCACCTGGTGATCCTCTCACTGCCGCTTCCCCAGGGCTGGGATTGCAGGAATATGCCGCTGCGCCTGGCTAAAGTTAGAACTTGAAAATCGTGGCATGTCAAACATGGAAGTTTAGAGATCATTAGCATTCTAACTTTGCAAGTGAGGAAACTGAGGTCCTAAGAAAGATAGTGTTTGTCTTCCTTTCCATTGCATTCTTTCCCCCTGCTACTTGAGTGGTTGACTGCTTTGTAGTGATCTGAGGGAGGAGGGGTTGAAATACTTGTCTCATGGGACAGAAACATACTAGGGCGGCTCATTCTAGGCCAGGTTTCTGTTTTATGTTAAGAGACACTATGTAGGATTCTGGTTAGAAACATCTTTTTAAAAAAATTATATTCTGCTATAAATTCATGCTTAATAAAACATTGGCATAAGGCTGGGTGTGGTGGATCATGCCTTTAATTCCAATACTTTGAGGTTGAGGCAGGAGATCACCAGGTGTTTGAGGCTAATTTGGGGCTACATAGTAAGATCCAGGTCAGCTCTGGCTAGAGTGAGACCCTGCCTTGAAAAAAACCAAAAGAAAGAAAGACAATAAAAATATTGGCCTGAGCCAGGTGGTGGTGCATGCCTTTAGTACCAGTACTCAGGAAACTGAGGTAGGAGGACTGCTATGAGTTTGAAGCTGACCTGGGGCTATAGGTCAGCTTTGGCTAGAGTGAGACCCTGCCTTGAAAAAAGAGACAAGCACATTGGCATGAATAAAAACAAAACATTCCAGTTCACCTTTTAGCCATATTCAGTTACCATTGTACCCCACGTGCTTTCTCTCTTATATGTCCCTCATATATGTGTGCATGTAAACAACTTACTGAGGTATAGCTCACATGATATACAATTCGCCTACTTGAAGTGTACAGTGAATTTTTAGTGAATTTAGAGTGATACAGTCATCACTAAAACCAATTTTAGAGTATATTTGTTAAACCTACACCCATTAGCAATTCCCATTTTCTCAATATCCTAACCCCCAGCCTGCCTCCCCCCCCCGTCCCAAGGTATGGTCTCACCCTAGCCCAGGCTGACCTGGAATTCACTCTGTATTCTCAGGGTGGCCTCAAACTCACGGTGATCCTCCTACCTCTGCCTTCTGAGTGCTGGGATTAAAGGCGTGTACCACCACACTGGCTCCTGGCCCCAAACTCCTGATCTTCCTGCCTCCACTTTCTGAGCACTGCCGAAAGCCTGCCCAGCTGTCTCACTCCTTTTGATGGCTGGGTGAGATTTCATGGCACACATGCACCTCGTTTTGTTTATCCATTAGTTGGTTAACATTTGGGTTGTTTCCACTTTTTGATTATTATAAATGATGTTGCTGTGAATATTCATGTGCATATTTTTGTAGGCATATGGTTTCATTTCTCTTGGTTTATGTACCTAGGAGAAATTGCTAGGGCATATGGTGACTCTGTTTAACCTTTGGAGTGACTGCCTGTTGGTTTGTTTTCCTAAACTGCTATAGTTCACATTTCTACCAGCAATCCATATCCTCACCGCTACTTACTGTGTGGTGTTGTGTTTTGTTTTGCTTTGTGTGCTTTCAGACAATGACTTCTTATTCTTGTAGCCCAGGCTCTTCTAGGACTCACTGTGTAGTCTAGGTTGGCCTCAAACTCCCAGTATTCCTCCTTCCTCAGCCTCTTGAGCCCTGGGATTATAGGTATGAGCCACCTATCTGAATTATCTGACTTTTTGATTATTATCATTTTAGTGTGCATATTGTGGTATATTGTGGTTTTGATTTCTTTTCAAAAATATTTCACTTTATTTATTTGAGATAGGGAAAGAGGCAGACAGAGAGGGAGAGAGAGAATGGGTGCACCAGGGCTTCTAGCCACTGCAACCAAACTCTAAACGCTTGTACATCTGGCTTATGTGGGTCCTGGGGAATTGAACCTGAGTCCTTAGACTTCACAGGCAATTGCCTTAAATGTTAAGCCATCTCTCTAGCCCCCCAAAATATTATTTATTTGAGAGAGAGAGAGAAATATATACAGAGAGTGAGTGTGGGTGCACCAGGGCCTTCTGCCACTGCAAAGGAACTCTAGACACATGTGCTGCTTTGTGTATCTGGCATTATGTGTATATTGAGGAATTGAACCTGAGCTGGCAGGCTTTACAAACAGTTGAGCCATCCCTCATCAAATGAGCCATCTCTCCCATCCCTCTGGCTTGTTTTTGTTTTGAGGTAGGGTCTCACTCTAGCCCAGGCTGGCCTTGAACTCATTACATTTTTCCTACCTCAGCCTTCTGAGTGCTGGAATTATAGGCATGTGCCCCTAGGCCCACCTTTAGATTCTCTAGTTAAAAATTATTAAGTGACTGACTGGAGAAATGGCTTAATGGTTAAGGCTGTTGCCTGCGAAGCCTAAGAACCCAGGTTTGATTCTTTAGTTCCCACATATGCCAGATGCACAAGATGGCACATGTGTCTGGAGTTTGTTTGCAGTGGCTAGAGGCTCTGACGTGCCATTCTCTCTCTCTCTCTCCTCTGTCTTAAATAAATAAATGAAAATTTAAAAAATCATGTGAGGTAGATATTAGTTGCATGTCCATTTTCCATATATTCTGTGGAGATATATTTTAGTTTGGAGTATTCAGAACCACTGGGCTGAGTCCTGGTGTGGTGGAAAGGGGGAGTTTGTGCCAGATGTCAAGCTGTTTTCAGGGCACCATCTATAAGTCCAGGAAATGAGAGTAACAGGAATAGTTTCTAAAGAATCCTTAGGGTATTTGCTTGGTTGTCATCTGTGGGATCTTGCAGCTTGGCTTCCTCTGAAAGTGTTGTTTTTTTTAATTTTAATTTTTTTATTTTGTAGTCTCCATTATCACGGTAGGCAGATGTTCTAGTTTACTTCATGTTGCTGTGACAAAATACTGGACAAGGCTGGACATGGTGGCTCACGCCTTTAATCCCAGCACTTGGGAGGCAGAGGTAGGAGGATCAATCTGAGTTCAAGGCCAACCTGAGACTACATAGTGACTTCCAGGTCAGCTTGGGCTAGAGCAAGACCCTACCTTAAAAAAACCAAAATCATGGGCTGGAGAGATGGCTTAGTGGTTAAGCTGCTTGCCTGCAAAGCCAAAGGACCTCAGTTTGATTCCCCAGGACTCACATAAGCCAGATGCACAAGGTGGCACATGCATCTGGAGTTGATTTGTAGTGGCTGGAAGTCCTGGTGTGCCTATTCTCTCTTTCTCTCTCCCCCTCTTTCCTTTCCATAAACAAACAAACAAACAAATAAATAAATAAAACAAAACCCCAAATCAGGTCTGGAGAGATGGCTTAGCAGTTAAGGTGTTTGCCAACAAAGCCAAAGGACCCAGGTTTGATTCCCTAGTACCCACGTAAAGCCAGATGCACAAGGTGGCATGTGTGTGGAGTTCGTTTGCAGTGGCTCGAGGCCCTGGTGTGCCCATTCTCTATCTGTCTCTTTCTCTTTCTTCAATAAATAAATAAATATTAAAAAACATTTATTTTTTTATATGAGAAAGAGAGGAGAGAGAGAAGCGGCACACAAGGGCCTCCAGCCACTGTAATTGAACTTCAGACTTGTACACCACCTTGTGTGCATGTGAGACCTTGTGCTTGTGTCACCTTGTACGTCTGGCTTATGTGGGATCTGGAGAGTTGAACATGGGTCCTTAGGCTTTGCAGGCAAGCGCTGTAACCGCTAAGTCATCTCTGTAGCCCTTTTAAGCTTTTTTATTGACAACTTCCATAATTATAGACAATAAACCATGATAATTCACTCCCCTCTCCCACTTTCCCCTTCACAAATCCACTCTTCATCATATCCCCTCCCCCTGTCAATTAGCCTCTCTTTTATTTTGATATCATCATCTTTTCCTCCTGTTATGAAGGTCTTGTGTAGGTAGTACTAGGCACTGGGAGGTCATGGATATCCAGGCCAAATTGTGTCTGGAAGATTACATTGTACTTGTACACTGGTGCAGTGTACTTTTTTTTTTTCGAGGTAGGGTCTTGCTGTAGTCCAGGTTGAGCTAGAATTCAATATGTAGTCTCAGGATGGCCTTGAACTCGTGGCAGTCCTCCAGCCTCTGCCTCCTGAGTGCTGGGATTAAAGGAATGTGTCACCATGTCCAGCCAAGTGCAATGTACTTTTAATCCATACATGACTTTTCTCAGCTTCACTTGAAATAAAAGGTTCTGTCCAGTGTTACTTGTTAGGACTGGAGAGATGGCTTAGTGGTTAAGGCACTTGCTCCAAAGGACCCAGGTTTGACTACCCAGGACCCATGTAAGCCAGATGCACTAGGTGGCACATGCATCTATGTGGAGCTTGTTTGTAGTGGCTGGAGGCCCTGGCGTGCCCATTCTCTCTTTCTCTATCTGCCTCTTTCTCTCTTTCAAATAAATAAATAATAAGATATTAAGGGAGATATATATATACATATACATATATATATATATATATATATATATATATATATGTATATATATGAATTGTTAGAGCTGAGGGGATGCCTCAGTGGTTAAAGATGCTTCCTTGCAAAGTCTGCTGGCCTGGTTTCAATTCCCCAGCACCCATGTAAAGCTGGACCCAAAGTGGCATGTGAGCGTAGCATTCATTTGCAGCAGTAAGGGATCCTGGCATACCCATACACTCACATGCATTCACTCTTGAATGAATGAATGAAAAATGAAAGTAAAAGAATCCAGGTCTTCTGACGGCCATTTCACTATTGATTTTTTTAAAATTTATTTTTATTTTGTTTTGTTTTTTCAAGGTAGGGTCTCTCTTTAGCCCACCTAACCTGGAATTCACTGTAGTCTCAGGGTAGCCTTGAGCTCATGGTGATTCCCTGAGTGCTGGGTTTAAAGACATGCACCACCACACCTGGCAATGTGGTTTTATTTTTAAATTGAAACTTAAAAAAAAAAAGTTATAGATAAGGGGGGCATTAGACCAGTAGTTTTGTCATTGAATCCCAGGGGTGTGGCATAGCATGGTGTGTTATGGCCTCTTTGTGGTTCAGTCTTCAACCTGTGTTTCAGTAGAGATACTGCATCCCGAGAGAAGGGGGACCACTTGTTTCCTGAATTGTAGTTAAGGCTGGCTATTGCTTTTTCTCCCGCCCCATCTTTATCAGTTCTGGAAATCTTTTTCTTTGACAGTGAGTAGGACTTGGGTTCTAAGAAGTGTTATCTCTCTGTCTACTTTCAGGATGTGTAGGCTTTTTGCTTGAGGTCTGTTTTCTTTGAAGAACTGAAGATAAAGATTTGCATCTGCTAACCTCAGTAATCCCTGGGTAACCCATAGTTTGGGTTTTAACTGTGACTTCTGATTAATTGTGTTCTTGTAATAAAAGGATATGGAAAACAACTAAGAAATTTAGGATTTTAAGTCATGACACAGGAGGAAATGACTTAGAAGTATTAAATCAGGGCCTTGCATCCAGTAGGCCAGCTCTCTTAGTCCAGTACTACAGTAAGAGTTCTTTTTTTTTCTTTTTCTTTTTTTTTTTTGTTTTGTTTTTCGAGGTAGGGTCTCACTCTAGCTCAGGCTGACCTGGAATTCACTCTGTATTCTCAGGGTGGCCTCGAACTCATGCAATCCTCCCACCTCTGCCTCCCGGGTGCTGGGATTAAAGGCGTGAGCCACCACGCCTGGCTAAGAATTGTTTTTTAAAAAATAAATTTATTTATTTATTTGCAAGGAGAGGGAGACAGAAGAGAGAAGGAGAGAGAGAAAGGGAACAGGTATGCCGGGTCCCCTAACTGCTTCGAAGGAGCTTCAGGTGATCTCACGTGTGCATCTGGCTTCACGTGGGTAGTGGGGAATCTAACCAAGGTCATTAGGTTTTGCACGCAAGTGCCTTACACTGTTGAGCCATCTCTTCAGCCCAGTAAGAACTCTTCTGGGGAAAAAAACTCTTTGGAATTTGTCCCATTCCACTTGTTCTGCTTTAAGAGACTGCCATAGGCAGGTAACACAGCTAGTTCTCAAAGTTCTGTACACTGGCATGCCCAAGCTCAAGATGGTTTGGCATTCTTGCTGTACCCTCACATATGGCAAAAGGCTAATGTCAAATGAAGCATTTTTTTTTCCTAATTTTTATTAACATTTTCCATGATTATAAAAAGTATCCCATGGTGCTACCCTCCCTCCCCCACTTTCCCTTTGAAATTCCATTCTCCATCATATCCCCTCCCCATCTCAATCAGTCTCTCTTTCATTTTGATGTCATGAACTTTTCCTCCTCTTATGATGGTCTTGTGTAGGTAGTGTCAGGCACTATGAGGTCATGGATATCCAGGCCATTTTATGTCTGGAGGGAGGACGTTGTAAGGAGTCCTACCCTTTCTTTGGCTCTTACATTCTTTCCGCCACCTCTTCCGCATTAGACCCTGAGCCTTGGAAGGTGTGATTGAGATGTTACTCAGTACTCCAGTCACTTCTTTCCAGCACTATGATACCCTCTGAGTCATCCCAAGGTCACTGCCATCTGAAAAGAGAAGATTCTCTACCCAAAGTGACAGTAGCATTAATATAAGGGTATAAATATTAAGAGAAGTGCTTACTGGGCAGTTTGATAAGCATAGTATATACATTTTTCCAGACATCAGCAGATGTTATACCCCTAGGGCTCATGACTACCCCTGTTTTAAGTTTTCAGTATCAGGGATGTATTCCCCCCCATGGAGCGGGCCTCCAGTCCAATTGGAGGGCAGTTGGTTTCCACCATAACAGACATGCCACTATTGCACCTGTTGGCTCATTTGGCCTGGCTGGCCAATTATAAGGCTTGCAGTGTCCACTGTTGAGTATCTTCACTGGTGATTTCTCTCTCCCATTGAACTAAATGTAGAATGGCTTCTTCCAGCTTTCTGTCAGCTGGTCTACATGGAGGAGGTTATCAGCTCAGTTCCAGCAGAATTTCTCAGTGGCCTTGCCACCCAAGTATGTGGAGTCTTCAGCAGTAAAATGAAGCATTTTTTGTTTTACAGTAACCAAAATCCCATTAATGAGAGAGCAGCCCCTATGCCTTAACCACCTCTTTATGGCCATGATTCTTTATGTCTCATTGCTGACACTTGGATTTTGTTGTGGACACTATAATGCAGAAATAAAACCAATATCTTAGCCCGCTATGGTGGTGCATGTCCATAATCCCAGCATTTGGAAGGTTGAGGTAAGAGCATTGCTGTGAGTTCAAGGTCAGCCTGGGGTTAAAGAGCTCCAGGTAAGCCTGGGCTACAGTGAGACCCTACCATAAAAAACAAAACAAATAAGCTGGGCATGGTGGCACACGCCTTTGATCCCAGCACTTGGGAGGCAGAGGTAGAAGGATCTCTGTGAGTTCGAAGCCAGCCTGGGACTACAGAGTGAGTTCCAGTTCAGCCTGGGCTAGAGTGAGACCCTAACTCAGCCGGGGGCGGGGGGATAATAAGAAGAAAGAAAGAAAACAAATACCAAAAGATACCATCTGCTAAAGTGATGTGGAGTTAAACTTCAAAGTTCTGGATGTCCAATAATGTCTAATGCCTTTCCCAGTACTGGTCATATATTGTCAGATTTCCCCATCTTCTCACATGGTCTGTATGCATCACATTCTTCCATAGCAGTTCTCTGGTATGAAAAGTGCTGCATTTGTAGCTTTGTCTGCTAGAAGAACGTTTGTGTTTTGTGCAGGATTGTTGGTCTGCTGATCTAGCTCTATTGGCTATGAGTGTGGTGTGCTTAATAAGGTCAAGGTCATTGAATTGGTCTTCATAAGGACCACTTTTGTACTGTCATCAGCCAACCATCCTGCTCACGAGGATACTGTGATTCATGGGGAGGCAAGAAAGTAAGGCTGCTGTCCTGTTATACCTTCATACCATTTGTTTACTGAATACAGCTCAATGCCAGGTACCAGCTGACATTGTCTCCACAATGCAGATTAGAAAATTAGTCAGCAAGAATTAGAAATTTAGGAGCCGGGTATGGTTGTGCAGGCCTTTAATCCTAGCACTTGGAAGGCAGAGGTAGGAGGATCACCATGAGTTCAAGGCCACCCTGAGACTACTGACTGAATTCCAGGTCAGCCTGGGCTAGAGTGAGACCCTACCTTGAAAAACCAAAAAAAGAGCATTAGAAACTTGCTCTCTTTGTCTCTAAAATCTTCTCTACGTACCTTTATATTACTGCCAGTCCATCTTAACAATAGGACACTTACTTATAAAGATGTATGTGACACAGTCTTGCCCTTAGGAGTTTATGGCATTCTGAGGAGTTAGGCATATAAGCCAATAAGCCACAGATGAAGATATATTATAATTTCGAGTGAGACTCTTGTAGGCAGTGACTGTCCAAAAGATCGCAAAGTTGGATCGAGTGTGTGTTGCTCAGTTACTTGCCTAATCTACACAGAGCCCTGGGTTTGCTCCCTAGCATGGATATGTGAGTAACAGCAGAGGACTTCAAAGTTAGTCCGTTTAGCCGAGCATGGTGGCACATGCTGTAATCCCAGCACTCAGGAGACAGAGGTAGGTAGGAGGATCACAGTGAATTCGAGGCCAGCCTGTGCTACAGAGTAAGTTTAGGTTAGCCTAAGGCTGGAGTGAGACCAGAAGGAAAGTTAACGTCTCTCATCTCCCCTTGGTCCTGAGCTAGGACTGAGGGAAGCACCTGATAACCGCCCAGCTAGGCTTTGGAGTCGCTCACTTTTGCTTTCAAAGCAGGGCTCCTTCCCTTGCCGGTTGTGGGACCTTACTTGAGGGAGAAAACATGCATACTATGTGCACACATGCGCCCAGCACACAAACACGAAATTACTGGGCATATGACCCTGTGCTGAGACATCACTACCTCTAGCCCTGACTTTTTTTCTCCTTGAAATTGGTGAATCATTCACCACCCTCTTTCCTGCCCTGCTCCATTCAGTGTCTTCTGAGTCTTAGCTCATCAGGTTTGGTTGAGAGAGCTAGAGAAGAGACGTGCCGGGAGCCGGGTAGGAAAATGGCAGTTCCTTCAGAGAGGAGCAGCTAATGAATGGTGTGTGGTTGGGGTTCAAGAGCAGGAGAATAGTATGCTCTATCTCTTTTACACGTTATAGCTTGCAAAATAGACTAAAGAGAGCTTAGTTCTAGGTGTGGCTGAACAAAAAAGTCTCTGATTTATTCATTAATTCAGTAGTTAATATATGCAGAAACTTCCAGGTGCCTCTGTATAAATCAGAATCTGAAGGTTAGAAAAGAAAAGGCAATCATGGTATGAAATGGGATTTATTTAAAAACAAAGCATTAAGAGGCTGAGGTTGTAGCTCCATTGGTTGAGTGCTTGCCTGGCATCAAGGTCCTGGGTTCAATCCCCAGTAATATATAAACCAGGCATCTCAGCACATATCTATAATCACAGCACTTGGGAGGTACAGACAGAGTATCAGAAGTTCAAGGTCATGCTTCGCTACATAAAAAGTTCAAGGCTAGGGCTGGAGAGATGGCTTAGCAGTTAAGGCTCTTGCCTATGAAGCCTAAGGACCCAGGTTTGATTCTGCAGGTCCCACATAAGCCATATGCACATGGTGGCGCATGCTTCTGGAATTCGTTTCCAGTGGCTGGAGGCCCTGGACACCCATTCTCCTTCTCTCTGCCTCTTCCTTTTCCTCTCCCTCCTTCCCTCTCTCTCACATAAATAAATAAATAAAAAATTAAAAAAGTTCAAGGCCAGCCTTGTCTAAATGAACTTGTCTCAAAAACCCAAAAACAAATAAACAGTTAAATATAACATTCAAAGTTTTTATTTTACTTTGTTTTGTTTTCAAGGAGGAAGGTGGATCTCACTGTAGCCCAGGCTGACCTGGAATCCACTCTGGAGATCAGGCTAGCTTTGAACTCATGGTGATCTTCCTGCCTCAACCTTCTGAGTGCTGGGATTAAAGGCATGGATACACCACCATGTTCGATTTTCAGATGACATCTTAAAAGACTATATCCCAGCCCTGCATGGTGGTGCACGCCTTTAATCCCAGCACTCAGGAGGTTGAGGTAGGAGAGTCACCATCACCTTGAGTTCGAGGCCAGTGTGGTCTCCAGAGTAAGTTCCAGGTCAGCCTGGGCTAGAGTGAGACCCTGCCTGAACACATACACACACACACACGCACACCCCCCACCCACCCACCCCTACAGACAAACATATACAGGAAAAAAGGTGAAGGGGGGAGTGTAGCTTAGTTGGTAGAATGCTTGTCTAGTGTGCATTAAATACTTGGGGCCCATGTTGTCTCAGCACTGGGGAGGAAGTGGCGGAGGATCAGGAATTAAAGGCAGCTTTAGCTATATAGTGAGTTTGAGTTTGAGGCCAGCCTGAACTACATGAGACCCTGTCTCAAAAAAAATTTTTTTAAGTTAAAAGAAGGCAGACACTGGGAGGACTGTGGCCAGAGGCCAAGGAATGGCCAAAGGCACTGGAAGCTAGAAGCAGCAAGGAATCTTCTCCACAAGAGTCCCTGAAGGAATATGGCCCACTGGCACATTGTTTGTGGACTTTCAGCTTCCAGAACAAGTGTACTGTTTTCAGCTTTGCAGTGTGTGGTCATATGATACAGCAGCCATGGAAACTAATATGACCTCCAAGCCACATTCCTTTACCCTCCCCACTTCTGTAATAATTCATCAACCTTCCTAAATAAAATAAAAGGAAATCTAGAATTACTTTTTTTTTTTTTTTGGTCTTTTGAGATAGGGTCTTGCTCTAGTCCAGGCTGACCTGGAATTCACTATTTAGTCTCAGGGTGGCCTTGAACTCACAGTGATTCTCCTACCTCTGCCTCCCGAGTGCTGGGATTAAAAGCATGCACCACCACGCCCGGCACATTTGTTTATTTTTATTTATTTATTTGAGAGAGACGGACAAAGAGCCAAAGAGGCAGAGGGAGAGAATGGGTACACCAAGGCCTCCAGCCACTGCAAAGGAACTCCAGGTACATGTGCCTCTCCCTTATTTTTCACCTCAGCCATGCTGGAGGTCGCTCAGTGCTGCCATGTTACTGCTGACTTTCTGGATGACTGATGAAGCTGAGCCCTTCTCCACAGCTTCACTGACATTTGTTTGCTTTTAAATATCCAGACGATTTTGCCGTTTTTCTTTCAGGTCATTTAAAGTTTGTTCTTATTAATCTGTTGAATTCTTCTATGTTGAAGAACTGAAGCTTTGTTAGTTGTGCGTGTTGCAGATATCGTCTCGTAATCTCTGTGTTCCCTTTTGATTCTCTTGATGGAGACTTTCAAGGAGCAGAAGTTTTAAATAGTATTTCTCTGTTTCTCCTGCCATGTAGTGTATCCTTGTGTTGCAGGATCGTGAAGACACTCTGAGTTTTCTTCTAAAGGCTGTATTGTTTTGCCTTTCAGTTTCAGATGTGCAGCTAGCCCTTTTAAATACTGTACTAGCTGAAAAAGCTCCCTCACTTTCCTTTTTTTGTTCGCTGTTTTTTAGTATTCTACAGAGTGAAAGAGAGACATTTCCATTCCTCACAGCTGGGCCTGAAACACAACAGGGCTTTGATATGACCGGTACAGTGCCTCAAGTGCATATTTTGTAAAACAAATGTTGGTCTTTGTGCTTTGATAGTACCAATTCATAAAATTTTAGTTAGAAAACAGTTTTTAAAAGGAATTTATTATTTTAACTTTTTATTGATAACTTCCATACATATAGAATAATTTATTATTATAAAAGATCTTAAGGATAAAGGGAATTTTCTCTTTTGTTAGTGAGGGTAAATTAGTGCTAAGCACCCAGAATCTTAAATCTCTTTATGTGCTGTAGGGAGAGGCTGGGTGGTTCCTTATAAGCTGTAATTTGAAATTTTTACTTAATAGGTGCATGCCATTGTTTTTGAGATAGCTGTGTGGCATGCCTGGAGCTCTCTTCTGGTGTCCATTCTATGAGGTGGGCATATTTTACCACATCCATGATGTGGATTCCTGTTTGGGAAGTATGTGAGATCTCCCAGGGTACAGGGGAGGGCATTCTTATGTTTTGTTTTCAGGGCTAAAGATAGGAGGTGACTCCTTGGAAAGAAAGGAACTAATACTTGTTGAATATCTCTTGTGTTCCTACAAATATGTCCCAAGTGCTTTACTTATGTTAAATCATAGTTAGGCCTGGTGGTGTAAGCCTGCTTGCTCAGTTGTACAGAAGGCTGGGGCAGGAAGGTTGCAACTTCAAGGTCTGCCTGGGCTGCAGTCAGTCCAAGGCCAGCCAGGGTGACTTAGTGAGACCCTGTCTCTAAAAATAAAAAGAGATCTGAGCATATAGTTCAGTGGTAGCATGCTTGCTAAGCATGTGTTCAGTCTCTAGTAGTGGAAAAAAATTATGCAGGCCTCTCAATAGACCAGATAAGGTAGGTTTGGTTATCTCCACTATACATACACATGAGGGAACAGATTTATAGAAGAGAGACTTTTTTTTTTTTTTTTTTTTTTTGAGGTAGGGTCTTTGCTTTAGTCTAGGCTGACCTGGAATTCACTATGTAGTCTCAGGCTGACCTCAAACTCACAGTGATTCTCCTATGTCTGCCTCTCTAGTGCTGGGATTAAAGGCATATGCTACCATGCCCAGTTGAGAGACACTTTTTTTTTAAGTTAAAAAAAATATTTAGGGCTGGAGAGATGGCTTAGCAGTTAAGCGCTTGCCTGTGAAGCGTAAGGACCCCGGTTCGAGGCTTGATTCCCCAGGACCCACGTTAGCCAGATGCACAAGGGGTCGCATGCGTCTGGAGTTAGTTTGCAGTGGCTGGAAGTCCTGACACGCCCATTTTCTCTCTGCCTCTTTCTCTCTTTCTGTTGCTCTCAAATAAATAAATAAATAAATAAATAAAAACAAACCAACAAACAAAAAACCCAAAGGGAGAAAAAAAAGTTTAGAAAAAAATTTTTAAAACTATTTAGCCGGGCATGGTGGTGCACACCTTTAATCCCAGCACTTGGGAGGCAAAGGTAGGAGGGTCGCTGTGAGTTCGAGGCCACCCTGAGACTACATAGTGAATTCCAGGTCAGCCTGGGCTGCAGTGAAACCCTGCCTTGAAAAACAAACAAAAAAAACCCAAATATATATTTATTATTGAGAGGGAGGGGGAGAGAGAGAGCATGCCAGGGTCTTTAGCCACTGCAAACAAACTGCATGCATGTACTACCTTGTGCATCTGGCTTATGTGGGTCCTGGGGAATTGAACCTGGGGTCCTTTGGCTTTGTAAGCAAGCGTCTTAACCACTAAGCCATCTCTGCAGCCTGAGAGACACTTAAAAAATATTTTGGGGCTGGAGAGATGGCTTAGTGGTTAAGCACTTGTCTGTGAAGCCTAAGGACCCCCATTCGAGGCTTGATTTCCAGGACCCATGTTAGCCATTACAAGCATGAACCTCCATGTCCAGCTTTTGGGGATTTAACTCAGGTCCTCATGATTGCATGGCAAGTACTTTACCGGCTGAGCCATTTCCCGCTGGTCCCCACACTCCCAGAGTACCTTTTCATAGGATTTCAGTGTAGCTCAGGTTGACCTGGAATTCACTATATAATCTTAGAGTGGCCTCGAACTCAACGGCAATCCTCCTGTCTATGCTTCCCAAGTGCTGGGATTAAAGGCATGCATCACCATGCCCGGCCAGAGTACCTATTTTTATGGCTTGGATTTATTTACTGAGGTGTAATGTGTGAGCATGATATGAAGCTTCCCATAGATATTGGCAGGTTGATATTTTTTTCTGTTTCTCTTTGGGGCTTGGGAATGGAACCCAAGTCCTTGTGCATGCTAGGTCAGCACCTCTCCACTTATCTATATCTCCAGCCATTTTTTCTTTCTCTGAGGTGGCAGAAGGTTGTGCATTTCCAGAACTTATTTTTGGTCATGTTGGAATTCAGAACTGGAGCTTTATAAGCTCATGCTAATGATGGGTTTAGCTAATCTGGCTTTTGCTGCTACGATAAGAACTGTTAGAATTAGTGTCTCAGCTTTCTCTACAGTTTCATTGATTTGTTTTCAAGGACCTAAAAAATTTTAAATTGTGCTCAATAATTTTTCAAGAAGTCTATTTTATGCTAGACAATTCTTTAAATGTGAATTCCAAATAACTACATTTGAAAGCAGACATGGTGGCACACACTTATTATTGCAGTATATGGGAGTCAGAGGTAGAGAGGATCAAGAATTCAAGGTTATACTTGGCTACATTGTGTGTTTAAAACCATCCTAGCTACATGAGACCTAAAACAACAAAAATATCAACCAAACAAAAAAAAAATTCCATACACATTTGAAAGAAGTAAATCAAGACTTTAACCCCGGAAGTTTTGTCTTTCTGTCCATTGTCAGGATAAGTTATCTATAGCTTGGAAAGAACTAAATTGGTAAGGCATTGGGCATTTATCAGAGGCAGTTAATTGCTGTGAGTGAATTAAAGTCTGACCTTAGAATTCCAATTTTGGGATGAGATCATTCAGTCACTGTCAGTAACCTTTAAGGAGTCATAGAATTACCACAGAAAAAAAGAGACATATTTCAAGACTGGGAAGAAAGTAAGAGCTTGATTATTTTCTAGTCAAAATGTAGGCATGGGCATGGTGCTACATGCCTTAAATCCAGCACATGGGAGGCAGAAGTAGGAGGATCACCCTGAGTTCAAGGCCACCCTGGGACTACATAGTGAATGCCACTTCAGCCTGAACTAGAATGAGACCCTACCTTGAAAAACAAAACAAAACAAAACAAAATTAGAATGAGGGCTGGAGAGATTGCTTAGTGGTTAAGGCGCTTGCCTGCAAAGCCTAACAACCTGGGATTGATTCTCTGTACCTAAATAAAGTCAGATTCAGAGGGTGACACATGCATCTGGAGTGCATTTGCAGTGGTTGGAGGCCCTGGTGTATTCATTCTCTCTGTTTTTATCTCACTCTTCTGTGACTCTAAATAAATAATTTTGGGAGGAGGTTTTGAGGTAGGGTCTTGCTCTAGCCCAGGTTGACTTGTATTCTATTCCCCAGGACCCATGTAAGCCAGATGCACAAGGTGGTGCATGCATTTGGCATTCGTTTGCAGTGGCTGGAGGCCTTGGCATGCCTATTCTTTCTCTGTATATCTCCCTCCCTCTCTCTTAAATAAATAAATAAGTTAAAAAATTAGAATGAATCCTTTCTTCTTTTTCTGTTTAACTTGGGCCCTATAAAATGTCTCCTGCAAAGCCAGATGGTGAGAAAAAGGGCCATTCTGCCATCAGTGAGGTGAACCAGAGTGCACACACACTGTCATCAGGTATCTGTGGAGTGGGCTTCAGCTGTGCCTTTTGGACACTCAGAGATGAGGAATTTGATGTGAAGGTCTAGGGGATTACACGCACATATATTAAGGTCCAGCTCAACAAAATTGGGCTGGAGAAACAAGGACATACATGTCAGTGTGCTGTTGTCCAGACAGCCAAATAAAGATGACAGTTCATCAGTGAGATATGCCTTCGTTTACCTGTATTCCGAGTGTCACTTTGAAAAACTGTCAGTGGGCAGTTGGGCATGGTGGCACATGCCTGCAGTCCTATTATGTAGAGGCAGGAAGATCATCCCTAAGTAGTTCAAAACCAGCCTCAGCTACATAGAAAATTCCAGGCCAGCCTGGAGTACAAAAAACAAAATCTGAAGCCAGGCATGGTGGTGCACACCTTAATCCCAGCATTTGGCTGGCAGCGGTAGGAGGATTGCTGTGGGTTTCAGGCCATCCTGAGATGACATAGTGAATTCCAGGTCAGTCTGGGCTAGAGTGAGACCCTACCTTGAAAAACAAAGCCTAACAACCTGGGATTGATTCTCTGTACCTAAATAAAGTCAGATTCAGAGGGTGACACATGCATCTGGAGTGCATTTGCAGTGGTTGGAGGCCCTGGTGTATTCATTCTCTCTGTTTTAATCTCACTCTTCTGTGACTCTAAATAAATAATTTTGGGAGGAGGTTTTGAGGTAGGGTCTTGCTCTAGCCCAGGTTGACTTGTATTCTATTCCCCAGGACCCATGTAAGCCAGATGCACAAGGTGGTGCATGCATTTGGCATTCGTTTGCAGTGGCTGGAGGCCTTGGCATGCCTATTCTTTCTCTGTATATCTCCCTCCCTCACTCTTAAATAAATAAATAAGTTAAAAATTAGAATGAATCCTTTCTTCTTTTTCTGTTTAACTTGGGCCCTATAAAATGTCTCCTGCAAAGCCAGATGGTGAGAAAAAGGGCCATTCTGCCATCAGTGAGGTGAACCAGAGTGCACACACACTGTCATCAGGTATCTGTGGAGTGGGCTTCAGGTGTGCCTTTTGGACACTCAGAGATGAGGAATTTGATGTGAAGGTCTAGGGGATTACACGCACATGTATTAAGGTCCAGCTCAACAAAATTGGGCTGGAGAAACAAGGACATACATGTCAGTGTGCTGTTGTCCAGACAGCCAAATAAAGATGACAGTTCATCAGTGAGATATGCCTTCGTTTACCTGTATTCCGAGTGTCACTTTGAAAAACTGTCAGTGGGCAGTTGGGCATGGTGGCACATGCCTGCAGTCCTATTATGTAGAGGCAGGAAGATCATCCCTAAGTAGTTCAAAACCAGCCTCAGCTACATAGAAAATTCCAGGCCAGCCTGGAGTACAAAAAACAAAATCTGAAGCCAGGCATGGTGGTGCACACCTTTAATCCCAGCATTTGGCTGGCAGCGGTAGGAGGATTGCTGTGGGTTTCAGGCCATCCTGAGATGACATAGTGAATTCCAGGTCAGTCTGGGCTAGAGTGAGACCCTACCTTGAAAAACCAGAAAAAACAAAACAAAACAAAACAAAAACAAATCTGTCAGTGGGAAAATCATCTTCATTATATGCATACACATGGGTATCCCAAAAAATGAGACTTGGGCTGGAGAGATGGCTTAGTGGTTAAGGTGCTTGCCTGCAAAGCCTAAGGACCCAGGTATAGTTCCCCAGGACCCAGCCAGATGCACAAAGTGGCACGTGGAGTTTGTTTGCAGTGGCTGGAGGCCCTGGAGCACCCATTCTTTCTCTGTCTACTTCTCTGTTTCTCTCTGTTAAATACATAAATACATAAATAAATAAATAAATAAATAAATAAAATATTTTTAAAAACATGAGACTTGAGACAATTGATGCTTGTACAGCAGAGAGGACTTGGCTTTAGGGTTCTGGTGAACAGGGGAAACGAGGTAGAAGGGGAGGAAAGGAGACATATGAATAAATGTAGTCTTGTTATGCAGAGTGTCTCTGAGGTAGTTTATCTGTAGCAGCCTTTTTCCTAATACAGACCCTTTTGCTAATGAAGATTTCCCATGTAGAATATATTCCTTTTACATAAAAGCAGATTTCCAGAGCTCTTTTCTTATGTCTGAAAGTGTCTCCAAATAGCCAGCTAGAAATGTGCCAAACAAGAATGTTTTGGGGTGGTAAATAGAGTTTCCTAAGGTCATATTGTCTTGAACCTCAACACACTTTAATAGTACTAAATTAGTTAAACTGTTGTAGTGTAGAAATAATGAATTAATGTAATATTTTCAATCCTAGATTAAAAAATCTCTTTACTAGATCAAGAGAAACGCAGTTATGTAGATTGAGCTGGGCATGGTGTGCATGCCTTTAAATCTTAGCACTTAGGCCACTGAAGCAGGAGGATTGCCAGTTTGAGTCCAGTCTGTCCTATATAGTAAGACCCTATAAAAAAATGATTATTGCGCTGTGGAGATGGCTTAATGGCTAAAGCGCTTGCCTGTAAAGCTTAAGGACCCAGGCCTGACTCTCTAGAACTCTTGTAAGCCAGGTGCACAAGGTCACGTATGCGCACAAGGTAACGCACGTGTCTGAAGTTTGATTGCAGTGGCTAGAGGCCCTGGTACACCAATTCTCTTTCTTTCATAAGATGAATTTTAAAATGATCATTAATTTTGCATGCATATGCATGCATGGTGTACATATGTGTATGTATGTTTGTATATGTGTGGGCGTGTATGTGAGCAAATGCCTGTGGAAGCCAGAAATTGACATCTGGTATCTTTTCAGTTGCTCACTTTTTTTTTTTTTTCTAGATAGAGTTTCACTCTAGCCCAGGCTGATGGGGAATTATTCACTATGTAGTCTTAAGGTGACCTTAAAGTCACGGTGATCCTCTTACCTCTGCCTCCTGAGTGCTGGGATTAAAGCCATGTGCCACCATGCCTGGCACTCTCTTTTTTTATTTTTTTATATTTTAGTTTTTCAAGGTAGGGTTTCACTCTAGCCAAGGCTGACCTAGAATTCATTATGTAGTCTCAGGATGGCAATGGCGATCCTCCTTATCTCTACCACCTGATTGTTAGAATTAAAGGTGTTCGCCACGACACCCAGCTCCCTCCTCATTTTTGAGACAAGGTTTTACTGAATCCCCAGTTCTCAGATTCAGCTAGGTTAGCTGGCCATCAGGCCCAAGATCCTCTTGTCTTCTCCTTTCTAGCACTGGGTTTACAGACACACACTACCACAACTGCCTTTTACATGGTGCTTGGGGACCTGAACTCAGGTTCCAATGAGCTATCTTCCCCAGTCCAGGGTGTGTGTATGCGTGCGTGCATTTGGAGACAGGGTCTTGCCAGGTAGACCTCAAACTCATATCACCACTCTGACATAGCTAGTTGGAAGCCAGCCTGGGCTACATGAGACCCTTTTCAGAAAACCAAAAATATACAAACCAAACCAAACCAAACCAAGTATTCAGATTATAGGAGTGTGCCAGCACCCCAGTCTGTAATTTTGTATCTTTATTTTAACTTATGGTTTTCAAACTATAAACTGTGTCTGAATGTAGGTCTGCAATCAACTTGGGGGAAGGTGTGTATTTTGAGGCAAGGTCTCTGTGTAGTCCACGCTGACTTGAGCCTGAGGCAGTCAGCTTTCTGAGTGCTGCGGTTACTGGCATGAACCACCACACCTGGCTTTACAATCAGCATATTTTGTTTTAATGATACAGAATAGAAAATAGGAAATAAATCACATATAGTAAGGGTAAGTATCTTTTTTTTTTTTTTTGGTGTTTCAAGGTACAGTTTTGCTCTAGCCCAGGCTGACCTGGAATTCACTATGTAGTCTCAAAGTGGCTTCAAACTCTCTGCAATCCTCCTACCTCTGCCTCCCGAGTGCTGGGATTAAAGGTGTGCGCTACCATGCCTGGTTTCCCACTAAATTACTTTTGACCATGTTTACTGTATGTTTTTTCCATGACACCTACCAAATTTATTTCTTTGAGCTGTTCAGGTGCATTTAATTTGCCCCTACTCTATTGATCCCTAGGACCCACATGAGCCAGATGCATAAAGTGATGCATGCATCTGGAATTTGTTTGCAGTGGCAGGAAGCCCTGGTGCACTCATACTCTGTCTCTCTCAGAAATAAATAAATGTATCAAAGAAAATAAATATGTAGCTGAGGATGACCTTGACCCACTGATCCCCCTGTCTCTCCCAAGGGTTGAGATTACAGCTGGGCATGGTGGCATTTGCCTGTAATTCTGGTACAAGGATGATGCAGGCAGGATTATCAGGAACTCAAGGCTAGCCTCAGTGACATAGCTAGTTGGAAGCCAGCCTGGGCTACATGGGACCCTGTTTCAGAAAACCAAAAATATACAAACACTATTAGTATTCAGATTATAGGGTCGTGCAGAACCCCTCTGATTTTGTATCTTTATCCCTTCTATGGTTTTAAACTATGACTGCCAGTCCTGACTGTGGTTTGCCACTTGTGGGGAGGTGTGTATTCTTGGCTGTAGGCTCTGTTTAACCAACCTGACATGAGTACCTGATGTCAGTCTTAGCATTCTAAAAACATGGTTACTCTGTAATTATCACCAGCACCTAGAATTACCTCTTTTTTTTTTTTTTTTTTTTTTTTGGTGTTTCAAGATACGTTTTGCTCTAGGCCCAAAAGGACCTGTGAATCACTATGTAATGTCAAAGTGCTTTGGTTTTTCTCTGCAAGGGTCCTACATCTGCCTAGTCATGTGATTAAAGGTGTGCGCTACCATGCCTGGTTCCCACTAAATTACTTTTGACCATGTTTACTGTATGTTTTTTCCATGACACCTACCAAATTTATTTCTTTGAGCTGTTCAGGTGCATTTAATTTGCCCCTACTCTATTGATCCCTAGGACCCACATGAGCCAGATGCATAAAGTGATGCATGCATCTGGAATTTGTTTGCAGTGGCAGGAAGCCCTGGTGCACTCATACTCTGTCTCTCTCAGAAATAAATAAATGTATCAAAGAAAATAAATATGTAGCTGAGGATGACCTTGACCCACTGATCCCCCTGTCTCTCCCAAGGGTTGAGATTACAGCTGGGCATGGTGGCATTTGCCTGTAATTCTGGTACAAGGATGATGCAGGCAGGATTATCAGGAACTCAAGGCTAGCCTCAGTGACATAGCTAGTTGGAAGCCAGCCTGGGCTACATGGGACCCTGTTTCAGAAAACCAAAAATTACAAACCAAACCAAACCAACCAAGTATTCAGATTATAGGAGTGTGCCAGCACCCCAGTCTGTAATTTTGTATCTTTATTTTAACTTATGGTTTTCAAACTATAAACTGTGTCTGAATGTAGGTCTGCAATCAACTTGGGGGAAGGTGTGTATTTTGAGGCAAGGTCTCTGTGTAGTCCACGCTGACTTGAGCCTGAGGCAGTCAGCTTTCTGAGTGCTGCGGTTACTGGCATGAACCACCACACCTGGCTTTACAATCAGCATATTTTGTTTTAATGATACAGAATAGAAAATAGGAAATAAATCACATATAGTAAGGGTAAGTATCTTTTTTTTTTTTTTTTTTTGAGGTAGGGTCTCACTGTAGCTCAGGATGACCTGAAATTCACTATGTAGTCTCAGGGTGGCCTTGAACTCATGGCGATTCTCCTACCTCTGCCTCCCAAGTGCTGGGATTAAAGGCGTGCACCACCATGCCCGGTCTGTAAGTATCCTTCTGTATAATGTTTGTTTTGGGTAAATAAGATATACACATGGATGTATGTGCTCATTTCTTTGTGATGTAAAATTTATTTTGTACCAAAGTCATGGTCAAAAAGTTTGAATACCACTGCTTTATTGTAATACTCTGTTATTTCATTTACCATATAGCATTATGCCAGTACATTCAGGCTTCTAAAGCCAGGGATGGTGCCAGCACTTTCATTTCAAGTACGGACTGAAGGTAAAAATAAAACACAACTGAGAACACCCAAAGCTTCCTGGCGATTCTTACACGTGTCTCTCCAGTGGCATTTTGTGCCCTTTGACCTTCTAACCTCTTGTTCCTTTTCTGACAAGTAGATTTTGCAGATTTGTGTGTCTAGGCCGTGGGCTCTTTGGTTCTTTTTTTTTTTTTCCTCCTTACTTTTTTCAGTATCTTCTCATGCTTTTAGGAGGAGAAGGAAGTCTCCTTCCTTCAGAATTCAAATGATTTGTACTGACAAAATAGCCCATTAGGTTTACCCTGAAGTCTTTCTTAATGTTCTTGTATCTTTTAGTGTGTTGTATATTTTTGTTATCACAGAAATGTATAGTTTATTCTAAATTTAAAATGTTATACTTCTGTGATGTTTAGTAGTTGACATTGGGCAAATTAAATGTGATTTTTCAGGAGGAAAAAAGATGGCTAGTCCTGCTGGGCGTGGTGGCGCACTGCCTTTAATCCCAGCACTTGGGAGGCAGAGGTAGGAGGATCACCATGAGTTCAAGGTCACCCCGAGACTACATAATGAATTCCACGTCAGCCTGCACTAGACTAGAGTGAGACCCTACCTCGAGAAAAAAAGAAAAGATCGCTAGTCCTGTATCATTCCTTGTGTTTTCGTCCCCTCTTCCAAAAAAAAAAAAAAAAAAAATTAACCGAGTTTATAATAATTTCAATTCAGAGAGAGGCTAAGACAGGCAGTGGTGTCTCCTATTAACCATGCTGCACTTTTTCAGCCTCTTTACTGACATAATAACTTTTAAAGCCTTTCCTACTCTTAAATGGTTGGCATACTAACTCTCTTGCCTTTATTTCTGTACCTTGCTGGACTACCAAGCTCTGATATTCATGACTGATTTAAAGGGACTTTGTGGAGATGATTTACTTCATTGTTTTTCTTACAGGAGAAAATTTTGAGCAGACACCATTGAGACGAACATTCAAGTCTAAGGTCCTTGCCCGATATCCTGAGAATGTAGAATGGAATCCCTTTGATCAAGATGCAGTGGGAATGGTTAGTATCTATTAGCTCTGAGTATGAGATCATTTACAATGTGGTTATGAGTTTAGGATGTGGTAGCGGTGCTTCACCAAGTACCAGTAATCTCTCTTCTTTTTAAAATATATTTATTTATTTATTTATTTATTTAACCAAGAAAGAGGGAGAGAGAGAGAGAGAGAGAAGAGACAGACAAACAGACAGAATGGGCGCACCAGGGCCTCCAGCCACTGCAAACGAACTCTAAATGCATGTGTCCCCTTGCGCATCTGGCTAATATGGGTCCTGAGGAATTGAACCTAGGTCCTTTGGCTTTGCAGACAAATGCCTTAACTGCTAAGCCATCCCTCGAGCCCTCTTTTCTTTTCCTTTCCTTTCTTTTCAACTTTATTTTATTTATGAGAGAGAGAGAGAGAGAGGGGTAGATAGACAGGGAATGGGTGCACCAGGGCCTTTAGCCACTGTAAATGAACTCCAGGTACATGTGCTACCTTGTGCGTCTGGTTTACATGGGTCAGGGGACTTGAACCTAGGTGTTTTGGCTTTGCAGCTAAATGCCTTAACTGCTAAGCTATCTCTCAAGCCCCCCCCCCCCCGTAATCTCTTTTTGAAGCACTGGGGATTGAACCTAGAGGCAGGCAGCACTGGGGTGTACCTGAGGCCTCAGTACCAGTAATTCTTTTTTTAAAAAAATATTTTATTTTTATTTATTTATTTGACAGAGAAAGGAGAGAGGGAGGGAGGGAGGGAGGGAGAGAGAGAGAGAGAGAGAGAGAGAGAGAATGAGAATATGGGTGCTCCAGGGCTTCCAGCCACTGCAAACGAACTCCAGATGCGTGCGCCCCCTTGAGCATCTGGCTTATGTGGGTCCTGGAGAATCAAACCTCGGTCCTTTGGCTTTACAGGCAAACACCTTAACTGCTAAACCATCTCTCCATCCCCTAAATACTAGTAATTCTTGAAGAATTATTGTGCATTATAGTTAGTATATCAGGCATTTAGAATACATCAGATATACTGAAAGTCACATGTTTCTATTTTACCAAAGATGTAGATTGAGTCAGTGATTTTATTTTCGAGTACTGAGCTATTGATTGCTTCTTGCATTGAGATCACATGATGAGTGAAGCTTAAAGTGGTGTTCTTTCATTCTGCATGGTATAGATCTGAGCAATATGACAGAAATGGATCTTTTTGTATCATCATGATTCTGGATAGGATGGCCTTGTAAATTAACCTTTATGAGTATTCACCTTGTTCTAGGTATTATGACAAGAATTTTACATAGATTAGTGTAGGTCCTTGCATTAACCCAGGCTATTAGCATTTCATTTATTTAGCCAGGTTCCTATAAAACTGGAAAATGGGGACTGATTGATTCAGGTCAGTTTGATTAACTATCTGAGTTTCTTTATATAATGCATCTGAGTTAATGTGAAACAAGGATGTCTTTATCCTGATTATGTCATCTCCTTGGTTTAGATGAGATGAGAACTTTCTTTGATGTGGGAAGAGGTTTTATTAATGACAGAATTTTGTGAGCTGGTAGAACCTGAAACTATTTACAAGTTTATTTTATTTTTAGCCATGAAGTTGCAGCTCTGTGGTTTTGGATCTATTTCTCGCATCATCTCATAATGCGTGTCTTACTGTCATACCGTCTTGCTTGTCCCCCACAATTTCCTGAATCCTCCAAGGTTTCTTTCACTTTCCATCTTTGTACGTTTTTGTTCTGTTCCAGAAATGCCTTTATTTCCCTTGTTTACCTGATGAATTCTAGTGTGACCTCATTTCTGAAGCTTTTTCTGATGTTCTCAGAGGTTCTCAGGCAGTGTTGTCAGGTGCTTTGTCTATACTTCCATGTGGCCCTAATGACTGAATTGTCATTTTGTAATTTTTTTTTTGAGGTAGGGTGTCACTCTAGTCCAGGCTGACCTGGAATTCACTATGTAGTTTCAGTGTGGCCTCGAACTCATGGTGATCCTTCTACCTCTGCCTCCCGAGTGTTAGGATTAAAGGCGTGCATCACCACACCCAGCTAATTTTTTTAAAAAAAAATTATTTTATTTATTTGAGAGAAAGAGAGGCAGATATTATATATATATATATATATATATATATATATAGAGAGAGAGAGAGAGAGAGAGAGAGAGAAAATGGGTGTGCCACGGCTTCCAGCCACTGCAGACAAACTCCAGTTGCATGTGCCACTTTGTTCATCTGGCTTACATGGGTACTGGGGAATTTCACCTGGGTCCTTAGGCTTTGCAGGCAAGTGCCTTAACTGCTAAGCTATCTCTTCCTTCTTTCCTTGCTTCCTTCTTTCGTCTTTCCTTCCCTTCTTCTTCTTTTCTTCCTCTTCTCTCTCTCTTCTCTCTCTCTTTGTTTTCTTGGGTTTTTTTTTCAAGGTAGGGTCTCATTCTAGTTCAGGCTGACCTGGAATTCACTCTGTAGTCTCAGGGTGGCCTCGAACTCATGGCGATCCACCCACCTCTGTCTCCCGAGTGCTGGGATTAAAAGAGTATGCCACCATGCCTGGCTTTGCTAAACTATTTCTCCATCCTTGAATTGTCATTCTGTTTACTTATGTCTGCTGTGTTAGCATGGGAGAGGATTAGGGCAGAGAGATTCTAGTTAGCTAGATAGGTGTTCAAGTTATGTTCTCATTGTCTATTTTCTTGTTTTTTTTTTGCAGCTATGCATGCCCAAAGGGCTGGCATTCAAGACCCAGGCTGATCCCAGGGAGCCTCAGTTCCATGCCTTTATTATCACAAGGGAGGATGGCTCTCGGACATTTGGGTTTGCCCTCACATTTTATGAAGAAGTGACCAGCAAGCAGATCTGTAGCGCAATGCAGACCCTCTACCACATGCACAATGCAGAGTATGATGTCCTCCGTGCTCCCCTTACTGATGGCGCAGACCAGAGTGGCATGGAGGATGTTGAAGGCATTCCTGGGACCAAGCTGCAGCGCTTTAACTCCTACGACATTAGCCGGGACACACTGTACGTCTCCAAGTGCATCTGCCTCATCACGCCCATGTCCTTCATGAAGGCATGCCGGAATGTCCTAGAACAGCTCCACCAGGCAGTCACTTCACCTCAGCCCCCTCCTCTGCCCCTTGAGAGCTACATTTACAACGTACTCTATGAGGTGCCACTCCCTCCACCTGGCCGGTCCTTGAAGTTTTCTGGGGTCTATGGGCCAATAATCTGCCAGAGACCAAGTACCAATGAGCTTCCTTTATTTGACTTTCCTGTCAGAGAGGTCTTTGAACTGCTTGGAGTGGAGAATGTGTTTCAGCTTTTTACCTGTGCCCTTCTGGAGTTTCAAATCCTGCTCTACTCACAGCGTAAGTCCATGTTTACTAGAGCTCTCTGCCTGCCTGCACAGGGCCTCTCTACTTTCCATATTCACACATAGTGGAGCTGACTCTACAGGTCAAGGGCTGTTACCATCTTTTGCAGGTAGGTGGTGGATAGCAAATGGATGGTATATATCTCTGACTGTCTGCTTTGGCCTTCTGGTAGGGACTGCTGTTTGGAAGGGGGAGCCCTATCTCCTGAAATCCCTTCTGATTGAAGCTGAAAAGAGGGGTGGGAGGTGATGGTCACCAGAAGGATGGTCCAGTTCCATTCTGTTATTCTGCAGTTATTTTTGCCCCTTCTTCAGTCTGACATTAAAATCAAGGCTTCATGGAGAATATACTTTTTTTTTTTTTTTTCCCAAGGTAGGGTTTCACTCTAGCTCAGGCTGACCTGGAATCCACTATGTAGTCTCAGGGTAGCCTTGAACTCATGGCGATCCTCCTACCTCTGCCTCCTGTGCTGGGATTAAAGGTGTGCACCACCTTACCCAGCTCTATACTTTTTATTTATATACTGAAACCACCCCCCAAAAAGAATTCAAAAGGAAACATGCTTATTAAATGACCCAGGTAACTTAAAATTCATTCAACACTTATTTGTTGAGTGTGCATACTGTGTGCTAGGCCCTGATCAAAGGGCTTGCTGTAAGAGTGATGGATAAAAATGGAGAAAAATCCTTTCTGTAGTAGAACTCATACTTTAGTGGGACAAGAGGACTAAGTAGAGCAGTATGCAGGGGCTGGAGAGATGGCCTAGTGGGTCCTTAGGACTTTGCAGGCAAGCGCCTTAACCGCTAAGCCATCTCTCCAGCCTTGACTTTTTTTTTTTTTTTTCCCCGAAGTAGGGTCTCACTCCAGCCTAGGCTGACCTGGAATTCTCTATGTAGTCTCAGACTGGCCTCGAACTAATGGCGCTTCTCCTGCCTCTGCCTCCAGAGTGCTGAGATTAAAGGCGTGCCCCACCACGCCCAGCGACTGGCAATATTTTTATTTATTTATTGGCAAACAGTGTGAGAGAGGGAAGAGAGACAGAATGGGGGTGCCAGGGCCTTCAGCCATTGCAAACAAACACCAGGAGGGGATAAAGCCCACCTAGAGATCCAAATTGGGGTCATCTATAGTTTCTGAATGGGACTGAGCTAACCAGACCTGGTGCCAAGTGTCATTGACATTTATTTATTTATTTATTTATTTATTTATTTATTTGAGATCGGGTCTCCCTACCTATGCCTCCCGAGTGCTGAGATTAAAGGTGTGCACCACCATGCCTGGCTATTTATTTTTATTTTATTATTATTATTTTTGTTGTTGTTGTTGTTGTTTTTTCGAGGTAGGTTCTCACTCTGGTCCAGGCTGACCTGGAATTCACTATGTAGTCTCAGGGTGGCCTCGAACTCTCGGTGATCCTCCTACCTCTGCCTTCCGAGTGCTGGGATTAAAGGCGTGCGCCACCATGCCTGGCTATTTATTTTTATTTTTATTTTTATTTATTTATTTGAGAGTGACAGACAGAAAGAAGCAGAGAGAGAGAGAGAGAGAGAGGGGATGGGCGCTCCAGGGCCTCCAGCCACTGCAAACAAACTCCAGATGTGTGCACCCCTTGTGCATCTGGCTAATGTGGGTCCTGGGGATCGAGCCTCGAACCAGGATCCTTAGGCTTCACAGGCAAGCGCTTAACCACTAAGCCATCTCTCCAGCCCAGACATTGACATTTAAAACATACATTTTAAAACATTTATTTGAGAGAGAGAATGAGAGAGAAAGTATGAGCAGGCCAGGACCTCTTACAGCTGTAAATGAATTCCAGACACATGCACTTCTTTGTATATCTGCGTTTATATGGGTACTGTGCAATTGAACCTGGGCCAGCGGGCTTTGCAAGCAAGTGCTTTTAACTGCTGAGACATCTCTCCAGCCCTACATTGACATTTTAATTAATTAATTTATTTTTGAGACTGGGGGGGGGTGGAGAATGGGCATGCCAGGGCCTCTAGCCACTGCAAATGAACTCCAGATGCATGTGCCACCTTGTGCATTTGGTTTATGTGGGTTCTGGGGAATCAAACATGGGTCCTTAGGCTTTGCAGGCAAGAGCCTTTAACCACTAAGCCATCACCCAGCCTCCCTCTCTTTTTTGGGGGGGAGGTTTGAGTTAGGGTCTAGTCCAGGCTGACCTGGAATTCACTATGTAGTCTCAGGGTGGCCTCAAGCTCATAGCGATCTTCCTACCTCTGCCTCCCAAATGCTGGGATTAAAGAAAAGTGTGTGCCACCACACCTGGCCTTTTTTGTTTTTTTAAAGTAGGGTCTTGCTCTAGTCCAGGCTGACCTAGGATTCATTGTAGTTTCAGGGTGGCCTTGAACTCACAGCAATCCTTGTACCTCTGCCTCCCAAGTGCTGGGAGCACAGCCTGCTAAATTTATTAATGCAATGCCATTGTTTTTCCATGTGTAATTAGAAAGTAAGTTGTGAGGAGATTTTTTTTTTTTTGCATGTGTGTAGTATGTGATGTGTGTTGATGTGTGTGGTGTGTGCATGTGTATATGCTGCTAGGTGCCCATTGCTTGCATGTGGAAACAAGAGGAGAACACCAGGGATGTCCCCTTCTCCATCATTTGTCTTATTTTTTCTTGAGACAGGGTCTCTTACTGATTCTGGAGCTTGCTGGTTTGCATGAGCCCCAGTGATTTCCTGGTCTCTGCTCCCCATAGGACTAGGGATACACACATACGTGGCCACAAACGGCTGTTTACATGGGTGCTATGCAACTGTGCTTGGGTGGTCTCAAGCCCCCCTCAGACCCTCATGCTTGTATTGGAAGTGCACTTAACCACTGAGCCATCTTCCTGTCTGTTGTACCTCTTGCTGACCTTGAGCCTTAGGTAGTCCTTCACTTTCGGACTCCCAAGTGCCAGAATTGCTGGTGTGAGCCACCACACCATGGCATGACTTATTTTGAATTGAAGAGCACATATCCCGCTCAAGTAGACAGTCACTAATTCATTCCAATTATTCCTGGTGGGAAGGCAGCTTCCCTGTGGACCCAGACTTTCTTAGATGAAATCTGTGGATTTGAATGTTGACCACAGTGTTCTTGCCAAAAACTAAGACCAAACAGTGTGGTTCCTGAGGTTTCCCTGTGTAACTTGTGGTGTAATGACTTTCAGTTAATGGCAGACTACATATGGTGGTTCCATAAGATTTTATTATCAGGGGCCGGGACAACAGCTCAGTGGATAAGGTGCTTGCCGTGCATGTGTGAGTTACCTGAGTTTGGATCCTGAGACCTCCTGTAAAAGCTGGAAGCTGTGGCAGGCTTCTATAATTTCACTGGCCTATGATGAAATAGGACAATTTCCTGGAAGCTTATAAGCTAGCCTGCCTGTCATGTGGAGCATTGAACAACATGAACAAGAGACTTTGCCTTAAGATGAGGTGGACGGCCAGGGCTGACCCAGAAAGCTGATCTGTGATCTCCACGTGGAGTGCTGTGGCACACATGTGAAATGGTGCGCACACACAGGTGCCCCCCATCAAGGTTGTGTCACCTGGTTGTAGCAGTCTTAGTTTGTGTGCACTCTGAAAGTCCACTCTGAGTTGGGTGTGGTGGTGCACACCGTTAATCCCAGCACTCATGAAGCTGAAGCAGGAGAATTGCCATGAGTTCATAACTAGCCTGGGTGAGAGTGAGACCCTGCCTCAAAGAAAAAAAAATGAATGTATACTCTGATGTTGCACAAATCCAAAATTATCTAATGATGATTTCCTCAGAGCACATTAACAGTCATGTGATTATACCGTATGGACTACAGATTTAGGTCTGTGGAGAAAGTATAGCTTTGGACAAGTCAGGTTCCTTTCGTGGCTACTTTTTCTTGGATACAGTTTGATAAACAAACTTGAAAACAGAGATTTGGATGAATGGTGCAACTTGTCTGGTTTAGAACAGAACAAAGAAGCTGCCACGTTGGATAGTTGGGGCTTTAGAAGACACTGCACTAAGGAAAGGACGGTTAAAGTGGAAGGGTGGGCATGAGGGAATGACACCATTCTGACGCCGGAGCCTTGATGTTTTCCAGAGTAGAAATTTTTTTTTTTTTTTTTAAAGGTAGGGTCTTGCTCTAGCCCAGGCTGACCTGGAATTCACTATGGAGTCTCAGGGTGACCTCAAACTTCTGAAGATCCTCCTACTTCTGCCTCCTGAGTGCTAGGATTAGAGGCGTGCGCCACCATGCCCGGCTAATTTAATTTAATTTTTTTGTGTGTGTGTGTGTGGTAGAGTCTCACTCTAGTCCAGGCTGACTTGGACTCACCCTGTAGCCCAGACTGTCCACAAACTCACAGCAATCTTCCTACTGTTCAGCCTTTTGAGTTCTGGGACTATAGGCATGAAACATCATGCCTGGCTTTAAAATTTATTTTAATTAATTTTAAATATTTTTATTTATTTTATTTTAAAATATTTGAGAGAGAGAGAGAGAGAGAGAAAATGAATGGTTGCACCAGGGCCTCTAGCCACTGCAAATGAATTCCAGATGCATGAGCCACTTTGTGCATCTGGCTTTACCAGCAGCAACTTACCACTTGAGGTTTCTTTCTTTCTTTCTTTCTTTCTTTTTTTTTTTGAGGTAGGGTCTTGCTGAAGCCCCCACTGACCTGGAATTCACTGTGTAGTTTCAGAGTGGCCTCAAACTCATGGTGATCCTCCTATCGCTGCCTCCTGAGTGCTGGGATTAAAGGTGTACACCACCACACCTCGCTCCATTTAAAGATTCTTGCAATTTCCGTTAGGGTTTTTTTCTCCTTAATTGCTTCATGATGTTCATTTTATGGAGTTATAGTATATTTTTTGTTTATTTATTTATTTGAGAGTGACAGATACAGAAGGAGGGAAGGAGGGAGGGGGGGATTGAGAAAGAGAGAGAGAAAGAGAGAATGGGTGCGCCAGGGCCTCCAGCCACTGCAAATGAATTCCAGATGCATGCACCCCCTTGTGCATCTGGCTAATGTGGGTCCTGGGGAATCGAGCCTCGAACCGGGTTCCTTAGGCTTCACAGGCAAGCGCTTAACTGCTAAGCCATCTCTCCAGCCAAGTTATAGTATATTTTGTCAAATTAGCATTGCTAAGTCTGTTTTCTAAACATTTAATTTTATTTTTAGATGAACAACCATTCTTTTTGCCTTTATATTTTACCACTTACATATTTGTATATAATGGCATTGATTAAACTGTATCAAGTAGTAAGTTTACATAGTACACATTTGAAAACTTGGTCAGTAACTGACTTTTAAACATTTATTTATTTATTTATTTGAGAGAGAGGGAGAAAGAGAGAGAGAGAATGGGTGCGCCAGGGCCTCTAGCTACTACAAGTGAACTCCAGCATGTGCCACCATGTGCATATGGCTTACATGGGTTATGGGGAATCAAACTTGGGTCCTTAGGCTTTGCAGGCAAGCATCTTAACTGCTGAGTTATCTCTGCAGCCCCAGTAACTGACTCGTTAGCCAGTTCAGTGAGTGGGAACAATGCAAGCAAGCTTCATGAGAATGTACATCAACAAATGCAGTGACACGGAGGTTAGGAAGAAATCAGTTGTAACTTAATATTTAAAATTTTTTGTTTTAGAGAGAGTGAGTGAGCTAGAGAGGAGAGAAACAGATGAAAGAGAGAGAAAATGAATTTTTGTGTCAGCCACTGCAATCAGAATCCAGATGCTTTTGCCAGCTAGTGGGCATGTGTGATCTTGCGCTTGCTTCACCTTGTGCATCTGGCTTATGGGGGGGATCTGGAGAGTCGAACATGGATCCTTAGGCTTCACAGGCAAGTGCCTTGACTGCTAAGCCATCTCTCCAGCCCTAAACTGCCTTATCTTAATTGCAAAAATGCGTACTCAGGCATCAACTCAAAACAATTTGAAAGGGAATAAAATGAAATCTGTTTCCCCGCTCTCCCTCCTAAGATGCCGAAGGTTAAGTTTTTCAGTTATCATTAGCAAAAATAATAGCTTTTTAAAAAATAAATAATATAGGGCTGGAGGGATAGCTTAGCGGTTAAGGCGTTTGCCTGTAAAGCCAAAGGTCCGGGGTTCGATTCCTCAGGACCCACGTTCACCAGATGCACAAGGGGGCGCACACATCTGGAGTTCGTTTGCAGTGGCTGGAGGCCCTGGTGCACCCATTCTCTCTCTCCCCCTCTTTCTCTGTCAAATAAATAAATAAATAAATAATACAGAGGAAAGTTGAAGGAACAGGTGACTGCATACTAATTTTGTTCTGCGCCTTGTGCCTTTCATTGCATACATGAAGACACACAGATTTTCCTATGAACAAAGACTCTTGTGAGAAACATCCTTTTACCTTAAGAATGTTCCTGAGAGTGTGCAAGGGTAGTTTAAAATTCAGTTTGTAATGAACATACTGCCTTGTAGTTTATTAGGAGGAGGCATATCTGTAGAGTGATGCCAAGTTGTTATTCTCTGTACACACCAGTCACAAAAATGTGCTCATTCCGTCTTGGTGGTGATTATAATCCCACAGAGCTTTTTGCATTATCTCCTATTGTTAAAAGTAATTGCTCATTACAATGTGATGGGAGCAGTGAGAGGATCCAGACAGTTGCCTGGAGCTCGAGTGTCTGTAGTTGATTTTGAGTGGCTTGGAACACTGAGCACACACTGGCTCTGGCAAAGGAGGCACTGATTTTATCTTTGTGTACACAAAAGGGTTTTGTGCTTTGCTGATAGCTCTTAGAGGTTAACATCCTGGTGTGAAGAATACCACAGAATCTAGATTCCTGAGGAATTGTTAGGCCATCCTTCAAAGTGGGCTGTTGCTTTTTTTTTTTTTTAAATTAAAAGGTAGAGGAAGGGCTGGAGGGATGGTTTAGCCGCTAAGGCGTTTGCCTGCAAAGCCAAAGGACCCAGGTTCGATTCCCCAGGACCCATGTTAGCCAGATGCACAAGGGGGTACACACATCTGTAGTTTGTTTTCAGTGGCTAGAGGCCCTGGTGCGTCCATTCTCTCTCTCTCTCTCTCCCTCTCTGTCAAATAAATAAAAATAAATGAATAAAATATTTTTAGAAAAAAGGTAGAGGAAGGAAACCCACAACAGTCCATGAAGTCCAGAGAACTCAAATTTCCCTCATAAATCACATGGAAAAATGAATAGCCTTGAAAGTGAGATTTTTTTTTTTTTTTTTACTCCCAGAGTCTTTTTTCTTTCTTTTTTCTGAGATTTAATTTATTTGAGACTGGGGATGGGGGTAGAGAAAGAAAGAGAATGGGCATGCCAGGGCCTCCAGCCATTGCAAATGAATTCCAGACACATGAGCTACCATGTGCATCTGGCTTACATGGGACCTGGAGAATCGAACCTGGGTTCTTAGGCTTCGTAGGCATGCATCTTAACTGCTAAGCCATCTCTCCAGAGTCTCCCAGAGACTTATTTCTTAGAATGACATATTTTCAAATACATTGAAAGATTCTTCAGAGATCTGAATCTGAGGGAAATAAAAGTACTTATTCTATGAGAAACTAGTAGTCCGAGTTTCAGATGCTAGATGAGATTCATCCTGAAGAAGAGGAGAAAATTAGACATAGATTTTTTTTTTCTTTTTGTTTTTTGAGGTAGGGTCTCACCCTGACCTGGAATTAACTATGTAGTCTCAGGGTAGCCTCAAACTCACGGCCATCCTCCTACCTCTGAGTGCTGGGATTAAAGGCATGTGCCACCACGCCCGGCTAGACATAGATTTCTGTACTGTTAAGAACTTTGCTTTTGGGCTGGAGAGATGGCTTTGCAGTTAAGGCGCTTGCCTGCAAAGCCAAAGAACCTAAGTTTGATTCCCCAGGACCCACATAAGCCAGAAATACAAAGTGGCACATGTGTCTGGAGTTTATTTGCAGTGGCTGAAGGCCCTGGCGCACCCATTCTCTCTCCTCTATCTACCTCTATCTCTCTCTCAAATAAATAAAGTTTGTTAAAAAAAAAAAGAGAGAGACTCCCTACTTTTGAGCTGGGTGTGGTGGCGCACACCTTTAATCCCAGCACTCAGGAGAGAGGCAGAGGTAGATGAATCGTGTGAGTTCCAGGTCATCCTGAAACTACATAGTGAATTCCAGGTCAGCCTGGTCTAGAGTGAGACTGGAGCAGATGGCTTCAGGTCCGCTGAAATGAACTTCCAGACCAGGCACAGTTATGGTGGAAGGGATTTATTGAAGCTTACAGATCCAGGGGAAGTTCCATGATGGCAGAAGAAGCTGGCCTGCCTTCACAGGTCAAAACACGCAGAGAGAAGCACAAGCCTAAAAGCCAAAAGCCACACAGCACAGCTCACTTCGGGAACTCCATCTAGGCACACTTTGCATATGGATCCGCCTAGTGACTCTGCCTCCAGCCAGGTGGCTGCAGATGCAAACTACAAACTAATAAAATACTGACTATATTGGGGGCCATCTATTCAAACTACCACAGAGACCCTACCTCAAAAAAAAAAAAAAAAAAAAAAAAAAAAAAAAAAAAAGGAAAAGGAACCCTGCTTTTACAGACACAGAAAGCCCCTCTTTAACATGTCTTGTCTTGTGATCAAGTAGATGGTTGCAGGTATAGAGTGTAGAAAACTTTACATGCAGCCTGATATTGTGTCGCATACCTTTAATCCCAGCACTCGGAGGCAGAGAGGTAGGAGGATTGCTGTGAGTTTGAGGCTAGCCTGGAACTACAGAGGGAGTTCCAGATCAGCCTGGACTAGAGTGAGAACCTGCCTCAAAAGCAAATAAATAACACACACACACACACACACACACACACACAGAGGAAAACCTCAGACTGCCTTCGGTTTGTTTTGGTTCACGGTAAAATGTCATCCCTGAGCAGGCCTGTCAGAGATGCCAGCCACATAAAGTGGTGGTACCTGCATCACTGACTTTGGCTAAGGGAGGAGGAGAAAGCCCTCTGATTTATATCCACCCCCCTTCCACCTCTCTCTCTTTTGTTCTTTCTCTCTCTTCCTCCCTTTTCCTTTCCATCTCTTTCATATCGGACTTATTTTGTGGTACAGTTCTTTAGAGTATGTTTAAGGCCAATGTTAGGCATAGTAGGACTAGATTTCAATATCAGTTGATCACCCCCACCCATGATTTAACATTCTTTTGATTCTTCCTTTGAATAGGATGTTGGAGATTCTTAGCATTTTCGCTTTAGAATGGTTTATTTATAGATATTCATATCCAGGAAAATGTTGAAAATATGAATGGAAATCTTACTCGAGAATCATTAGAATTCTTTGTAATAATTGTTAGAGCAACGGAGTGAGAGAATTAAAGCAAAAGACAGTTAATAAGCCGAGGAATCCAAGTGCTCTCATAGAATTTAGGTATTACAGAAGAAATAGAGGTAGAACTTGGGATGGTCTAAATTTTCTTAGTTTTAAAAAAAATTTATTTATTTATTTGAGAGACAGAGAGGGAAAGAGACAGACAGAGAGACAGACAGACAGACAGACAGACACACACACACACACAGAATGGGCGTGCCAGGGCTTCCAGCTATTGCAAATGAACTCCAGATGTATGTGCTACCTTGTGCATCTGGTTTTCACGGGTCCCGGGGAATCAAACCAAAGTCCTTTGGCTTTGTAGGCAAATGCCTTAACTGTTAAGCCATCTCTCCAGCCCCTTATTTAGTTTTTCCTTACTTTCATGCAAGACTAAATGCCTTTTCTGAAATGATATGTATATTATCTAATTTGATCCTTGGATGAGTCATTTTTATGATTTGGATATTTTTTCCCCTTCCCTCTATTAATATGGGGGTAGGCCTCTTCACTAAGTGAGTTTTTGGTTATTCGTGATTTCTTTGTTTCTTTTTCAATGCAGGCTGTCATTCTAACCCAGGCTGACTTGTAACTCACTCTAACTCAGGCTGGCCTTGATCTTGTGGCAATCTTCTGACCTTAATTCCCAATTGAGGAGTTTGGATTTCTTTCTTTTTTTTTTTATTGGCATATATTTGAGAGAGAGAGAAAGAAGAATGAATGGGCATGGCAGGGCCTTCAGCCACTGTACACAAACTCCAGATGCATGCACCATCTTGTGCATCTGGCTTACATGGGTCATGGGGAATCGAACCTGGGTTCTTGGCTTTGCAGGCAAGCGCCTTAACTGCTAAGCCATCTCTCCAGCCCAGGTTTTGGTTATTTCTTTTGCGATGTTGGATATCAAATTCAGGCTCTTATGTACGGTAGACAAGCACTCTACCAATGACCCTAACCTCAGACCATTTTTTTTTCTTTTATTTTTTAAATATTTTATTTATTTGAGAGAGGAGAGAGGGAGGGGGAAAGAGGGAGGGAGAGAGAGAGAGAGATACAGAAATAGGCAGGTAGAGAGAGAGAAAGAGAGAAAGAGAATGGGTGCACCAGGGCCTCCAGCCACTGCAAACAAATTCCAGATGCATGTGCCCACTTGTGCGTCTGGCTTACATGGGTCCTGGGGAATCGAACCTGAGTCCTTTGGCTTTGCAGGCAAGCGCCTTAACCACTAAACCATCTCTCCAGCCCTTCTTTTTTTTTTTTTTTTTTCTTGACAGACCTCTCCTGTTGTCCAGGTTGGCCTCCATTTCCTGGGCTCAAGCAGTCCTCCTACCTCAGCCTCTTGAGTGGCCTGCACCATCAGGATCTCTGATATCAGTGTTCCCCACCGATTGCCCACATCACTGATCTGTCAAGTGCATGTAGGCAATTTTGCATAGAGTATTCAAAATGTTTTAAATAATCTTAAACATCAATTTCTGTTTATTTGAATTACTAATTCTGGTATGTTTCAACTACAACACTTCAGACTTCACATGTAAATTTTTTCCTCTGATTTTCTAGACACTTCTGTGTGTTATACTATTAATTTCTATCATGAACTATGTGGCGTTAGCTCAGACCCAGCAGGACAGGCTCAGTCTACTTCAGATGTCACTGGTGCCTTGGTCACTTGTACTTCTCACTGAGTAATATTTGGGGGGTTCCCACAGCTCATGCTTCATATTTGATAATTTCAGAATGATGCTTTACTTACTCTTTTCATTTATTATAAAAGATACAGTCCGTGGCTGGAGAGATGGTTTAGTGGTTAAGGTGTTTACCTGTGAAGCCTAAGGACCTAGGTTCGATCGCCAGTACCTATGTAAACCAGATGCACAAGGTGGCACATATATCTGTAGTTTGTTTGCAGTGGCTGGAGGCCCTGGCGCGCTCATTCTCTGTCTCTTTCTATTTCCCTCATTCTTTTTCTCTCAAAAATACAGTTCAGGAGCAGTGAAATGGAAGAGACTCATGGGGCAAGATATGGGACAAGAGGCTGGAGCCTCTATGCTATCTGTGGGTGCCCCACCCTCCATCCACCACCTCAGTCAGTGTGCTCACCAGCTTAGAAAGCTCTTTTTTTCTGTGGTGGTGTTTTTTTTTTTTTCGAGGTAGGGTCTCAGTGTAGCTCAGGCTGACCTGGAATTCACTATGTAGTCTCAGGGTGGCTTCAAACTCATGGTGATCCTTCTACCTCTGCCTCCTGAGTGCTGGGATTAAAGGCGTGCACCACCACGCACGGCTCCCGCTTATTATTTCTATTGTATTTTTAGATATTAAATTTTATTACTAGATGAGTCTGTGTGTGTAGGCAGGGAGGGATGTTTCATTCACCAGGGTCTGAGTCTGTTCGATATCTACTAGGGAGCCACTCAGGCCTCTAAATGTGAACTTGAGCTGGAGGTTTGAACTTTGCATTTGAGAAGCAAGTGCCTCCTCTGGCCGGTTTGTTGAGTGTGACTCTTCTTCCTTTTGACCTAGATTACCAGAGGCTGATGACCGTGGCGGAGACCATTACAGCGCTCATGTTTCCTTTCCAGTGGCAGCACGTCTATGTTCCCATTCTCCCGGCTTCCCTTCTGCATTTCTTAGATGCCCCCGTTCCGTACCTGATGGGCCTGCATTCCAATGGGCTGGATGACCGGTCAAAGCTGGAGCTGCCTCAGGAGGTGAGAATTGACGCTTGTGCCTCTAGCCTCCTCCAGCTCTGGGGAGACAGGGCTTTGGGAGGAGCCCAGAATGGCGTCACTAAGTTTTTTGGTTAGTTTGTTTTTGAGAGACATAGACATGTACTTTTCTTTAGCAAAAAGTACAGTGAACCCTTAATTCAATTTATTTCATTCCAGAGGTAATTGTCATCTTTACTACCTGACATACATCAAGATTTTTTTTGTTTTTATGAATTGTATTTTTTATACACATTTTCCCCAACATGGTATTATGCATACTTTAAAGGACATTTATTATTATTATTATCTTGTGCAAGTGTGTGGGGGCATGAGTGTTTGTGTGTGTGTGTGTAGAGACCAGAGGACAACCCTGAGTGTTATATTCAGGTATGCCATCTGCACCTTTAACGGAAATTTATTAGAAATTTTATTATGTAAAATTGTAAAGTATGCAAAAGAATAAAAAATTTATTTTTGAGGCAGGGTCTCACTTTAGTCCAGGCTGGCCTTGAACTTATGGTGATCCTCTTGCCTTAGCCTCCTGAATGATGATATTAATGGCATGTATTACTATGCCTAGTGCAAAAGGACAATTTCCTTTTAAATTTTATTATTTTTATTTGAGAGAGATGGAGAGAACGAAACAGATAGAATGGGCATGCTAGGGTCTCAACCCCTGCAAACAAACTCCAGATGCATGCGCCATCTTGTGCATCTGACTTTATGTGGTTACTGGTGATGAACCTGGGTCCTTTGGCTTTGCTAGCAGGCACCTTAACTGCTAAGCCATCTCTCCAGCCCAAATTTATATTTTTATTTTCTTTATTTTTTATTTTTTGGTTTTCCCAAGGTAGGATCTCACTCTAGCTCAGGCTGACCTGGAATTCACTGTGTAGTCTCAGGGTGGCCTTGAACTCACGGCAATCATCCTACCTCTGCCTCCCAAGTGCTGAGATCAAGGTGTGCACCATCACACCTGGCTCTATTTTTTAATTTTTATAGTATTTTTGACCTGGCTTTTTTTTTTTTTCGGTTTTTTGAGGTAGGGTCTCACTCTAGCCCAGGCTAACCTGGAATTCACTATGGAGTCTCAGGGTGGCCTCGAACTCACAGCCATCCTTCTACCTCTGCCTCCCAAGTGCTGGGATTAAAGGCATGCGCCACCACGCCCGGCTGACTTGGCTTTTTAAAAGGAGCAAAGGGTGTATAATGAATTGAGAGTGACAGTGTCTTTGAAATACAAGTTTTGGTTTTCACTCTAAGTGAAAAAAAGTAACAAGAATTACTTCAAAGTTTATTACTCAGAGACAATTTTAGCATTTGGGTTCACATCTTTAAACTGTATGGTAATCTTCAAACTGTGCTGTTAGAAGGAGCTTTGAGGCAGCATGAAGTCCTAAGGGGTGTTCACCTGGGCCTGCACAAGGCACCTCAGGATAGTGAGGTGGGTTTATAAAAAGGACTTTCTGTAGAGGAACAGAGGATGCAAATTTCTTTGCTCCCCCCAAATAAAAATTCATTAGTTGCTGTCCTATCTGTGGGCATCAAAAGTTTATAAAAAGCCCTTTGTTCTTCACACCAATGCATGAGCTCAGCGACCCTGAGCAAGTGAGCTCTGAGCTGCCCTTGTGGGCGTCCTTCGTCCTTGCTTTTCTTTGGGGCATCATTTTCTGAGCCCACAGGCATGTCAAGAAGTAAGCCAGGGTATTAGAGAAAGGAACCAGGGTCACCTCTCCTCCTTGGCCCCTCTCTCTTATTTTCTCTTCTGTTTGTCCTTTCTCAGAACTCTAAATAGCTTTCACCCAGTAGCCTGTGTGTCCAGCCCCCCTTCAGGGACAAGGCACACTAGGAGGGGAGGCTTGGTGGTGATTTGGTTGGGAAAGGGCTTTGTGACTCTGAAGGAAGAGTTTGGGAGGTTTTTTTGGGGGGAGGGACGGGGAATTTGGAGGATTCTGTGGATACTACCCTCAGGATTAGCTAGGTCTCCATGGGCCCTTTCAGCAAGGTAAGGGTTAATAGAGGAACACGGATCTCTTGGAGTTCAGTATCTTTTCCAGGCTGTTATGCAGGAGCTGGCCTCTTCTCAGCTAAGGGAAGGGGTGCCTGAGAAGTTAATGGTTGGTTTGTAAATTGCTTTTGTTTGCCAGATCCATCTGTGTGCTGGAAGAAAACAGCATGAGGCTCTTTTATAGGCCTAAAACTTGAATGGCCTTTTCTATTTGCCTTCTCACCCTTCCCTCCTTCAGCCCAATTGTGCAAAGAATGACTAGTGAGCTCTGCCTGGAGGTTCCCGTCTCATCTTAATCCAGCCAATCTAATAGTGTCTGAGCTGCCTTCTGTCTTCCGCTACGTCTGACCATGGTAGCCCTCAGATGTGGACAGAGAATTTGGAGTTTACAAATTCTTTATAGACACTATATTTGGCTCATGGCAGTGGGAGCAAAGCCAATGAAGCACTGAGGGGGTTTAGCTATTTTTAGTCACCTCTGTGCTTCCTACGGAGAAACTGTGAGCCACGGGGTAGTGATTGCAGTGTGTGCTCTGCTGGCAGGCCTTGTGCGCGGGGCTTTTGAGGCAGGTGATCTGCATATGAGATGAGTTAATTATGAGGGTAGGATCTTTTTTCCTTTTAACCGGTTGGCATGAGAGCATTTATAATTTTAAAATCTTAATGGAATAAGCAAAAAGTAGCCTATTTTTAGGTGCTAAACATTTATTGGCCTTCGACCCAGGCAGGACTCCAAAGTTTTATCTAGTGGAGGAACTCAGAAAGTTTTAGGATGATTCTTTTAGTCTTTCAATTTTTGAGACAAGGTAGCTTTTTTTAGTTATTGTTTGATAGAATAATGTATGCACTCAGGAAATGTATATTGAAAGACCCACACAAGACCTATTACAACATGCACATGTAGGAGACCTAGAGTTTGTGAAGTTATGTCAGCTGGGCTGATCACGTTGTCGTCTTGTCTCTTATTTTCAGAATAAAGCTTAATGACCCAGGAAGCAGCACATAGGTCAGTGGAATAGCGCTTTGATGTACAGTGGGATGCCTTGCCAAGGAAGGGCTGCTTAGTAACTGTGCTAGAAAAATTGCTTGTTCATGTTATGAACTCTATCTAGCACTGGGTTAAATTCCTGGCATTTATTTAATCCTCAAAACAACTCTAACATATTATCCCTATTATGGAAACATACCCTTAGCCTTTTAATGCATTGGAATGAAAGCAGTGTTATCTAGGTTAATGGCTATAAGATAGCATATAAAATAAATAACTCGTTGGGGCTGGGGAGATGCTTGCAGAGACTGATGGCCTGAGTTCGATTCTCCAGTACCTACATAAAGCCAATGGCACATGCTTCTGGAGTACATATTTAGCAGCAAGGGGCCCTGGCGTGCCCATCCTCCCCCCTACTTCTTCTCTGAAATAAATAAATAAATAAATATTAAAAAAATAAAAAATAACTCCTTTAATTTATAGCTGCAAGACAATGTAACAGGGACAAGAATTACAAACTATTAAGTCACATCAAACAAGAAATATGCAAGGCCTCTGAACAGCAGCAGATTGAATGGTCAGCAGGGTAAGGGGATGACTGGAATCAGGCTGAGTTCAAATCAAGCTCTACTACTACTTTTCTGTGTTAGGTTTTTTTTTTTTTTTTTTTTTTTGAGACAGGGTCTCACTGTTCCTCAGACTAACCTAGAACTTACTCTGTACCTCCAGGCTGGCCTCAAACTCACCATGATCCTCCTGCCTCTGCCTCCCAAGTGCCATCACACCTGGCCGGGTTCTTTTTGATTGTTGTTTGTTTGCTTTTTTGCAACATGGGTTTTTGGTAGCCCAGGTTGGCTTAGAACTCCCAGCAGTCCTCTTGCAGTGGCCTCCCAAGTGCTGGAGTTACAAGAGAGAGACCCCACACGTGGCTTCGCTGCGTCCGTTTTGTCTGTAACGTAGTGATGGCTGTATGGTGCCAAGGCCTTTGCTAATTCTAGTTCTGATTAGCCGCCCTTTAGCACCATGCCAGTGCTAGCTCCACCTCTTCCTGGAGGCAGTCTTTGTGCTTGTGAGTGGTGTGTGTGCATGTGGGCGCATGTGTGTGGGTGGGTGTGCGCGTGGAGGTCACAGGTTGATGTCACTTCTCTTAATTTTACGGAGGCAGGGTCTCTCACTTGATCCTAGCGCTTGCCAACTCAGCTGGTCTAAGCCAGCCAGCCTGCCCCAGGGATTCCCTCTGTGCCTAAGTTCTTTTCACTGACTGAAGAATTCATGAATTTGTCAAACCTTTGATGAGCATTTACTATGTGTGAAACTTTAATATTTGGTGTTTAACTTCTATAGCATCATAATATCCTTAGTACTTTTTTTTTTTTTTTTTTAAGTTTTTCGAGGTAGGGTCTCGCTATAGCCCAGGCTGACCTGGAATTCACTGTGTAGTCTCAGGGTGGCCTCAAACTCATGGCGATCCTCCTACCTCTGCCTCCTGAGTGCTGGGATTAAAGGTGTGTGCCACCACACCTGGCTCCTTACTACTTTCTAAGTGCTGTCCTAGCATTGTACAATGCAGAAAGGAGAGCTTGTATCATCCTAAGGTTGCACAATTAGAAAGTGTCAGGGGAGTTTGGAACTTAGGGCCATCTCCCTTCTGAGCCCCATCTTCTAATGTTCTCTTTTTAGATTTATTTGTGGGTATGTATATGTATATGTATAAGGGTACATGTGTGTCATGGTTTGTGTGGGGATGCCAGAGGACACCCTCTGGGAGTCCGCCCTCTCCTTGCATCTTCTTTGAGACAGTCTCTCTCATTTTGCTGCTCTGTGCACCCAGCTAGCTGGCCGTGAGCTTCTGGATTCTCCGGCTCAGCTTCCATGACTGAAGGCATGTGCAAAAGCCCATCTTCTTTATACCACGTCACACATGTACCCATTTCTATAGCTTCCTCATGCCCGGTTTGTTTTCCTTTCTCAAAGTTCTTCCTTGATGCAGTGGGGTTTTTGTCCTCTCATCCTGTTGTGATTTCCAGGCTAACCTCTGCTTTGTGGATGTTGACAACCACTTCATTGAGCTGCCAGAGGACTTGCCTCAATTTCCCAACAAGTTGGAGTTTGTCCAGGAAGTCTCTGAGATCCTCATGGCATTCGGCATTCCCCCGGAAGGAAACCTTCACTGCAGCGAGAGTGCCTCCAAGCTGAAGAGGCTGCGGGCCTCTGAGCTTGTCTCGGACAAGAGGAACGGCAACATTGCTGGCTCCCCTTTGCACTCCTACGAGCTCCTCAAGGAGAACGAAACCATTGCCCGGTTGCAAGCCTTGGTCAAGAGGACTGGAGTGAGTTTGGAAAAAGTAAGATACTGTAAATGGGCCTCTGACAAATTTGGTCTGTGTTAGAGTGTGGTGCTGGTCAAGTTGGATGTGGGATGAGAGATCACCTTGGGGTTGGAGAGATGGCTTAGCAGTTAAGGTGCTTACCTGCAAAGCCAAAGGACCCAGGTTCGATTCCCCATGTGCATAGAGTTTGTTTGCAGCAGCTGAAGACCCTGTTTTGCCCATTCTTTCTGCCTCTCTATCTGCCTCTCTCTCTCAAAATAAATATATATAAAAAAAGGAAAGATCACCCAGAACAAGGTGTACTTGTGAGCAGTAGAGGAGTGCTCCTATGTGAGGCTGATTCAGCTCTAGCAGGCGTACACTAGCCAATGCTACTTAGTAAATGTGGTGGCCTTCCAGGTGCCTCCAGCATTCTGTGTGGACATGACTAGTGCTGCAGAGTGATTGGGAGGGAGGCAGAGGTAGTCCTTTGTCTTGACCTTTCAGATCCATTGCCCTGTGAGTTGTACAGCAGCCTAGTAGAGCAGGTATCATTAACTGTTGTGTAGCTGAAGAAACCAAAGCTTAGAGATCTAAGCTTTTTTTTTTTTTTTTTTAAGATTCAGTGCCTAGCAAGGAGCTCAGCTGAGGTTAGAGCTGGTCCTCTTGAATTCTAGTGCTGTGATCTTGCAAGGGATGTACTTGGCTTTCCATGTTCTGATTTTGATGAAACCAAGCTTTCTGTACATGTTAACCTATCCCTTTGCTTTCCCTTCACACTGTAAGTTAATAATTTTTTTTTTTTTTGAGGTAGTGTCTTATTTTAGCTCAGCTGACCTGGAGTACACTATGTAGTTGCAGGCTGGTCTCAAACTCTTGGCAATTCTCCTACCTCTGCCTCTAGAGTACTAGGATTAAAGGCTTGCACCTCCATGCCTGGCTTTGGACATTTCTCTCCTTCCTTCTTTTCCTTCCTTCTTTTCCTTCCTTCCTTCTTTCCCTCCCTCCCTTCCTTCCTTCCTTCCTTCCTTCCTTCCTTCCTTCCTTCCTTCCTTCCTTCCCTCCCTCCCTCCCTCCCTCCCTCCCTCCCTCCCTCCCTCCCTCTCTTTCTTTTTTATGGTGAACCATTATGCTGTTTATATTGTATACTACAGCAGATTTAATAAAAAGAAATCAGGGCTGGAAAGATGGCTTAGAGATTAAGGCCCTTGCTTTCAAAGACTAGCAACCTGAGTTTGATTCCCCAGTGCCTACATAAAGCCAGATGCACAAGGTGGTGCATGCATTTGGAGTTTGTTTGCAGCAGTTACAGGCCCTGGTGCATCCATTCTCTCTTCTCTCTCTCTCTGCTTGCAAATAAATAAATAAATGTATATACTTTTTTAAAAAGGAAAAGAAAGCCAGGCATGGTGGCATACACCTTTAATCCCAGCACTTGGGAGGCAGAGGTAGGAGGATTGTTGTGAGTTCCTGGCCACCCTGAAACCACAGAGTGAATTCCAGGTCAGCGTGGGCTAGAGCAAGACTCTACCTCGAAAAACAAAAACAAAAACAAAAACAAAACAAAACAAAACAAAACAAAACAGGAAAAGAACAGAAACCAAGGCTGGATGTGGTAGGTAGCTCATGCCTTTAATTCCAGCACTTGAAGGGCTGGATAGGAGGACCCCTGTGAATTCAAGGTCAGCCTGGACTACAGAGTAAGTTCCAAGTCTACCTGGGCTTGAGTGAGACCCTGCCTCAAAAAAAAAAAAAAAAAAAAAAAAAGGAAAATATTTAAGGAGAGTAAAAAGGTCCCTTCCCTTCTCTTCCTTGTCTTCTTACTCTCCCTTTCCCTCCCCTTCTCTTAGGAGAAAGATAAGAAGTGTTGTGGGAAAAAAATCAGCATGCAGAGCCAGCCTCTGGTCTGTTGCTTTGCATCCTTGTTTTCTCGTCTTGCTACATTCCCTCTTTTCTCCTAATCCTTTGGTAATTAGCATTTTTTTCCTGTGGCTAAATTGCTCTCTGTTTATAATGATCTTGAGTTGCTGGATACCTTCAAATAGAACTCTATCTTTCTTCCACATCACCATTCCCCCTTGGCCTGCCCCACCTCAGTTGAACCCTGGGCCTCCTGCGTTACTATGCAAGACTCACTCAGCTAAATCTCTTACCTCCAGAATCCCTTTCTTTCTTTTATTTATTTAAAAATATATTTATTTTTATTTTATTTGAGTGTGACAGGGGGAGAAAGAGGGAGGGAGGGAAGGAAGGAGGGAGGGAGAGAGAGAGAGAGAGAGAGAGAATGAATGGGTGCACTAGGGCCTCCAGCCACTGCAAACGAACTCCAGATGCATCTGGCTTACATGGGTACTGGGGAACTGAGCCTTGAACCGGGATCCTTAGGCTTCACAGGCAAGTGCTTAACTGCTAAGCTACCTCTCCAGCCCCAGAATCCCTTTCTTTCTTTTTGTCCCCACTTTTTCTTCTTTTGTCCTTATTCTCTTACTGTTTGCTCTTAAATAAGACCAGTGGGGGAAAAATCAGATGAGTTGTATTTCTGTGGTAAAAGTACAGATTTCAGTATTCTCAGTGTTCCTTCTTTCTTGCAGCTGGAAGTGCGTGAGGACCCCAGCAGCAACAAAGACCTCAAAGTTCAGTGTGACGAAGAAGAACTCAAGATTTACCAGCTAAACATTCAGATCCGGGAAGTTTTTGCTAATCGCTTTACTCAGATGTTTGCAGATTATGAAGTGTTTGTCATTCAGCCCAGCCAGGATAAGGAATCATGGTTTACCAACAGGGAGCAGATGCAAAACTTTGATAAGGTGAGTGCAGCCCTGCTGGGAGTAGCGAGGAATGAGAACATCAGTTATGCCTTGAAGAAGTAACTGAAAATGTACATGCATGCGTGTGGTATGCATCCGTGTCTGCGTGTTCATATGCAGTGAGTGGGCACAGGGCTGTGGGATGGAGGTTGACATTGGGTACTGCTCTTGAGATCGCCATCTTACTCTCTCTGGCAGGGTCTCTCACTAACTAGCTAGCCAGTGAGCCCAGAGGTTGCCTGTCACTGTCTCTCTAGTACTGGGATTAAAAATGTGTGCCACCATGCCCAGTGTTTTTACATGGGTGCTGGGGATCTGAACTCAGATTCTCATGCTTGTGTGGCAAGCACTTTACCATTGAGCCATGTCTGTAGCCTTTCCCTGTCCTGCCATGTCCTTTCCTGTACCACTAGAACAAACTTCATGATGTTGGTATTACTGTCAAGTGATTTACCTCTAGCCAAAGACAATTTTTTCCCTCTAGGTAGGGTCTTGCTGTAGCCCAAGCTGACCTGAAATTCATTCTGTAGACTCAAGCTGGCTTCAAACTTATGGTGATCCTTCTACCTCTGCCTCCCGACTGCTGGGATTAAATGTGTGTGCCACCACACCCAGCTCCAAAGAGGGTTTTTTTTTTTTTTTGTTTTTGTCTTGGAGTTGCTGGCAAAAACCCCGTAGGCAGCAGTGTGTGTGTAAGTGGACCATCAGGACTGATTGCGTATCAGTGTGTTACCAGAGTAAGTTTCTTCTAGTGTCAGAACTTGGAAAGTCTGAACTTTTTTAAAACTTAAAAAAAATGTATTTGCTAGAGAGAGAGAGGGGAAAAGGGTGCATCAGAACTTCTTGCTGTTACAAATGAACTTCAGATACATGTGCCATTTTGTGTGGGTACAGGAGAATTGAACCTGGGCCATCAGGCTTTGCAAGCAAGTACCTTTAACCACTGACTGTTTCCCATGTCCCATAAAGACCTGAATGAGAGAAAGATGGATTTTGTAACTTGCTTTTCACAAAGATTACCTTAGCTACCTTCTCATTGCTGGGACAAAGCACTTGACCAAAAACAGGTAATGGGAGGAAAGTTTTTATTTTGTCTAACCTCGAGAGGAATGATGGCAGGGACAGCATGGCATGAGCAGAGGCTGGACATTGCCTGTGCCACAGCAGGTGGAAAACAGCAGCAGGAGAGTAAGCTGAGCTTTAGAAAGGGGAAGCTGGATAGAAAGCTCCTAAGTGACCCCCAGCACACCCCTTCTCCAGCAAGGCTCCACCTCCCAAGTTGTCATCAGCTGGGAACCCATCCTTCAGAACACAGGAGTTTATGGGGGACACCTAGCTCAAACCATCACAAAGACCACCCAGGAGGCTCCCGAGAAGAATGAGCTGCTGCATCTTGTCCTTGGGTGTGTTGCCCTTGCTGGCCAGGCTGACTCCATCAATAGCCATTTCCTTTTGGTCCTACCAGGCATCGTTCCTGTCAGATCAGCCCGAGCCCTACCTGCCCTTCCTCTCAAGATTCCTGGAGACACAGATGTTTGCCTCTTTCATTGACAACAAAATCGTGTGCCATGACGATGATGATAAAGACCCTGCACTCCGGGTCTTTGATTCCCGGGTAGACAAGATCAGGTTGTTGAATGTTCGGACACCTACTCTCCGCACATCCATGTACCAGAAGTGCACCACTGTGGATGAAGCAGGTAAGGCCTCCTTGGGGCTGGACCCTGTCAGGAACAAATCCCTGTCCCCAAACATGTCTGCTTCCTTCCCCGTTCCTGTCTTTGTACATGTTGTCACGCAGGTAGTGCTTTTCCGTGTTGGTTTTGCTGACAGTTTGCATTCTTTAAGAGCACCTCAGTTAGGAATGGGGCCACAGATGTAACAGTGAATCTAAACAGCAGTAGGCTAAGCAAATAGGGGCTTGTTTTTTTATCAAATTATCAAGAAGTGCAGAATTGGTGGTAGTTGGTGTCTGCTCAGCCTCTCAGCAGCACAGTGAGGAACTGAGATTCTGTCTTTCTTCCCAGCTCTTCTTAGTGTGTTGGCTTTGGTGTTCATAATATTCTCTCATTCTTACAAGAAACTTTAGGAAATTATTTATGTTTATTTTTATTTTTATGTTTGTGTATATGTGTAGGGCTGTGTGTGTGTGCGTGTGCATGTGTGCATGTGGCTGTCATGCCACCATGTGGAAGTCAGAGGACCACCCTGACGGGTTTGTGCTCTTCTGACGGCCATTCTCCCTGACCCTGGAGCTTGGGGTTCTCCTGGCTCTGCGTGTTGTGAGTGCAGGTTGTGGTCACTGATGTGTGTGTCACTTTGCATCCACTTCATGTGGGAAGCTGGAGAGGACTGAACTTTGCATACAAGTGCCTTTACTTGCTGAGCCACCTCCCAGCCCACAAGAGGCCTTTTATATTCACATTCAAGGCAAGAAGAGGGGAAAGTTGATGCAGCTGTATTTTTGCTCTTTTATCAGAAAGCACAAGTTTTTCCAGAAATTCTCTACAACTTATCACTTATCTTACGGGCCAGAGTCAGGTTACGTGACCATCTTACATGCCAGGGAGACAGTGAAGGTGGTTCAAGTCCATTGTCAGCTACTTAGTGAGTTTGAGGTCGGCCTGGGCTACCTGAGACCTGTCTTGAAATAAGAAAAGATTTACTGACCCTCATTTGTAAGGCTCCTTTCAGGACAGTGGGTGTCACAGAGCTGCTTCAGGAGTAGGGTTTGTTCTCTGCCATCAAGGGAAGGTACTGCCATTGATTAATGGACTGGATCCCTCCTGCGCCACCACCTGGAAACTCTTAGGGCAGTTAGCAGAGGAATTGCCTCATCTGTTTTTTTTTTTTTTTTGCAGGGACCATTACTACTCATTGTCCAGTGTTTTGAAATCTATTTTATTATAGATTTAGTCTGCTCCCCCACCCCGTTATTTCAGTCAGGAGAGTAAAACTTGTCCCCTTTTACTTCATTGTAGCTGGAAGTAAAAGGGTAGCTGCTTCTTAAAAGAGTGCTTAACTCTTTTTTTTTTTTTTTTTTTTTAAATCTCATCCAGAGAAAGCAATTGAACTGCGTCTGGCGAAAATTGACCATACTGCAGTTCACCCACACCTACTTGACATGAAGATTGGGCAAGGGAAGTACGAGCCGGGCTTTTTCCCTAAGCTGCAGTCTGATGTACTTTCCACTGGACCAGCCAGCAACAAGTGAGTCAACCCCAGTGCCCCCCTGACCACCTGCAGCAGTGGTCAGGGTCATTATCATCAGAGCTCAAGCGAGTCTATGTAGAAACCTTGGATTGTAAAGCAAGTGTGAGAAAGACCCAAACTACGTAGGTGTCAGAGAGCCTGTCAACTTCCAGGCTTCCTATCAGAACATGCGCACGGCCAGGCTGCTGATGGGGTAAGGTCATCTATGAATCTGGTATGACACCTGGCTATTTTGTGGCCTCAGAAAGTGTTGGTTGAGCTAGATAATTGGACCCTGGACTGAAAGTAGGTAGTTTAGCTGGATTGTTTTTTTTTTTTTTTTTTTTTTTGAGGTAGGGTCTCGCTCTAGCTGAGGCTGATCTGGAATTAGTCTCAGGGTGGCCTTGAACTCAAGGCAATCCTCCGACCTCTGCCTCCCAAGTGCTGGGATTAAAGGCATGCGCCACCACGCCTGGCTTGGTTTTTTGATTTTTTGAGGTAGGGTCTCACTCTAGTCCAGGCTGACCTGGAATTCACTATGTAGTCTCAGAGTGACCTGAAACTCACAGTGATCCTCCTACCTCTGCCTCCCAAGTGCTGGGATTAAAGGTGTGCACCACCATAGATAGTTTTTTAGTTTCTTTTCGAGGTGAGTATGTCAAAGTCCAGACAAAGTTTTGGATATGCATGTGAAGTTTTTTTTTTTTTCATGGTAGGGTCTCACTCTGGCCCAGGCTGACCTGGAATTCACTCTGTATTCTCAGAGTGACCTCAAACTCACAGTGATCCTCCTACCTCTGCCTCCCAGGTGCTGCGCCACCACGCCCGGCTATATGTGAAGTTTCTGAGGATGCTTCAAGACAGTTAATGACTGTTCCTTGGGGAGTTCCCTCTGTTTTAAAAAATATTTTTATTTATTTATTTGGGAGAGAGAAAGAAGGAGGGAGGGAGGGAGGGAGAGAGAGAGAGATTGAAAGAGAGAGAATGGGCACACTAGGGCCGCTAGCCACTGCATATGAACTCTAGACCATGTACCACTTTGTTCGTCTTCCTTACATGAGAAGTGGGGAATCAAACTTAGGTCCTTAGGCTTTGCAGGCAAGTGCCTTAACTTCTAAGCCATTTCCCCAGCCTGGGAGTTCCCTCCTTTTGTTCAGTCACTGCTCTTCAGGCTGCCCAGCCTCAAGGATTCTGAACTGGTTTTGGTAACTTTCTGGTGGTTTCCTGTGTTCAGCATTGCCCCTAGACATTCATGTTTCTCTTGTCAGTTGACCTTATTTTTCTTGTGGACATTGTTAAATGCCTGCTTTGATATTGTCAGGTGGACGAAAAGGAACGCCCCTGCCCAGTGGAGGCGGAAGGACCGGCAGAAGCAGCACACAGAACACCTGCGCTTGGATAATGACCAGAGAGAGGTACGGTCCTCACGCCTGCTGAGGCGCCACCTGCTGCCACGCTGCACAGCTTCTTGTTAGCACTTCCTCCACGTCTGCTCTCATTCATGTGTCCCAGCAATGGCCACGCCCCATAAAGAAGGGATGCTGATCCCCGGTCATGACAAGTCAGGATGTAGCATACTTCTGCAGTGGCAGCAAGCCGCCTGGTCCTCTTTCTCCCCCTCACTCAGGCTTAGTGCACTCCTTGGTCAGTGCAACAGAAGTGTCAGAAGATGCAAGTCTGAACCTTAAGGGGAATTCTTTTAACATTGGGCTTTGTGTGGGTGGCTTGGTAGGAGAGGAGTTAATTGTATGAGGATGAGAGGAAGATAGTGAGTGACTCTTCGAAGCGGAGGAGCGGCTTTTCTCCTCTCTTTTCTGTGTCTTTTTTTTTTTTCCCCCCCTTTCTTTTTTTGAGGTAGGGTCTTGTTCTGGCCCAGGCTGACCTGGAATTCACTATATAGTCCCAGGGTGGCCTTGAACTCACGATGATCCTCCTACCTTTGCCTCCCGAATGCTGGGATTAAAGGTGTGCACCAACACACCTGGCCTTTTCTGTGTCTTACAAGTGGTCTTGACTTTTGTTCTTGAGGAATGAGGAGAGGTGTGGTATTATCAGGTACATGGGGACAGAGGAGGGCTGGACTTACTGCCTGAACCCGTACTGGCTGCAAGCTGAGCTCTGTGATATTGTAACAGGTTCTAGTGTAGACTTTCTAGTTTTATTTATTTATTTATTTATTATTATTATTATTTTGTTTTTCAAGATAGGGTCTCACTGTGGTCCAGGCTGACCTGGATTCACTATGTAGTCGACTTTCTAGTTTTAAATGTCAGGTTGGAGACCCTGCTTTAGAGCTACTGTGAAGATGGGGTTTTATCTTCAGAGACCTTTCAGGAACTTCTGAGAAGACCCTGAATGTTCATCGTACACCCATAGAACCCAGTAAAGCACACTGTTTGCGTGTGTGTCTGGCACCTCAGCAAGGAGGAAAACAAATGACATGTTTTGCCTTTGCTGTTTTTTGAAGGAATAAGTTAAAAGTTTAGGCGTGGAGGTTTTAGCTCAGCGCCAGTAGAGCACTTGCCTAGCTTGTGTAAGAGCGAGAGTTTGGTCCCTAGCTCCACACAAAACAGTGTTTGCTGCAAGGTGTGGCTAGGAACCGTGAACTGTGGGGTTGTGGGAGACAGCTGTGCTTGGGCTTTCTGTGAGCGTTTTAAGTCTGCCCTGTGTCTTCTGCCTCACCTCAGTGTTAGTGCTTTCAGCATTGTTGGTTGGATGCAAACCACGGAGGTAAGCACTTTGACACAGAAAGGTGAAGAAGGTAGCTCTGTTCGCAGAGAGCACCAGTTGATTGAGGGAGCAGAGGCAAGTGCACAGATGACTTAATCAGAAGATTCCTTTGACGAGGTCGTGCATTGCCTGTGAGAGCATGCAGAGAACACCATTTGGAATAGAGGAAAGGAATGCGGGTCTAAATCTTGATGCGTGTTGTATAAAGCAGGCTAGGAGAAGGATACTTTGCTTTATTTATTATTTGTTTATTTTATTTGAGAGATGCACTAGGGTCCCCTGCTGCTGCAAACGGACTCCAGGCACATATACTACTTTGTGCATCTGGCTTTACGTGGGTTGGAGAATCAAACCTAGGCCATCAGGGTTTGCAAGCAAGTTTGTTTAACCACTGAACTATCTCTTCAGCCCAGGAAATATATTTTGGGGAGGCACAGAGATAGCTGGATAGTTAGAGGGCAGGTGGCAATAGTCCGTCCAAGTGTTAGGAATTGAACCCTAACCTCATGGTTTGTTAGTAGAGATAAATTAGGGGGTCAGACATAATATGGACAGAGTTCTATTGCTCTAGTAAATATGGTGAAAGGGAAAAGCATTAGACCAAAATATTGCTCATGAATCTAAGATGTCCTTGTGCTGATTTCTGCACTGATGTGGGTTCTGTACTAAACCACACAGTAGAGCTGGGGGTGTGGCTTGGGTGATAGAGTGCTTGCCTAGCATGCACAAGACCCCTGCAGTGGTGTTATGTGCCTGCTGTAGTTCAGGCAGCTGGGAAGCGGAGGTAGAAGGCTCAAAAGAAGTTCCATGCCATCCATGGCTACAAAGAGAATTCAAGGCCAGCTTGGGCTACGTGACATTGGAATTCATTAGCGCATTGTAGAAAAGCAGGAAGTGCAGTTTTGAATGCGCAGTTGTATTTTTTTAGTCTCTAATTTAGCAAGGTTAGAAGAATAGGTATCTTTTTTTTAAAAAATAATGTAATTTATTTGCTTTAGTTTTGGACCATCCTTTTGTTTTAAATTTTATTTATTTATTTATTTATTTATTTATTTAATTTTTTTTCAAGGTAGGGTCTCACTCTAGCTCAGGCTGACCTGGAATTCACTGTGTAGTCTCAGGATGGCCTCAAACTCATGGCGATCCTCCCGAGTGCTGGGACTAAAAGCGTGTGCCACCATGCCCGGCTTAAATTTTATTTATTTATTTGAGAGAGAGAGAGAGAGAGAGAGAATGAGAATGGGTGTGCCAGGGCCTCCAGCTACTGCAAACAAACTCCAGATGCATGTGCCACCTTGTGCATCTGGCTCACGTGAGTACTGGGGAATTGAACTGTGGTGCTTTGGCTTTTAAGGCAAATGCCTTTAGTGCTGAGCCATCTCTCCAGTCCTAGATACGTTTTATATGGATAGAAGAGTCTGTTCTTTTCAGGATGGTGGAGAAACTGATTTTCTCAGTGGGACTCTGAGGCTTGATTAGATTCAGACACTGAGCTGTGTGTGTGTGTGTGTGTGTGTGTGTGTGGTACTCATGTTGTGCTTTACATCAGCAAACTCAGAAACCATACCATTTTAAACGTCCTGACTCTCCAGTTTATCTGAGCCAAGAAAGAGGCAAGCCGGGAAGTGTGGGGTGACAGCACCGTCTTGAGGCCCCCCCCCCCCAGTACTGGGCTCCTGTGGTGTGTGCATGAACCTTGAAGGTCTTTGCTTTTTCTATTTGGTGTAGAAGTACGTGCAAGAAGCCAGGAATATGGGCAGCACCATCCGCCAGCCCAAACTGTCCAACCTCTCTCCGTCAGTCATTGCCCAAACCAACTGGAAGTTTGTAGAGGGCCTGCTAAAGGAATGCCGCAACAAGGTGAGCTGTGGATGCCGGCGCCGTGCTGTTTTCCCAGCAGCAGAAAGGAAGTCATTGCTGGGCTCTGGCCTTGATTGAAAACTATTGTTAATATCATGGGTTGGTACTAATCTAAAATCCTGCTAATTGGGAATTAATTGTATGTATTTTAAATGTAGCATACACTGTTAATTGAGAGGCAAGCATTCTTTGCCTGATACGAACTTAACATATATTCTTTAAAACTGAGAGCTAGATCACTTTTAATTTCAGACATCTTATATTACTTTAAGTCAGATTCATGTTCACTCTGACATACTTTTTAAAAAAATTTACATGTCAGGGCCTCTAGCCACTGCAAACAACTCCAGATGCATGCACCACCTTGTGCATCTGGCTTATGTGGGTCCTAGGGAATCAAACCTGGGTCCTTAGGCTTCTTAGGCAAGCACCTTAACCACTAAGCTATCTCTCCAGCCCTGACATACTTTAAAAAAGTATTTATTGATTTGAGAGAGAGAGAGAGAGAGAGAGAGAGAGAGAGAATGAATGAATGGAGGAATGAATGGACATGCTAGGGCCTCTAGCCACTGCAGATGAACTCCAGATGCCTGTGCCACCTTGTACATCCAGCTTTACATGTGTATGGGAATTGAACCTGTGTCCTTTGGCTTTGCCAGCAAGTGCCTTAACTGTTAAGCCATCTATCTCTCCAGCCCACTGTTACATACTTTAGCAGAGTAATTGTCACTGACTTCCACAGATCAGTTTTATACATGAAAATGTTTTTGTCTCTGTTTTAATTTTATAGCAGTCTGACCTGCCTGCCTTCCATCCTTCTTTCCTTCCTTTTTTCTGTTTTTTTTTTCCCCCCCGAGGTAGGGTCTCACTGTAGCCCAGGCTGACCTGGAATTCACTATGTAGTTTCAGGTTGGCCTTGAACCCATGGCGATCCTTCTACGTCTGTCTCCTGAGTGCTGGGATTAGAGACGTGTGCCACTATGCCTGGCTTAATTTTAATGTTTTAACCTTTTTATTGACATCCTCCATCATATACACAATATTCCATGATCATAATCCCTGTTCACCACCCTCCTTTGTCTCTACCCATCCTCTCACTGAATCCCTTCTTCAAGAGAAGGAGTAATTTTAATGCTTAAGTTATTGATTTAATGTCTTTTTTATTTAGTATCTTTTCTAATAAGTCTTCAAACCAAGTCAGCATATCATAATTGTCACAACAGTTCAGGTAATTTGGTCTCTGTTGCATTGTGTTTAGTTAACTTGTAGGAGGAAATGAAATGCATCTTTTCTTGTAGAAGAAACGACTGCTTTTTAAATTAAAAAAAATTTTATTTATTGGGCTGGAGAGATTGCTTAGTGGTTAAGGTGCTTGCCTGCAAAGCCAAAGGACCCAGGTTCAATTCCCCAGTACCCATGCAAACCAGATGCATGAGGGGGTGCATGTGTCTGGAGTTCGTTTGCAGTGGCTAGAGGCCCTGGCGCACCCATTCTCTCTCTGTTTGTCTCCTCTCTTATCTTTCTCTATCCTTCTGCTTACCAATAAAATCAAACAAAAATCCTTAAAAATTTTATTTATTTATTTGAGAGAGAAATAGAGGCAGAGAGAGAGAGAGACAGACAGAGAGAATGGTCGTACCAGGGCCTCTAGCCACTGCAAACGAACTCCAGACACGTGTCACCTTGTCCTTCTGGCTTATGTGGGTCCTGGAGAATCGAACCTGGGTCCTTAGGCTTCGTAGGCAAGTGCCTTAACTGCTAAGCTGTCTCTCTAGCCTAAAATTACTACTTTTTTTTTGTTGTTGTTTTTTTGAGGTAGGGTCTCACTCTGATCCAGGCTGACCTGGAATTAACTATGTAGTCTTAGGGTGGCCTTGAACTCTTGGTGATCCTCCTACCTCTACCTCCCAAGTGCTGGGATTAAAGGCTTGCACCACCATGCCCAGCTTCGAAATTACTGCTTTTAAAAGTGAGGTTATTTCAGAAATGATATTCTAAATTCAGATTTAAAGTTTTAAAACTGTTAGTTTAAACTCATTTGTATTTTTTTTTTTTTTTTTTGGTTTTCTGAGGTAGGGTCTCACTCTAGCTCAGGCTGACCTGGAATTCACTGTTTTCTCAGGGTGGCCTCGAACTCAGAGATCCTCCTATCTCTGCCTCCCAAGTGCTGGGATTAAAGGCATACGTCACCATGCCTGGCTCATTTGTAATTTTTCATATAATGTTGTCTTTTCTGTATTCAAAACCATTTTGACTCTATATTTGTTGAAATATTTCATCTTCCCTATCTACTCTGACATTGAGTCTTAAGATTTAATCAGTTTTTTTTTTTTTTTTTTTTTTTTGAGAAAGGGTTTCGTGGAGCCCAGACTGGCCTTAAGCTTGACTCATGTAGCTGAGGATCACTTGGTTCTACTGCCTCTGCCTCTGCCTCACCAGTGCTGAGGTTATAGGTGTTCACTACCACACCTGGCTTATTTTTGCTTTTTTTGGGTGGGTGGGGGTTCGAGGTAAAGTTTTACTTTAGCCCAGGCTGACCTGGAATTCACTATGTAGTCTCCGGGTGGCTTTGAACTCACAGTGATCCTCCTACCTCTGCCTCCCAAGTGCTGGGATTAAAGGTGTGTGCCACCATGCATGGCTTGTTTTTTTTTTTTTTTTTTTGAGGTAGGGTCTTGCTCTAGGCTGGCTTGGAATTCATTATGTAGTTTCAGGGTGGCCTTGAACTCACAGCAGTCTTCCTTCCTCTGCCTCCCAGAGTTCTGGGATTAAAGGCATGTGCCACTATGCCCTGCTATTTTTGCTTTTATTTTTTAATTGACAACTTCCACAATTGTAAACAATATCCCATGGTAATTCCCTCCCTCCCCCTACTTTCCCCTTTGAAATTCCACTCTCCATCATATCCCCTCCTCCTCTCAATTAGTCTCTCTTTTATTTTGATGTCATGATCTTTTCCTCCTGTTATGATGGTCTTGTGTAGGTAGTGTCAGGCACTGTGAGGTCATGGATATCCAGGCCATTTTTTTTTTTTTTTTTTTTTCGAGGTAGGGTCTCACTCTAGCCCAGGCTGACCTGGAATTCACTATGGAGTCTCAGGGTGGCCTCGAACTCACGGTGATCCTCCTACCTCTGCCTCCCGAGTGCTGGGATTAAAGGCGTGAGCCACCACGCCCGGCATATCCAGGCCATTTTGTGTCTGGAGGAGCACGTTGTAAGGAGTCCTATCCTTCCTTTGGCTCTTACGTTCTTTCTGCCACCTCTTCCACAATGGACCCTGAGCCATGGAAGGTGTAATAGAGATATTGCAGTGCTGAGCATTCCTCTGTCACTTCTCAGCACCATGGGGCCTTCTGAGTCATATTTTTGCTTTTTGAGATAGGCTTTCACTCTGTATTCTAAGCTGGCCTGGAACTTGCTGTGGAGCTCAGGCTGACCTCAGACCTGAGTTCTTCCTGCTTTGGTCCCCAAGGTGTATTGTGGTTAAAGGTTTGTGTCACCATGCCCAGCCTTTCTCACATGTTTAGATGCATTCCAGGCAATGATAGCCTCGTTTATGCTGGGCCAAGTGATGGCTGTGAAAGAAAGACGTATATTCTTCAGGTGCTGCTGTGTGGGAAAGTGGGCACTGTGGGGAAGAATCACTGTAAGCAGTCTGACGCCATGAAGCCCTGGCTCTCATGTGGAGCTGCAGGAACACTCGTGCAGATAGGATACATTGGAATTGCTTTGGAAAACAGCATGTCATTTTCTAGTAATTCTTCTCCTAGGTGTGTTCCTAGAGAAACTTTTGCAGTGTGTCCCAGAAGGCATGAACAATAAGTTCAGAGTAACCCTCTCTGTGACAGTCCGAACCCGGAAAGAAGCCAAAGGCCACTGAGTAGGACCGTTAATGACCGGCGGCTTATTTGTTCAGTGGAACACTGGGTAGAGGAGCAGGACAACAGCGCCACCATTAACTCGGGGCATCGCACAAATGAAGCAGGGTGAGAGTCAGTCACCAAAGAAAACACTCAGGCAGAACTATGTTGTTTAAGGATACGAATACAGGTGGTGATGCCTTTGTTTTCTGTAGCACCATTGTGTAAGTTGTCACTGCTGGAGTGGGAAAATGCCTCAGCATTTCAGGTGGTCAGTGGTTTATTTCTTAGCCTAGGTGCTACCCATACATGTGCATGTGATATGTCTTACAATAAAGTAACATTGGACATATGCCAAGAGGTTGAGTTATTGCTTCTTCAAGTTAGCAGTGGTTATTTTTCCTGATTTAAAGATTTTATATGTCATAAATTTATAGTGTAATTAAATATTACTTAGGAACTGAGATTCAAGCCATATGTGGTGGTGTGCACCTGTAATACCAGCGCTTGGGAGGTAGAAGCAGGAGGATCACTAGAAGTTTGAGGCCAGCCTGGTCTGTATAGCACATTCCAGGCTAGTCAGGGCTACTTAGCAAAACCCTGTCTCAAAAAGTCCTATCTCCCCCCATCCAAAAGAAGTTGGACTCAAGACTGGGGTGGATGTAGGTTCAAAGGTTAGATCTGGGCTGGAGAGATGGCTTAGTGGTTAAGGCTCTTGCCTGTGAAGCCTAAGGGCCCATGTTCTCCTCTTCAGATCCCATATTAGCACAAAGGCGAGGCAAGCACAAGGTTGCACAAGCCCACTAGATGGCACAAGCATCTGGAGTGCAGTTGTGGCTGAGGCCCTGGTGTGTCAATTCTCTCTCCCTATCTCTCTCTCTCTCACTCTTTCTTGCTCTCTCTAAAATAAAATAATTCAAACAAGGTAGATCTGCTGGTTGTGGTGGTATATGCCTTTAATCACAGTATGGGAGGCTGAAATAGGAGGTTTGCTATGATTTCAAGAAAGTTCGAAGTTAGATCAGCTCTTCTTTGTGGTGTGATGTTTTGGGCAGATTACTTACATTCTCAATTTCCTCATTGGTAAGTTGAGAACAATAGTATAGTTCTCTCTTAGACACTTTAGGTGGTGTGGAGGAGGTGACATAACACTTTCTGAAGTGCCTGACTCGCAATTAATAGGAACTGTGACAATCACTTTACAGCTTTTATTTATTGATTGATTGACTTACTGGTTACAGCTTTACATGAAGCCTTTGAGGATTTTTAAATTATCCTCAGCAGTTTTTTTGAACTCTTGAGAGTTATTTCAGATTTTATTTCTAGGTTATATGTATGCTTGAAGCTTATTTGAGCAGTGAGACTGAGAGGATCTCAGAGGCGGGCATGAGCGAAGGGTGTTTTTCAACTCTTTTCATCTCAGAAATCAGAAGTCTATATCCAGGAGTGATGCAGTCACTGGCTGAGGGTCATCTGGAGATTGCTGTGTTCTCATCTTCTTCTTCACTAAACCTTGAAAGCACTCCCCATAACCTGACCTCTGTGGCTATAAATAAACTGTCCCTGGGGCTGAGTCATCTTGTCCTTCCCGGCTCAGCAGATGTGCTCTGCAGTCGGGGTGATCTTGCTCACGGTGTTTGTCTAACCTGCTCACTGACTCCTAGACCAAGAGGATGCTGGTGGAGAAGATGGGCCGTGAGGCCGTGGAGCTTGGGCACGGGGAGGTGAACATCACTGGTGTGGAAGAGAACACTCTGATCGCCAGCCTCTGTGACCTCCTGGAAAGGATCTGGAGCCATGGGCTCCAAGTGAAACAGGTAATGGGGTCCGACCTCTGGTTTCATGTGCTAACCCCCCACTCTCAGCAGTCAGCTTGCCATCTGAAGTGGTGCACAGCACTTGCACAGTGACTTGTGAAATAGTTAAACAAATAAATGTGATGCATTTTTATTTTCCTTGAGGTAGGGTCTCGCTGTAGCCCAAACTGACCTGGAATTCACTATGTAGTCTCAGGGTGGCCTTGAACTCATGGTGATCCTCCCACCTCTGCCTCCTGAGTGCTGGGATTAAAGGTGTGCGCCACCACGCCTGGCTGTTTTTAAAATTTTTTTGAGAGCCTCCATGCACATACACAGCATACAAGACAATAACCCCCTCGTCCCCTGCCAAACCCCTCCACTGAGCCCCTTCTTTCCAACTAGTTACTGTTCTATTTTGATGTCATCATTTTCTCCACCTCCTGTCATTCAGTTCTTATGTAGGTAGCATCAGCCACTCTGAGGTCCTAAGTGCCACAGCCAGTTAGTGTTTGGAAGGAGTTTGTCATAGTCAGTTCCATGTTGCTGGACGAATATCCAGCCAGACACAGTTGAGGGACGAGATGGGTTCACTTCAGGCTATAGACCCGGGGGAGCTCCAGTAATGGCAGAAGCAGCTGCAGAGGGGGAGCCAATCAGCCAGCAAGTACCAAAAGCACGCATACACGCATGCATGCACGCACACGCTGCCAAAGCTCAAACTTTCTCTCTACACAGCTGTGGTCTGAAATTCAGATCCATCCCCAGTGACACGCCCCCCCACCCCCCATAGCAGGAATCTGCCTGCTAGGGCCTGAAGTTCAAAGCTCAGTTTTAATAAAATACCTGAGTCTATGGGGCCACATGTTCACACTACCACAGAGGTGGAGAAATTGGGGTCATTTGTTGCTGATGAGAATATAAAATGCTGCGTCCACTTTGGAAAACAGTCTGGCAGTTCCTCAGAATGTTAGTTATGTTAGTTATGTGACCCAGCAAGTCCATTTCCAGATAGGCACTCAAGGGAAATGAAAGCATTATGTCTCCACAAAAATTTACACACAATTGTTAAAAGCAGCCGCATTCATAATAGCCAAAAGTGCAAACAACCCAAAGTTCACTGCTGGTGAGTGAATGATCTAAATGTGGCATATCCAGACAATTGCATTGATTCAGCAGTAAATGGGATGAAGTACAACTACATGGTACAACGTGGATGAACTTTGAAAACATAAAGTCTTATCCTCTTACTTATAGATGGTCCAGAATTGGCAGATCATAGAAAATCAAGTGAGGCTTGCTAGAGAACTGAAGAATGACTGCTGTGTGTTTGTGTGTATGGTTTCTTGTAGTAGTGATCAAAAAAAATTTTTTTTACATAAGTTTAAATTTTAAAAAAATTTTTTTATTTTTATTTATTATTTGAAAGAGGTAGAGAGAGAGAGGCAGAGGGAGAGAGAGAGAGACAATGGGCACACCAGGGCCTGTAGCCATTGCAAACAAACTCCAGATACATGTGCATCTGGTTTATGTGGGTCCTGGGGAATCGAACCTGGATCCTTCGGCTTTGCAGGCAAGCACCTTAAACAGTAAGCCATCTCTCCAGCCCCCCAATTTTTTTTTTTTACAAAAATGTATTTATTTAGTTATTTGAGAGAGAGAGAGGGTATGGGCATGCCAGGACCCCTTGCCACTGCAAACTCACTCCAGACACATCTGCCGCTTCACGCACCTGACATAGGCGCTGGGGAATCAAACCAAGGCCAGCCGGCTTTGTAAGCAAGTGCTTTTAACTGCTGGTCATATCCCCAGCCCTGAAAATGTTTTAAAGTTAGATTAATGGTTGTACAACTCTGTAAATATATTAAAAGTCAGAAAAGTTTGGGATATGTATGTGTGCAGAAAAGTACAGTTTAAAAGTGTAAGCTTTACGGTAATGTGAATTACGTCTCACTACATAAAGTACTTGGCTTCTCTAAGCTGTTTCCTCATAGGCACAGTGGAATTTTGAATATTTTAATTTATTTATTTGAGAGAGAGGTGGGGTGCAGGTGTGCCATGGGTTCTTGCCACTGCAAACAAATTCCAGATGCATCCTCTACTTTGTGCATCTGGCTTTATGTGGGTACTGGTTTATATGGATACCAGGCTATCGGGTTTTGCAAACAAGCACCTTTGACTACTGAGCCATCTCTCCAGCCCCATTAAAAACAAAATTAATTATTTATTGAGAAGGGGGGGAGGGGGAAGGGAGAAAGGAGAGAGGAGAGAAAATGGGCCACTAGGGTCTCTAGCCACTGCAAACAAACTCCAGACACATGCACCACCTTGTGTACCTGGCTTATGTGGGTCCTGGGAAACTTAACCTGGGTCCTTTGGCTCTGGCTTTGCCAGTAAGCACCTTAACTGCTGAGCCATCTCTCCAGCAGGATTTTTTTTTTTTTTTTGAGGTAGGGTCTCACTCTAGCCCAGGCTGTCCTGGAATTCACTATGTAGTCTCAGGCTGTCCTTGAACTCACAGGCATCCTTCTACCTCTGCCTTCTCAGTGCTGGGAATAAAGGGGTGCACTACTACACCTGGTCATGGGATGTTTTGAGGTGTTGAATCTTCACATTTATTTCAGTGCATCAAATTTTTGTTAGAAAATATAACTTTAAAAGTGTAATGATCTTTCAGAAGCAGTCTTCGCAGCATAATTACTAAGAGGAAATTTCTGGTAGTGAATAGATTTAAGCCTGATTCCTAACATTAACTAGTGGTGTGACCTTCTACAAATCACCTTTTATAGGTTTATCTTTCTGATCCTCAATTTGATCTTTCTAAGGGAAATGAGAATAAAGGTGTCTGCCTTGTAGAATTATCAGAAGCATTAACTAAAATAAAATATTCAGACCTGTGTCTTGGCAAAGTGTTTCCAAATGCCAGGACTTGGGTATATTTACTGTAGTTTATTTTGGCCCTGCAGCTAATACCAGCTTCCCATGCAGACTTGAGCTTAACCTTCAATAGTAAATCCTCATCGTAAAGACTTAGTTTTTCCCAGCCTGCAACTAAGGACAGGTATATCTTTAAAAATTTTAGGAAGGGCTGGAGAGATGGCGTAGCCTAAGGACCCTGGTTTGATGCGGCTCCCAAAAAAGGGGGAACCCCGTTAGGGGCTCCTAGCTCCAACTGGCCAGCAGTCGAAGCTGTCCCAGAGGTTGCCGCACAACGTGGTGGGTGTAGTTCTCCTGAGTACCTGTGGAAGCAAAAAGTTAGTAGGGAAGGGATGACTCCAGACAAGGGATGAGGTCTGAGGCGCTTTATTTCTGGGGGCGAAACCTTTTATGCAGTTGGAGGCAGGAAGAAAGGGTGAGGGGGAAGAGAAGGAGGAGTGAGAGAGGGGCGTCCAATCAGTAGTTGCCAAGACAGTCTTTTGTGGTATCACATTGCACAAGGGAAGCGGTCAGGGACCACTGACATGTTCTGCACGTACACATTTCGATGGTATGCAAGATAAGTTGTTTTCACAGATCAGTTCCCAAGAGTATGCGCACACAAAATTCTTCCTGAGTAACTGTTAAACCCATAGGAATTTCCTGTATCCAATGTTTTCTTAAGTCTGTTCTATATCATGGCCATGACTACTTGTTTGATCAGAGTGAAGGTGGGGGCAAGACGGCAGCGCTTGATTTACTCAAGCCTGTCTTGTGACAGTTAAATTTGGTTTGCACACATCCTGTTTGGCAAGCCTTCAGGCAGCTGCTTGTTTCAATCTTGCAGGAAAGGCAGGCAGGAAGTCAGCCAGAGGTTAGTGGCGGAGAGCTGAGGAGGGGGAGGTCTTCATGGTTCCCGACAGTTTGATGCCCCAGAGCCCATGTAAGCCAGATGCACAAGGTGGCGCATGCATCTGGAGTTTGTTTGCAGTGGCCAGAGGCCTTGGTGTGCCCATTCTGTCTGTCTATCTGCCTCTTTTTCTCTCTGTCTTGCAAATAACTAACTAACTAACTAAATAAATAAATATTTTAGGAAAATAGAAACTATCATGTGGGCTAGCTTCTGGGTGCGTCATGCTGTGAATATCAGGCTGACCTTTCATCACCAGATTGTAGAGGGTGCCCTCTTCTTTTCTTCTGGGTGTTTATCTGGGTTCTAGTAAGGGGGTGTGTTTGTGTGTGTGTATGTGTGTGTGAAGGAATTGAAACAAGAAACAGAACAGACACTGTAGCAAATGCCTGTGTCTGTATGTTGAAAGCCAAGGAAGGGCACACGCGCGCGCACGTGTGTGTGTGGTAAGTGAATCAAGAAACAGAGCAGACACTTGTTAGCAAAGCCTGTGTCTGTATGTTGAAAGCCAGGACTTCTGAATACTGAGCTGATAGCTGTTCTTCCCTCTCATTGGTTCCAGGGGAAATCAGCCCTGTGGTCTCATCTGTTACATTATCAGGAAAACCGGCAGAGAAAGCTCACATCAGGGAGCCTCAGTACCTCAGGTAAGGTGGTCTCTGCACAGAGCAATCTCAGACCATTTTCCCCAGACCTCACCAGAGTGATCATCTCTAGCTCACTATTCAGGCCAGAGAAGCCTTTGCTCTGGAATGTTTCCTGTTTTAAATGCGGAGCCACTGGCTCTGAACCACATAGCATCCCAAAACCATGGGTTTGCTTTCATTATGTGACCAGCATGATAGAAAAATTAGTAGTCCTGTTTCAGCTTCAGAGTGGGGTATAGACGAATCATAAGGAAGTGGGTTTGGGTTTAACGATGGTGCTGGCATCTTCTGTTTGCAAGGAGCTATTTTTGGAGTCTTTCCTTCCTCTGACACAGACATGGAGATTACCTTGTCCATCAAGTCAGTCTTTTCTTGAAACTCAAAGTCAAGGGCCTGGTGTGAATGATCTTTCATATTTCCTTTCTGTTTCTAATTTAGTAAAAACATCAGGGGTGGGGTGAAGCTCACTGGTAGAACCTTGGAATGCTCACCATCCTGTGTTCAGTCCCCAGCACTGAACAACAACAAAAATAATTGGAGGGCTGGAGAGATGGCTTAGTGGTTAAGGTGTTTGCCTGCGAAGCCTAAGGACCCAGGTTTGATTCTCCAGGACCCACGTAAGCCAGATGTACAAGGTGGCACATGCATCTGGAGTTCGTTTGCAGTGGCTAGAGGCCCTGGTGCACCTCTTTCTCTCCCTCTGTCTCTAATAAATAAATTAAAAAATTAATTAAAAATAATTGGAGTTTGTAGGGACTTCAAGGATCATTTAGTCTAGCCCCTTTATTTTTTATTTATTTTTTATGCTTTTTAGGTTTTTTTTTTTTTTTTTTTTTTTTTTTTGAGGTAGGGTCTTGCTCTAGCCCAGGCCAACCTGGAATTCACTATGTAGTCTCAGGATGGCCTTAAACTCACAGCGATCCTCCTACCTCTGCCTCCCGAGTGCTGGGATTAAAGGTGTATGCCACTATGCCTGGCCAGCCCCCTTATTTTTATTTTTTAAATATTTTATTTTTTTATTTGAGAGAGAGAGAAAGAGGTAGAGAGAGAGAGAGAGAAATAGAGAATGGGTGCACCAGATCCTCCAGCCACTGCAAATGAACTCCAGATTCATGTGCCACCTTGTACAGCTGACTTATGTGGGTACTTGGGAATTGAACCTGAGTCTAGAGAGGAACAGAATTTATGTCAGATCATGCAGTGAACTAATGAAAGAGTCTAGACTAGGGGCAGGCCTCTTGTGTCCTGATAGAGTGTGCGTTCCTTATGCCATCCTACGGTGTCCTTTCCAGTCTCTCCTTTACTTCTTGGTTGTGGCTCCCCTTTACTCTGTTCTTTGTTTCTCTTTGCCAGTGTGAATTTTTTTTTTCCTGGTTTTTCTTTTTCTTTTTCTTTTTTTTTTTTTGGTTTTTCGAGGTAGGGTTTCACTCTAGCCCAGGCTGACCTGGAATTCACTATGGAGTCTCAGGGTGGCCTCGAACTCACGGCGATCCTCCTACCTCTGCCTCCCGAGTGCTGGGATTAAAGGCGTGCGCCACCACGCCCGGCTTTCCTGGTTTTTCGAGGTAGAGTCTCACTCTAGTCCAGGCTGACCTGGAATTCACTATGTAGTCTCAGGTTTTTTGGGGGGGTATTTTTATCCTAATGGTAAAGATTAGTCAAGTGGAATAAAAAGAATGGGCATGAACTCTTTGTCTTGAACTAGTCCTCAGATAACACTGATATATAATTGGCTGAAAACCAAGGACAGAAGTTTCCTAGGTAGCCACATGAAGAGGTTTTGGTCCTCTTTGTGGAGGTGAGAGCAAAACGTCTTCTCAGGAAGGCTGTGGAAATTGTTGCTAAGAGATAAACTTCCTTGAACCATTCTCAGAAGCTTAGTGATACAATCCTAAGTGGTGTTTATTTTCAAGGTGAGGTCTCACTTTAGCTCTAGCTGACCTAGAGCTCACTCTGTATTCCCAGGCTGGCCTTGAACTCACACAGATCCTCTTACCTCTGCCTCTGTGCTGGGACTAAAGGTGTGTCACCATGCCTGGCAGAATCCAAAGTTTTAAGCATGGACCCTGGCCTGACAACATAAAGATATCACTATGTCCCTATTCCTACAGGGCCTTCCGTTCTGGAACAAGTTCTTCACACATTCTCTTGGCTCTTTTCTAGCCCATTTTGAAGGCAGAATGGGATGTGAATGTGCTCCAGGTGGAAGCGCTGTTTTCATGTGCGCGTGGTGGATCAGGGCCAGGGTATCGGTGCTCCAGTCCTTACCTTGCTCCTGGATGACGCAGGCAAAGCAGTTTCCTCCTCTCTAAAGTGAGGAGACTATACCTTCTTTGTCTACCTTGCAAATTATTAGAGAATTAGAGGAGATAAACATCTGATGCTAGAGCCAGGTGTGGTGCACCCACCTTTGATCCCAGTGCTCAGGAGGCAGAGGTATGAGGATCGCCTTGAGTTCGAGGCCACCCTGAGACTACATAGTAAATTCCAGGTTAGCCTGGGCTAGAGTGAGACTGGACCTCGAAAAACAAACAAACAAACCAACAAAAAACCCCTAAACAACAACAACAACAATTCTGATCTCTAGTGGGAACTAGAGAGAGAGATCGATCAGATTACTTACGGTGTTACTGATGTAACCAACAGTTTCCTATAGAAAATTTGTGATTTGACATGAAGAAGAGTGATTAGTTATTTGGATATTCAGGTCTCTCTGGAGATGACTAACTTTTATTTCAGGAATACTTCTTGATTCAGAACGGAGAAAATCTGATGCCAGTGCAGTTATGTCTCCTCTGCGGGTCTCCCTGATTCAGGACATGAGGTCAGTCTGGGCTCACAGGTCACAAGCCTCTTAAAGTCAGTTTTAGTTGTTGCTTGGGTATCAACTTGAAATGACAGGATAGTGGTGGTCGTTATGGCATCTCAGCTAACTAGGAAGCCCTTCTTTTCGGCCTTGTGTTTCATGATGCCTTTGTACAGTTGTATAAGCAGTGGGTCTCCTGGCAGTTTTGGAGAACTGTATTAAGTGAAGAGAGAGAATATCTCCAGCCCCGGGATTGGGGTTGTCTTGCTTGCTGAAGTCAAAATGTCTTTTCTTCCACCCAGATTGTGGGGAGCCTGTCTAGCAAAGCCACATGGAAAAGTGAGTTTGGGGATGGGGGAGAGAGAGAGACAGGCAGAGACAGACACAGACAGACGCAGTCCTTGGGTAGGACAGCACTTCCACCCCAGGTTCCTTTGGCTTTAAAGGTGAAACCCTGACAGTGAGTTCACCTCGTTCCCTACTCTCCCTTAGGCACATCCAGAACATCGGGGAAATCAAGACCGATGTGGGAAAAGCCAGAGCATGGGTGCGACTGTCCATGGAGAAAAAGTTACTCTCCAGACATCTGAAGCAGCTTCTTTCAGACCATGAGCTCACCAAGTAAGGCCACTCGACCTGGAGTGTCACCGTGTAGCACGTCACCGGGTCCTCAGGATCGATGAGATTGGAGAGCCCAGTGTGGGAGGGGCATTCAGCATGGCATGGCTGCTTTCAGCCAAGCTCATTGCAGATAAAGTTTTGTACTTTTTTTTTCTCTCTGTTTATCTGTAGAAGAACACATCTGCTCTCTTTGCTTTCTCTTTCTTCTCAACGTGCATACCTGAAACTGGCGGATCTCCTCTCCTTCCTATACTCAGGTGACATGTGAACCTTATAGGCCAAAGGCATGTTTTCTGTGTCTTGTCCTGAGGAGCAAAGGATTGGAGAATAATCCAAAGGAAACTTATCCTCTTATCTCCTCTCCTGAGCCTAAGTCCAGCCCAAAGCCATCAGTTTCCTTATTCTCTCTGGCCACTACCAGAGTCTCTCTAGAGCTTTCAGGTTGCACCCTTGGAGCCTCTCCTCCACACCTCCCACCCACACAGGGCGGAAGTCCAAGGCCCTCACACTCCCAGGAGCCACTAACCCTACTGTCCTTTCTCCCTGCATTCTTCTTGTGCCGTAGCTACTAGAGGAGGAGGGAAACAAGGTCCTTTCTAGATCTTGGATGATCCACCCAGCTGGTTTTTCAGATATAACATGTTTGCTCTTCTTGGGCTTTTTTCTTAAAGGAGATCTCCATAGGATTCCTGTTTTATATGTAAGCCAGTAGATTAAAGATCTGGCTTTCCTCAAGGTGAAATGTAACTTATTTAGATTGTTTACTTAGGCTTACAACCTTGATAGTATACAGAGAGCTCACCTGAGAAGTTAACAAATAGCTGTTTTTTGTTTGTTTAATGGTGGTGGTGGTGGTGTGTTTGGTGTTTTGCTAGTGCTCAGCATTAAACCCAGAGCTTTGTGCATGCTGGGTAAGGACCCTACACGGATCCACATTCCACAGTCCTAGTTTTGTTCATGTCTGTGTAGCATATGCATGTGCCATATGTACAACTTGGGGTTTTTCTCTATCACTCTACTGCGTATTTCTTTCAAACAGTTTCTTCCTCAACCAGGAGCTGCTGTTTTTGTTTAGCAAGTCCCAGGGAGTCTCTGTCATCTCCCTCTGCCATTGGGGTTCCAGACGTGCATAATCAGACCCAGCTTTTTACATGGGTTCTAGGGTAGAGAGTTCTAGAGTGGTCTCAGGCCCTCTCAGGTCCTGATGCTTGAATGCAAGCGCTCTTAACCACTGAGCTATCAACCTGTTTTTGTTTTTACAAGGTAGGGTCTCACTCTAGCCCAGGCTGACCTGGAATTCACCATGTACTCTCATGGTGGCCTCGAACTCACAGCAATCCTCTTACCTCTGCCTCCTGAGTGCTGGGATTAATGGCATGTGCACCACCATACCCTGCCTGTTTTTTTTTTTTTTTTTTTAACATTTTTAAATTTATTTATTTGAGAAAGAGAGGAGGATAGAGAGAGAATTGGTGTGCCAGAGCCTCTAGAGGCTGCAAACAAACTCCAAATATGTGTCCTACCTTGTGCATCTGGCTTATATGGGTCCTAGGGAATCTAACCTGGGTCCTTTGGCTTTGCAGGCAAAAGTCCCTGAACCACTAAGCCATCTATCTAGCCCCCTCCTCTATTTTTGTTTTTTTTTGTGTGTGCAAATAGTCTCCTTGTGTAGCCCAGACTGGTCCTGAAGTTGTGATCCTCCTGCCTCTGCCTCCTGGTTGCTGACATTATAAGCATGTGCCACCATGCCTGGTTTGGAAGCAGATTTAAGAATAAACTTTGAAGATTGGAATGAAAACTAAAAGAGAGCAAGTGAACATGTGCACCTGGAGTTTGGAGGGAAACATTTGTCCACCAAATTCTAGAGGATAGTTGTGTGTCCTGGAAAAGGGCTGTGTGGGCACCAAGGCCTGACAGGTCAGGAGTTTTTCCTGTGGGCCAGCGTTGATGCTACCTGTCAGAAGAGGCTGCAGGGAGCCAGGATCAAACAAGAGCTTTATGGAGGCCAGAGCATGGATGTGGTTTAAGGCAGCTGAGCCACAGAATAGCAAATGAGACACAGACCCTGGGGAAGCTAAGGCAGTGTTTTTGTTTTCAGTGCTAAGGATCAGGCTTGGTCCTTACATGTGCTAGGCAAGGCTTCTACCACTTAGCCTATAATCCCAGCTCTAATCTTTTGTGTGTGTGTGTGTGTGTGTGTGTGTGTGTGTGTGTGTGTGTGTGTGGTTTTTCAAGGTAGGGTCTCGTTCCAGCCCAGGCTGACCTGGAATTCACTATGTAGTCTCACGGTGGCCTTGAACTCACAGCGATCCTCTTTCCTCTGCCTCCCAAGTGGTGGGATTAAAGGTGTGCGCCACCACGCTCAGCTCTAATCTTGTTTTTTAAAACTGTAACTCTATTAGAAGTGATCAGTTCTGAACTTACTTAGTCTTTCATACCTTTCCCTCATATTCTTTTTTTTTTTTTTTATTAGTCAGTTTTGTATTCAGCAAATACAGTCAGTTTGGTACCATTATTAGGCTCATCCGTGACCTATCCCCTCCCCTTGGCCCCTCCTTGTTGAGGTATACGGGTCATGCATTGTGGAGTTAGCCCACAGTTATGGGTAAGCTAAATGTCTCTGCATATCATGACCCAACATGTGGCTCTGACATTCTTTCCGCCCTCTCTTCCACAAAATTTCCCTGAGCCATGTTGGGCTTTTTTTTTTTTTTTTGAGGTAGGGACTCACACTCTAACCCAGGCTGACCTCAAAGTCATGGTGATCCTCCTACCTTTGCCTCTGGATTGCTGGGATTAAAGGCCTTTCCCCTGCATTCTGACCCCTCAGTTACTCCATTGAATGGAAAACTGGAGACTTGATTCCACAGATGGCACTCTGGGGTCTTGGGGGAGAGCAAAGGGTACTTCTTGATCAGTCCCTCTCTGTCAGTCCAATTTGCATTGCTATGATAGAGTATCGAATGCTGGGTGCTTTATAAAGAAAAGAAGAGGGGCTGGAGGGATGGTTTGGCAGTTGAGGCACTTGCCTATGAAGCTTAAGGACCCAGGTCTGATTCCCCAGTACCCACGTAAGCTGGATGCACAAGGTGGTACATACGTCTGGAGTTATTTGCAGTGGCTGGAGGCTCTGGTGTGCCCATTCTCTCTCTCTCTCTGCCTCAGAGAAACACTGCGTTCCCTACACAGGAGCTAACTAATTTGGTCCTTTAGGAGTTAGATGACTCCCATGAAATCTTGACTCCCTGTACCTTACCCTATTCTCCAAGTTGCAAACCATCTGGGAGTGAGCTTGGAAGGCCAGAGAGTCAAGAACATTCTATCAAGATGCACTCCTTGTGCATCTGGCTTACGTGGGTCCTGGAGAATTGAACTGGAATCCTTTGGCTTTGCAGGGAAACGCCTTAACCGCTAAGCCATCTCTCCAGTCCTGTCTGCCTCTTTCTCTCAAATAAATAAAAGGATACTAGAAGTCTTTTTAAAAAGAAAGAAAGAAACAAAGAAGGAAAAGAGGACTGGAGAGATGGCTTAGTGGTTAAGGCGCTTGCCTGCAAAGCCTAAGGACCCATGTTCGACTTGCCAGATCCCACGTAAGCCAGATGTAGAAGGTCACGTAAGCACAAGGTTGCACATGTGCACAAGGTGGCGTGTACATCTGGAGTTCAATTGCACTGGCTGGAGGCCCTGGCGTGCAGATTCTCTCTCTCTCACATAAAAAAAAAGGCCAGTCTGTTGGGCTTGCCTCAAAACAAAAGAAAAGAAAAGAGGGGCTGGAGAGATGGCTCGGCGCTTTCTTGAGAGGCCTAAGGACCCATGTTTGATTCTCTAGATCCCATGTAAGCCAGGTGCACAAAGGTGAAGCAAGTGCAAAGTTGCACATGCCCACTAGGTGGTGCAAGTGTTTGGAGTTTGATTGTAGTGGCTGAGGTCCTGGTATGCCAATTCTCTCTCTCTCTATCTTAAAAAAAATATCTACCAGATATGGTGACCCACACCTTTAATCCCAGCACTCGGGAAGCAGAAGTAGGAGGATTGCCATGAGTTTGAGGATACCCTGAGACTACATAGTAAATTCCAGGTCAGCCTGGGCTAGAGCAAGACTCTACCTTAAAAAACCTGACATATATTTGAGAGAGAGAGGCAGATAGAAGAGAGAGAGAATGGCATGTCAGGGCCTCTAGCCAGTGCAAATAAATTCCAGATGCATGTGCCACCTCATGCATCCAGCTGTACTTTGGCACTGGGGAATTGAACCTGTTTTTTTTTTTTTTTTTTTTTGGCTTTGCTGGCAAGCACCCTAACTGCTAAGCCATCTCTCCAGCCCTGGAAGAGTGCATCTTGATAGAATGTTCTTGACTCTCTGGCCTTCCAAGCTTACTCCCAGATGGTTTGCAACTTGGAGAATAGGGTAAGGTAGAGGGAGTCAAGACTTCATGGGAGTCATCTAACTCCTAAAGGACCAAATTAGTTACCTCCTGTGTAGGGAACGCAGTGTTTCTCTTGATCTCTCCTCGTCTGCACCCTCTCATGACCCCACACCCCCTTGTTCTCTGCCTCTCCCTGCTTGCCGCAGGCTGTCAGCTCCACAGTCCTCCGGTGTCTGCATGCAGGCCCTTTCTGTGTCATTTCTCCACTTGCACTCGCTTGTGCTTCTGTCACCTCTAAGCAGGTGACTCCACCCTCTGATGACTTCTGTGCTCCTCCTCCCTGATTCCATTCAGACATCTTAGCTGTGGCTCCGGAGAATAAAAGCAAGCGTCACTCACAGTCTTTACCCTAACAACCTTTCCAGTGTGGGCAGTGTCATCCCTTCTCTGAGCACCCTTCCCCACCCCATCTTTAATCCAAATTTGAAATCAGTTTTGAATTCTTTGCTTTCTTTTACCTCCCACACATAGCTGCTCTGTCCTTGGCCTTTCCTTCACCCAATGCCTTGTGTTTTTAGTGGTGTGCCTTTTTTTTTCCCTCCTGAGGTAGGGTCTTGCTTTATCCTAGGCTGACCTGGAATTCACTATGTAGTCTCAGGGTGGCTTCAAACTCATGGCTATCCTCCTACCTCTGCCTCCCAAGTGCAGGGACTAAAGGGGTGCGCCACCACACCCAGCTTGGTCTACCATATTTTCACCCCATTTTTTTTTTCACTCTTCACTGAACTTACTTTAAATTGCCTGAAATTGGCCACAGCTCTCCCTTTACTTCTAGGGTAAATTGTAGAAACCTGTTACTTAACGAAGCCGATTGCAGGGCTAGGGAAGTGGCTCAGCTGGTAAGAGTGCTTGCTGGGTAGTCCTGGGTTCTAGTCTCAGCATCTGAGAAAGCTGGGTACAGCCATGCATGCCTGGAACCCCAGCACTGAGTGGGGTAGAGACAGGAAGATTGCTGGGCTCCATAGCCAGTCCGTCTAGTCGAAAGAGTTTGAGCTCCAGGTTCAGTGAGATTCAGTGAGAGACTATCTCAGGGAAATAAGGGGGAAGAGCTATAAAGGAGGACACCTGGTTCCTTCCTCTGGCTTCTTCATGCATGTGCACAGCGTGAGCGTGCATCTACACGTGCATGTGCGTGCCCCTGTACACCAAAAATTAAAAAGAACAAATTGCAGTCTTTAACCTGAAGATTTAGCATCTTTTTTTATTTGACTCTACCTTTTCAACCTTATTGCTAGCTGCTCACTTAAAAAAAAATTATTTGTGAGAAGAGAGAGGGAATGTGTGTGCCCAGCCTCTTGCTGCTACAAATGCACTCTAGATGCATGTGCCATTTTGTGCATCTGGCTTTATGTGGTTACAGGTGATTTGAACCTGGGTAATTAGGCTATAGCAAGCAAGTGCCTTTAACCACTGAACCATCTCCCCAGCCCCTAGCTGATCACTCTTGTGAGCCCTTAAGTGTAACCAAACATTTATTTATTTGAGAGAGAGAGAGAGAGAGAATGAATTGGCGCACAAGGGCCTCTAGGCACTGCAATGAAACTCCAGATGCATGTGCCGCCTTGTGTGCATGTGTGACATTGGCATATGTCACCTTGTGCGTCTTAACCAAACATTTTTCACCTGTCCTTCACTCTATGCGACAGATGTTTAAACTTTGCTGTCCTCCAGACCCCTCTTGTTCTTCAGGACTTTGAAGTTCGTGGGTCTTTAAGTTCCCTGAAAGAGCTTCCATCTGGTTATTCACTATAGTTAGTCTTATACCGTAGCCCTTTCCCAGCTTATTCTGTCAGTTAGCCATATTTAAAGACAGGACTTCTATTTAGCACCTGTATGTAGTAAGCCTCAGTTGGTGCATTGCCTGTAGAAGGAAATAAACTGTTGTGGGATAAACATCTTTGGCCATGGTGATTGCAATGTGGGCAACCGAGACAGTTATCTGGTTGTATTTCTTTTAGGTGGGGACTTGCACATTGTTCAAGTTTATTTTTTTATTTTTTAAAACATTAAAAATTATTTATTTATTTATGAGAGAGAGAGAGAATGGGCGCGCCAGAGCCTCTAGTCACTGCAAACAAACTCCAGACGCGTGTGCCTCCTTGTGCCTTTGGCTTATGTGGGTCCTAGGGAATTGAACTGGGGGTCCTTAGGCTTTACAGGCAAGTGCCTTAACTGCTAAGCCATCTCTCCAGCCCAAGTTTGTTTGTTTATTTATTTTGGTTTTTCAAGGTAGGGTCTCACTCTAACTCAGGCTGACCTGGAATTCACTATGTAGTCTTAGAGTGGCCTTGAACTCTTGGCCATCCTCCTACCTCTGCCTCCCAAGTACTGGGATTAAAGACATGTGCCACTGTGCCTGGCTTTTATTAAGAATTTTAATACACACACACACTGTAATTTAATTTTATTCCTATCCTATTACTGGTAGTTTTTTTGTCCCCTCCCCCCTACACCCTGATTTCCTTGAACACCCTTCTCTTTCCAAGTAGTCCTTCTATTTTGATGTCTCATTCTTAAGAGGACATGTACATCTGACTGACTGTGTCTCTTTATGCGGTGAAGGTGTCATTGCTGTGAGGGTCTAGGATTGAGGTGAAGAAGTTGGCCCTTGAGCAGTTGCCAGCGGGCTGAAGGGAGCGAGCTTTAGGAGAAGGGCATGGTCTGCACGGCTCTTCCTTAAGGGTCTGAGGCAGGAGCAGAGGCCTGCCCTACGCTGCCTCTCAAGCAGTGTTCTGCTGAAGGTTTGACACTGCCTGGTGATGAATTGTCACCACAGACCTCTTGCCGTTGGTACTCACAGACTGTATACACTTGCATGACAACCTGAGGAGAAGCCTGAGAGGACTGGTGTCCTCCCTAATGGACTTTCAGTCTAGCCCTCAGCTTAGAAAAGGCGACTCTCTGACCTGTCCCACTCGACAGTGCCCCAGCATCAGCCTCGCCGCGCGGTGTTTGCTCTGTTAGACCTCTTGTGGCTTGAGCCACTTTCTCCGTAGCCTCACTTATGGAACTGGCTTGAACCTTTATAAAGACCCAAGGAGCTCGAGGCTTGACATGTTGTGCTCCTCTTTACCATCGGTTCTGGAACTGAGTCATTCTAGCTTCTTTCTCCTGCCTTTGGCTGGGGAGTGATGTGTTCCTCCTCTCCAACAGGAAGTTGTACAAGCGTTACGCGTTCCTGCGCTGCGATGACGAGAAGGAGCAGTTCCTCTACCACCTGCTCTCCTTCAATGCTGTCGACTACTTCTGCTTCACCAACGTCTTCACCACAATCCGTGAGTACCTCTGCTCCCCACAGGCCTGCAGGCCATCTTCTTGAACCCACCCCATCCCTTGAACGTTTTCTTTCCCTCCCTCCTTTCCTCCCTCCGCCCCTCCCCTATTTTTCTTTTTAAAATATTTATTTATTTATTTATTTATCTATCTATCTATTTATTTATTTATTTATTTGAGAGAGAGACAGAGATAAAGAGATAGAGTGAATATGGATGTGCCAGGACCTCCTGGTACTTTAAATGAACTCCAAATACTTGCACTGCTTTGTGCATCTAACTTTATTTTTTTATTTTTATTTTTTTTGTTATTTTTATTTATTTATTTGAGAGTGACAGACAGAGAGAGAAAGAGGCAGATAGAGAGAGGGATAGAGAATGGGCGCGCCAGGGCCTCCAGCCACTGCAAACGAACTCCAGACGCGTGCGCCCCCTTGTGCATCTGGCTAACGTGGGTTCTGGGGAGTCGAGCCTCGAACCAGGGTCCTTAGGCTTCACAGGCAAGCGCTTAACCGCTAAGCCATCTCTCCAGCCCCTAACTTTATTTATAGAGTATTGAGGAATTGAAACTGGGTTAGCAGGCATTTGCAGCCAAGCACTTTTAACTGCTGAGCCATTTTCCCAGCCTTAGTTATTTATTTATTTTTGGAACAAGGTCTCACCATGTAGCTCAGGTTGGCCTTAAACACAATGGCAATCCTTGTATGGGATTACAGGTGTTCGCCTCCATTCCCAGCTTCCCTTAGAGTTTCTATTTGCCTTTTGCTTCTATGGGGAGAGGCAAGGAGAAGCAGCTCCTTTCTTAGAGACTGTGTGTGTGTGTGTGTGTGTGTGTGTGTGTGTGTGAATTTTTATTTTTTGAGGTAGGGTCTTGCTCTACCCTAGGTTGGCCTGGAATTCACTGTGTAGTCTCAGGCTGGCCTCAAACTCACAGTGATCCTCCTACCTCTGCTTCCTGAGTGCTGGGATTAAAGGTGTGTGCCTAGAAGAGGTTGTGTGTGTTGTGTGTGTGTGCGTGTGTGAGTGCAGGTATATGCGTCACAATGTGCATGTGGTCAGAGGATAATCTGAGGGTTTGCTCTCACCTTCCGTCTTGTTTGAGACAGGCTGTCTGCATTTGCCAGGCTACTAGTTGGTCTGAGAGCTTCTGAGGCTCTCCTATCTAGTCATCTCATCTTGCTGTAGGCATGCTGGGATTATAGATGCTTATGCTGCAATGTCCAGCTTTATGTGGACGCTGGGGATTTGTTTTTGTTTTTTTTTGGTTTTGGTTTTTCGAGATAGGGTCTCACTCTGGTCCAGGTTGACCTGGAATTAACTCTGTCATCTCAGGGTGGCCTCGAACTCATGGCGATCCTCCTACCTCTGCCTCCCGAGTGCTGGGATTAAAGGTGTGCGCCACCACGCCCGGCTTGACGCTGGGGATTTGAACTCAGGTCCTCACACTGCACTTTATCCACAGAACCATCTCCCCTGCCCCAGAGGTTGGGCTTTCTCTGATTGTTCTTGTCCTTTTGCCCATCATATTGTCTGTGCCTACACAGATAAAATGGTGCAGTCACCTCCCCCTGTATCCCTGCAAAGATTCTCCCTTTTGTTTTGGTCTAAGAAGCTTCTCAGCATCACAGCTTTTAGAGCTGGCTCCAGGGAGAAAGAGCTCTTCCCGAAGGAAGAAAGAGCCCCCGCTGGCAGTGGGAGGTTTGAGTCCGAGCTGCTTGTACCCCTCATTGCATGTGTGTGAGCAGAGTTCACCCCTGCCGTGGGCCTGTTCTCCCTGTTTCCTGAGTGAGAAAGTGGACCGTTTGATCTTCCTCTGAAGCTAGGGTTCTTTCCTGGGGAGCTTCAGAATTTGCTCTGTAGCTAGTTCTTTCACAGCCACTCTGCTGCCTCAGCAGCGTGTGCTCACGAGTCGTTCTGACAGCCCATCTTCCCCTTGGACACTAGGGCTGTGGGCCTGGTAGACAGAAGTGGCGCTGAACTGAAATTTAGAAGATGCCAGGCAAACGATTTTCCTTTTTGTGCCATAGAAGAGAGGCATATCTGTATGGCCTGTCCTGAGATTGTTACTGTTTTTTCTTTTCTTTTTTCTTTCCTTTTTTTTATTTTTTTATTTTTTTTTTTTATTTTTTATTTTTTTTGGTTTTTCGAGGTAGGGTCTCACTCTAGCCCAGGCTGACCTGGAATTCACTATGGAGTCTCAGGGTGGCCTCGAACTCACGGCAATCCCCCTACCTCTGCCTCCCGAGTGCTGGGATTAAAGGCGTGCGCCACCACGCCCGGCTTTTTTTTTTTATTTTTAAGATAGGGTCTCACTCTAGTCCAGGCTGACTTGGAATTCACTATGGAGTCTCAGGTGTTACAGTTTTTTTCATTAGGGTTCATGGGGTGAGAGATGGACAAATACTCTGAAATGGAATTGAGTGGTGTTGGGGGCTTATGGGAGCTGGGGAGATGGCTTAGTGGTTAAAGATACTTGCTTGCAATGCCTGTTGACACAGGCTTGATTCCTCTGCACCCATGTAAGACCGAATGTGAAGTAGCATATGAATGACACATATGTGACCCACACACATACACATACAAACAAATAAATAAGAAAACATTGATCTTGTGGCTCTTAAAGCTGAACCTGCAGAAGAGCTTGGATTTTTGATATTTAGGTGTTAACCCTGGAAGGAGTAAGAGTGGGGGCGTGGATTGGCTAATATACATGCATTCCAGGCTGACCTGGAACTTACCATGTAGTCTCAGGCTGGCCTCGAACTCAAGGTGATCCTCCTGCCTTTACCTCCTGAGTGCTGGGATTAAAGGCATGTGCCACCATGCCCTGCTCATGAGTTTTGGGTTTTTGTTTTTTGTTTTTTGGTTTTTTTTTTTGGTTGGTTGGTTGGTTGGTTGGTTGGATTGGCTAATATTTTAAGCCAGCTAGCCTCTGCTGCTCCGGACTCTGTTGGCACTAGCACACCAGGTCTGTGACCATGCCTGGGGCAGATCAGGGCCCGTCAGGTCTGGGAGGATTGTGAATCCTCAGTGTCTCTTTGGCTTTCTCTAAACAGTGATCCCCTACCACATTTTGATTGTCCCGAGCAAGAAGCTGGGGGGCTCCATGTTCACCGCCAACCCATGGATCTGTATCTCGGGAGAACTGGGGGAAACACAGATCCTGCAGATCCCCAGAAATGTGCTGGAGATGACCTTTGAGGTATGTGCTATCTGGGGTCACAATCCGGGCTCTGTGAGGACCTGAGTTTGCAATGGATATTTTGGGGATCTTTCTGTAGGACTTATGGAGGCCTTGCTGTACAGCGTATTAAGTGGCATCATAGCTGCTTGACCTGTATGGGATGGTCTGAGGCCAGGGCCAAGGACTGGCCCTGAGGTAGGGGGCCTGCTACGCCAGCAATTGTTGGCTAGAGGTATTTACTTGTCAGAACTTGTATGCCTCCCTATGCCCAGGGTGTTGAGGAATTCCCCACAGCTCTTTGAACTGTTGAGAACAGGTGTTTCTGGTGACCTCAGGACCCAGCAGGCTTGGCTTGTACCCAGGGCCTGGTCTTCCTCTGAGTGCTAACATCTTCCTCAGCCAGGGCTGCTCAGGAGGTAGTGCTGTATGGCCAGGCCTGGTAGTAGGTGGAGCTGTGAGCTTTGCCCCTGCAGGTACCATGGGGCCAGGTGGCAGGTCAGTCAGATTTGTGCCTCTAGGATTGCCTATTCTATTTTCCTGATCTATTTTATCTTTTATTCCCTTACAGTGCCAGAACCTGGGGAAGCTCACCACTGTCCAGATTGGCCATGATAATTCTGGGCTGTATGCCAAGTGGCTGGTGGAGTATGTGATGGTCAGAAATGAGACCACAGGACACACCTACAAGTGAGTGTTCTCACCTGCAGGGCTGTCCTTGATGATGGGGTATGGCCAGCCTCATGGAGCATCTTGAGCTTTCCTAGGCCAGGCAGTTTGTACACTTGAGAACCAAGAGGAGGGTTTCTAAATGAAGATAAGGCTGGGAACTGGCTCAGCAGGTAAAGGGGCTTGCTTGCAATGCCTGGTGGCCCTGGTTCAGTTCTCAAACCACTCATGTTAAATAAGCCAGATGCAAAAAGTGGCACAGATGTTTGGTGTTCATTTGCAGGGGCAAGAGGCCCTAGCTCTGGTGCAAATAAACAAAAGCTTAAAAATTAGCAGGCCAGCTGGGCGTGGTGGCACATGCCTTTAATCCCAGCACTCCAGGAGGCAGAGGTAGGAGGATCACCTTGAATTCGAGGCCACCCTGAGACTACATAGTTAATTCCAGGTCAGCCTGGACCAGAGGGAGACCCTACCTTGAAAAACAAAACACAAAAAACAAACAAACAAAAAATAGCAGGCCAGATATAGTGCAGCACGCCTTTAATCTCAGCACTTGGGAGGCAGAGGTAGGAGGATGGCAGTGAGTTCATGGCCAGCCTGAGGCTACAAAGTGAATTCCAAGTCAGCCTAGGCTAGAGCAAGACCCTGCCTTAAAAAACTAAAATAAATAAATTAATTAAAAAAAAAAAAAGACCAAATGAAGATGAATGGCATATCTGAGCACAGGTCATAGATCATCATGCCACTGAGGTAGTTTGTTTATTTTTTTGGTTTTTCGAGGCAGGGTCTCACTCTAGCCCAGGCTGGCCATGAACTCATAGTGATCCTCCTACCTTAGCCTCCCGAGTGCTTGGATTAAAGGTGTGCAGCACAATGCTAGGTCCACTGAGGTAGTTTCTATGGCGACACATGACACATGATAGGTTAAGCAGAGCCTTGGGAGCCTCACCCTGTCTTTATAGCCTGTCACGTCGGCTTTGTGGTGGCTCTTGCTGAGCAGCAAAGGGGAGGCAGACTGGAGAAACAGGCAGCTCTGACAGGCCATTGCCTTACCTGCAGGTTCCCATGTGGCCGATGGCTAGGGAAAGGCATGGACGATGGAAGCCTAGAGCGGGTTCTTGTTGGGGAGCTGCTCACATCCCTGCCTGAGGTAGACGAGAGGCCATGCCGGACCCCACCACTGCAGCAGTCCCCCAGTGTCATCCGGAGGCTTGTAGCCATCTCACCCAACAACAAGCCCAGTAAGTGAGAGAAGGAGCTGGGTCCTAGTGTCACTCAGTCTGGGGATGGGCAGATCTCTGGGAGTGTACTCCCAGCCCTTGTAGGAGCCACCATTGCTGACACAGCCCCCCCCCCCCCACCTCTTGGCCAGTGAGGGCACGTGACCCTCACCTTCGCGGGTGGAAGGAGAGTCTGGTGCCCTATCCAACTTGTTCATGTTCCTATCAGAGAAAGGGGTGTCTCTTCTGACCTTCTCCTCCTGGTGCCCAAGCTTCACATACACATCTTGGCCTCTGAGGTAGCCAGAACTTTCAGGGTAACATGGAAAGTCAGCTTTACCAGTGTCTCTGTTAGCTTTGGGACTCTGTTAGTTTTGGCTTCACCCCAAGATTTTGGAAGAGCTATTTCTATAAAGTTGGGTGAGCAAGAGTCCCAGCTTCCTGGCTCCTGCTGCCTTGCCTCTCCGGGAGCCTTCCTGCCGGTGTCCTCACGATGCTTGATCGGGAGGTTCTGGTTCTGCTCAGAGCTGTCTGCTTGATTTTATCAGAGCTGAACACCGGGCAGATCCAGGAGTCCATCGGGGAGGCAGTCAATGGTATTGTGAAGCACTTCCACAAGCCTGAGAAAGAGGTGAGTCTTCCTGCCCCAACCCAGAGCCTCTCATAGAGTAGAGGGTCACACTGATTATGTTCTAAGTCCATGCAGTGTGGAGATCCCAGCCCGGAGTGTGCTCTTGTTTTGAGATGGGGGTCTCGCTCTAGCCCAGATTGGCCTGGAGCTTACTATGTAGCCCAAGCTGGCTTTGAACTCATGGCAGTCCTCTTGCCTCAGCCTGGGATGACAGGCGCATACTACCACACCCAGCAGTCTTGTGTAGGGTATTCCTTACTTGGGGATGGAGCAGATACCTTCCTGTAGAGACCTTTGCCTCAGTTGTTCGGTTTCCCTCCACACTGATGACCTAGTGAATAGTGCTTGTTCCTGTCTGCTTCTGGATTTGCCTGGGCCTTCTCAAATAATGACTTTTCTGGCCTTGTGCCCCATGGGGAACCTAGTTCCCTCATGTGTCCCTTCAGCAGCTCTTCACCAGCAGCTTCTTGGAGCTAGCACTGTGGCCCCTGGTCTTTGGCTCCCTCCTGGCTCTGGCTTGGGTTTGGGCACACAGTGGAGGGAGGGCAGCACAGCTGACATCTGCCTGTCATTTGTCCTGTTTTCCTACTTAGCGGGGCAGTCTGACCCTGTTGCTTTGTGGAGAGTGTGGTCTTGTCTCGGCCCTGGAACAAGCTTTCCAGCATGGGTTTAAATCACCCCGACTCTTCAAAAATGTCTTCATCTGGGATTTCCTGGGTGAGTTGGGCTAGGGCAGGAGGCCAGGCAAAGCATGTGGGGTCTCACACAGAGCAGGGCGCCAACCCCTGGGGCCAGGTTACAGAATACAAATCAGTAACTCTCAAGGCAGATCCGTTGTTTGCCCTGGTTTTTCTCAAAAAGGAATAACCGAAAACTTCTGACACCTCCCCCTCCTGTCGAGCCCTCACCTCCTGAGAACTGAGGTGATGCTAAGCATCTGTTATCTAGAAAGGCCTTAGCCCTAAGTCCTCATGCCTTCTCCTCACATAGCCAAAAAGCTACTTGATTTTTTTTTTTTTTTTTCAGTGCTGGGACTGAACTCAGGCCCAAGCCCCTGAGCTAAGCTCCAACCCCCACAAAACGTTAGCTTGTTTTGGAGCCTAAGCCCTGTGTGATATGCAGTTGGAGAATTTTTGTTTGTTTGTTTTGTTTTTCGAGGTAAGGTCTCACTCTAGCTCAGGCTGACCTGAAATTCACTCTGTAGTCTCAGGGTGGCCTCAAACTCACAGCAGTCCACCTACCTCTGCCTCCAGAGTGCTGGGATTAAAGGCGTGCACCACCACGCCCGGCCAGTTGGAGAATTTTTATGCAGACAACCATCTTCAGCTTTTTCTTATATCTTTAGACTAGTGGGAAAACCATCTTTATACCAGGGGCCACAGAAATTTAAAAGTAGGGGTCATTTTAAAATAGGATCCCTGACAGCATTCTTGTGTTACACTCCTGAAGTAGCCTGCATGAACTTGGAGATGCCCACATGAAGCAGCTTGCAGGATGGTCCGGGATAGGTGGGTTTTGAGAGCCGTTGGCACTGGCAGGCTTTTCTATCCTCACAGAAAAAGCACAAACCTACTATGAGACATTGGAGCAGAACGATGTCGTGCCCGAGGAAAACTGGCATACAAGGGCCCGGAATTTCTGCCGGTTTGTCACTGCAATCAACAACAATCCGCGCAACATCGGCAAGGATGGCAAGTTCAGATGCTGGTGTGCTTGGGAGCCAGGTACTGCTGCCCCTGAGCCCAGATGCATGGCAGTCTTCACCCAGACAGTGACACGGTGTGGTGCAGATCCAGCTGGTGCTCAGGCACTCTTGGAGGGCTTCCTACAGGCTCTTAATTTCCTTCTTAAATCCTGTGTATATGTAGGGACCTATGGGGGGGGGATATAATTGGCAGGTTATATATATGACAGATTATATATGTGGTTGTGGGGCCACATTTTGATAGGAAGGTTGGAGTAGTTTTGAACCACTGGGGAAATTTGAAACAATATATGTAGTCATTTCTTAGGTAAACATTTGAATGTGTCAGGCCTTGTGGAAAGGGATGAAAAGAGAACTAAATCAAACAGTCTCTGCCATATAGAAGTTAGAAGGCTGCAGGAATCCATTAAAGAAATACTCCTCAGGCTGGAGAGATGGCTTAGCTGTTAAGGCACTTGCCTGCAAAGCCAGAGGATGCAGGTGTGATTTCCCAGGACCCACATAAGCCAGAGGCACAAGGTGGCACATGCATCTGGAGTTCTTTTACGGTGGCTAGCGGCCCCAGTGTGCCCATTCTCTTTCTCGCTGCCTCTTTCTCTCTCTCTCTCTAATAAGTAAATAAAACAAAAAAAGTACGACTCATCAGATAGGCTGAGATGTGGCGGGAGGTTCACAGTCGGCTTCAGGAGGAGGTGGTACTTGAGGTGAGCCTTAGTCAGAGGGAGCAGCAGGCAGAATGTGAGGAGGGCGGTAGTAGAAAGAAAGCACAGACCCTAGAGTCGGCGTCACCAGGTTCCCATGTCAGGCCAGTCACTTCCTAACTGTGGCCTTGGGCAGGCTATTTCACCTTCATTGACAAAGCAGGGATGATGATATCCTAGGTTATACTGAAGGCCAGATCGCCTAACAGTGCTGGCACGTGGGAAGTGCTGTGTGAGTTAGTGCTTATTATTGGCGGTGGCAGCTGTGGGGAGGAGAGAAGCTGGAGGGCTGTTGCTAGCGGTAGTGCTGGCCAGAGCCAGGTGTCTGCTCAGTGGTAAGGCTGTGGAGGAGAAGTTGGCTTGGTGTCTTCAGGGCTGGGTGCCTCCTGTTGAGGGGGGGTGGCTGTGGGGAGACACTAGCCTCTTCAGCTTCAGATATGATTCAAAAGTCCCCTTGTTCTTGTTCTTTTCCTTTTCCCTGTCCTGGGGCCACTCCCACCCCACCAGAGACCACCTCCTGCACCACTGGATCGCTTTGCTGGCTGACTGCCCCATCACAGGCTCACATGTACGAGGACGTGGCCCTGATCAAAGACCACACGCTCGTCAATTCTCTGATCCGCGTGCTGCAGACGCTGCAGGAGTTCAACATCACGCTGGAGACCTCCCTGGTTAAGGGCATCGACATCTGACATCCCGGCACCACCAGCAGCAGGGCCAGAAAGACTGCCTTCAGCTCTGCCTCTTCCTCCCAAAGGGACCTCAGCAAGTCGTGCGGGACAGAGAGGAGATGTACACTTACTGTAAAAAGAAAACTAGAGGATTTTTGGAAAAAATAATCTATTTTAGAGTTTATTTGCTGATTTGCTTTTTACACACTTTCATGTGAAAGAGTGATGGGAGAGGGAGCGGGGCTGGTGCCGCTTATTTTGAAGCTGGCGCCTCCCTCGCATGGCCGTGCGCTGGGAGCCTGTGGCCTCCCGGGCTGAGCCTGTGCACACGTGTGGGGCTCTTCCCCATCCTGCCCCGTCACGTCACTGAGGCCATTCCACATCGTTTTTAAACTAATGTTTTCTATATTAACATTATTCTGGGTCTTTGGCTTTCAAAGGCCACGCAGGTGTGCTGAGCAGGAAGTCCCATCTCCAGTCAAAGGGATTTTTAGCAGTGCCCGTAGCAAGTACTGAGCGGTCAGCCCCGCATTTTTTTTTTTTTTTTTTTTTTTGTCAGTATTATTTGGGAAGGAGACGTGCTGGGACATGTCATTGTGCCATCATCGTGTGGAAAAATCACGTTTCCTGTTGGCACACAGTTGCACAGAAGTAAACATGAGCATGTTTTAACAGGTTTTTCTTTTCTTCTTCTATCTTATTTATTTAACCCTCCATTGTGTGTTTTAAGTATTTGTTTTTCTTTTTCTTCCTTAAGAAAAGGAAAAGCTTGTCACAATCTAACTGGCTGTGTTATTGTTACATTTATGTTGTTTTGCAACTTAGAAACCAGCTACAGTATGGCCCACTTAATAAAACACCTGAACAGAACTGCACTGGTCACTGGCTTTGTGGGGGTTGTGAGCAGTGGGTGGTGGAGGACGCAGCGTGGTCAGCCTGTGGGAACCAGCTGTGCCTCACCTCTCTGCACCAGCTCTGGCCGTGGACTGCCCATGATGGCCCCAGGGCCTGGTACTCCTTGGTCCTTTCCTCTGTTGCACCTGGACCTTTCATAGTGCTAACTCATGCAGCTAATTAAGAGGGATGTGGGGCTGGAGAGATGGCTCAGTGATTAAGGCACTTGCTTGCAAAGCCTGGTGGTCTGGGTTCAATTCTCTAGTACCCACAGAGCCAGATGCACAAAGTGGTGCATGCATCTGGAGACCCTGACATGCCCATTCTCTCTCTCTGTCTTCTTGCAAATAAACAAAAATATTTAACTTTGCAGGTATGGTGACATACAGCTTTAATCTCAGCACTTGGGAGGCTGAAGTAGGAGGATCACTGTGACTCTGAGGGCAGCCTGAGACCACCTAGGGAATTTCAGGTCAGCCTGGGCTAGAGTGAGACTTTACATCGAAAAACCAGAAAACAACAACAACAAAATTTTTTAATGAGGGGTGGTGGGCTGGAGAGGTGGTTCAGTGGTTAAGGTGCTTGCCTGCAAAGCCTAAGGACCTTGGTTCACTTCCCCAGTACTTACATAAAGCCAGATGCACAAGGTGGCGTATGCATCTGTAGGGTTCATTTGCAGTGGCTAGAGGCCCTGATGTGCCCATTCTTTCTGTCTACTTGCCTCTCTCTCAAGTAAGTAAATAATTTTTTTGTTTTGTTTATTTTTATTTATTTGAGAGCAAGAGAGAGAGAGAGAAAGAAAGAAAATGGGTGCATCAGGGCCTCCAGCCACTGAAAACGAACTCTAGATGCATGCGCTATCTTGTGCATCTAGCTTACGTGGGTACTGGGGAATCAAACCTTGAACCGGGATCCTTAGGCTTCACAGGCAAGTGCTTAACCGCTAAGCTGTCTCTCCAGCCCCCCCCCCCTCGGCTTTTTTTTGTTTTTTCGAGGCAGGGTCTCACTCTAGCCCAGGCTGACTTGGAATTTATTATGTAGTGTCAGGGTGGCCTTGAACTCATGGTGATCCTCCTACCTCTGCCTCCCAAGTGCTGAGATTAAAGGCATGCGCCACAACGCCCGGCTTGTTTTTTTTTTTTTTTAAGAGGGATGTGGAAAGAGATTAGCCTCATACTGCAAAGAGGAGACTATGGCATAGAGGGGAAGAGATTGACAGGCTGGGCCGTTTCTTGAGAGGGTTAGGGAGATAGTATAGGAACACAGGTGACCCTGTATGCCCTCAAAGGGGAGGGTGATTATTGCCATACAATGATGGTATAAAATATCGATTTTTGTGGAAAAGCCCTTTCTTGAGAGAAGGGTCATCTTTTCTGATAGGGATGCCAGGACCTTAGAAATCAGCCACACTTTTAGTTTTCCATCAAGTTCCTTTGGCAGGAAGTTCTAGATGTATGGCCTGACCAAGTAGAGTCCCTTCAAGTGGTCATTATCCACTTTTATCCTTTCTTTATTTTGTGTGTAGGCTTTATTCTGTCTGGAATATGCCTTCCCCTCACTCACTCCCTGTTCACTGTGTATAAGGTTTACTTTGGGAGTTGGCCATTCCCTCATCATGGTTCTTTAGGTTCTTAAATATTGGGCCTCTTCCCTGGGTCATCGTTGCCTGCCTCATGTTGGGCCGTCGCTAGACTGTGAGCTCCTCCAGGACAGAGATGTCCTCTTGTCCATCTCTGTCCTCACACTGCAGGCCTGGGAAGGCTTAGAAGAAAGGAGGGAAGGGAGGCTTCGGGAGAGCCAGCAGGGGGCGTGAGCGAGCTACACACAGAGTCCTCAGCGCTTGTAGCTGGGAAGAGAGGGCTGCGGCCTCTAAACAGGAGGGGAGAATGTCTGGCTAAGCAAGAAGAGTAGCTTAAAACCCAGCTTTATCAGTACACCTCTTCCTTTTCCTAAGTGCAGGCCAAGTAAGTATACATTATCCTAGTTGTGGGAGGAAATAGAGGCTCCACGAAGCTGAATTACTTACCATAAGTAAGTCTGTGACATTTCCACTGACAACCACACCCTTGTTTGATTCTGTTCTCTGCTCAGATTTCCTCAGAAAGACCTCTCCTAATCACTCCAAAAGACCAGACTGTTCCATCAGTCAGTTTTTATTCCTCTACTCTGCTCTACTTTCCTTCTTCCTATCTAAAAGCATCACACTGATAATTCATTCTGGGTGCAAGTGTTACGAAGGTGGGACTTGAAGGTGAGTGTGAGTCTCCTGGCGGTGTCTTGGATAATGAGGCCTGCGTGAGTCACTGATGAGCTCATAACTAGTCACCCGTCAGGCTCTCCCATAAGTGAGCCACATGACGCAGGGGAATGGCAGAGTATCATTTGGGTAACCTGCGAGTCTATTCTTTCATCTACTTTCAGCTTTTAGGCACTGAATGCTTGAGCCAGTGCTCATACTACTTAGAGTTTAGTGACTTCCTCAGTGTGGTAATGGGTCTCACTTGTCCAACTGACCAGTGGGCCATGGCTCTGTGAGGTAGATGGAGGCACCCAGAACTCAGCTGTGTGCTTCATTGAGGATGTTGGTGGCCTGAGTCAGCCAACCAGAAGAGGAGCTTGCATCCTTTCCAGCAGATGTTGCCAAGAGGGTGGGTCTGAATGTATTTCATAGATGAGGGCTCTTCTGCTCTTGACAGCTGGGTCTACTGTGAGTGTCTCACTTTCTACTGTGTTTTGTGATCACCGCAGGTCCTTTCTGGAATGATGTGTGACGTGAGGGAACCAACCCATTCGGTAGCATAGAACTGCCGCCTCCTGTGCAGGACGCAGGCGGCCTCTCCAGCAGCTCTGGTAAGCGGAGTGCATTCTCTTCACCAGCTGCTGCCCCTTGTCTGAGCCCATGCTTCCCACACTCGAGGTTTCTGGCAAGCAAACAAGCAGAGAAACTCAGAGAATTGTTAAAGTAGGCACCCTTGTGATCACCACCCAGCTCAAGAATAGAACTTTGCCAGCTCCCCCCCCCCCCGCAACCAACTCCACATCCCGTCCCCTCCCAGTCCCAGCTGCCTCCCTCCCATCTTCTGGACGTGCATGGGACTCATTTCCTCAATTTTATTCTATCACCCAGACGTGCATCCATAAACACAATAGTCTTACTGCCCTTTAATTTTTTTTTTTTTTTTTTGATGTTAGGGCTAGGTATGTGGCTGAGTTGGTAAGAGTGCTTGCCTAGCATATAGGAAGCCCTGGGTTCAATTCCTGGAACCAAGTGACCTGGCCAAGGTGGCCTGTAATCCCAGCACTCTGGAGGGAGAAGCAGGAAGATCAGAAGTTCAAGGTCATCCTTGACTACATTGCAAGTTGGAGGCTGGCCTGGGATGCATAAGCCCTATCAAAACATTTCACCTGGGCTGGGGGAGGGGAATGGAGAGATGGCTCAGCAGTTAAAGGCACATGCTTGCAAACCCTGTCGACTCAGGTTCAATCCCCCAGTGCCATATAAAGCCAGATGCACAAGGTGGTATGTGCATCTGGAGTTTGTTTGCGGTAGCTAGAGGCCCTGGCCCATACTTTCTCTCTTTCACTCTCCCTCTCTTTCTGCCTCTTTCTGTCAAATTGAATATATTTTAAAAAATTCTTGAAGAGGCCTGTCCACTCCTTTCTTTTCCTTCCAATCTGCTGAAGACCTTGGGCTGTGTGATGTTGGTTTTCCCAGAGCCGGGATGGTCAGGGATGAAGCACTGCATCATTTAATCTCCTCACTTCTGTGGCACTGCTTCCTGCTGGGTGTCACTGTGTGAAACAAAAATCTTCAGTGTTTACCCACAGGCCACTGCGTCAAATCTTTTTGCCCACGAGCTGTAGGACCTTTTCCTTCCTGGCCCCTGGCTAGCCAGGGAAGTGATATTTCTGATTCAAAATCAGGATTACAGGGCTGGAGAGATGGCTTAGCAGCTAAGGCGTTGGCCTGCAAAGCCAAAGGATCCCGGTTCGATTCCCCAGGACCCACGTTAGCCAGATGCACAAGGGGGCGCATGTGCCTGGAGTTTGTCTTCAGTGGCTGGAGGCCTGGGCGCACCAATTCTCTCTCTCTCTCTGCCTCTTTCTCTCAAATAAATAAAATATATTAGAATTTTGAAAAAGCCAGGATTACAGCGCTCACTGGTCCTGCCCAGGAACGTGGATGGCTCTCTGTGCATGCCTCTTCCTCAGGAAGCAGGCACACGTTAGCACGCTGCTGTCTGGGGAGAGTTACGCTCGCTCGCTGCTGTCTTTCAAGGCAGCCGTTGTCCATTTGGCTTCCACCCACATACCAAGCCGATCCATCGGTAACAAAACGAGCTCGGCTACCCTTTCCATCTTGACAGGTCTGACGGAACCCAGTTCATAACGGGCAGATTTGGATATATTGCCTCTTGAGAGTCAAGGGCCTACTCATGCTCCAGGAGCTGGTTCACAAGAGGCATATAATCAGTCCACTCGTTAGACGGCCTGGCTTTGCTGCGGAGTCACTCTCTCGCTGGGGCTTGCACAAGGAGCTCCGTTTTGCATCTCTACCCTTCCCTGACATGTCCAGCACCTCGGGGCTGCTGGATCTTGGATCCCAGTGCCAGGCCATGTGCCCAGCTACCTGCACCCCCTGTAGAGTCCTTGTCCACTCAAGGCTCCACTTCAAACTGGCCATTTTCTATGTCACAGGAAATTTCCTTGGAGTGGCATGTGTAGCTTCCAGAATCCAAGAAGGCCTACCTTTGTGCTGTGGATTTTTATTTGTAGTGAATGCAAGAAGAATCAACTTGTCTTCTACTTTTTATTTTTAGTGTGTGTGTGTGTGTGTGTGTGAGTCAGAGAGAGAGAGAGAGAGAGAATTGGTGCACCAGGGCCTCCAGCTACTGCAATCGAACTCCAGATGCGTTTGCCACTTTGTGCGAGCACTTGCATCACCTTGTGCATCTGGCTTACATGGGTCCTTAGGCTTTGAAGGCAAGCACCTTAACTGCTAAGCCATCTCTCCAGCCCTCTACTTTTTTTTTTTTTTGGTTTTTCGAGGTAGGGTCTCACTCTAGCCCAGGCTGACCTGGAATTCACTATGGAGTCTCAGGGTGGCCTCGAACTCACGGCGATCCTCCTACCTCTGCCTCCCGAGTGCTGGGATTAAAGGCGTGCGCCACCACGCCCAGCTACTCCAGCCCTCTACTTTTTAAAGCATCTGTATGTGTATAGACACATTTGTTTATGTGTGCATGTGGAGGCCAAAGTTGGGTGTCTCCTATCGCTCTTCTTATTTATTTAAATATTATTTGCTTATGAGAGAGAGAATAAGAGAGAAAGAGAGAGAGAGAGAGAGAGAGAGAGAGGCAGATAGAGAGAAAATGGACATACCAGGAGCTCCAGCCACTGCAAATGAGCTCCAGATGCATGTGCCACCTTGTTCATCTGGCTTACATGGGACCTGGGGAATCGAACCTGAGTCCTTAGGCTTCTTAGGCAAGCACCTTAACTGCTAAGCCACCTCTCCAACCCAACTCTCCTTATTTATTGAGACCTAGCCTCTCACTCGAACCCAGAGTTCACTATCTGGCTACCCTAGCGCTCCAGCTTGCCCTGGGATCTGCCTGTCTCCACCTCCCAAATGCTGGGGTTACAGACGCACATGAGCATGCCCAGCTACTTTTTTCTTTTCTTTTTCTTTCTTTCTTTCTTCTTCTTCTTCTTTTTTTTTTTTTTTGGTTTTTCAAGGTAGGGTCTCACTCTAGTCCAGGCTGACCTGGAATTCACTGTGTAGTCTCAGGCTGGCCTCAAACTCACAGCAATCCACTTATCTCTGCCTCCCAAGTGCTGGGATTAAAGGCGTGTGCCACCACACCCAGCTCTTTTCTTTTTAAAAATATTTTATTTAGGGATGGAGAGATGGTTTAGCGGTCTGGAGTTCTTTTGCAGTGGCTAGAGGCCTTGGTGCACCCATTCTCTCTTTCTCGCCCTTTCTCTGTCTGTAATAAATAAAATATTTTATTTATTTATTTGAGAGAGGGAGAGAGAGAGAGAGAGAGAAGAGAACCGCCGCTCCAGGGCCTCTAGCCCTGCAAATGAACTCTAGATGCATGCACCACCTTGTACATTTATGTGGGTACTAGGGAATTGAACCTGGGTCCTTTGGCTTTGCTGGCAAGCACCTTAACTGCTAAGCCATCTCTCCAGGCCCCTGTTTTCTTATTCTGATGCTGAGATTGAACTTGGCCTAGAGCCTGTTGTGTGTGCTTAGCCACCAAGCTGCACCTCAGCCCTGTCTTTTGCAGGGAACATTCTGGCAGAGCTTGACTTACTGGTGTCTAAAAATCATCTGTGTTGTCTTCTGTTCCAGTGAAACATTGGCATTCATGGGCGGCAGACAACAATGTTCATTTACTTTTCCCCCAGAGCTGTGTTAACTTGGCTTCCAGCATTGTCTGGAGAGGTCTGGACGGTTTAACGGCACACAGATCTGCTCCATTGTGTTGTACTGATTGAGCAGGAACGGTCAGATAGTTTTTTGGAGCCCTTGGCAGGACACAGGCGCTCCAGGTGAATGGTGAGCCCTCAGGAACCCACTGCTTCTGGGAGGTTTTGCTGTTTCATGGCTGGGGATCCCAACTCTGCAGGGTCACAATGACATAAGACACGGTTGTATCTTCCCCCTTAGAGCCCTAGAAGTCGTGGAAGGGTTTCCTGGAGAAGAGTGATGTGTTCACTGCGCGGAGGAAGGATGTGAGCATCCCAGTTAGTGGCCACAGGGCAGACGAGTGCAGCGTGGACTGGGGTGCTGTTGGAGGGAGAATGGATTCTTTTTGACTTTTAAAAAAATTATTTATTTATTTAAGAGAGAAAGAGAGAGGGAGAGGGAGAGAGATTGAGAGAGGGCTGGAGGGATGGCTTAGCAGTTAAGGTGCTTGCCTACAAAGCCAAAAACCCAGGTTTGATTTCCCAGGACCCACATAAGCCAAATGCACAAGGTGGCACATGCAGCTGGAGTTGGTTTGCAGTGGCTAGAGGTCCTGGCGTACCCATATTCATTCATTCATTCATTCATTCATTCATTCATTCTCTCTGTCTCTTTCCTTCCCTCCCTGCCTCCATTTCCCCCCTTGCAAATAAATAAATAAAATGCTTTAAAAAGGGAGAGAAAGGAAGAGAGAGAGGGAGAGAACGGGAGCACCAGGGCCTCCAACCACTGCAAACAAACTCCAGATGCATGCACCACCTTGTGCATCTGGCTTAGGTGGGTCCTGGGGAATCGAACCTGGGTCCTTTGGCTTTGCGGGCAAGTGCCTTAACCACTGAGCTATCTCTCCAGCCCCGAGGGGAATGGATTCTGCTTAGTGCTGACTGAAAGGACGTGGTGATGCATTGGATTGAAAGCTCGAGGAAACAAGAGTCGTTAGGGATGACCCCTAGTCCTCATGGTCCTCAGGGTTCAGTTTAGTTCGTAACACAGACTGGTACTTTTAGCCAAGCTGACGTCCGGGGTGGTGTGTGTGTTTATGCTCACAGGTTCACCCTCACCTGTGAGCACACCCTTGCACTGTTGTGCACTTCCCTTTCTTCACACTCTTACAAGGAAGGTCAGTGGCCGGTGCACTTAGTAGAAGCCTTGGGATCCCAGGTCACTGACACTGAAAATAAAGCCCGCAGTTTCCTTCCGGGTGGATCATTTCCTGGACACTTCCCCCGGTGGCCCTCAGGCTGGGATTGCAACGATCTCAACTTCCAAAAGGTTTATTATAGGCTCTGACCTTTAGCTCTGATGGCATAGGCTGGATTGTTGTAACCGAATTCATTCTCCAGAGCCTGGCTTCTGTTGAATGGATTTCTTCACTACATCCCTTAGCCTTACAGCTGGGCCAAGCATCCCCTGACCAGACCAGGCGGTATCTTCCCTAGCCCACCGCCCACTGGCAGGACTGGCCAGGCAGCTCTTTGAACTCTTAGTGATGTTACCAGCACGGACCCCCCATTGGTATGACAAAATGTGTACCCGAGATGCCTTGCAAGACTCTGAAAATTCTTTCTGGTCTCGTGTTTGTGCCTCTTTATTTCTCTTTGGGGATTTGGAGGCACTTTCGGTGGGAGCTGGAATTGAGTGACCTCGGCCACCACTGAGGGTCACCTGGTTGTGCAACTTGCTCAGTTCAGCGTTCTAGCATCTTGAGACCATGTGGCTTTGAACGACTTTGTTTAGCAGAAAGCAATCAGAAGGTTGAATTAAAATTTTGGTGCTTGGTTTTGATTGCAAAATTTTACTTCACTGAATTTGTAATTATAAGTGATGACCTTGGGCTTTTTTTTTTTTTTTTTTAACTTAGTAATGTTGCTGGATACCAAAGGTGAGAGGTAAGTTTTAGTCTTAGCCTGTAGCAGGTCCCCCACACCCTGACACTATGCCTCCCTCTTCATTTCCTTCTGTGTATGAAACAAGCACATTAGCCCTGTGTTACTGGTGTGTGGTGGACACAAAAGAGCCTAGCAAATAAATGATTTCCAAAAGTAGGTTAGAACTTGACTATAAAATTAAAGGCATTTAGATAGGGGGAAAAACTATCTACTTGCAGATGATTTAAACAAAACAGGAAAACAAAACAAACAAACAACAACAACAACAAAAAAGGAGTCAGGCTAGGTGTGATGGTGCACGCCTTTAATCCCAGCCCTTGGGAGGCAGAGGTAGGAGGATCACTGTGAGTTCGAGGTCAGCCTGAGACTACATAGCGAATTCCTGGCCAGCCTGGGCTATATGAGATCCTGTCTCAAAAATTTTTTTAACCCTATTAGAATTAATTTAAAAAATGGTCAATAAACTTTCAAGATAAAAGATAAAAAGAGGGCTGGAGAGATGGCTTAGCAGTTAAGGCATTTGCCTGCAAAGCCAAAGGGCTTGGGTTCAATTTCCCAGGACCCATGTAAGCCAGATGCACAAGGTGGCACATGCATCTGGAGTTTGGTTATAACAGCTGGAGGCCCTGGTACGCCCATTCTCTATTTATTTTTTCTTTCTTCCTTCCTTCCTTCCTTTCTTTCTTTCTTTTTTTTTTCGAGGTAGGGTCTCCCTCTGGTCCAGGCTGACCTGGAATTAACTATGTAGTCTCAGGGTGGCTTTGAACTCATGGCGATCCTCCTACCTCTGCCTCCCCAGTGCTGGGATTAAAGGCGTGTGCCACCACGCCCGGCTATTTTTTCTTTCTTTCCTTCTTCTTCTTCTTTTTTTTTTGAGGTAGGGGGTCTCACTCTAGCTCAGGCTGACCTGGAATTCACTCTGTTTGTCAGGGTGTCCTCGAACTCAAAGTGATTCTCCTACCTCAGACTCCAGAGTGCTGGGATTAAGGGTGTACACCACCAGGCCTTGCCCCATTCTCTCTTTCTATCTGCCCCTTTCTTTCTTTCTCTCTCACATAAATAAATAAATAAATTTAAAATCCTGTTTAAAACAAAATCAAGTGAGCTGGGCATGGCGGTATGCTTCTTTAGTCCCAACACTCAGGAGGTTGAAGTAGGAGGATTTCTATGAGTTTGAGGCCGGCCTGGGGCTATAGAATAAATTCCAGGTCAGCCTGAGTTAGAATAAGACCCTGCCTTGAAAAAAAAAAAAAAAGTAAAAGATAAGTTGTATTTTTATGGAGTCATAATAAACAAACTGCAAATTAAGTTCCATTTACAATAGCCTCATAAAGCACAAAACACTGAGAAATCTTGAGCAAAAGGAGTACAGAATGTATAATCTGAACATTACAAACATCTTTCATAGATGGAAAAAGACTGATAAATAGACATCCTATGTTCACGAATCAGAAAACTTAATTTTGCCAAGATGACATTATTCCCCGACTGACCCAGAGGTTCAAGGCTATCCCTACCAAGATCCCATCTGGCTTCTTTGCAGAAAGAAGGAAGTTGATCCTAAAATTTAGATGGAAATCCAAGGATCACAGACTAGGCCAAAGCAAAGTCGGAAAGAAACAAAATTGGAACACTTACATTTTCCTATTCCAAAACTTACTATAGTAATCAAGTTAGAGCAGTATTTGTGTAAGGGTAGATGTATAGATCAATGAAATAAAATTGAGTCAGGGCTGGAGAGATGGCTCAGCAGTTAAGGGTGCTTGCTTGTAAAACCTATAGGCCTAAATTTGATTCCCCAATACCTACATAAAGCCAGACAGACTGGCCCATGTGTCTAGAGTTTATTTACAGTGGCAAGAGGCCCTGGAATGCCCATATTTCTCCCTCCTTCCTTCTCTCTCCCTCTTTCTTTTTTGTTTTTTATCTGTCCCCATTTCTCAAGTAAATAAAAACATTTAAAAAAAATTGAGTCAGGGGCTGGAGAGATGGCTTAGCAGCTAAGGCACTTGCCTGCAAAGCCAAAAGACCCAGGTTCAATTCCCCAGGATCCACGTAAGCCAGATACACAAAGTGGCACATGCATCTGGAGTTTGTTTGCAGTGGCTGGAGTCCTCAGCTCCTCCATTCTCTCCATCCCTGCCTTTTTCCTCTGTTCCTCTTGCTCTCAAATAAATAAATAAATTTTAAAAGTTGAGCCAAGCCTGGCGTGGTGGTGCATACCTTTAATCCCAGAACTTGGGAGGCAGAGGTAGGTGGATCGCCATGAGTTCGAGGCCACTCTGTGACTACATAGTTGAGTTCCAGGTCAGCTTGGACTAGAGTGAGACTCTACCTTGAAAAACCAAACAAACAAACAAAAAAAGTTGAGCCAGAAATAAATTGTCACATTTATGGTCAATTGATTTTTGGCAAGGGTTCCAAAACAGTTCAGTGGGGGAAATAAGTCTTTAGTTATGGGTGGTGGGACAACTTGCTATCCACATGCAAAAGACTACAAAGCTGGACCCTAGCTCACACCATATGTAAATACCAACTCAAAATGGATTGAAAGTGTGATAGCTAAGGCTATAAAACTCCTAGGGAAAAAAAATATAAATCTCTGTGATGTAGGATTTGCTATGACATCCAAAAAAAACAAGACTTCTTCGAGTTTAAACACTTCAAAAAAGCCATGTATTATTTTATTTTATTCAAAGGTTATTTGCCCAATAAAGTGAAAAGACAACCCACAAAATAGAATAGAAGGGCTACAGAGATGGCTTACCAGTTAAGGCATTTGCCTGCAAAGCCAAAGGATCTTGGTTTGATTCCCCAGGACCCACATAAGTCAGATGGATGCATGATGAGTCTAGAGTTCTCTTGCAGTGGCTGGAGGCCCTGGTGCACCCACTGTCTCTCTCTCTCTCTCTGCCTCTTTCCCTCTCTCGCTCTCTCAAATAAATAAATAAATAAAATTAAAAAAATAGAATACGGGGCTGGAAGATTGCTTAATGGTTAAGCACTTGCCTTCGAAGCCTAAGGACCCCGGTTTGAGGCGATTCCCCAGGACCCACGTAAGCCAGATGCACAAGGTGGCATATGCATCTGGAGTTCGTTTGCAGTGGCTGGAGGCTGTGGTGTACCCATTCTCTCTCTCTCTCTCCCTCTCTCTCTGCCTATCACTCTCAAATAAATAAAATAAAAATCTACTTAGAAAAACAGAATAGAGCCGGGCGTGGTGGCGCATGCCTTTAATCCCAGCACTTGGGAGGCAGAGGTAGGAGGATCACTGTGAGTTCAAGGCTACCCTGAGACTACATAGTGAATTCCAGGGCAGCCTGAGCTAGAGTGAGACCCTACTTTAAAAGAATAGAAGACAAAGGGACCAGTATCCAGAATATACAAGGAACTACTCAAGTCAGTCACAAGAAGACACCCGGATGTAGAACTGGGCCGAGAATCTGGCAGGTGACGCACAGAGGCCAGTAAGAGGGTGCAGAATCGCTCACACAAGGCTAGTAGTGCAGCTTGGTAGTCGAGTATGGAGTCAGCATGTATGAGGTTCTGGGCTTGATCCTCAGCAGTGCAGGAAGGAAGGGAGGGAGGGAGGGAGAAAAGAAGGGAGGAAGGCAGAAGGCCTGGCAAGGAAGTGGAGAAACAGGAACTTCCAACAGCAGCGGCAACGGAAACGTAAACGGCTACAGCCAGCTTCGCAAACAGTCTGGCAGTTCCTCGAACAGCTGAACTTAACGGTTAGTAAATGGCCCTGCAGTTCTAGTCCTAAGCACCTATCTAGGGGAAGTGAAAACACGTGTTCACACCAAACTTCGCGTTCTAGGGAAATTCACAGCAGTATGGTTAACAATAGCGAAGAAGCGGGAACAATCCAGATACCCCTCAACTGAGGCCTGGGTCCACATGCAACAGAGTGTTACTCAGCCATGTGAATACAGTCCTGGGGCTGAGGAGATGGGAGACTGTCTGCCGCACAAGCCTAGGGCCGTGAGTTCAGTTCTCCAGCGCCTGCCCACGAGCCTGGTGAAGTAGTGGGCATCTATGATCCCAGCACTGGGCAGGCAGATGAGAGAGTCACTGGGTTTGCTGGCCAGTCCACACTAGCCAAACTGGGGAGCTCTCTGTTCAATGAGAGCCTGTCTCAAAAAGTAAAGTGTTCCTGGGCGTGGTGGCACACACTTTTAATCCCAGCCAGCACTCAGGAGGCAGAGGTAGGAGGATCTTCATGAGTTTGAGGCCACGCTGAGATTACACAGTGAATTCTAGGTCAGCCTGGGCTAGATTGAGACTCTAATTTGAAAACCCCCAAAATGACTAAAATAAAAGAAAGTAAGACAGAGACTAATGGGGAAGAAGGGTGTTATTGGGAGGGGGTAAGAGAGAAATTGGAGGATAAGATAAAAATATGTTATATACATGTATGAGAATATAAAAGAAGGGCAAAAAAAAAAAAAAGTGAGGGGTGAGGATATGGCTCAGTGGAAGAGCACATGTTTAACATGTGTGCGGCCCTGACTCTTATCCTCAGCTCTGCAAAAACAAAACAAAACAGAACAGTGTCATCAATTTGCAAATCCAGATTGTTGCAGCCTTTCCAAATGCCTTAGGTCCAGTTCATATCCTTTAGTGGGGTGTCCACGTGAGACTGAGGGGTCCTCCGGGATACAGGACAATCTGTGCTCAGTCCTAGAAAATCCTGAAGAAATCAGGAGAAGTTGGACATCCCATCTCACAGGGATACAGCTTAGGCATGGAGCCTAGCATTTGCCTGACCTCAAGGAAGCTGTAGGGACTGTCTGGGAGGTGCCGGGCGGTGGAAAGAAACATTCTCCTTAAATCTCCTTCAGGCAGTGAAACATGCCTTATGGTTAAAAAGACCAAACAAATCAGAACCGAACCAGAAAGAAAGCCTTTGAATCTTTTTTTGCGGTTGTTGTTGTTTGCTTTGAATTTTATTTTATTTATTTGAGAGAGCTAGAGAGAAAGAGGCAGAGAGAGAGAGTGACAGAGAATGGGTGTGCCAGGGCCTCCAGCCACTGCAAACAAACTCCAGACACATGCGCCACCTTGTACATCTGGCTTACGTGGGTCCTGGGGAATCGAACCGAGGTCCTTTGGCTTTGCAGGCAAATGTCTTAACCACTAAGCCATCTCTCCAGCCCCCTTGGAATCTTTTAAGCATTCATCCACTTGTCTCCTCCGTTACACTATCATATAATAGCCATGAACATTTCATGACAGGCTGTTATGCTCAGTGACCATGCGTGTACAACCCCACATATGTTTCCTAGCAGCCCTCAAGCTAGGCAGGGCCATGTGACCAGTCCTGGTCAGGCACAGACAGGTGCAGGCGTGGATGGGTTCTCACAGGTACCACTTGGTTCTCGTTCTCACGCACTTCAGCCCAGCTTTCTTCCTACCTGCTGGTCTGGCCGAGCTAGACTCCAGGGCCACCACCATGTGAAGAGGCCACAGGCTGTGATGGCGTGTGGTCCAGCCTGGATGCCAAACCCCTTTGGCTAAGTCACCCATGGCGGTTCTGCAGTCCTCTTGGAGACTTACTGCTGCAGCCTGCCGTCCTCTGCCCTGAGGTGATGTGTCTCTCCATGACCAGGAGGCATGCTCTGAGGGAGGACTGCCGCTCAGCAGGTGACCATCAGAGCTGCTGTCAAGGCCAGAAGACTGGGAGAGCAGGAGGCTATGCACTCTCCTGGACAAAGGGTGCCTCTGAGCTCCAGCCGCTGCGGGCGTGGGGGCTTTACTTTCAACTCACGCAGAGGCCTGGGGATAGAGATGGTGCCTGGTGCCAAGGCTTCCAAACCGGGTATGTTAAGCATTTATTTATTTACTGCAGTTCAGCGACTGAGAAAGAAGTCCAAGATCAAGGTGTCACCTGATTTGGTGTCTTCTGGGTCTTCCCAAATGGTCCCCATGCCAGGTGTGCTGGTGCACACTTGTAATCCTCGCACCTGGGAGGTGACGGCAGGAGGACCAGGAGTCCAAGGCTGTAGTGAGGTTGAGGGCAGCCTGAGCTACATCCATGAGATCCTGTCTCAAAAGACCAAAAAAAAAAAAAAAAAAAAAAAAACCCATGTTTATGTTTTCATTGTTTTATTATGCTGTCACACAATAGAAAAAGCAAGCTGTCTTAGGACTCGTAAGGACACTAACCCCGTTTATGAGGGTTTCGCCATCCTAAGATCATTTAATCCTGGTTGTCTCCCAAGCACCCTCTGCTTCTTCTCCACCATCACATTAGGGAGTAAGGCTTTCAACAGACAGACTTGGATGGGCCACAAGTATTCAGTACACAACAAAAGACAAGACTGGTGGGTGATTTCTTTGGTCTTACATCCAAATGACCCAGGGTTCCTTCATCTGGCTATGCAGTCAGTCCCCACAGAACAGCTTGGACTAGAGAGGGAGAGGGAGGTAGACAGAGAGAGGGAGAGAACTACCCTCTGAGGAGGGTTCTAACGCCAGGGAACCACTTAGAAGAGACTAGATCTCAGTTCTGAGGGTTTTTTTTTTGGGGGGGGGAGACATGCTGGGGATCAAACCCAAGTAAGTCATCAATCATGCCAAGCCAGAAGCCTAACACTGAGCAATACTCCTAGACACTTCCTTCCTCCGACTTAATAGCAATTCCCTTTGCGACGTGGATACTGTGGGCTCAGAGATTCCTACCTTTAGTTGTTTTGTTTTTCTGTTTCTCTGAGGGGTAGGAAATTTGCTGAAGAAAACAGTTCCCTCAGCAGGGATGCCACAGGACCGGTCAGGGGGTCAGGCCCGGCGCGCTGTGTGGTTTCCTAGCTCGCTTGGTTCTCTTCTCCAGAGCTCTGACCTGTCGGGTGTTGAGCACAGTGTCCATGCTGGTGAGGATGCAAGCAAGCCCGCCACCCCAGGCCGGTTCTGGGCAGCCTCTCCACAAGACGCAGGGTGTCCGTCGAGGGAGAGTCCATGGACAAGTGGCAGGAGGCGTGGTGGCCGTGGAGGTGGCCTACACGCAGGGCTGCTAACAGAGCCACACACCCGTCCAAGCACTTTACAAGTTTACTCACTTGCTGCTTATAACCATTATCCCCCATTCTGTGGGCGGAGAAACCGAGCCCTGGGAGAAGTGAAGCAGCTTGTCACACAGTTGATAAATGAAAGAGCTGCTGGGGACGGGGCTTCTCAGGAAAGGCTTCTAGAGAAAGCCTGGGCTGAACCTGGCCTGGTGGCGAGAGTAGGGAAGAAGAAGATGCTGCTATGGTCCCCTGGGGCTCGGTTCTCATCTCGATGGTACTTTGTACTTATCACACGTCTCTTTAGAGTTCCGTTCGCAAGGGCTTCAGGGGGGCTGCTGGCCACGTGCTTGGCAGGTACCCTTGTTAACAGGCCGATGCTGCTTCAGCAACTCCTCATTTCCTTCTTCCCTCTCTCCACTCTCTCTGGGGTGCTGGAGATGGAACCCTAGGCCTCATGCACACTAGAAAAACACTCTACTAGTGAGTGACAACCCCACCCCATGGTGCCTTTCTGACAGAACATAATTCAATGACAGAAGCAATGCATGGTCACGGCAGACACTGTGTAGTCACTGTGCTTCTAACGGGAGGGCGAGCAATTAACTCTAGCTGCTTGTTCCCACTGGAGGACATGCCTTTTTTTTTTTTTTCAAAGTTTTATTAACAACTTCCATGATTATAAAAAATATCCCATGGTCATACCCTCCCTCCCCCCACTTTCCCCTTTGAAACTCCATTCTCCATCATACCCCCTCCCCATCTCAATCAGTCTCTCTTTTATTTTGAGGACATGTCTTTTTTAAAGGTTTCTTGATTACCTGGCTAGGAAAGGCCAAGATTTTTAAGCTGGAAAAGCAGGTCCCACAGGGAACAGGACAGATTTGGTAGTTTGGTGGCACGTAGGGAACCAGAAGCCACGGAGTAGTCTCTTTGGGAACAGAAACAAAGACATCTGTGTCCTGTGGCGAGGAGCAGGGTTGAGACGAGATTGTCTAGTGAGAATCGTCCAGAAGCAGGGACTCCCAGGACATGCAGGACAGAGACGTTCCTGCTGACTTTAACTTGCGCAGTGTGGCACTGGGGGCCCTCGGTAGCACCTCCTGTAGGGTACTCTTTGGGGGAAGGGGTTCGGGAGATAGCTCAGTTGGTAAAGTGCTTGCCTCGCAAGTATGAGGGTCTGGGTTCAACCCCTGGTCAAAACCAAAAACCAAACCAAACCAAACAGGCGTGGTGACGCATGCCTGTAATGGCACTGCTGGGGATGCCGAGACAGGAGGAGCCCTGGGGCTTGCTGGAGAGCCCGGCTAGCCTAACTGGTGAGCTCCAGGCTAATGGGAGACCTGGTCTTAAAAAGAGATGGATGGGGGTCTGGAGAGATGGCTTAGCGGTTAAGCGCTTGCCTATGAAGCCTAAGAACCCCGGTTCGAGGCTCAATTCCCCAGGACCCACGTTAGCCAGATGCACAAGGGGGCGCACGCATCTGGAGTTTGTTTACAGAGGCTGGAGGCCCTGGCGCACTCATTCTCTCTCTCTCTCTCTGCCTCCTTCTCTCTGCTGCTCTCAAATAAATAAATAAACAAACAAAAATGTATTAAACAAGAGGTGGATGGGGGCTGGAGAGATGGCTTAGTGGTTAAGGCGCTTGCCTGCAAAGCCTAAGGACCTAGATTCGATTCCCCAGGACCCATGTAAGCCAGGTACACAAGGTGGCGCATGTGTCTGGAGTTCGTTTACAGTGGCTGGAGGCCCTGGTGTGCGCTCTCTCTCTCTCTCTCTCTCTCAATATGTCTGCCTCTTTCCCTCTATATCTCCCTTGAATAAATAAATAAATTTAAAAAAAGAGGTGGATGGGGTTTCTGAGTATGATGCCTAAGCTTGTCCTCTGGCATCCACATGCATATTCATGTGCACACATGTGTGCCCGCACATAAACATGCATACATGCCTACATACATACACACACCCAGGAAATAAAGTTATTTATGGAGAAATTAAGGAAAAGGGACAGCTTTCCACATTTGGGTTAACTGGGGACAGAGAACAGCTGCGGCGAGTGGGGTGCCAGGGAAACCCAGACCTTCAGGAAGAGGGAGTGGAAATGAACATGAGAGCCGACCAGGAAGTCTGCAGCAGTGCTGGGGGTGGGCATCGGAATGGGAGGTGAGAACTTAAGCCTTCTTTATTTAAATGTCAGAGAAAGGAAGATTTGAGGAGACAAGGATGGCAGATAACTGAGCTACAGATACACATAAATGGGAGGAAATAAAACCCCCTCCATGCCCACCACAAAGGCAGAGCGACTGCAAACACCTTGGCGCATACCCTTCAGTCTGTTCTGGGTGCAAATACACTTCTATGTTTTTCTATTCTGTTTTTTATTTTTTCCCCATTTTGTTTTGAGAAAAGGTCTCACATATACCAGGGCTACCTTGAACTCCATATGTAGCCAAGGACAACCTTGAACTTCTGATCCTCCTGCCTCTACCTCCCAAATGTCTTGCTGTGATTACAGACATGTGGCATTACGCCCAGTTAACACAGCACTAAGGATCGAACCTAGGGTATAATGCATGCTAGGCAAGCACTCTACCACCTGAGCCACATCCCCAGCCCTACATATAATTTAAAAAAGTTAGGGCTGGAGAGATGCCTCTGTGGTTAAGACACTTACCTGAAAGACTAAGGACCCAGGTTCACTTGCCCAGTACCCGTGTAAAGCCAGATGTACGTTGTGGCACATGCACCTGGAGTTTGCAGTGACTAGAGGCCCTGGCGTGCCCACTTTCTTTCTCTATCTTCCTCTTTCTCTCTCTCAAATAAGTAAATAAATAAATAACATATTTTTAAATGTTTAAAAAATTTTTTAAAGGGCTGTAGAGATGGCTCAGAGGTTAAAGGCTCTTGGGTTTGATTCCTGAGTACCCATGTAAAGCCAGGTGCACAAAGTGGAAAATGCATCTGGAGTTTGCAGTGGCACAAGTCCAAGAGTCCTTGGCATGCCCATCCCTCCTTTCTCTATTTGCAAACAAATAAATAATTTAAACAACAAAAAATTAAAAATCATTCATCTCTGTGTGTGTGAGTGTTGACATGGGTATGCACATGTGTGGAGGTCAGGAGATAACTTTCAGCTGCATTTTTCCCCTTCTACCTCATTTGAAGCAGGTCTTCTTGCTCTGTTTTCTATTTTTTTTCTTCTGTATTTCTTTTTCAAGGTAGGGTCTCACTCTAGCTCAGGCTGACCTGGACTTCACTATGTAGTCTCAGGGTAGCCTCGAATTCACAGCGATTCTCCTACTTCTGCCTCCCAAGTGCTTGCTGGGATTAAAGATGTGCACCACCATGCCCAGCTGCCTGCCTTCCTTCCTTAATTTATTTATTTGAAATACAGAGAGAAAGTGAGAGAGAGACAGAGAGAGAGAGAGAGAGAGAGAAGAGAAAGAGAATGGGCATGCCAGGGCCTCCAGCCACTGCAAACTCCAGATGCATGTGCCACTTTGTGCACCTGGCTTACGTGGGTCCTTGGGAATCAAACCTGGGTCCTTTGGCTTTGCAGGCAAATGCCTTAACTGCTAAGCCATCTCTCCAGCCCCTTGCTCTGGATTCTTGCTCTGCTATTCTTCTGCCTCTGCCTCTCATTTCACTGTTAGAATCAGTGTCAAGACCAGTGTGCTGGGATTACAGAAACTCACCATGGCTCCCAGCTTTTTACAAGGGGTCTGTGGTTACCCCACTTTGAGTGGATCCCTCACTTTGAGAGGCTCTATCCACTGAGTCATCTCTCTAGCCTTGGTTTTTATTGTTGTTGTTGTTTTCAAGATAGGGTCTCACTGTAGCCCATGCTGACCTGGAATTCACTATGTAGTTTCAAGGTGGCTTTGAATTCTTGGTGACCCCCACCTCTGCCTCCCGAGTGCTGGGACTAAAGGTGCGCACTACCATGCCTGCTGGGCTCTTAGCCCTGACCTTTAAAGTGAGATCTAACATGCACACTGGCAGCCTGCCTTTCTCACTTTGCACAATAGTATAAGCACCTTTCCATTTTGGAGAATATTCATCTTTGACAACATTGTTAGGGGCTTTGTGGCGTTCTGTGTGGAGATATCATCGCTAATGGGGGAGGGGCAAAAAATAAAATTTAACACTAAAAAAAAAAAAATCAATGAAAGAAAAATTTCTTTCCTGCTTCCTGCATGGAGAAGAGTGAGCGGAGGTGTCTGGCCTTGCAGGCCTTACTAAGTGGGGCTCTCCTACCCAGCAGAGGGGAGTAGAAATGCTGTCCTACTGTCCGTTTGTCAAGAGGAACAGGGCAGGCATCCAGCATTGTGGCCCCAACAGGAAGTGCCTTCCCTGCGTATTCCTGGCTTGTCAATGTCACCAGGAGCAGAGGGAATGCGGTTACCTAATTTTTCTTGGACTGTGGTCCAAGTCAGTGATGGGTGTACTCTTTCTTTGAATCCATCTTTCTTCTATTAGTCTGGACATTTTATTCTTTAAAATTTTTTTTTGTTGCTCATTTTTATTTATTTATTTGAGAGTGACAGGACAGAAAGAGGCAGATAGAGAGAGAGAGGGGAGAGAGAGAGAGAATGGGCACGCCAGGGCCTCCAGCCACTGCAAACGAACTCCAGACGCGTGTGCTCCCTTGTGTATCTGGCTAACGTGGGTCCTGGAGAATTGAGCCTCAAACCGGGGTCCTTTGGCTTCACAGGCAAGAGCTTAACCGCTAAGCCATCTCTCCAGCCCCATTTTATTCTTTTAATGATTACCCATTAAATTCTAATATGCTTTGACTTATCAATGCTTAATATAAATTATTATCCTGGGGGGGATGGGTCAGCGGGTAAGAGAACCTGCTGTGTAAGCACGAGGATCTGAGTTTGATCCCCCCAGCACCAGTGGAAGAAAAGCTGGGCATGGCTGCACATGCCTGTGACCTTGGCACTGAAGACAGTGGAGACAGGAGCATTGCTGCGGCGCCCTGGTCAGCCAGTCTGAGAAATGCAGAGCTCTAGGCTCAGCGCGATACTCTGTCACAGGGAAACAAGGCAGAAGAGCGACAGGGGAGGATTCCTGCCGTCTTCCTGTGGCCTCCGCATAGGGCACACGGGGCACAGCCATCTGCACACACAAGTGCAACCAGCACACATACACACACAAGTACACACATATACTATACACATACACACATGTACACACATGTACACACACTATATACACATATACACTCATATACTATATACCAACACACGTGTACTACACATATACACACCTATGTACACATATACTACATATACTACATATGTACACACATACACTCATATACTACACAAACATACATGAGAAAACAAAAATTATTAGCCAGGCGTGATGACACACACATTTTTTTTTTTCGAGGTAGGATCTCACTCTAGCCCAGGCTTATCTGGAATTCACTCTGTAGTTTTAGGGTGGCCTTGAACTCACGGTGATCCTCCTACCTCTGCCTCTCAAGTGCTCATGCCTTTAATCCTAGCACTTGGGAGGCAGATATAGGAGGATCACCGAGAGTTCAAGGCCACCCTGAAACCACAGAGTGAATTCCAGGTTAGCCTGGGCCAGAGTGAGACCCTACCTCAAAAAACAGCAACAACAACAACAAAATATATATATTACTCTTACCTCTTTCCAGACAATGTATGGACCCTTAGAATAATAACTTCATTCATCTGAATTTATGTGCTGTTTCTATTTTGTATTTTACCATTTTCCATATATGAATATACACATACATGTATATATTATAGATTATGATAAATCTATGTAATAAATAATAAACATGGACTGTGCAGATGGCTCAGCACTTAAGATGCTTGCCTGCAAAGCCTAACAACCTGGGTTTGACTCCCCAGTGCCCATATAAAGCCAAACGCACAAGGTGGCACAGGCATCCATTCTCTCTCTCTCTGCTTATAAACAACAAATAAATAAATAGTAAACATTACAGTTATATATTTAAACCCATTAGAGATTATTGTTAACGTGCCTATTCTTGGACCAATGTCTGTGGCCGGGAAGATGCAACGTGTTGGTTAATGCAGTTAGGGTTCACGCTTGGAGCTGGAAGTGGGATCACTTTTCCAAAGCACGTGTGCTGCTGAGAAGAGAAAAGGAAATGTAAGTGAAATGGAAAAGTGAAAGTCTATGCGCTGTCAGGAAGAGGGGAGGAGCATGTGCCTGCAAGACAATGAGACGCTGTCCACCACATCTTCTAACGAGACCGTGAGCCGAAAGCCTCCACTGCTCCTGGCAGTCTTTCAGCACAAACAGGCACGGGTTGAGGTTGCGTGTGGTTTTCTGGGATGGTCTAGTTTGGTTGGCACTCAGCTCCAGCTTGTGGAATGCCTTTCTGGACTGCAAAGCTTGACAAGTGAGAATGCAGCATTTCCAGGCTCTCCTGCACCTCGGGTTCTGGGCATGACTTATTTTCTGCCAGTGAAATATGTTCATGGGAGAACAGAAAAGTGGAAGTGAGAATCCATTTTACAACTGCTTTTGGCCCTTGTCTACTTATAAGACAAGTTGAGGGGATGGAGAGATGGCTTAGCAGTTAGGGCGTTTACCTGCAAAGCCAAAGAATCCTGCTTCAATTCTTCAGGACCCACGTAAGCCAGATACACAGGGGGCACATGTGTCTGGAGTTCGTTTGCAGTGGCTGGAGGCCCTGGCGTGTCCATTCTCTCCCCGCCCTCTCTGCCTCTTTCTCTCTCTCAAGTAAATAAATAAAATATATTTTTTAAAAAAGATTATGGGGCTAGAAAGATGGCTTAGCAGTTAAGGCATTTGTTTTTGAAACACAGGTTCAATTCACTAGTACCCACATAAACCAGATGCACAAAGTAGCATATGTGTCTGGAGTATGTTTGCAGTGGCTGGAAGCCCTGGTGCACCCAGTCTCTCCACCCCCCCCCCATGTCTCAAGTAAATAAAATTTAAAAATCTGGTAAAAAGAAAGGTTGTACAAAGCTGGGTGTGATGGTGCATGCCTTTAATCCCAGCACTCTGGTGGCTGAGTTAGGTGGATCACTGTGAGTTTGAGGCTAGCCTGGGCTAAGTAAGACCCTACTTCAAAAAACAAAGGGGCTGGAGAGATGGCTTAGCCATTAAAGGGATTGCCTGCCAAGCCTAAGGACCCATGTTCGACTCTCCAGATCCCACCTAAGCCAGACCCACAAAGGTGAGGCAAGTGCAAGGTTTCACATGCCCAGTAGGTGGCGCAAGTGTCTGGAGTTCGATTTCAGTGGCTGAGGCCCTGGTGTGCCAATTCTCTCTTTCTATCTCTAAAAACACAAAACAAAACAAAAAGAAGAAGAAGAAAAAGAAGGAGGAGGAGGAGGAAAGAAAAAGAAAGAAAGAGGTTGTAGAGTTGAGCCTGTGAAGCAGGTATCGAGTGCAGGAAGCTGCTGGGCTGACGGTGCCCTGGCCCCGGTTCAATAGCACAACCAGGGGTGACGCGGATGAGGCTGTGAGAGTTCACGCTCAGTGTCAGAGTCCAGGCCTAGGAAGAAGGCTCAGCAGTCAGCCGTGCTGGCCCAAGCTCAATTCCTCGGCACCCACGGAAAGCTGAGTGTGAGGTGGTGCACGTGTGTGTGATCCCAGTGCACCTGTGGCGATGGGCGGTGGAACCAGGAGAATCCGGAAGCTCGGGGGCCAGCGGGACTGGAGCATCCACAGCAGCAAACAAGAGAGAGGGGGAGAGATGGGGAGGGAGAGAGAGAAGAGACTGCTTCAAAAAGAAGGTTGAAGGAGGGGACGAAACATCTCAAGGTTGTCTATTGTGGCACAGGCATGTGCATACCTACCCTACACGCATCTATCATACGTGTGTGTACACTTAAAACACTTTTTTTTTGGTTTATCGAGGTAGGGTTTCACTCTAGCTCAGGCTCACCTTGAATTCACTATGTAGTCTCAGGGTGGCCTCGAACTCACGGCGATCCTCCTACCTCTGCCTCCCGAGTGCTGGGATTAAAGGCATGCGCCGCCACGCCCAGCTCTTAAAACACTTTTTAGAAGAATTTATGACCACTCCGTGAGCTCTTGAGGTTTGCCTACAGACCACGTGGCTTCAGTTCTGGAATGTTTAGAAATCCTTCCCGAGGGATTTTCAGACTCTCACTTCTCTCTATTATACGCCTATATCTGCTTTAAATATCTACAGCCATTTCGCTTTCCTACATTGAGATCTCCTGGACACCGTAAGGGAGATGCCTTCTGGGATCTGGACAGAGCTGGTTTGTGTCCCCAAATTCCTGGTTTCCTAATTATGGCCACACCATGGGTATGGATTAATCGGTTTCTCCTAACAAGCAGGGGCAAGTGTCTGTTCTTCTGCACAGCGTGGAGTAGCCTAGGTGGAGGAATTGAGGAGCTGCGGCACAGGCGAGGCTGGGCTTCGAGAATCCTGCCTCCGCACGCCTTCTCTGTCCCAGAGTCTATACTCAGCGATTCGCAAATGTCATCTCAGCCCCAAGGCACTGCCAACCGGCAAAGCCAGAAGGTGGTCGTCAGTGTTCATATGGGGAGACTGGGACTCAGAGACGTTAAAGTGAGCTTCTCAAGATGCCCCAGCCAATAAATGCCGGAGTTGGCATCTATGTTCCCTCTGCGTGCTTATCTTAGGCTCATGTACATTTTTAAATCTCTTCTCCTTTGAATTGTGGAGGTAGCGTATGTTCACTGTGAAATGTTGGTATCCCTCCTTTGCTGTGTGGTGGCAAGACGGAAGCAGGGGCAACATTTCATTTTTGGGGTGTGTATGAATGTGTGCATGTGTGTGCCACAGTATGCACATGGAGATCAGAGGACAACTTTGGGTGCTGGCCCCTGCCTTCCATCTCATTTGAGGCAAGACTTGTTCATTGCTCCATTTGTCAGACAAGGTGGCCTGAGAGCTTCTGGCAGATTCTCCTGCCTCTGTGTTCCTTCTCAGCCATTTTAAAAACTTAAGAAAATATATTTTATTTATATTTATTTATCTATTTGAGAGAGAGAGAGAGAGAGAGAGGAGAGAGAGAGAGAGAGAGAGAGAAAGATGGAGAGAGAGAGAAAGAAAGAAAGATAGAGAGAAAGAGAGAGAGAGAGAAAGCACACCAGGGCCTCTAGCTGCTGCAAAGAACTCCAGATGGATGCGCCACCTTGTGCATTTGACTTTGCATGGGTACTGGGGGATTGAACCTGGGTCCTTTGGCTTTGCTGGCAAGCGTCTCAACTACTAACCCACCTCTCTAGTCCTTTAACTGTGTTTTTAATTTAATTTAATTAATTTTTTTTAATTTAAAAAAATTTAAAAATTTATTTGCAAGAATGTAGAGAGAGAGAGCACCAGGGCCTTTGGCCACTGCCAATGAATTCCAAATGTATGCACCACGTTGTGCATCTGGCTTTATGTGGGTACTGGGGACTCAAACTTAAGCTGTCAGGCTTTGCAAGTGTCCTTAGTCACTGAAACCGTCTCTCCAGCCCTTGGCCAGGCTTTTGCAGACGCTAGCACTGCATTGTCTGGCTTTACGTGGGTTCTGGGGATCCGAACTCAGGCGTTCGTGTTTATGTGTTGGCCTGGCAAGTGTTTTATCCACTGAGCATCTCTTCAGCCCTCTCCCACCCTTTTTGAGGTAGAGTTTCATGTGTCCAAGGCAGACCTCAAACTTTCTGTGTCTCCAAAGATGGCCTTGAACTTCTGATCCTCTTGCCTACATCTCCGGAGTGCTGGGCACACTTGTTTATGCAGTGATGGGGGTGCAGCCCAGGATTTTGTACATGCTAGAGAAGCCCTCCACCAACTGAGCTCATCCCCAGCCTCGGACAACTTTTCCAACACATGTATTTTTAAAAATATTTTATTTATTTATTTGAGAGAGGGAGGCAGACAGAGAGAGAGAGAGAATGGCAGCCAGGCATGGTGGTGCACGCCTTTAATCCCAGCACTTGGGAGGCAGAGGTAGGGAAACTGCCATGAGTTCAAGGCCCAATGCCACCCTGAGACTACCGAGTGAATTCCAGGTCAGCTTGGGCTAGAGTAAGACCCTACCTCAAAAAACAAACAAACAAACAAAGAGAGAGAGAGAGGGAGACAGAGAGAGAGAGAGAATGGGTGCAGCAGGGCCTCTAGCTACTGTAAACAAACTCCAGACACATGCGCCACCTTACGTGGGTACTGGGGAATCAAATCTGGGTCCTTATGCTTTGCAGGCGAGCCCCTTAACTGCTGAGCCATCTCTCTAGTCCCCCCCAACACATGTATTTACATCATTGTAACATCCCTGCTGCTTATCTTACACGTGCTGCCCAGGGTCTGATAGAAGGAATGTGAACTCTATTCCTTTTCTTTTCTTTTGTCACGAATGCTGATATGGGCTATTGCAGACATAAATAATTTACAAACTGGCTTTGGGTTGACTTATTAATAAGTGAAAGGGCATTGCCAGCGACCTACAAGAAAGTTGCAAAATAGACCAGCAGATAATTGCAAGAAATCATAGGTCACACCTTACTTTGTTATCTTATTAATTGGCTCTAGGAGCTAATTAAAAAGGATGACAGCATTTCTGTTATCAGTAATCTTACATGATGATTTTTATCACCTAAAAATCACACTGACCAGAGAGAAAGAGAGAAGAAGAAGAGAGGCAGAAACAGAATGTGGATTGCCTACTGTCTTCCCATAGGCTACAGGCAATAGTTATCAATGTTTTTACAAATGAAATATGTTATCTGTTTGCTCTCAATTGGTCCAGGAGAATAACTCACTATGATTGTGACAACAATTCTAAGGCTGTAGAAAAAAGTCAATGTCACCCTCTGTGGCTGAAAATAAACTATGAGTAAAAGCCACATTGAAAAATCCCATGTGATCTCCACAACGATTCTTAACGTGGTTGGGAGCTGTGCTTCGTTCCGTTTTAAGTTACTGTAGTCATGACAATGACGACCCCTCCACTCCCATTCTCTTCCTCCTTTTCCTTTTACGGCAATCTAGTCACATTGTTAATGTGGCACAAGCCTTTAAGTACTTGGAAGGCAGAGGTAGGAGGATCACTGTGAGTTCGAGGCCAGCCTGAGACGACATAGTGAACTCCAGGTCAGCCTGGGCTAGACTGAGACCCTACTTAAAAAAAAAAGTGTAGATAGTGCTGGAAGCTCCTCCTGCCCCATTTCCAGGTTCCCACCCCTGCTGCTGCTGAGCGTTCATTTCTGGTGTTACCCTCCTAGAGTCTTTCTGCACTTATATACCAGCAAATACAACTAGGGTTCTTAAGTGCTGGAGATGGCTCAGTGGTTAAAGGTGCTTGCTTGTGAATACAAATATGGCTCTTTATTTTGCTCCTTCTTTATGCAAAATGTAGCACAATAAGGGTATTTTCTGTTCAAAGACATACCTTGGAGATTTTTCTAGGTGTTTCTCACTTTTTTATTATTTATTTTGAGAGAGAGAGAGAGAGAGAGAAAGAGAGAGAGAATGGGCACTGCAGGGCCTTCAGCCGCTGCGAACAAACTCCAGACATGTGAGCCCCCTTTTGCGCATGTGTGACATTGCGCCCTTGTGTTACTGTGCGCCTGGCTATGTGAGACCAGGAGATTCGAACGTGAGCTCTTAGCCTTTGCAGGCAAGTGCCTCAACCGCTAAGCCACCTCTCCAGCCCTCTAGGTGTTTCTCCATGCATGTACACAGCTGTGTAATGCTCTTTCTTATGGATGTCATACAATTTATATTTCTAGTGCCTCACTGGGGGCCATTTAACTTTTCTCATCTTTTACTAACTTTTCAAAAAAATTATTTATTTATTTCAGAGAGAAAGAGATAAAGAGAGGCAGAGACAGGAGAGACAGAATGGGCACACCAGGGCCTCCAGCCACTATAAACAAACCCCAGAAGCATGTGACACCTTGTGCATCTGGCTTATGTGGGTCTTGGAGAAGCAAACCTGGGTTTTGGCCTTGCAGGCAAGCATTTTAACTGCTAAGCCATATCTCCAGCCCTATTTTTTGTTTTGTTTTATATTTTATTTATTTGCAAGGGGAGAGAGAGAGAGAAAGAGAATTGGCATGCCAGGGCCTGTAGCCACTGCAAACAAGCTCTAGAACACGTGCCACTGTGTATCAGCTTTACGTGGGTACTGCGGAATGGAACCAGGGCTATTATGTTTTGCAGGCAAACTCCTTAACTGCGGAGCCATCTCTCCAGCCTTCTGGTTTTTTTTTCTTTTCTTTTTTCTTTCTTTTTTTTTCTTTTTCCGAGGTAGGGTCTCACTCTAGCCCAGGATGACCTGGAATTTACTATGTAGTCTCAGGGTGGCCTCGAACACATGGCAATCCTCCTACCTCTGCCTCCCGAGTGCTGGGATTAAAGGTGTGCGTCACCACGCCCGGCTTCTGTTTTTTTTTTTTTTTTTTTTTTTAGAACAGGGTCTCCTGTAACTCAGGCTGGCCTTGAACCTGCCTCGCTGAACTTGTTGATATTTATTGGTCTCTGGATTTCGGGAGACAGAGGCTTTCTTGCTATAAGATTGCTGTGGAAAGCTGTCCTCGGGCATGGCGTGGCAGTACCCTCTGGAACTGTCAGCAGCTGTGGTGACAAGGAGACCTGCAGAAGATGGGGCCCATTAACTTTTCATCGTGGACGGGAGCAGGGGCTCACCAAGCCATGCCCCTTGCTGAAGGATTTATAGAGCTAAGGATTACTAGGGGAGAAGGGTTTAGAGGCTGCACCCTCTGCAGGATTTATAGGCAGTAACCGGTTTTGAGGGGGAGGGACTCACCAGGCCCTACCTCTCCCCGAGGGTTTATGTGTGGTTAATCGTTACTGAGAGACACTTTCTTCAGCAGGGCAGCTGCCCATAATTTGCCCATGCTCCTGTAAGTAACCTTTCGCTCATGCTCCTATAATAACCCCAGTTAAACTCCTGGGCCCACCAAGCTACATTTGCGTGGAATCATTTCTATTTCTGTTGTTGGCGCCCTGTCTGAGGTGAGTAGATGCTTGTTCACAGCTCCTCAGAAAGGGTCACATATTGAAGAGAAAAGCTATCTCCCACCTGGTTTTGTACTTCTCAAGGTTTTGTTTTGTTTTGTTTCTTGAGGTAGGGTCTCGCTCTAGCCCAGGCTGACCTGGAATTCACTATGTAGTGTCAGGCTGGCCTCGAACTCACAGCAATCCTCCTCCTCAGGCTGGGATTAAAGGCATGTGCCATCATGCTCGGCTACTTTTGAAGTTTTTTTTTTTTTTTTTTTTTTTTTTAAATCAGAAGGTCCTGTATCTTTATTCAGAAGGTCATTCAATTATAGAAAGAAGCTCTTGGCATTATGAATTCTTTTCCTCAGCAATTCTATTCATTACAATCTTTGTAATACCGATGACATTCTCTTGTCTGAAGTTTTTTAAGCATTCAGATATTTTGCATGATGTTTGATGTGGTCAGTAATGAAGGTTGCAATGAAGTAGTAGCTATGATCATAACCCTCTTGTAATCTGAAAACAACAGGGATTTTCTTTTCTGTACAGGCGGCTATGAAGTTATCAGGGAGTAACTGTCCATCTGAAAGAAACTGATCATCCTTCCCTTGATCAATTAATATGTCTAGCTGAGAATCTGGATAGGACTTTACAAGATGGGTTGCATTGTAAGCCTGGTTGGTCACAAGCTGACTACTTTTGAAGTTTAAAAAAATTGTTTTTTTATTTGAGAGAGCGAGAGCAAGAGAGCGAGAGAGATAGAGAAAGAGGCAGACAGAAAGAGAGTGAGTATGGGTGCATCAGGGCCTCCTGCCACTGCAAATGAGCTCCAGACACATAGGGCCCTTGGTGCATCTGGCTTGACATGGGGAATGGAACCTAGGCTGTTAGTTAGGCTTTGCAAGAAAGTGCCTTTAATTGCTGAACCATCTCTCTAGCTCCAAGAATTTTTTTTGTTTGTTTGAAACATCGTCTTATGTATATTAGGCTGACCTTGAGCTCTCTATGTAAGTGAAGGTAACCTTGAACTTCTGATTCTCCTGTCTCTACATTTCAAGTGCTGGGATTACAGATGTGTGCCATCACGCTCAGTTTTATGAGGTGCTGGGGACTGAACTCACAGCTTTGTGAAAGCTAGGCAAGCACTGTTCCAATTGAGTTATAGCCCCAGTCATACAATCATTTCTTTTAGTAAACAAAAAGCTTGTTTGTATATGTATTGCGTCACATTAAAGAAGTAAATTATGCAGAATTTATAGTTTTAATTTTTTATTTTATTTTTATTTTTACATACGAGAGAGAGAGAGAGAGAGAGAGAGAGAGAGAGAGAAAGAGAGAATGGGCACTCCATGGCCTCTAGCCACTGCAAATAAACTCCAGAGACATGCACCACCATGTGTATCTAGCTTACTTGGGTTCTGGGGAGTTGAACCTAGGTCCTTAGGCTTTGCAGGCAAGTAAGCACCTTAACCACTAAGCCATCTCTCCAGCCCCCAGAATTGATATTTTAATGGTGTTGAATATTTGAATACAAGAATGTTATATTTCCACTTGCTCAAATTTTCTTTTTGGGTTCTATTAGAAAGTTTCTTTACAAAGGTGTTAAATATTATTTGCTAAGTTTATTTCTAGGTATTCAATTTTTTGTTGCTATTATAGTCTTTTCTTTCAACACATTTATACTGAGAAAACTTTCTTTCCCCCTGTATATTGCTTTTGCTTTTTCCTCCTTTTTGTGTTTTCTTCTTCTTCTTTTTTTTTCTGTTTTCTTGAGGTAGGGTCTCACTCCAGCCCAGGCTGACCTGGATTTTACTCTGTAGTTTCAGTCTGGCCTTGAACTCATGGCGATCCTCCTACCTCAGTCTACTTGCATGTTGAAATAAACCCCATTTAGTTATTATGTTAGATGCTTTTTAGTCTTTTTTTTATTTTTTTATTTTAGAGATAGCACACGAGAGAGACAGAGACAGAGATAGAGAATTGGCACACCAGGGTCTCATCCACTGAAATCAAACTCCAGATGCTTGTGCCACCTAGTGGGCATGTGTGGCCTTGCACTTGTCTCACCTTTGTGCGTCTGGCTTACGTGAGATCTGGAGAGTTGAACATGGATCCTTAGGCTTCGCAAACAAGTGCCTTAACTGCTAAGCTCTCTCTCCTCTGTTTAGTCTTTTTTTTTTTTTAATGTTTTTTGTTTATTTATTTATTTGAGAGCGACAGAGAGAAGGAGGCAGAGAGAGAGAGCGAGAGAGAGAATGGGCGCGCCAGAGCTTCCAGCCTCTGTAAACGAACTCCAGATGCATGCGCCCCCTTGTGCATCTGGCTAACGTGGGTCCATGGGGGAATTGAGCCTCGAACATGGGTCCTTAGGCTTCACAGGCCAGCACTTAACCGCTAAGCCATCTCTTCTTTTTAGTCTTTTGAAGCAGGATCTCACATAGCCCAGGCTGGCCTTGAACTCACTATAGAGTCAAGGATGTCCATTAACTCCTGACCTTCTTCTCTCTCCCTCCCAAGTACTGGGATTTCAGGCTCCACCACACCTGGCCAGATGCTGGATTCCGATTGCGTGTGTGTATAGATAGAATATGTGTGGTGTGGTATGTTATGTGTGGTGTGTGAAGTCTCTTTCTCTCTCAACCAGGAGCTGTCATTTTTGGCCAACAAGTCCCAGTGAGTCTCTGGTGACCTCTCTCCCCTCTTTCCTCTCCAGACTGGGGTGACAGCCCTGCATGGTCACACCCAGCTTTTTGTTTTTGTTTTTTGTTTTTTCAAGGTAGGGTCTCACTCTCTAGCACAGGTTGACCTCAACTCACAGTGATCCTCCTACTTCTGCCTCCCAAGTCCTGGAATTAAAGGCATGTGCCATCACGCCCGGAATACACCAAACAGAGAGAGAGAGAGAGAGAAAGAGAGAGAGAGAGAGAGAGAGAGAGAGAGAGAGAGAGAGAGAGAAATCATCAGTACGACTGTGTACTGTGGCAAGGCTAGGCTGTAGGGAGGTAGATGAGAAGGGCCCGAGTCGGCCAGGCAGAGTTTGTTAAGGAGACTCTGGGAAGATGATACTGGATCAGGCTTCAAAAGATGAGCTGGGGACAAGTAGAGCATTCAAGACGGAGAGCTGTTCAAAGGCTTTCAGAGGTGGCATTTGTTGTAGAGACTGTAAACAGTTCAAGAGGGCTGGAAATGGGCTGGGAACCTAGTTCAGTTGGGAGACTTCTTGTCTAGCATGTAGGAAGTCTTGGATTCCATCCCCAGCACTTCATAGAAACAGGTGTGGCGGTACATGCCTGTGACCTCAGCACTAAGGAAGTGTGTTGGGGGGGGGGGGAGTAAAGGTCCAAGGTCATCCTCAACTACATAGTGAGTCTGAGGCATTCTTGGACTACACAAGACCCTGTCTTAAACATACAAACAAACAAACAAACAAACAAAAAACTGGGCTAGAGAGATGGGTCAGAAGTTAGAGTCCTGTGCTTGCAAAGCTTGACAAGCCCTGTTCACGTCCCCAGTACCCATGTAAAGCCAGATGCACAAATTGGTATATGTATCTGGGGATGGTTTGCAGAGGCAGGGGTCCCTAGCATGCCCATTCTCTATTTCTCAATTAAGTAAATAATAAATAAATATTTTTAAAGGATGGAAAACGGGGTACAGCTGTAAGAGATAGAGGGCCTCATGTATGGATAAACAAAGGATGAATCAGATTACACAAGTTCTTGAGTGCCACGTTCACGACAGGGCGTGGTGTGAACAGTGTCAGAAGACACAGCCCTATTCTCAGGAGACGCCCACATTTGGTGGTGGGTCCTACTGTGTCCATCTTGAAACCACCAACAATTTCATCTTCAAACTTCTGTAATTTTCTTGTTTGCTTTTTTGGTTTGGGTTTTATTTTTTCAGGTAGGGTCTTTTCTAGCCCAGGCTGTCCTGGGAATTCACTATCTGGTCTCAGGCTGGCTTTGAACTCATAGCAACCCTTTTGCCTCTGCCTCCTGAGTGCTGGGATTAAAGGTGTGGGCCACTGAGGCCAGCTGTTTGCTTATATATATTTTTGACATTTGAAATTTATTTATGAGAGATAGATAGAGAAAAAGAGAGAGAGAGAGAGAGATAATGGACATGTCAAGGCCTCTGGCCACTGCAAACGAACTCCCAGATGCATGCACCACTATCTGCATCTGGTTTACGTAGGTACTGGAGAATCAAACTTGGGTCCTTAGGCTTTGCAGGCAAGTACCTTAACCACTAAGCCATCTCTCCAGCCCTGTTTGCTTATTATTTATTTATTTTTTGGTTTTTAGAGGTAGGGTCTCACTTTAGCTCAGGCTGAGCTGGAATTCACTGTGTAGTCTCAGGGTGGCCTTGAACTCATGGTGATCCTCCTACCTCTGTCTCCCAAGTGCTGGGATTAAAGGCGTGCACCACCATGCCTGGTTTTATTATTATTATTATTATTATTATTATTATTATTATTATGAGGTAGCATGTTACTTTAGATCAGGCTGACTTGGAATTCACTATGTAATTTTAGGCTGGCCTCGAACTCATAGTGATCCTCCTACCTTGGACTCCCAAGTGGTGCTGAAGTCAGCCTCAGGAGCTCATGCATGCTAGGTAAGCACTCTACCAACTGATCTGCATCTCCAGCCCTATTTTGTCACAATAAATAATGAAAATGGGCTGGAGAGATGGCTTCGTGTTTAAGGCACTTGTCTGCAAAGCCAAAGAACCCAGGTTTGATTCCCCAGGACCCATATAACATAGTGACCCATAAAACTGGAGGTCTTGAGGAGGGGGAATGTCTCCTGGTGGACTTCCTGGTGCATCTTCTGGCTGTCACAGGTGTGTTTCACCACAGTTACATCAAAAAGAAGATAAAGGGCTGAAGAGATGGCTTAGTGGTTAAGGCACTTGCCTGCGAAGCCTAATGACCCATGTTCTTCTCTCCAGGTCCCATGTAAGCCAGACACACAGGTGACACAAGAACACAAGGTGACACATGCATCTGGAGTTCGAGTACAGTGACTAGAGGCCCTGGCATGCCAATGTTCTCTCTCTCTCTCTCCCTCACTTCCTTCTCACTCTTTCATGAAAATAAAAAATGGCCAGTCTGTTGGGCTTGCCTCAAAAAAAAAAAAAAAAAAAAAAAAGAAGAAGAAGAAGAAAAAGAAAAAGCCCTTCTATCTCAGTCTTTGAAGCCGAGGGTCCGAGAGACCCTCTGGCTGGATTGTTGTCAAGTGTTCATCCTTGAATCTATGTCTCTTTGAGAAAAAAGAGAATGAAAGGTACCGATTGTCTCCAAAGCCTGAAGTTGGGGATGGAGAAGCTTCTCTTTGAGGGACATGAGGTGCCAAGGAAGTAGGAAGATCTGCCAGGAAAGAGGAAGGAGTGGGTGGGATGGATAAACCACCAGAAAAATGTACCTCATGTCTGCCTTAGATATGCAGACGCTTTCCTGGAGAAACGTCCGCTACTCGTGGGAGTTAATGGGCACACATGAGCCGATGGTTTTCCTGTCTGCGTTACTCCTTAGACCCCAGTAACCTGAAGGCTCAAGTATTTTCACACATACCTCATTGCTTTTGAAGGGACGTCCCAGGGAACAAAAGATGTTGTCCTTGGAGTCTAGTAACATACGTTAATCAAGAAGTTGCTTTTGGGGCTGGAGAGATGGCTTAGAGGTTAGGTGCTTGCTTGTGAAGCCTAAGGACCCCAGTTCGAGGCTCCATTCCCCAGGACCCACGTAAGCCAGATGCACAAAGGGGAGCATGTGTCTGGAGTTCGTTTGCAGCGGCTGGAGGCCCTGGTGCACCCATTCTCTCTCTCTCTCTCTCTCTCTCTCTCTCTGCCTCTTTCTTTCTCTGTCTGTCACTCTCAAATCAATAAATAAAAATAAAAAGTAAGAAAAAAAGAAGAAGCTTCTTTGGTCTGGAGAGATGGCTCAGTAGTTAAGGCGCTTTACCTACAAAGCCTAAGGGTTCCCCAGGACCCATGTAAGCCAGATGCACAAGGTGGCGCATGTGTCTGGAGTTCGTTTGCAGTGGCTGGAGGCTCTGGCACGCCCATTCTGTCTTTACTCTTTCTGCCTCTCTGTCTCTTTTTCAAATAAATAAAATATTATTATTATTATTTTTTTTTTTACAAAAGGCTGCCTTTTGTATTTGTTGAGACCTGCTTCTTGGTGTCTTTCAGGCAAAGAGAACAGTATGAGCTAAAGGAGACACGAGGGAAAGGGGCAGGCTGCGAGTTCAAGGACCTGTTGTGACATTTCTGGAGTGGACCTTGGGTGAGGGAGTGACAGGACAGAGGGCTGGACAGGGAGAAGTGAATCAGGCCTCCAATGTCTTCTTGTTTCAACTAACTGAGGTATACAGACACATATCTTACAGTAAAATGCATCCAACGAAAGGCACCGTCCAAGAAATTTTACATAGGTAGAAAACTAAACAATCACTAAGCAGATCAAGATCTAGGCCATCTCTATATTCCAGAAGGTTCCTCCATGCTCCTTCCTAGAATACTCACCCCCAGAAAAAAACTACCATTCTGGCTTCTGTCATTATTAATTACTTCTGCCTGTCTTAAACTTCATGGAAGCGGATTATGCAGTATGTACCTTTTGTAAGTGGCTTCTGTCAGTCTGTATAATGTTCATGAATGCCTCGGTGTTGTTGAAAAACATCAGATTTTGTTCATTTTATTGCTTCCTGGTACTCGTTGAGTAAATATCCCACAATTTGTTCATTTTCTACTTGGTGGGCTCTTGGGTTATTTTCATGTACATGTGTAAACACAGCTGTGTGATGGTTAACTTTCATTGTCGACTTCGCTGGGTTTAGAATGAGCACAAACACCTCTAGGTGTGTCTGCGAGGGTATTTCCAGAAAAACTTCGTTGAGAGGGGAAGACCTTCCCTACCCTGAGCGTGCATGGCCCCGTCTCAAGAGCTGAGCACTGGACTGAATAAAGGTACCAGCACTCACCTCTCTGCTTCCTGACTGCGGACTCGGCATGATCTCCCACCACGACGGACTGTAAGCCTCTCAAGCCGTGAGCCAAAACCCACCCTTCCCTCCCAAAGTTGCTTTGTCAGGTATTTTGTCACAGCAATGACAAAAGTAACAATACAAGCTGCTAGAAACCTTCCTATTCACACCTCTTGGTAACCAGATACATCTTTTTTCTTGATCATACATGTAGAAGTGATCAGGCATGTTACAATTTAGTAGGTACTTCCCAACACTCGTCATTAGTACCAAGGCATTTTTTTAAAATAAATTTTTTGTTTACTTTTATTTATTTATTTGAGAGCGACAGACACAGAGAGAGACAGAAAGAGGCAGGTATATAGAGAGAATGGGCGCGCCAGGACCTCCAGCCACTGCAAACGAACTCCAGATGCATGTGCCACATTGTGCATCTGGCTTTCATGGATCCTGGGGAATCAAGCCTCGAACCTTAGGGGTCCTCAGGCTTCACAGGCAAGCGCTTAACTGCTAAGCCATCTCTCCAGCCCGCCAGGGCAATTTTGACTTTGGCTCAAGAAGGATGGCAATGATGTGATGAAATTTGCATTTTTCTCTGGCATGCCCTGGAATAGAAGCACAGAAGGAGGTGCGATTCCAGTCAGGGAGCCCAGCAGGGGACTATGAAGGAGAAGCAAGAGTCCAGATAAGAGATGGTGTGGCCCCGGCTCACGAACAAGCATGGAGATAAAGGACGGTTTGGGGCTATGATAAGAAAGTAAAAATGGCCGGGCATGGTAGCTCACGCCTTTAATCCCAGTACTCGGGAGGCAGAGGTAGGAGGATTGCCGTCAGTTCGAGGCCACCCTGAGACTCCATAGTGAATTCCAGGTCAGCCTGGGCTAGAGTAAGACCCTACCTCAAAAAACCAAAAAAAAAAAAAAAAAAAAAAAAAAAAAAAAAAAAAAAGAAAGAAAGAAAGAAAGTAGAACTGGGCAGGAGGGATGGCTCAATGGTTAAGGCGCTTGCCTGCAAAGCCTAATGGCCTGGGTTTGATTTCCCAGTACCCATGTAAAGCCACTTGCACAAAGTGGTGTCTGCATCTGGAGTTCATTTGCAGTGGCTGGAGGCCCTGAACTGCACATACTCTCTCTCTCTCTCTCTGTCTTTCCTATCTGTCTCTCCCATGTGTGTGCAAATAAATAAACAAATAGAAGGTAGAAAAGATGTGTTTGAATGTGCTAATAGGGGAGGAAAGGAGTTTAGAATAACCTAAGACCTTCCTCTGGACGTTGGCAGGGTGGCGATGGCCTTCCCTAAAAGGAGAGTACGAGAGAAGGAGCAGGTGGGAGGAAGCAGATGAGCTCTGGAGTGGGGTGAGGTGGGGCACACCTGCACTCCTAGCCCTCAGGGGGCTGAGGCAGGAGGATTGTGAGTTCAAGGCCAGACTGGGCTACATAGAGAGACTCTGTCTCACAAAACAAAGTACAACAAATAAAAAAATAATAAAGCTCTCTTTTGAACATGTTGAATTTGAGAGAAGTTTGGGAAATTGAGGTGTGTGTGCTGGAAGCTAAGGGAACACTCTAGCCTGGAGCTGATTTATGTTATGGAATCGAGGGAACTTTCCAGCGTGGGGACATAGGAAGAGGAACCCAAGAAGGTGACAGAGTAGGGCATTTCAGCTAGGTGCTCCCATCTGGGCAGGACTCTGGTGTCATGGCGACAACCTTGGGGAAGCAGTTCGCACAAGAAGCCCTCGGCAACTCAGGGGCTATTCAGGCACCGGAGAAGATGGGCACTAAAGGTGCCCGGCGAATGCCAAGTTTAACCTAGGCATTTCCAGTTGCTCTGGGCACGGGCCAGAAGCCCACATCAGTGAGACTAGGCGGGTTGAACTGTCCAACTTCAGTCCTGATTCATGGCCTCAGTCTTGGGGGGAGGGGAGGAGGCAGGGAGAAGCCCCAGTCCAGACACAGTGCCCGAGTCCCCCCGAGACCTCAGCTGGACGACAGAAGCCAGCTAGTGCAGAGCCAACCAAGGCCCCCCCAGCCCCAAAGGTTAGTGACATTTGAACAAAGTTTCCCCCAGGAGCTTTTCCTTTATGGAAATTCCCAGTTGTAAACCATCTCGACTTTAATCTCAAATGTCAGAAAGGTTGCCCAGGAGTCTGGGAGCTGACCAACTGAAGTCAGGGCAAACAGAATAGGATCGAGAAGAATTTTTGAGCTCCGAGCCACTGGAGAACTTTTACAGGAAACATGACCAAAGTTGACCTTCTTAGGCAAAAACACTGGACCTTATCATTATTAATTTGTATTCCTCCTGATACACAAACTTGGAGAAACAAAACGGAGAAAAACAGCAATGTCTTCTTTCTTTACAAGGCACAAGGGCGCTGGAGGAGGCTCCCTAGCGTTTAATGGGCAGCTTTATGTATTTCTACGCTTTGACTGAAGCGCAAGCGCTCTGCTGACACACAATGGGAAGTTTCTAGTTGGATTTTAAAAGAAATAACTTTGATCATTTCAAAAGCAATGAAGCCTGATGCAGAGGGGAGAGAGAGAGAGAAAAAAAAAAGAGGTAATTTATGGCTACCATTAAGGACACAAAGACAAAGGCGGAGTGAACGTTTCACTAAGTGAAGATTTACAAATGTGTTAAAAAAAAAAAAACACAAAAAACACCCTTATGAGTAGAAATAGCCGAGTCTCTCCCTCGGCACCAAATACAAAAGTGGTGGGAGGGAGAGAAGGCAGAAAGGGGTGCAGCCTGCCCTACTTTCACTGGGGATGAAAAGGTCAAAGGACAAGCAATCACAGAAAAGTTATTTTCTCCGATTCTCCATCCAGTGGCAGGATGAGTAACACCCCCCCAGGGAGGCAGCCTCAGTCTGGCCCCTAAGCAGGTACCCAGGCTGGGTTGGCAGGCAAAGTTGCTGAGGTTCTGAGGTAGAAGCTTTGGGTGGTAGGTGGGCCCAAGAAGACATGTGTGTTCTTGTGCATGAGACAGGTGGGGTTTTGGGTGACATTTTTTTTTTCTAATTATCAGAGGAATAAGGACGTATGCATGCACACATGTACACACAAATATGTAGGTATATATTCACAGGAGAAGATGGAAAAAACACTGCCCAGAAAAGCTCGAGAACTTTCCTTTTCCTGAATATGGACTTCATTTCTTCTAGGGGCTGTTACTGGATTTGTGCCTGGAAGGACACTGAATATGGGGCTCCAGCCGTCTGTGCCCAGCCAAGGGTGGGCAGGTGCTGTGAACTACCGTCTATCGGGATGGTGTTGCTTGGAGGGCCAGGTGGCAGCACTGCCCTATTTGCCTGACGTTTCTAAGTTCCTGTGGCCATAGATGGCACCTGTGCCTTGGGCAGTTAGAGTTGTCTCCTGTCCATTCCTTTCAAAATATTTATGTATGTGTGTGTGTGCGTGTGTATGGGTGTGCTAGTCTTGCCATTGCAAATGAATGCTAGAAGCGTGGCCTACTTTTTGGAGTCTGGCTTTGAGTGGGTGGCTGGGGAATTGATCCAGGGTGAACAGGCTTTGCAAGCAAGCACCTTTGACTGATGTGCCATCTCCCCAGCCCCTTAAGCAATTCACCAAAAAATAAAATAAAATAAAATAAAATAAAATAAAATAAATAAAAATAAACAAGAAAAGAAAAGAAAAAAGAAAAAAGAAAAAAAAAAAGCTTAGTAAGAAAGCTGAGAAATGAACATTTTTTTGTTGTTGTTTTTCTGAGGTAGAGTCTTACTCTGGCCCAGGCTGGCCTTGAACTCTCTGTAATCCTCCTACTTCTGCTTCAGGAGTGTTTGGATTAAACGCTTGGGCCACCATGCTTTCCTTGAAATGAACATTTTGTGCTGTGACATTTTTGTTTTGTTTTGTTTTTCAGGTAGGGTCTCACTCCAGCCAGGCTGACCTCAATTCACTATGTAGTCTCAGGCTGGCCTTGAGCTCACTGTGATCCTCCTACCTTTTCATCCTTAGTGCGGGCATTAAAGGCTTGTGCCACCACGCCCGGCTTGTGCAGTGATTTTTTTTTTTTTTTTTTTTTTTTTTTTTTGATGTAGGGTTTCACTCTAGCTCAGGCTGACCTGGAATTCAGTATGTAGTCTCAGGGTAGCCCTGAACTCACGGTGATCCTCCTACTTCTACCTCTCAAGTGCTGGGATTAAAGGCGTGCACCACCAGAAGAAGAAGAGAGAGAAGTAAAAGTAGAGAGATGGAGAGAGAGAGAGATTGAGGACTGAGAGACCGACTGAGTACTGCGGCTGGGGACCAGAGAGGCCCTGGGGCTGGGCACGACATAGAGTAAGAACGGGGTCTGGTCTGTGTTGGAGGGTACGGTCTTGGGGTTCAGCTCCCCTGCTGTGCGGGAACTGTGCTGGACACTTGTTGGGAGTCCCCTGACCCAGTGTTTCAGGCTGAGACGACCGGCGTCACCTGCGTCAGGTCTGCAGGGCCAGCGCGCGCCTGCGGGGCCGGGCTGCGGCGGCTCTGGGCGGGCAGATGCGGGGCCACCGCGGCCGCGCCCCCTCCGCCCGCGGCCGGGGAGGGGCGAGGGCGGGCGGGAGGATCGTGTGAAAATGAGGCCGGGGCTGGGGGGCGGGCGGGCGGGGCCGGGGGTGTCTGCGCGCGGCGGGGCGGGCGGGCCCCGCACACACCTCCCCGCGCTCCGCCCGCCCGCGCGCTCCGCCGCCGCCGCCGCCTGCGCCTTCCATGGGGGTCGCGGGCCGCGGCCGTCCCCGGGCGTCCCGGGCGCTGAAGCTGCTGCTGCCGCTGCTGCTGGCCGCCGCCGTCCCGCCCGCCCGGGGCCGCGCCACCGGGCCGCCCGAGGGTGAGTGTCCCGCCGCGGGCAGCGCACCTGGCACGGCTCGGAGAAGGGTGTCCGGGGTCCCCGCGGACGGGACAGGACGGGACGGTTCGGGGCTCTGGTCGGCTGCGGCGTCCCCGGGGCGCGGGGCCGGGGGGATCCGAGGCGCCGATCGGAACCCCCCTTCTCCCCCGGGCCGGTGACAGTTCGCGTCCCGGTTCCTGGCCGTTTGGGGTCGCCGGAGAGTGCCTGCTGGGCAGACGGTCCGCGGGCTCAGCGGGCTGGAGGGTACTGGGGTCGTTAGTGTTCAGCAACCCTGTTGCGTAGATGGGGAAACTGAGGCACGGGCCCTGGTGGCAACTTGGCTCTTTCTTTTCTTTTGGGCTTGGCTTGGGAAGTCCTCCTGGGACTCTGCCCTGTTCTGTGCACACTGGGCTTTGGAAACTCTTCTTGTTTTGTATTCCCATCTTGGAGTGGTTGTGGACCCAGGGGTGACTTGGCCAAGGCAGGTTTCCAGGTTGAGTGGGTGGGGGTGGGGCGGGGTGCGGGAGGGGGCACCTGAGGGCTCAGCGCGGTGTTTGCTCAAAGCCACCCCGCCGCCCTGGGCAAGTTTCACTCCCATACCCCAAACCCTGAGAAAGCTGAATGACAGCTGCTTGGCCTTCGGCCACAGCCTTTTTTTTTTTTTTTTTTTTTTTTATGCCAACCAGACTCTTCGCTCTGCTCTTCTCCTGGAGCGGGCATTCACTATATTCCCCTCGTGCGCCAGGCACCACGCAGCTTGGCGTGAATTGCAGGTCGCAGCCGCTTGTTGGCACACTGCAGTAGAGAGGCAGGCAGGACAGTGGACAGGGACAGCCCTGCGTTCATACACGCTGGAAATGGAGCTAAATACATGGCAGCTCCTGGTGGGGCTCCTTCCTCTATGCCGGGGCGGGGTGGGGTGGGGCGGTCAGGGCCGCTTCCCGGAGCAAGCAGATCCGAACTGTCCTGAAGACCACTGGGCAGTGATGGGGTGATTCCAACGAGAGGGAACGATCTGTACCTCGAACCTGGCCTGGGCATGGAATGGTTCACCCCAGGGCGCCTTAGTGGTCTGGGCCTGTGAGGAGTGAAGCGCGGTGGCCTGGTGGGAGACGACACTTGAGCCGGCCGAGGCCAGGTCACGCGTGGCTCGGGCACTGCACCAGGTGTTGGCTGTCCTCTTTTGCAGACGTGGATGAATGTGCCCGAGGGCTAGATGATTGCCACCAAGACGCACTGTGTCAGAACACAGCCACCTCCTACAAGTGCTCCTGCAAGCCCGGCTACCAAGGGGACGGCAAGCAGTGTGAGGGTAAGCGACTTGGCGGCCCTGGTAGGTGGGCTAGCTGGGAGAGTCCCCCCTTCTTACCTCTAACAGGAGCCACTCAGGGTGGTAAAAAGTGCCACTCCCACATCTGAATCACGTCACGTGTTCTCTGACATTTCCTAGACTGCTGGGGTCATTAGCTCCTCTGTTTCAGAAGCGAACCTAGGTTTTTTTTTTTTTTTTAAATTTATTCATTTATTTTGCGAGAGAGAGAACGAGAGAGAATGGGCATGACAGGGCCTCCAGCCACTGCAAATGAACTCCCGACACATGTGCCACCTTGTGCATCTGGCTTACGTGGGTCCTCAGGAATCAAACCTGGCTCCTTTGGCTTTGCAGGCAAGTGCCTTAACTGCTAAGCCATCTCTCCAGCCCCGATCCTAGTTTTATCTGGCTTCTAGAAAGGAAATGAAGTGCTTTAGTATCTTTGGGTTTGGGGACAGAAAGTGAAACGCTTACCAGGAGAACCAGGCCTAGCAGGGCAGGGCGGATCCTGTGTTCCTGGGACAGTTTGCCCTCCCACCCTGGACACTAAGGGCTGAAGGCCTGCCTCCTACTGGTTCAGGAGTCTCTGTCTTCTTCCTGGCTTTGGGCTATTTGGCATTGGGACCTGCCAAGCTTTCAAGCTGTGCTAAGGCCCTGCCTCATTTGAGCAGCAAGAGGGAGATTTTAGTCCTTGGTGCTCCGGATTTGGGGGCCTGAAGTCTGGACTGTGCCCATTAGGGTTAGTGTTTGGTGTTTGAACGCAAGCTCACAACTGGCTGGAGACTGGGCACTCACGAGGAAGCTGTGTTGGGGGATGAAAATCATACCATGTTGGGTTGGCAGGGCTCTTCACAGAGCTCTGGGCCAATTCCATTATTCACTTTACAGATGGGGACACTAAGGACAGGGAACTTGGGGCCACAACCACACATTTAGCCTCCAGGTAAAAGCTGGTCTCCTTTGCATCTGTGCCTGGCTCCAAATCTCTCATGCGCACAGCCCACTGCTGCCCCTCTGTTTGGGGGAGAGTCAAGTTTAAACTGGATGAGGGACACTGACCTCATCGCTGCCATTCCCTCCTGTCTCCAGACCTGGCCTTGACGAGTGTGTTGGTGGCTCTCCCCCCCCCCCCCCTCAGAGGGTTTAAACTCTTTACAGCTTGGACCTAACTTGGGAATTGGTCTAAATAGGTGCAGGACCTAAACCTATGCAGTGAATATGAAAGTTCCATTCAAGAACTTTGAAAAACACATTAACCTTTTCAGACAGGAGGAAAACTCTTAAGAAGTGCTTATTTTGGTGGACGTTAATGATGTAGTATTCACAACCTGATATGTGAAATGGCTCCATCTCATCTTGTAGCCTCTGAGTGGTCAAGTTCTTAGTCGTGGAGCAGGGTGTAAATCCAGGGGTACCTGGTATGTGTTATACACTCATCCTTTGTGTGTGTGTGTGTGTGTGTACCTGCACGTGCACGTGTGCATATGGAGGCCAAAGGTCGACATTGGATCTCTCCCTATTGCTCTCCACCTTTTAATTAATTAATTAATTAATTAATATAGTTAGTTATTTGGGTCTTTTGAGGTAGGGTCTCACTCTAGCCCCAGCTGGCCTGGAATTTACTATGTAGTCTCAGGCTGTCCTTGAACTCATGGCGATTCTCCTACCTCTGCCTCCCAAATGCTGGGATTAAAGGTGTGTGCCACCACGCCTGGCTCTACCTTATTTATTACATGGTCTCCCACTGAACCCAGAGTTCAGCAATTCAGATAGTCTAGCTAGTCAGTGAGCCTTGGGGATTCCTGTCTCTGCTTCCTGACTGCTGGGATTACAGGTGTGTACCACCATACCTGGCATTTGTATGAGTTCTCAGGATTTGAACTCATGCATGCATGACTTTATGGATTTATAGACTGAGCCATCTTCCTAGCCCTCAAGATACCCATTCTTCTTTTTTTAAACTTTTTAAAAATTTTTATTTATTTATTTGAGAGTGACAGACAGACAGAGAAACAGAGAAAGAGGCAGAGGGACAGAGAGAGAATGGGCACGCTGGTGCCTCCAGCCACTGCAAATGAACTCCAGATGCGTGCATCTCCTGGCTAACGTGGGTCCTGGGGAATTGAGCCTTGAACTTGGGTCCTTAGGCTTCACAGGCAAGCACTTAACTGCTAAGCCATCTCTCCAGCCTTTTTTTTTTTTTTTTTTTTTGAATAGTGGCTCATGTAGTCCAGGTTGGCCTTGAACTCACTATGTAGCCAAGGACGACTTTGAAGTCCTGATCTATCTACTTCTACCTCCCGAGTGCCAGGAGTGCTGGTGTGTACCATCACAGCTGCCTTCATTTTTGTTCTTTAATAAATTACTTGATCAGTGGCACTTTAATACAAGGTCTATGAGGCTTTTTTTTTTTTTTTTTTTTTGCCATTTTGAGGCTTTGAGACAGAATCCCAGGCTGGCCTCAAACTTGTAAACTTCATACCTCAGCCTGTCAAGTGCTGAGATTATAGGCCTCTGGTGCCATGCTTGGCTACCACAAGATCTTTTTTTTTTTTTTTTTTCTATCACACTGTTGACTTTATTTTTTTATTTATTTTTATTTTTATTTTTTCTCAATTTTTATTAATATTTTCCATGATTATAAAAAATATCCCATGGTAGTACCCCCCCCCACTTTCCCCTTTGAAATTCCATTCTCCATCATATCCCCTCTACCACAAGATCTTTAATAACAAACACAGAAGCCGGCGAATGACATCTCTGAAGTAGAGTGTGTACTGACCACATGCACGGGTAAGTGCTGGAAGCTTTTGCAGTGACTGTGTCTCTCCCCCACCTCCTCCTCGTCTTCTCAGCGCAGCTACAATTTTTCTGTTTTGAGGTTTGCTGTTACTATGTGGATAGGCTGGTCTCAAAGTCCTGAGCTCAAGCGATTCTCCTGCCTCAGCTTTCAAGTGCTAGGACTATAAGGGTGTGCCACCTCACCTGCCTTCAAAGGCATCTTTTATTTATTTATTTATTTATTTAGGTTGGGAATCAAACACAGGGCCCTTTGTAGATACTGGGCAAGCATTCTACCACTGAACTATACTGCCCGCACAGGATTTTAAAGATGAACTTTGTTTAAAAAAAAAAAAAAGAAGAGGAAGAAGGAGGGCTAGAGAGATGGATTAGTGGTTAAAGCACTTGCCTGCAAAGCCTAACAACCCGAGTTCCTAAGTTCGATTCCCCAGTACCCACATAAAGCCAGATGCTCAAAGCGACACCTGTGCCCGGAGCCCATTTGCAGCGGCTGGAGGCCCTGGCATACCCATTCTCTCTGTGCATTTCTTTTCTGTCTCTCTGCTTTCAAACAAATAAATAAAAATTAACAAAACGAAGGAGGTGGATGAGGAGGAAGAGGAGAGGAGGTAGCACCAAAGAGGTAGAGGCAGGAGGATCAGGAGTTCAAGGCCATCTTTCTACATAGAGAGTTCTAGGGCCAGTCTGGGCTATATGAAACTGTCTAAAAGAAAAAAAAAATACAAGAGAAAACAAAATAATAACAAAAACACCCAAAACACAGCTAGCAAATATGAATGACACATGTGATTATAATGAGTAGGTTTGGATCTTGTGATAGGTAAAGACACCCCTTGGGAAATCATTTGGGAAGCTCTCCTCTGTGCCAAAGAGACATAGTTCCTGCCTGTCTCATCAGAGGAGGCATGAGTCTGGTCAGGCTCACAGCCACTGGGGTTAGTGGTCTCTTCCAAAGCCCTTGTGTCTTTGAAGCCAAGTTCATGGTTTCCTAGAGGCACACAGCCATCAGGAATGCTGCTGTTCTCTTTCTCTGTCCTCTCATCGTGGGATGCCAAAGTCTCTCTCCCACAACTCTCTATGCCAGTTCCTTCACAGTGGATCTTCTTTTTTTAGTTTTATTTTAGTTTTTTGTTTATTTTTATTTATTTACTTGAGAGCAACAGAGAGAAAGAGGCAGAGAGAGAGAGAGAGAGAGAATGGGGCGCCAGAGCCTCCAGCCACTGCAAACAAACTCCAGACACGTGCGCCCCCTTGTACATCTGGCTAACATGGGTTCTGGGGAATTGAGCCTCGAACTGGGGTCCTTAGGCTTCACAGGCAAGCGCTTAACTGCTAAGCCATCTCTCCAGCCCTTAAAAATTTTTTTTTTGAGTTTATTTTATTCGAGACAGAGAGGGGGGAGGGGAGAGAAAGATAGAGATAGTATGTGAGAGAATGGGTGCACCAGGGCCTCCAGCCATTGCAAACAAACTCCAGACACATTCTCCGCCTTGTGCATCTGGCTTATGTGGGACCTGGAGAATTGAACCAGGGTCCTTAGGATTTGCAGGCAAGCACCTTAACCACTGAGCCATTTCTCCAGCCTAGTGGATCTTCTTTGTATTAAATATTCAGTTTACAGTACTGAAATCTACATTTGCTAGTACTTTTCTTGGGGAGAAAAGGTAACTTTAAAAAATTATTTATTAGCTGGGCGTGGTGGCACATGCCTTTAATCCCAGCACTCGGGAGGCAGAGGTACGAGGATTGTCATGAGTTCGAGGCCACCGTGAGACTCCATAGTGAATTCCAGGTCAGCCTGGGCTAGAGTGAGACCCTACCTCAAAAAAATTATTTATTCTCAAGCTGGGTGTGGTGGTGTACGCCTTTGATCCTAGCAATTGGGAGGCAGAGGTAGGAGGATTGCTGTGAGTTCAAGGCCACCCTGAGACTACATAGTGAATTTCAGGTCAACTTGGGTTAGAGTGAAACCCTACCTCATAAAACCAGAAAAAAAAATTTATTTGGTCTGGAGAGATGGCTTAATGGTTAAGGTGCATGCCTATGAAGCATAAGGATCTAGGTGCAATTCCCCAGTACCCATGTAAAGCCTGATGCACAAAGTGGCACATGCGTTTAGAGTTTGTCTGCAATGGCTAGAGACCCTGGCACACCCATTCTCTCTATGTGCCTCTTTCCTTCCTTCCTTCCTTCCTTCCTTCCTTCCTTCCTTCCTTCCTTCCTCCTTCCTCCCTCCCTCCCTCCCTCCCTCCCTCCCTCCCTCCCTTCCTCTCTCTCTCTCTCTCTCTCCAATAAATAAATTAATTAAAGAAAACAATTAGAAAGATTTTTTTTTTCATTTTTGGTTTTTCAAGATAGGGTTTCACTCTAGCTCTGGCTGACCTGGAATTCACTATGTAGTCTCAGGCTGGACTCGAACTCACAGCAATCCTCCTACCTCTGCCTCCAGAGTGCTGGGATTAAAGGCATGCACCACCATGCCTAGTTATCTTTTTCTTTTTAAGATAACTTTGTATTTCGAAATAATTTTAGACCAAAAATGATGCAAAAACAGCACAGAGTTCATGTATACCCTTCAATCATGTTTACCTAATATTATCGACTTACAAAAACCACAGTGTAGTTCTCCACACCAGGAAATTAACAATGACACAATATTGTTAACAAAACTGTAAACATTATTCACATTTCATCAGTTTTCCCCTGGCGTTCTGTTTCTGCCCTAGAAACCAGTTCCAGGTCCCACGTTATATCCAGCTGCTGTGTCTCTTCTGTCTCCATTCGTCTTAGGACAGTCTTTCTTCATCTGTCATGAGATCGCCACTATTCAGTTCCTTGGCCTGATGTTTTCTCATGATAAGAATTAATGGGCTGGGAGATGGCTCAGTGGATACACTCACTGCTCAAGCTGGAGTACCTGAGTTTGATCCCCCAGACCCCATGTGAAAAGCCAGAAGCTGTGGTGGGCTTCTGCAATCTCAGGATGCCGATGTGGATGGTGAAATGAGAGGCACAGGTACGGGAATTTCCCAGAAGCTCAAGGCTAGCTCAGCAAAAACAACAGAATGAGAATCCAGAGAGAAAAACCCTGCCTCAAATGATGTGGACAGGTGAGGACCAACCCAAAAGTTGTCATCTGACCACTACACATGCACACAAATAGTAATAGAAAGAATTGAAAGAACCGGATGTGGTGCCTCACACCATAACCCATCACTCAGGAGGCCGAGGCAGGAGGATTGTCTTGAGTTTGAGGTATGTCTGGGCTACATAGTGATTTGAAGCCCAGCTTGGGATACGTGATTTCAAAAACAAAACAAAACAGCCTGGTGTGGTGGTGCATGCCTTTAATTCCAGCACTAGGGAGGCTGAGGTAGGATGATTACTGTGAGTGCAAGGGCACTCTGAGACTAAACATAGGGAATTCCAGGTCAGCTTGAGCTAGACTGAGGTCCTACCTTGAAAAACCAAAAACTGAAAAACAGCACACACCTTTAATCCCAGCACTCGGGAGGCAGAGGTAGGAGGATTGCCATGAGTTCGAGGCCACCCTGAGACTCCATAGTGAATTCCAGGTCAGCCTGGGCTACAGCGAGACCCTACGTCGAAAAACAAAAACAAAAAAACAAAAAAAAAAAAAGGAAGTTTTCAGCTGGGCGTGGTGGCACACTCCTTTAATCCAAGCACTTTGGGAGGCAGAGGGCTAAAGTGAGACCCTACCTCAAAAAACCTACACACACACACACACACACACACACACACACACACACACATGTATAATTTTCTGGTACCACAAGATGTTCCAGAAGCTCGTTATCTTGTCCTGGACTCAACCTCTTCTCCAGTGAGCTCTGGTTCCCTTGACTAGACACCGAGATGTGAGTGCCTGGTCTTGTAATTACTACTGAGGAATCATTGTTGCTAGGCCGTCCCCATGCACAGAGATAGGAAGTACAAGCGTGTACACTGTTGCACACACGGAGGTCAGAGGACAACTCGGAGTCGGTACTTGCCTTCCTCCTCGTCTTGAGGCAGGGTCTCCCATTGTGGCTCAAGGCCTCATTTACTAGGCTGGCCGGCCTGCATATTTCTGGGGGGTTTCCCCCTCTCCCGTCTTGCCCCAGGAGTGCTGGGATCACAGATGCTGGTGCCACAGTGTCTGGCTTTTTCTAGGGATCCAAACTCAGGTGCTCACACGCGAGTGCTTTGTCTGCCGAACTTTCTCCCAGCCGCTCTTTCCTGGTTTTGTTTGGTGTTTCGTCTCACAGTGTAGCCCTGGCTGGCCTGGAATTCCGTATGTAGACCAGGCTGTCCTCAAATTCGTGGTGATTCATCCATCTCTGTCTCCAGAGTACTGGGGTTATAAGAATGTGCTGCCATGTCCAGCTTATTTATTCCCTATATCTGTTCCTCTACATACAAATTAAAAGCAGTGGGTAATACTGACATTTTATTTTATATTTATTTATTTATTTATGAGCGACAGAGTGAGAGAGAGAGAGAGAGAGAGAAGAGAGAATGGGTGCACCAGGGCCTCTAGCCACTGCAAATGAACTCCAGATGCATGTGCCACCTTGTGTCCGGCTTATGTGGGTCCTGGGGAATTGAGCCTCAAACTGGGATCCTTAGGATTCACAGGCAAGAGATGGCTTAACGGCTAAGCCATCTCTCCAGCCCTGACATTTTATTTATTCTATTTATTTAGTTATTTATTTATTTTTTGAAGTAGGGTCTCACTGTAGCTCAGGCTGACCTGGAATTCCTTGTAGCTCCAGGCTGGCCCTGAACTCATAGCAATCCTCCTACCCCTGCTTCCCAAGTGCTGGGACTAAAGGCATGCGCCACCACGCCTGGCAACCCCTGACATTTTAAATGCCATACCAGTACTGCAAGATTCATTTTAACCATCCCCTTCATTTATAACTTCTTTCTTCAACAGTCAGAAGTCTGGCCCTCATTGCTGTAGTGTTGTTTCTTCCCTGTTAAATCCTAGTGTATACATAAATCTTTATACAATTGCTGACCATAATCCCTGTGTGTAACACCGGTTTACTAGCTCTAGTACAGGATTGACTAAGTAGCGTGCAGCATAGAGCAAGGTGTGGTCTAGTTTTGTAACATCCAGGCAAGGTGTTGCTTTTCAAATACTTAGTTTAGAACTTTTCTTCTTGTTCCCTTCAGTGTGAGTATGTGTTATTAATTCATAATTCACTTGGTTTGTTTTTTGAAACTATATTTTATTTGCTGGTCGTGGTGGTGCATGTGTTTAATTCCAGCACTCGGGAGGCAGAGGTAGTAGGATCACCGTGAGTTCGAGGCACCCTGAGACTACATAAAGAATTCCAGGTCAGCCTGGGCTAAAGTGAGACCCTACCTCGAAAAACCAAAAAGAAAATATATATATTTAAGAGAGAAAGAGGGAGAGAGAGAGAGAGAGAATGGGCACAGCAGGGTCTCCAGCCATTGCAAATGGACTCCAGATGCATGCACCCCCTTGTGCAGCTGGCTTATGTGGGTCCTGGAGAATCGAAACCGGAATCCTTTGGCTTTGCAGGCCAATGCCTTAACCTTATAAGCCATTTCTCCATCCTGGTTTGTTTGGTTTTTTATTTCTCTTACATTTTCTTTTTTTCTGAAACATCCTAGCCCGGTATGGTAGTCAGCTCCACGCTGCTGGGACGAACATCAAACCAGGCACAGTTTATGGGGGGAGGGGGTTGATTTTGAGCTTACAGCTCGGTGGCTGAAGCAGCTGTTCCATCCATCCAAGCACAGAGAGAACCATCACCAGCCAGCCAACACCAGCAAGCAGCAGGCAGGACCCCAGAGCTCACACTCTTCTCTTACCCTTCAGATCCGCCCTCAGTGATACCCAGTGGGCTGGACTCCAGGCTCTGTCCCTAGTGAAGCCCTCTAGCTAGGTGGCTGGTGATCCAAGTTATAAGCTTTAATCAAACACCCGAATCTATGGGGGACATGCATTCAAACTAGCACACCCAGACAGACCTGGAACTCGCTCTGGAGCGCGGTCTGGCCTCAAACTCACAGTGATCCACCTACCTCAGCCTCCAGAGTGTTGGAGTTAAAGCTGTGGGCCATTATACTTGGCTTTCTTCATTTACATTTTCTGTGGTTTTTCAAGGTGCAGTCTCAATCTAGCCCAGGCTGACCTGGAACTCACTCTGTAGTCCCAAGCTGGCTTCAAACTCACAGTGATCCTCCTCCTACCTTTAAACCCAGAGTGCTGGGATTAACGGCATGTACCACTACACCCGGCTAACTTTCTTCATTTTCTAATGATGTCTTTTGAAGTGTAAAATTTTAATTTTGATAAAGCACTTTAAGTTTATGGATAGTGGGCTGGAAAGATGGCTTAGCGGTTAAGTTGCTTGCCTACGGAGCCTAATGACCTGACCAGTGTGGTGGAGTTCATTTCCTTAGTACCCATGTAAAGCCAGATGCACAAGGTGGTACATGTGTCTGGAGTTCATTTGTAGTGCCCTGGCACACCCATTCTCTCTCTCTTTCTATCTGCTTTATTCTTTCTTTATCTTTCACTCTCAAATAAATAAATATAATAAAATATTTAAAATATGTGCTAAATTTATGGACTGTGTGTTTGATATATCAAAGAAATATTTATTTTGCCCAAAATTGCAAAGACTTTTTCATATATTTTCTCTTAAAAGCTTGATAATTTTAGTTCATACTAAAACTTTAATTATCTAGGTATCTGATCCATTTTGAATTCATTTCTGTGTGGAATGAAGTAAGGCCATCTTTTTGCAAAAATGGTATTTCTGGGCTGGAGAGATGGCTTAGTGGTTAAGGCACATGCCTGCAAAGCCCAAGGACCCTGGTTTGATTCTCCAGGTCCCACATTAGCCAGATGCACAAGGGGGCACATGTGTCTGGAGTTTGTTTGCAGTGGCTGGAGGCCCTGGCACACCCATTTTCTCTCACTCGCTCTCTCTGTCTCTAATTTATAAATAACTAAAAGTAAAATCTTTAAAAAATGACATTTCTTCTAAGGTACCTGAGCAGTTTATTTATTTATTTATTTATTTTGTTTTTTTGTTTTGTTTCTCAAGGTAGGGTCTTGCTCTAGCCCAGGCTGACCTTGAATTCACTATGTAGTCTCAGGGTGGCCTTGAACTCACGGCAATCCTCCTATCTCTGCATCCCTAGTTCTGGGATTAAGGGCATGCACCACCATGCCCTGCCTGAGCACTTTTGTTTAAAATAAAATGACCATGAAAAAAGGGATTTTCCCCTGCACTTTCAGTTCTGTTCTTTTGATCTGTGTGACTATCCTCAGGCTTACTATAAGTATAGCTTTATAGTAAATAAAATTCCTCCAAATAGACAAAACTGGTTTAGCTCTCCTGAGACTTTTTAATTTCCATATAAATTTTAGGATACATTTGACAGGTTCTATGAAAATCTATGCTGAAATTTTTTGAGTATGTATGTGTTTATATCATCTATTGCATGAATATGACATACTAAGACATTCTTTTGTATTTCATTTTTCCATCTAATAATATTCTATAAATTACTCCAAATCATTTGTTCATAGAGATCATCTTTATTATTTTTTAGAACCATCTAGTTAATGTATCAGGTACATATACCATATCCATGAAACTGCTCTCAACTATAGACTTTTAGGTTATTTTCAGCATTTTGTAATCCAAACAATGCAACAGGGAATAATAACTTGTACATATTTATTTTTCTGCGTTTTTTTTGGGTGGGGGAGTGATTCTGAGAAGTGAGGTGGCTGGCTCAAAGGTAAATGTATATGTTTCTAAAAGAAACTATAGGTTTTACTTCCATTTTATTCCTTAGACACTGATGAATGTGAAAACGAACTCAACGGAGGCTGCGTCCATGACTGTCTGAATATTCCAGGCAACTATCGCTGCACTTGTTTTGATGGCTTCATGTTGGCTCATGACGGTCATAATTGTCTTGGTAAGAAAAACATCTGGAAGTGGCAGTTCTTCTCTACCTACCCTCTAGCATCCTCTTTCCTTTGGTGAATACTTATGACGAAAAAAGGAAGCCAGGAATGGTGACACATACCTATATAATGTAGGCACTTGGGAGGCAGAGGCAGGAGAATCACTATAAATTCAAAGCCAACTTAGTCTATATAGAGAGTTCCAGTCCAGCCAGGACTATGTAATGAGTTTCTCTCTTAAAAAAAAAAAAAAGCGGGGCTTGGGGTGGGGAGATGATTTACTTGGTAAAGTGAGTTTGGATCCCCATCACCCATGTGAATGCCAGGAAGGTGTGGTGGCATGCTTAGAATTCCAGCACTCAGGAGATGGGGCAACCTGGCCAACTAGACTAGCCAAATCAGTGAGTTCTGGCCTCAAGAAATAAGGCAGAGAGTGACCAAAAAACAAGGTGAGAGTGATCAAGGACAACACTTGACGGCCACTTTTGACCTCTACGTGCGCTTGTAAGCATATGCACACATATCTGGACATACATGTATGCCCCCCCCCCCACACAAACATGCACACACACACACACACATGCAAAAGAAAAGAGGAAAAGAGAGGATCAGAAACATACAGTTTAGGGACTAGAGAGGTGGCTTAGTAGTTAAGGCGCTTGCCTGCAAAGCCTAAGGACCCAGGTTCGATTCCCCAGTACCTACATAAGCCAGAAGCACAAGGTGGCGCATGTGTCTGGAGTTTGTTTGCAGTGGCTGGAGGCCCTGGTGCACCCATTCTCTCTCTCTCTGTCTCTCTCATTCAAAAATAAATAAGTAAAATATTAAAAAAAAGAAACATACAGTTTAGACCCTTTTAGCAGACTGTGGGATAGAAAACCAGCTAGCTAAAATGTTTTAGCCTGTGTATGGTTATTGTTAAGTCCTTCATCAGTCCAAGGAGATGGATGGAATTGTCATTATTATTTAATGATTTTTTTTTTTTTTGGTATTGACTGATCACCATTTACATCTTAGGTCTTGTATTGAAAGGGTATTATTAATCATTTCCTTTTAAAAAATTGTGTCTTAATTCTGAAATTAGGTAAAACTTCCTGTCCTTAAGACTTCAAATGTGTGGTTGGGTCACAGCTAGACAGAATTCTTTTGTAAGAGAAAATCAAACACAAACTTTCCATGAACATCCTCCTAGGCTTCCACAAAACAAAAACCATCTGTTGGCATCTCAGTCCCTGAAGTCGACTGCGGAGTGCCCTCCCTGGGTCCCTGTGTGAGGAGTGGGGCAGAACTTAGAAACAGCACCGGTGGGCTGGAGGCTGGGCCGCCTTTGGGGGAGCAGCACACCTGACAGGTGGTGTGCTCTGCAAGGCTGATGTCACCAACTGTCCAGAAGGTCACTGTGGGAGATTCATGGTCTCATGCTCCTTTGATGCCAATGACCCTTCATGTGGGTGACCCTCAGGCCAACGAAGGAGCGACTTGAGGCAGGCTTTGGGCTTTGTCTCTGGGGCACAGCTATTCAAATACTCCTTTATGGTGGCGTGGAAATAGCCACTTCATCAGATGCTTTGAGATCAGCCTGAAAGGCCCTCAAAAAGTCCAGGCAGAACTTCTGTTTTGAGACTGGGGCTCTGGGGGTGGGTGAGGGGAATGTTTTCATTTGGGTCTCAGTGCTGATGGGACACTTCAGTGTCACCTGGCAGTCTATCTTGATGTAAAGACTGTCCTTTCCCATCTGTGCCCGTGGGAGAGGTCAGGCTCTGGGTGCGCAGTACGTGTGACCTTCCAAGCCTGCAGCTGTCAGTAAGACTTGATGGATGACTAGGGGAGCAAAAGCCCCTCTTCAGACTTTCCGGGCAGCCGTACCACAAAAAGACACTCTGGAGAAGCAATCCTGAGAGCCGAAATGAATCAGGAGGAATTAAAACCTCAGCAAAGGGAAACCCCTTCTCAGGTGTGGTTTGTTAGAAGGCACCCGGGATGGGTTTGTTTGTTTTCCATTTTCAGGGAGAAATTTCCCATCGTGTGCCAACAGTGGTGTTTTGAGGGTTCACATCTGATGACAGACTTGGTCGTTACTGTGGTGCTCTGATCCACAGCCTGGGGGTTGGGGAGAGCTCCTCAGAGCAACAAGTGGGACCAAGCACCTGCCTTGCAGACACCCTGAGCATCCACTGAGCGTGTGTGTGCAGGGCAAAGGGCTCCTCAGAAGGAGGGCACGAGAGCTCTGGGGATGCAGCTCAGTGGATAGAGTGCTTGTCTAGCATGTGTGCATGGAGCCCCAGCGCTGCATAAACCCGGAGTGGTGGCCCACATGCCTGTAACTCACTGGGTGGCAAGGTGTGGGTAGAAGAAGGTATAAGAGGGGCTAGAGAGAGGGCTTAGCGGTTAAGGCATTTGCCTGTGAAGACAAAGGACCCAGGTTTGATTCCCCAGGACCCGTGTGAGCCAGATGCACAAGGGGCACATGTGTCTGGAGTTCGTTTGCAGTGGCTAGAAGCCCTGGCACGCCCATTCTCTTTGTGTCTGTCTCTCTTCTCTCTCTCGCTCACTCTTTGCTTGCAAATAAATAACTAAAAACTAAAAGAAGAAGAAGAAGGTATAAGAGAATGCTGTCCATTGGAAGAGTAGGGCCAGCACACAGAGACTTCTCTGCTACTTGGACTTTGCCCCGGATGGAATGCTCGAGACCCCGTGCACTGTGATCCTGGAATGGGAATTCAATCAGGCAGCACGCCTGACTGCCTTCGCTTTCCCTCCGTGGTGGTTTATTAACGCTGTTGAGTGTCATAGCAGCGCTTCTCCTGAAACGTTTTATGGACACCTGCCCAGGCTCACCCGAGCTGCTGAGTTACATTGGTGTCTTTGAAGGAGACAGCTAGTTCTCGGGGGGTGGGAGGGCTGCCATGGAGGCAGGGTCTGGAGACACCCCCAGCTGGTGAGACATACTTGTGCACACAGACTGCTGCATTTGTTCAATCACAGTGTCTCCCAGCTTAATGACACACCGCTAAGACCACAGTGGCTCAACGGGACCCACAGCCAATCCTGGATGTGTGTTCAGGGAGGCAGACCTCTCCGGCTCAGCCTGAGTCCTTACTGCACAGTAGACCGCCTGGGCCAGGTGTCCCAGCGCAGCTCAGACTCTGGAATGTGCTTCCTTTGCCCTTTGGCATAGACGGGGAGAGTTTGTTAGGCTCTAGGGCATGGCTGGAGTCCCATCAGTTTAGGGGAGCGTTGCTCGGTAGTGTGGGAGGACCATGCCTGTAAGATCTGAAGCTTGAAACCAGATAACAGGTATTTAAATGTGAATTTTCTGCTTACAAATACACCCAGGAGTTAGCAATAGGCACATGAGATATTAGGCTGGGGAAGATAAATGGCCTTTTTTTTTTTTTAATTTTTTTTTTTTTAAGTCAACCTTCTCCTTGAGCCTTTGTAGTATCTGAGATGCTTCTGGAAGTTTTCTCTTTGGCTCCGGTGAGCTGCAGTCCGCTGTTAGGTGTTTACCTGTTGGCAGTTGGTGGACATCTGTCTTGTTCTAGTGCTCTGCTAAGTCAGACAAATCTCTGGCCATGAGGAGAGTGTGGTCCAGTGAGGACACCAGCGCCGCCGTGTCCAGGCCCCGGGCCGCAGTGGAAGGAAGGTCTCTCAGGGCCACGTGGGGGTGGGTGCGCAGGAGCAGGCAGGAGAGCCTTCCTGCCTTTCTCACAGCTTCTTCCCTGGACTCCTGGGGCTCCTGCTGTCTCCCCCACCTCCTTCTTGGCCCTGGCATTGCCCAGAATTCTCCCTCTGGCTCCCTGTCTCCTTTCTCTGTCTTCCCTACTCCTGCTGTTTTCTCTTTTGCCGTAGCCACCACCTTATACAGCCTTTAAAAAACATATTTTATTTATTTGAGAGAGTCAGGGAGGGAGAGGCATGTAGAAATAGGAGGAGAAAAAGAGAGAGGAGAGAATGGGCGCACCAGGGCCTCCAGCCACTGCAAATGAACTCCAGATGCATGCGCCACCTTGTGCATCTGGCTGACATGGGTCCTGGGGAATTGAACCTGGTTCCTTCTGCTTTGCAGGCAAGTGCCTTAACTGCTGAGCCATTTCTCCAGGCCTATATAGCCTTTTGTTTGTTTGTTCGTGTGTGTGTTTGCTGTTTGTCTCATGAACTCACTTGTATAGTCAAAGATGACCTTGAACTTCTGCCCCTCCTGCCGCCACCTCCCTAGTAATAGGATTCTAGGCTTCCGGTGCCACGCTCCCTTTATGTGGCACTAAGAATCCAGCCCTGGGCTTTGTACATGCTAGGTAAGCGCCCTACCGACTGAGCTGCATATCCGGCCCAAGCAAATGGTTTTCAAAGCTGTGTCCCCACCACCGGGCTCTCTGTCCACCTATCCCCCAGGTTCTCCCTGCCTGCGGGGCCCAGCCCTGCATTTCAGCATGATGGCCGTATCCCCTCCCTGCCTGGAGGAGAGAGGGTGACCATGTCCCCATTCCTATTTCTTTTTTTTTTTTTAATACTTTTTTGTTTATTTTTATTTATTTATTCGAGAGCGACAGACAGAGAAAGAGGCAGATAGAGAGAGAGAATGGGTGCGCCAGGGCCCCCAGCCACTGCAAACGAACTCCAGATGCGTGCGCCCTCTTGTGCATCTGGCTAACGTGGGTCCTGGGGAATCGAGCCTCGAACCGGGGTCCTCAGGCTTCACAGGCAAGCGCTTAACCGCTAAGCCATCTCTCCAGCCCTTCATTCCTATTTCTGGATCTAGTGCTGGTCTTCCACTTATTTCTAGAAGGCCTCTTTGTCAACTTTCCCTAACAGTGGGGAGGTGACACCAGCTCTTTGTTGGGCCACAGTTTTCTATTCCCAGCACAGCCTGCCAGCAGCACCCCCCTCCCCCACCCCCGCCCCGCCCACCACCAGGGCAACACCGGCTAGGCTGTTTCAGATGCTCCTGGTGTGCTGGAGCCCAGATTTACCATCCTTCTCTTTCCCTGCTCCATCCTCCCCTTTAACTTTCCCTAAGTAGATGACCAACTGTGTCACCCACTCCAGTGCCTCCCAGCAGCCTCCTGGATGAAGTCTTGCTATTTAAGATCCCACAGCGTGACCTCAAACTATCTTCCCAGCTGCGTCTCCTGTGACTTCCCTCCACATCCCTGGTGCTCCAGCCAAATGGAATGACTCACTGCTGCGAGGCCAGGATCTCACTGGCCTCCTGCGCCCTGGCCTCCTGCCTACACTCTCTTCTCTCCGGATCCTAAGGGCTCATCCCTTATCAGCTTTCTCATAAAAGCCATGCCCGAAACCACACTCCTATCAGATGCTAGCCTCTTTCTTCAGTCCCACCTTTCGGCTTATCTCAGAGTCCTTTGTACAGTGTCTCTTTCTCTCTCCCCAAGGCAGGCGTGATCAGGGGTGGGAAGAGTCATCACACCCGTCTTGCACTACGCTTTGAAAAGTGAAGGTGTTCCATCCATGTGCTTTGGGACTGATTATCTTGTGTGTGTGTGTGTGCCAGGGGCCTGGCTAGGTGAGCCCCAGATCCATCAGGTCGGGGTGAGTCATCTGTGGGTCCCTTTGGCTTTGAGCCTGACCAAGCGAGGGACCTCATCTCTGTTTAGCAGGAATTCTGAGTGCCCAGGCTGCATGGGGTGTTTGGAACAAGACACACACACACATACACACGCCTGATTCCCGTGTTGTTCTAGATGTGGACGAATGCCTGGAGAATAACGGAGGCTGCCAGCACACCTGTGTCAATGTCATGGGGAGCTACGAGTGCCGCTGCAAAGAGGGCTTCTTCCTGAGTGACAATCAGCACACATGCATTCACCGCTCAGAAGGTACCTCGGCCCTGCCAGGGGTGGGAGTCACATCCGAGTCCTCTCCCCCCCTCCCCCTGCCCCCCCTTCCCCTCGCAATGACTTTCACAGGGAAGCCAAGTGGCCAGAAAATCTGGAGGCCAAGGACAAGTCCAGACTGTTTTGCACGTTATTTTACCTTCATCTTCCTCGCCCGGCCACATCAGTGTGGCAGTCTGTGGGAGCTCTGAGGTCCTTGCAAACTCTCACACCCTCTGATTCTGATTCTAATCTTTACAGAGTACATTTCAAACATGAATCCATAGCTCTGGAGAAATAGGATGGACCATCTGCCAAGGTTTTCAAAAAGGTGTAGAAAAACCACAGTACCAGTGTGAGCCTGCCCCTCTCTCTGGGCTGATGGGTGGGGTAGAGGCTGGATTCTCCCCTGTGGGACGAGCCATGTGCTCTGCTTTTAGCCCCAAGTCACTTTCGGCCCTTCCCTGAGTTTTGCATTGTGGGAGTTGGGGTGGATGGCAGAGGACTCTGTCCCTGCACTGGCTCTCTATACTCTGGTTTCTTTCACTCATGTCACCTCTAAATTTGCAAAAAAAAAAAAAAAAAAAAAAAAAAAAAAAAAGCTCTTCTTTTTATTGCCTCCTTTTTGAGTCTCTCTTCTTTTAGTTTAGACTATTTTTCTTTTTAATTCCTTTTATTTTGTTGGCATCTTATGAGGGAGAGGCATTAAGGGCAAGTGGCCAGTCAGTTCTTTTTATACAAAAGTCATCTTTTTAATTCTCTGCTTTTTTTTTCTTAAGCCAAATAGCCACATTGTGGTGGCTGTATTTCTTTGGGGTTGCATCTGCCTGTTTCTAGGACAAGGGCCCTAAATATTAGATCATTAGCTCCTTTCAGCATGTACTGCTTATTCATTCCCACAACTTAAGAGCGAGGTCATTTCAAGTTCTTTCACTATTTAATAAAAACAAAATCTGTAGATTTATTATTTACCATGGTTTTACTGACTTTTCAATCATCTTTTCATGCAAGATGATCTTGTCCCATTTTCCTAGAATGATGACTCATACATTACACCTAACTAGAATACCTGTTTGTGTGCTAAGAATTTTCAGAGAATGGGGTGGGTGGGGCCGGGGGCGGGGGGGAGCTGGCAATAGGTTTGATGGCTGTTATTCCCCTACTACTTCTTAGTGTTCAGGGTGAAAGATACCGCCTGTACTGGCCCTGACTTCTTTTTTTTTTTTAATTATTTTTATTTATTTATTTGAGAGAGAGAGAGAGAATGGGTGCACCAGGGCCTCCAGCCACTGCAAACAAACTCCACATACATGCACCACTTTGTGCATCTGGCTTACGTGGGTCCTGGGGAATCGAACCTGGATCCTTTGGCTTTTCAGACAAGTGCCTTAACTGCGAAGCCACCTGTCCAGTCCTGGTCTCGAGTTCTTATCTCATGCTAGGTGTGGCCCAAAACTGAGTAGTGGTGGGGTCCCACTTTCCTGCTGGGAATCTCTGGATTCTGGTAGGCATTGAAATCTTATCTGAAGCATGCAGAACTAGAGGTAAGAATGAACGATGCCAAAAGCAGAGAATCATCGAATCCCTCACTCCTTTTGGCTGCTCGTAGCTGCTTCATGGGAAATCACTCTGGATTTCTTCCCCAGTGGCTGGGGAGGAGGAAGGGACCTGTAAGTAAAGCCATTGCCTGAATACCACTGGTATAGACCCCTACCCAACCACAGAGGTCCCTCGGGGATTCTGATTGGCTGCTACTTAACTTAGCCCTGCTCAGCCCTCCTTTCCTCTCTGGCAAGCCCTAGACTGATTAGAGACCCAGACTTCTCAGAACGGAGGTAAATACTCATGCATTTTTCTTTCTGTGATCTGCATTTTCTAACTTTTCTACCATTCAGACATTTTTGGATCCCCTGAAGAGTATTTAAAATGAACATACTTGTCTGGAACTAAAACCAAAAATCTAGGAATTTAAGCTGTGGTCTGGAAGCACTCTCTGATTTTCTGTTGCCTTTCAACCTGATTGCCTGGCAAATTCATGTCTCTGTGAGGCATGGATTATGACTATCTGTCATGGTGACCCCTTCCATCCTTCTTCAAGTAGAGCAACTTGTAAACGGTGCTCCTCTAGGACTTCCTTATATGCATATTAATCTCTCAGAAATTGTATTAGAACAGACTTTAAAACCCAGGGTTGATACCCTAAAAATGGTTAAAAGAGGGTAAGGTCAGAGGCTAGTATTTTCTATTATTATGATTTAAAATTATTTATTATTACTACTACATAAAATTACTGCCAGGTGTGGTGGCACACGCTTTTAACCCCAGCACTTGGGAGGCAGAAGTAGGAGGATCACCGTAAATTCAAGGCTACCTTGAGACTGCATAGTGAATTCCAGGTTGGCCTGGGCTAGAGCGAGACCCTAACTTGAAACAAAACAAAACAAAAATAATAAAAAAATAAAATTACTGAGTATTCTTCAATAAAGGAGATTCTAATAACATTCAGAGGGAAACTCAAGCTATTGATATTTTTTTCTTTTTAATCTCTGATAAAGAGACTGTGTGTTTTCACCAATGTAATGGGAGTAGGCTGGAGAGAAGCTTCTCCCGGCCTGCTTTTGTTCCTATTCAGGGTGCTCGGGCTCTCCAAATGAGCATTTCTCTTTTGTCTGCTCTGAGAGTGTTGTGATGGGGAAAGGCTGCCCTGTCCAGGACCTGGGGAAGATGTCAGGGTGAGGAAAGCACTATATACTCTCAGGGGGGCTCATTTCCCATTTATACGTTTTTCACTCCTCAAGGCATACTCTGCTTTTATTTAGGTTTCCAAATATATCCTAAAGTGGAACTGATATGGGGAGCTGGAACTAAAATGTAGTGCTGGGGTGCCTAGGAATAATCCTGGAACCCCAAGCCCTGAGTTTGTCTTTAAAAAAATCTTTAAAAAAAATTTATTTGAGCCGGGCGTGGTGGCGTACACCTTTAATCCCAGCACTCGGGAGGCAGAGGTAGGAGGATCGCCATGAGTTCAAGGACAGCCTGAGACTACATAGTAAATTCCAGGCCAGCTGGGGCTAGAGTGAGACCCTACCTCAAAAAACAAAAAAACAAAAAAAAAACAAACAAAAAAAAAAGAGGGCTAGAGAGATGACTTAGTGGTTAAGGCGTTTGCTTACAAAGCCAGATAACCCGGGTTCAGTTCCCTAGGACCCACATTAGCCAGATGCACAAGGTGGCACATGCATCTGGAGTTCGTTTGCAGTGGCTAGAGGCCCTGGTGAGCCCATTCTCTCTTTCTTCCTCTTTGTCTCTGTCAAATAAATAAATAAATACAAATTTTTTTAAAAAAAAAAGAAAAAAAAAGTGTGCTTTCAAAGAGATCAAAAAGTAAAAACAGTAATAAAAAGTGTTCTGACCCTTGGGATGGGAGAGATAATCTTACCAGCGTGAAAACCAGGCACGTCTTTGTGAGCAGCTCAGGGCCAGAGAGGAGAAGACGTTTTCTCCATGGACCCAAACAAGATAATTTTTTTTTTTTTTTGAGTCTGAGCTTAGGATGAGGTCTATACACCTGTGCCAGGTGTCCAAGCCAATTGGCCTGGGCTCGGAGGAGGAATCCACCCACACCTGGGCAGGGTGCACGCTCAAGAGAGATCTGATTGGGTGAGATGGGCAGACATGGAAATCTCCAGCTGACGCAGGCACGGTGAGCTGAGCTAGGCGTGGTGGGGTATGAGGTTGTAGGTGGGCCTGTCCCTGGCTGAGTGCCTTAAGAAAGCTATCTGTCTCATCTAGTTCCCCACATTTCCCCCTCTCATGAGGACACCAGCTGCTGTTAGAGGAACAGGGGTGATGACTGGGTCTTGAACTACTTCCTGCTGAATGGGGGCACAGAAATATGGCAGTTAGTCTGTCCCGGCGTGTGTGTGGGGTTATTAAAAAGGCTCAAGAGAGGGCTGGAGGGATGGCTTAACAGTTAAGGCATTTACCTGCAAAGCAAAAGGACCCAGGTTCAATTCCCCAGGACCCATGTTAGCCAGATGCACAAGGGGGTGCATGCGTCTGGAGTTCGTTTGTAGTGGCTGGAGGCCCTGGTGTGCCCATTCTCTCTCTCTGTCTCTCTTTCTCTGTCAAATAAATAAATAAAAACAAATAAAATGTTTTTTTAAAAAGCCTCAATAGAGAAACCTATCAGTCAGACATAGTATCACCTTTTGGTGTGTGGATTTTTCTGGCCCGGTACAAAAATTGTAAACATTAGTAACATAAATGTTGAAGTCTGTTTCAGAGATTGTTGCATAACCATCTGGACGTGAGCTGCCTGTAAGTGAGCAGAGATACAGTTAAAACAGCACTTGAGTATACGAGGTCCAGAGATTAACAAAATAACCTCAAAGGTTATAATGATATAATCTTTTTCCATCATGAAAAACATGAAATCCTCTCCCAGAACTGTTTACTGAATGGCACGGTAGCATCCAACGCAGTCTGAATTTGTTTCTGCGGGTCTTGTAAGGCAGGCGAGACATTAGCAGACCTATCAAGAATGTATACACAACATTTAACCTTGACAATGGCACAAGTGTGCCTCCTCGGGCTGCTGAGAGGATGTTTAGAGCCATGCGACTCAGTGTGATCGCTTTCCTCATCATTGGAACCTCAGAACTGAGAAGGGAGATTCCCTCAGCTGTGTCATTTAAAGCCTTTTGAGTATAGCTAGTGAGAGTTTCTTTGTGCCAGGTGACATCTTCTAAGCCACTAGATGGAATAAGGGCTGAGACTAAATGATCATACCATTTAAAACACTCCTAGTCCATTGGGGTTTCAAGACCTGCAAATTGGCTGAGCATTCTAAGGTTTTTACTTGTCGCCCTTGCATCCAGGGAAATCCCAGAGTGCACCTTCCAGTTCATCCTGGGGGTAACCAAGGCCGAAGGTTGGTACCACAGAACCACTGGATGCTATTAGGGGCTGTCCAGCATATGTTTGGCCTCAGGGCCCATTCAGTAGCAAACCATTCCGATGGTTGGAAGGTAATGATGTTCCGGCATAAGTCTGGGGGAACCCATCCTAGTTAACAAACATTACTGGCATGTTCTAAGAGAGTATGTTTTTTTTTTTTTTTTTGTTGTTGTTCCCAGCATAAGGGAGGCTTTTGACTTAAATGACCTTTAGTCAGAGTCATCCGCATATATGTAGCCCAGATTTGAAAATAACCACCCCGATATCTATGACCGTTCACCATTATCATGGAGTTAGAACTGACAGAGAGGGGTCCCATAGACTTTCCCAGGACTTTGTCAGTCTCCTCTCTTGAGAAGCTCTTTCTGTGTCCCTGTCCCTGGTAGAGTGGATAGGTCATTGGGAAACATCCCATCTACTAACCTGGATTAGGGTAGGAAAGCAAGCTCTTGCCTGGTTGACATTTATTTGTAATTGGCTCCAGTCATCTCCTTGGAGAGGAGATGCCCACCATGGAAGTCCAGAGGTGCTGGAAGTGGGCACGAGCCCACCAACCCGGCAGCCACTCTGATTACTATCCTGCATACACTCTTGGGCCCATGCAAAGGATGCATTTTCATCCCGAGCCTCGGCAGGTAGAACGAAAAGACTGAAGGACAGCAACTGTGGTGAGAGGAGCAGAGGTTTCCTGTGTGTGTGTCTCGTGCCCCTTTGTGTTTGGTTATACTTTTCTCCCTTAAGTGTTCACGACCAAGCAGGTAGCCAAAAATTTTTTTTAAAAAATATTATTTATTACCAAACTGACTGTAAAATAAAATAAAAAATAAAAATGAAAAAAATATTATTTATTTATTTGACAAAGAGGGAGAGAGAGAGAGAGAGAGAGAATGGGCGCGCCAGGGCCTCCAGCCACTGCAAACAAACTCCAGACACATGCGCCCCCTTATGCATCTGGCTAACGTGGATACTGGGGAATCAAACCAGGGTCCTTTGGCTTTGCAGGCAAACACCTTAACCGCTAAGCCATCCCTTCATCCCCCAACATTTAATCTAAGATATAATTTTGGAGGTCACTAATGGCTCTCCAAAGGAGACTGTAGGGACCTGGAGGAGCACTGTGGCTTCTCTAGTGCTGGTGTTGTCCGTTAGGATGAGCGAGGGCTGTGCTGACCAAGCAGTAGTCTTCCCTCCTTTGGGAGGCCTGGAGGACTGACTTCTCCTCTGTTGTGACTCTCCTGTTTCATGCTGCCCCCTGATTTCCTGGCTGGAGAACATCAGAACAGGGCATTTCCGTGGTTTTGAATCTGTTTGCCCTCTGCTGAGCCCACAGCTCTCACCAAGACTGCAGAACAGGTCCCCAGGGAGCAGGGTCCCCTGCTAGGCTTCCTGGTTTGGACCTGATTCATCTGCCTCCCTCAGCTGTGGGTGACCTTGTTGTAAGTCAGGGTACCATGATGGGCTGTGGAGTCACCTCTTGAAAAGCCACCAGCATTTCTGGGGTTGTCTAAGACTCCCGTCACCTCCTGATAACTTCAGGTCTAGCTTTCTACGCTAGGATATCAGGGTCTGGCTGTGTGACGTCTGCCACATGGTCTCTATTACAAAGTATTTCTTGTGTAAATGAGCTACTCTGAGGCAGTGCTGGTCACTTTTTAAATGTTTCAGACTTGTAAATAGAATGAAAAGGACACCAAGGAGGAAGGTTAGTTCCAGGGGTTTCTATCATTCCTTAGGCACTATTAACATTTGCTCATCGCGTCCCTGCCACAGTTATTTCAAATGCTACATTAACCCAAAGACACATGCAATGCTTGCTGGTTCTTTCAGGAGGGCTGGCTGAGCCTCCAGAGGCAGCTGTCCTCCTGTGTGACCTCAGTACTGGGAGTGAGTGATGTCTTCAGAAAGTGCCAGAGCAGAGCGCTTCCAGCCTCCCTCTGCACACTTCTTTCCTTCTTCCTTCCTCCCTCCCTCCCTCCCTCCCTTCCTTCCTTCCTTTCTTTCTATTGTTTCTCTTCTCTTTTTTAAATTTTTATTAAAATTTATTTAATAAATATTTAATAAGTAAATATTTATTAACATATTTAAAAAGTTTTGTTTATTTATTTGAGAGTGATGGACAGACAGAGAGAGAAAGGACGCTCCAGGGCCTCCAGCCACTGCAGACAAACTCCAGACGCATGCGCCCCCTTGTGCATCTGGCTAACGTGGGTCCTGGGGAATCGAGCCTTGAACCAGGGTCCTTAGGTGTCACAGGCAAGCGCTTAACTGCTAAGCCATCTCTCCAGCCCTGCACACTTCCTTCTGTGTTACTTGACAGCAGCCCTTGACAGGGGCCAATGCATCCCAGCAGCATGCAACAGATCGGGTGCATGGGGGAGGTAGGGCACAGACAGCTCGGAAGTGTCACATGAGAAAGAAGGTGGTCTCTGGAGAGACTCAAGCGACTCAGGGTGTCTTAACTGCTGCGCTTTGGAAATAGAAATGGCAACGTGGAAGCAACTGTCCTAAGGCACACAGGTGGAGAGACGAGAATCTTCATTACCATTGGCCGAGGTTTTAGGGGAACAGTATAGCGTCCTGTTAGATCCTAGAGGAGTTGACTGAAACTCTCCTATATTCATGTTTAAAATAGTCCTACTTCCAGCACTAGAAAGTATCTTGTCGATACAACATCTTTGAGAACTAAGTCCCTACTCCTGGGGAATTTTTGTTTGTTTGCTTGCTTTGAGGCAGGGTTTCCAGGCCCAGGTTGACCTAGAACTCACTATGTAGCCCTAGGCTGGCATTGAACTCACTCCAGTCTTCCTACCTTAGCCTCCTGAGTGCTGGGACTAAAGGCATGCACCACCATGCCTGGCTTTCTAAGGGACATTTTAAATATTTTATTTATTTATTTATTTATGAGAGAAAAGTAGACAGATGTTGATAGAGAGAGAGAGAGAGAGAGAGAGAATGGGTGCACTAGGACCTCTAGCCATTGCAAATGAACTCCAGACACATGTGCCCCCTTGTGCATCTGGCTTACGTGGGTCCTGGGGAATTGAACCGAAGTCCTTTGGCTTTGCAGGCAAACGCCTTAACCACTAAGCAATCTCTCTAGCCTATAAGGGACATTTTAAAGTTGTATCACATGAATGCCAAGTCACAACACATGAACCCATCCTTAATAATTCAGTTCCAGCTGAACAGATATCTTAGAAATATGCTTGGGTATGTTCGTGCTCCTTCCCAGTGCTAGCAGGCAGCAGTTGGTTTCCTGGTGAGGCGGGATGCCAGGAGCCCACGTGGGGGCTTCCCTTGCTCTTGTTCCCATCATTTAGATGCATGTTAAACTGCCAAGGAACCTAGCCACGTGTCCCTTTTCTTTTCTTTTTTAAATACTTATTTATTTATTTGACAGAGAGAAAAAGGGAGAGAGAGAGAGAGAATGGGCCTGCCAGGGCCTCCAGCCAGTGCAAACAAACTCCAGATGCATGCGCCACCTTGTGCATCTGGCTAACATGGGTCCTGAAGTATTGAACTGAGGTCTTTGGCTTTGTGGACAAGCGCTTTAACCGCTAAGCCATCCTTTCAGCCTTTTTTTAAAAAAATATTTTTTAGTGTTCCTTTTCTTGCCACCATTACTACAGAACCTGGCCCAATAGAAGCTGATAGTACAACTCAAACAGTTACACAGCAACCAAAGGAAACCTCGTGTTTGAGGTCTCCCCCACCCCGCTCTCTGTCCCTTTTGTTGTGTTTATGACGCTGTCAGAAGTATACACTCTGAGCATGCAAAGGAGGGGACAAGGGTCTACCTAAGGGTAGTTCCATATGAGAGGACTCTGGGCGGGTGTCTGTGGTGAAGTGAAAATACAGTGGACACACTCACCTCCAAAGGATGGATGGATGGGGTGGGCGTGATAAGGAGGGCTGACATGTTTTGGGGGAAGATCTTCAAGACACGTGAAAATGTTGGGAATCTTCATCATTCCTCCTGCAGGTTTACCTAGATTTTTCTTTTCCTCTTTGTATTCTTGATAAATGAATGAGTAAATAAATATATGGCAGACACAAAGGTCTAAGTACCAACTCTGGGACTCTGGGCTCTGATCCTACACCCAGCAGAGAGCTCCACTTTACAGAACTCCCTCCTCTTTAGGAGAGATGAGGCAGGCTATTTCACAGGTGGTAGAAATCTTTCATCTTGACCCAGCTTGAGTTTCTTTTTTATTTATTTGTTATTTTTATTTTTTGGTTTTTCGAGGTAGGGTTTCACTCTAGCTCAGGCTGACCTGGAATTCACTATGTAGTCTCAGGGTGGCCTCAAACTCAGAGCAATCCTCCTACCTCTGCCTCCCGAGTGCTGGGATTAAAGGTGTACGCCACCACACCCAGCTCAGCTGGAGTTTTTAAAAAATGTTTTAAAATTTATTTTATTTATTTAACAGAGAGAGAGAGAGAGAGAGAGAGAAAGAGAGAGAGAAGAGAGAGAAAGAGCCAGATATATATAGAGAATGGGCACACCAGGGCCCCTAGCCACTGCAAACTCCAGATGCATGTGCCACCTTGTGCATCTGGCTTACGTGGGTCCTGGGGAATTGACCTGGGTCCTTTACAGGCAAGCACCTTAACTGCTAAGCCATCTCTGCAGCACCCCCCCCCCAGCTTGATTTTAATAATACATTTAAAAATATATTTTTAAAATTTTTTCATTTGTTTATTTGAGAGAGAGAGAAAGAGGCAGATAGAGAATAGGCACACCAGGGCCTCCAGCCACTGCAAACGAACTCCAGAATCATGTGCCCCCTTGTGCATCTGGCTTACATGGGTCCTAGGGAGTTGAACCTAGGTCCTTTGGCTTTGCAGGCAAACGCCTTAACTGCTAAGCCATCTCTCCAGCCCAACACATTCTTTTAAAATGTGGGGTTGGGTCAGGTAAGGTGGTACATGTCTATAATTCTAGCACTTGTAAGGTAGAGGCAGGAGGATAGCAAATTTCAGGTAAGTATGGACTACATATAGGGACTTCAAGGTCTGTCTGGACTACATAGCAAAACTCTTATCTCAGAAATAACGAGTGGGGTGTGGTGGTTCACTCCTTTAATCCCAGCACTCAGGAGGCTGAAGTAGGAGGATTATTGTGAGTTCAAAGCCATTCTGGGCCACTGAGTGAGTTCCAGGTTATCTTGGACTAGAGATCCTATCTCAAAACAAAACAATGATAACAACAACAAAAAAGTAAAATAAAATAATAAAACAAAATAAAATGTGGGGCCGACGGAGAGCAGGTCTGTGGCCCATCTCATCTCTCAGACCCCGTAGCTCTCCTGGTTTCCCAGGATTCGAGTCAGAGTCCAGTCATCTGCTGCATGCTGCTGTTTTGCAGAGGGCCTGAGCTGCATGAACAAGGATCATGGCTGCAGTCATATCTGTAAGGAGGTCCCGAGGGGCGGCGTCGCCTGTGAGTGCAGGCCTGGCTTTGAGCTGGCCAAGAACCAGAGAGACTGCGTGTGTAAGTATGAACCAGCCTGCGGCACTCTTCCATGCTGGGGGCGGCACAGCCCAGAGGCTGCCTTGTGTTGCCCAGCATCGGGAAGACCTGTCCTCCCTGAGTGCTTAGTTCTCTGCAGGAGGGCTGTCCGCTAAGGGAAGGGAGCTGTAAAAGACACCAATCACTGGGTAAGAGGCAGGTAGAGAGGGTAGTTGGGAGGGTGGATGCTACCCAAGTACCATGGATACAAGCTTGGAAATGTCAGAGTGGAACCCATTAATAGGTACAATTAGCATGCATTAATAATTATTGATGGCTCAGTTGGTAAAGTGCTTGCTGTGAGGTATGAGTCTGGATGTCCAGTACTCATGCAAAACCCAACTCACACCTGTAATCCCAGTGTGGAGGAGGTGGACACAAGAGATCCCTGGTGCTGGCCAGTAGTGTAACCGATTCGGTGAGCTGCAGGGTCAGTGAGAGACTCTGGCTCAAAAAATAAGTTGCCAAGTGATTGACACCTAATGACATGCAAAAAACAGTTGCAATTTTAGTTATTAATATTAATATTATTATTATTTGTTTTTTTGAGGTAGGGTCTCACTCTAGCCCAAGCTGACCTGGAATTCACTATGTGGTCTCCGCGTGGCTTCGAACTCATGGCGATCCTCCTACCTCTGCCTCCCAAGTGTTGGGATGAAAGGCGTGTGCCACCACGCCCAGCTTACTTTTTTCTTTTGGGGGACAGTTGCAATTTTTAGAGGAACTAGTCAAAAGCAAATGAAAGTCAGGAGTCAAGAGTGTGAATATTGGGGGACAGGGCTCTTTGTTTTATAGAATAAAAATTGGGTCTTTTATTTTTATTTATTAGAGAGAGAGGGAGAGAGAGGAGAGAGAATGGGTGTGCCAGAGCCTCCAGTCATTGAAAACAAACTCCAGATGCATGCAACATCATGTGCATCTGGCTTATGTGGGTTCTGGGGAGTCAAACCTAGGTCCTTAGGCTTCATAGGCAAGCACCTTAACTTCTAAGCCATCTCTCCAGCCCCAAAATTGGATCTTTGTATCTGAAAATCACAGCTGTTTGCTCCCTGATCCCTGCTTCCTTTATCAGCCTCCTCTGTCTCCTTTTCCCAAATATTAAACCTCCTTTTGGGGAACACCTTATGTTCCTATTTATTTTTATTTGTTTATTTGAGACAGACAGATAGATAGATAGAGAGAGAGAGAGAGAATTGGCATGCCAGGGCCTTTAGCCACTGCAAAGGAACTCCAGATGCATGCACCACCTTGTGCAACTGGCTTCCGTGGGTCCTAGGGAATCGAACCTCAGTCCTTAGCCTTTGTAGGCAAGTGCCTTAACTTCTAAGCCATCTCTTCAGCCCATAGCTTATGATCTTTGATGCCCATAAGTCTCTTTATGCCCTCTTCCCTTCCTGGCAAGGTGAACTCTCCCTCAACCGTCAACATCCCAGCTAACTTCTCTTTACTAGTAAGGATAGCAGCTGTATCTTTGGGAGCATTTATCATGTGCAACAGCATGTCTCGAGACATACCACATCCGCTTAATTACAGTGGCTATGCTTTGGTCAACGTATCACCGTTCTCATTTTCAGTTGAGGAAATTATGCGGAAGGTGAAGCACTAAGGTCATGTGAAGAGCAATTGGCAAGTCAATGTTCCAACCCAGGGCCCCCCAAATACTGAAGGTGGGCTCATTACCGCAAGGTCTCACTACCCCAGGAGCCTGCCTATGGGCCCCACAGCACTTTGGTGATTCCTCAGCTGGGCTGAGTGGCCTGTTTAAATACCTGTCTCCTCAGCTATGCGTGGGCTCCAGCTTAGGAACCTTGTGTGGCTTTTGCCTCTTGGTCTTCTCTGATGCTTCCACAGACTGTGCCTAATACAACTTGTCTGCTGTACAGGTACCTAGAGACGTACCGTGTGGGCATGGCCGTTACACTGTTGTGGTAGCAAAGCCCAGTGGGTGAAAGGAGACAGCTGGCAATTAATAGTGTCCCCGGACCATTACTTATGCCAGAGAAAGCAGTGAGCCCTTCCCTTGAGGAACTCTTCTTGCATGGTGAGAGAATGCTCTCCACTGTTCCGTCCTGAAGCAGAGCGCAGACCCATGGCCTGTCAAGTCATGGCTGTGTCACCACCTCCCTCAAACAACAGGCTCTGACAGGCCTTGCTGCCTCCCCAAAGTGAGGCTGTCCCCGAGGGCTTCTCCTGCCTCCAGACCTTCAGAGGAATCCCTAACCCCTTCAGGAATGACCTGTGGAGCAAAACTCAGCGTGCTGGGTTTTCAGGGACCAATTGCTCAAGTACACCACTTATAAGATTACTTAAAAATAATTAAATGTGGGTTGGACAGATGGATTAGCAGTTAAGGCACTTGCCTGCAAAGCCAAAGGACCTGGGTTTGATTCCCTAGGACCCACGTAAGCCAGATGCACAAGGTGGCGCATGCATCTGGAGTTCGTTTGCAATGGCTGGAAGCCCTGGTGTGCCCATTCTCTCTCTCTCTCTCTCTCTCTGCCTCTTTCCCTCTCTCAAATAAATAAATATAAAAATAGTTTTTAAAAAATTTAAAAAATCATAATTAAATGTGGTGGTGCATGCTTTTAATCCCAGCACTCAGGAGGCAGAGGTAGGCAGATTGCCATGAGTTCAAGACCACCCTGATACTACATAGTGAATTCCAGGTCAGCTTGGCCTAGAGTGAAACCCTACCTCTAAAAACCAAAACTAAATAAATAAAATAATTAAATGTTAAGATGCCATTGTTTAAATAACATTATAATATCTGAAGAAATAAAGAAGCCAGTCATAGTGGTGTACACCTATAATCTCAGAACTTGAGAAATGGAGGCAGGAGGATCAGTTCTAGGCCATCTTCAACTACATAGTTCAAGGAAAATCCACAATCAAAAAAATCACACCATAAACAACTATTTTGACTTTTATTTTTCCTGTTCCTATTTGGTTGTGATTCATGTGCACACACAAGTTGTACATAGGTATAATCATAGAACAGCTTTCTTCTCACATTGCAAATATGTAATTAGTTCTTTTAAATTAGAATAATTATATAAAGGCCAACCACAATTCACTGGGAAGCATATATAAAGAAAGCATGAAGTCCCCTCCCATGTCCTTTGCCAGAGGTCATTTTGTCAACAGTTTGATGCGTAGGTAGTTTCATGCCTTTCAAAATGTATTTTTTGGCCTATCAGTATATTCGTACATAGTCTTCATAATTATTGGTTAATATTGCATTAATTGGGTGCAAAGACTCATTTCCTATGATTAACTTCCTCTGTAATGAATCCAGGTGGAATCTGATGAGAGAAATCCTAACATTTATGTACAAATTAAATGTTGTCGGTTTATTCTAGACATGAAGTATTATAGAATTTCCCATAGCCCCAGTGCAGCTGTGATGACAAACTTCTCCAGATACAGTGAAGCGTTAGACTAGAGTCTCTTGGCATAATTCCCCCTTAAAAGCTAGAATTGGGCTGGAGAGATGGCTTAGCGGTTAAGGCGCTTGCCTTCAAAGCCAAAGGACCCATGTTTGATTCACCAGGACCCATGTAAGCCAGATGCACAAAGGGGCGCATGCATACGGAGTTCATTTGCAGTGGCTGGAGGCCCTGGCGTGCACATATTCTCTCTCTCCCTTCCTCTTTCGCTCTCTCAAATAAATAAATAAATACATTTTTTATTAAAAAAAAAAAAAGCTAGAATCCTGCTGGGCGTGGTGGCACACGCCTTTAATCCCAGCACTTGGGAGGCAGAGGTAGGAGGATTGCTGTGAGTTCAAGACCTCCCTGAGACTACCAAGGTGAATTCCAGGTCAGCTTGGGCCAGAGCGAGACCCTACCTTGAAAAACCAAAAAAAAAAAAAAAAAAAAAACTAGAATCTTCCACCCCAGCTTAGCCATCTCCACCCTCCTGCATAGCCATTGAAGCCTGTGGTTCACACTTCCACAGTCTCGGCTGTGACTGTGGACACAGACAAGGACAGGGGAAGTTCCTCCTTCCTTCCCTCATTTCTCCCTTCCTCCCTTCCTTCCTTCCTTCCTTCCTTCCTTCCTTCCTTCCTTCCTTCCTTCCTCCCTCCCTCCCTCCCTCCCTCCCTTACTCCCTCCCTCTTTCTTTCTTTCTTTCTTTCTTTCTTTCTTTCTTTCTTTCTTTCTTTCTTTCTTTCTTTCTGTTTTTCTAGGTAGGGTCTTGCTCTAGCCCAGGCTGAGCTGCAGTTTGCCATGTAGTCTCAGGGTGGCCTCGAACTCATGATGATCCTCCTCCCTCTCTGCCTCCTGACTGCTGGGGCCAAAGGTGTGTGCCACCACGCCTTGCACAGGAAGTTCTTTCTTCGTGCACTGTGCAAAGTCCTCACATAGTTGTAGGGAGGAGATCAGGATTCCCCAGGAACAAACACAGCCCTGCTTGTGCTCTGTGTATTGATTTGACTCATCTTGATCTCAGTGACTTGTAACCATGGAAACGGCGGGTGTCAGCACTCCTGTGAAGACACGGCTGAAGGCCCTGAGTGTGGCTGCCATCCACAGTATAAGCTGCACACGGATGGGAGGAGCTGCCTTGGTGAGTGGTGTCCCCCACACTGACTGCGGGGTTTCTCCTCATTCCTAACTCCATCTCCAAGTGTAGCCTTAACCCTTAGTACTGTTCAGCACCAGAAGCAATGTACTGCTGGTACATCTGTCCCTGTGTCCCATCATATTGTCGTGGGAGTGGCCTAGTTTGGGGGAGGGGATCCCTATCTACTAGGAAAGCCCTAGGCTACTCCTGAAGCTGGTATTCTAGAAACCGGGACAACGCATCCCAAAGGACCAGGGTGACCGAAGCTAGAGCTGGCTGCTCCTGACGTCACAGCCGTCCTTACTCCACAGAACTCTTCACTATCAGTGGAAGCCAGGGGTGCATGTTTCTGGTGGGATGTCTGTCCTTCCCTTCATGGTATGTCCTTTGAAGCTTACATTCCCTGGAGACTCTTTGGCCAGTCCACCATACTTCCACAACCCTCTCCACATTTGACGTTCATAAGGATCTGTAGCCATTTTCAAAGTGCTGTTTCCCACAGAATCATGCAATGACACGTTCTTTCTTTCTTTCATTCTTTTTTTTTTTTTTTTACTTTCCAGTTTTGTTTTCCTTATTAGTTATATACATACTCAGTGTGTAAACAGCCATGTTGGTACCATCATTAGCCTCCTCCCTGTCCTCCCCCCTCCTCGCTGGGGAATGTGGGTTGTGAACTGTGGGGGTAGCCATCAGTTATGGGGACGAGGCAGTGTCTCTGTGCGTAATGTCCCAACATGTGGCTCTAACAATCTTTCTGCCCTCTCTTCTGCGAATTTCCCTGAGCCACGTTGGGTTCGTTTTAGGTCTCCTTCAGTGATGAGGTCTTGGGATCCTCTGTGTCTCTGGATCTCTGGTTTGGTAGGAGTTGAGTGTTCTCTGTGTCTATATCCTTCACCCTTGTGCTGGTACCAGGTTCACCAAGAAAGCAGCACTCTTGCTCATTTCCCCAATTACTCTATGGTTTCAGCTGGGGCCCTGGTGAGGTGTGATGGGCTGATTCTCTCCTTGGGTTCTGCGTCCATCTGAAAAAGAGAAGCAGATTCTCCAACGGAGAGTCAAGTCAGCACCAGATAAATGGGATAGCCATTATAATTTTAGAGAGAATTTAATACGTGTAGGCTCTCTTGTAGCCCAAGATTGGTGTGAGCTTGATAATGGAGAGAGGACTTGTTTTTTTTGTATATGGTTCTGACTTGTTTCCCAGTCCCAGCTATGGGTTCCCTTCCACTGAATGGGTCTGTCAGCCAATCCAAGAGCAGTTGGTTACCCATCATGGCTGTGTGCCACTATTGCACTTGGGTGAGCACCACATCAGGCTGTTTGCTGCTGAGTAGCTTAGACCACAAGTTGCTTGGACAGATGTTGACCATTTTCCCTCAGTTGCTCATCTAGCACCTTCTGGCACTAGACAAGCTAAATGTCTGGGCACTGACTCTCTTCCAGATTCCAGCCAGGTCTCTCCATGTTCCGTACCAACAGCATATGGTGTCTTCGGCAGTAGGGTCTTGCCATAAACCTTTGGTGGGTCATCAAGCAATGTCACGTTCTTATGGAGTGAAAGGTCACACATCCTTGCGTGGGTGTCCTGTCTGGGATTTCAGTGGGAATAAGTTGTACGAGGGATGAATAAATCAATCTGACTCATTCAACCTGACAACTGTGGTCTTCGCTTCTCTCGTAGAGCCAGAGGGCACTGCCCTGGAGGTGACAGAGAGCAATGCCACGTCAGTGGCAGATGGGGACAAGCGGGTGAAACGGCGGCTTCTCATGGGTATGTTTCTTCTCTTCCTTTGACCACTGTCACTGTCCCTTTCCTCCCCAGCTCAAAGTACCAAGCCTGAACCCAGGGCCCACATGCCCCCAGGCCAACTGGACTGGCATGAGGGTGTGTCTGGTTTTTGCCCATTGCTCTCATTTAGTCAGTGCTGCTAAGCCATTAGAATAACCAGGATAATGTCCCGGTGATGCCTGACTAGCTGTCAACCTGAATTTTGTCTCCAGGTCTTTCCTTAAAGCGGGCATAAGGGTTGGGGATACAGCTCAGTTAGTAGACTGGTTTCCTGGCATACATGAACCCCAGGGTTCATTCCTCAGTATAAACCAGGTGTGTTAGTACACACCTGGAATCCCAGTGCTCAGGAGGTGGAGGCTGGAGAAAGTTCAAGGTCATCCTCAGCTTCATCGTGAGTTTGAGGCCAGCCTGAGATATGTGAGACCCTGTCTCAAAAAAAGCAAAAACAAAAATGACAAGTAAAATGAATAAAATCTATCTCTTAGGATTATCAAGAAGGTGCTTAATGCCAGGTGTGGTGGTACATGCCTTTAATCCCAGCACTTGGTAGAGAGAGATAGGAGAATTGGTGTGAGTTCAAGGCCAGCCTGTGTCTATAGAGCGAGTGGCAAGTCAGCCTGGGCTAGAGTGAGACCCTACCTTGGAAAAAACAACAAGAAAATGCTGATTAAGATAATAATATGCATAAGTGCCCAGAATCCAGCCGGGATGCAGTGGGTTGCAAGGGAATGTCCCCGTTCTTTCCTTCTGAGGATCTGTCATGACAGAGGCACTTGGGGCACCCTCCAGCCAGGCATGACAATTTGTCTGTTTCCGTGCCCACCGCATCTTCCACCTCTGACCCAGCCAACGTTAGCAGTAGGGGAGATGAACGGAGAAGAGTGGCACTTGGCTGTGTCCCGTGGGATGTTCGGCCAGCAGGCTTGACAGTGGAGCTGGGGACAGACCCCTTGACACTTTTCTCTGGAGACAGTTTGATTTAGCATAAATGCAACTGACCTTCTGCCACGCATGGTGGTGCACACCTTTAATTCCAACACTCGGGATGCAGAGGTAGGAGGATCGCCATGAGTCTGAGGCCACCCTGAGACTACATAGTGAATTCTAGCCTGGCTAGAGTGAGACCCTACCGTAAAAAAAAATAAAATAAAAATCTGACCTTCTGACAGCTTCTGGATTTACTATTCATGTAAGATATTGAACAACCATTGGTTACCAAACAGGAAAAGTTTATGATACAATTTTTGCCCCTTAAAAATTACTATTTAAAAAATATATTTTATTTATTTATTTATTTATTTATTTGAGAGAGAGAGAGAGAGAGAGAGTGAGAATGGGCATGCCAGGGCCTCCAGCTACTGCAAACGAACTCCAAATGCATGCGCCCCCTTGTGCATCTGGCTTATGTGGGTCCTGGAGACTCAAACTAGGATCCTTTGTCTTTGGAAGGCAAATGCCTTAACAGCTTAGCCGTCTCTCCAGCCCTTCCCCCTTAAAAATTATTTTTAAAAATTCTTTTGAGCTGGCCGTGGTGGTGCATGCCTTTAATCCCAGCACTACGGAGGCAGAGGACAGAGGATCGCCTTGAGTTCAAGGCCACCCTGAGACTATATAGTAAATTCCAAGTCATCCTGGGCTAGAGTGAAACCCTACCTCGAAAAACAAAAACAAACAAACAGAAATTGTTTTAGCTAGCGTTATGGCTCAGAAATAGAGCACTTGCCTAGCATGCATGAGATTCTTTAAATCCCTAGTGCCACAAAAAAAGTAAGTAAATAAACAAAATTGTCTTGAGCTGAATGTGGTGGCACATACTTTTAATCCTAGCATCCAGGAGGCTGAGGTAGGAGGATCACTGTGAGTTTGATGCCAACCTAGGGCTACATAGTTAATTCCAGGTCAGCCTGGACTAGAGTGAGATTCTACCTCAAAAAAACAACAAAAAAATTGTCTTAAAAGTGGGTCTGGAGAGATGGCTCAGCTGTTTAGGCGCTTGCCTGCAAAGCCCAACAACCCAGGCTTGATTCCCCAGTACCTATGTAAAGCCAGTTGCACAAAGTGGCACATGCATCTGGGGTTTGTTTACAGTAGCTAGAGGCCCTGGCTACCCATCCTTTCTGTCTGTCTCTCTTCTCTCTATATCTTTCTGTTTGCAAATAAATAAATTTAAAATTTTAAAAATATTTAAAAAATAGTAATACAAATTACTATAAAAACTATTCAGCTTATAATGAAACACATCCTTTTTTATGTCATAACTTCCCATTTCCTCATCCCATTTGCCAGAGGTCATAACTCTCAACTCTCTTACTTTATTCTCATTCCTTCCTTATATGTCTAGGGGGGGAAAAAACCAAAACAACAAAATGAAGTGTATATGGCTATTTAAAGTTTTTTTTTCTATGTGTGTACACGTGCATGCACATGTGTGGGTGCACGTGCAGACCAGAGGACAGTCTTGGGTGTCCTTTCTCAGGCTCTGTCCTTTTTTTTTTTTTTTTTTTTTTTTTAGTTTTTCGAGCTTGGGTCTCACTCTAGCCCAGGTTGACCTGGAATTCACTCTGTTTTCTCAGGGTGGCCTCAAACTCACAGCAATCCTCCTACCTCTGCCTCCCGAGTGCTGGGATTAAAGGCGTGTGTCACCACGCCCGGCTCTGTCCACCCTTTTTTGAGGCAAGATCTCTCATTGGCCTGGAGCTTACCTTGTAGACCAGCCTGGCTGGTCAGCGAGCCCCAGAGCTCCTCCTGTCTCTGCCTCCCCAGTGCTGGGATTAGAAGCACACAGCACAATACCCAACATTATTACACACTTCCTGGGGCTAGAACTCAGATTCTCGTGATTGCAAGGCAAGCACTTCACAGACTCTCCCACTCTCTCCCCAGCCCTACAGCTATTTCTTGATGTGTCTGTTTCTTTTTTTTTTTAATTCTTTATGTTTATTTTTATTTATTTATTTGAGAGCGACAGACAGAAAGAAAGAAGCAGAGAGAGAGAAAGAGAGAGAATGGGCGCGCCAGGGCTTCCAGCCACTACAAACGAACTCCAGATGCGTGCGCCCCCTTGTGCATGTGGCTAAAGTGGGTCCTGGGAAATCGAGCCTCAAACCAGGGTCCTTAGGCTTCACAGGCAAGCGCTTAACTGCTAAGCCATCTCTCCAGTCCTGATGTGTTTGTTTCTGACAGTAGCTTTTGACTTCCCACTATGGAGAAAACTAGGCTTAAATCTCCCTGTTCCTTCTCCCCAAGCACACACACATCCACCCTCCCGCCCCACACCCTTAGTACAGTTTTCCCCAGTTTAAATCAGTACTGAGTATTTACATTATTGTGACTATGACTATCTATGTGTGACTCACCCAAGTCACATAATGTGTTAACATTATAGTTTGAGTTACAGCTCGGGTTGTTGTTTTCTGAGTACCTCTTGCCATTCTTCAGCAAGTCTTTGGCAGAGCTTTCCAAAACCCTTTTCAAAGTGTTCAAATACAGCAGGACACTTCTCAACTTCATTTCTCCTTTGACGGTCTCTTCTGAGGTTCCCTGCTGCCTCAGGAGGCCCGAGTCCTGGCTGGCAGCTCCTCTCTCAGCTGGGCTGTTCCCATGGCCCTAGCAACTAACTCCTCACTGCTCTCGCTCTCCTGTTTTGGCAGATGCTAGGTCTTGTCTTTTGTCACTTTAGTTCGTGACAAGTACAATTTTCTGAAAACTTTGCATGTTTGAAAATGCCTTTATTTTCTCCCCTCAGCCTTCATTAAGAATTTGGCTCAATATAGAATTCAGAGTGGGAAAGAATATTCCAATAGAATTTTGACATTAGTTTTTATTGTTTTAAAAATATTTTATTTATTTATTTGACAGAGAGAGAGAGAGAGAGAGAGAGAGAGAGAGAGAGAATGGGTATGCCAGGGCCTCCAGCCACCTTGTGCATCATGCGCCACCTTGTGCATCTGGCTAACGTGGGTCCTGGGGAATTGAACCTGGGTCCCTTGGCTTTTCAGGCAAATGCCTTAACTGCTAAGCCATCCCTCCAGCCCCCTGTTTTGATTCTTTTAAAAAATATTTTATTTACTTGTTAGAGAGAGAGAGAGAATGGGCACACTAGGATCTCTAGCCACTGCAAACAAACTCTAGACACATGTGCTACCTTGTGTATCTGGCTTAGGTGGGTACTGGGGAATCAAACCTGGGTCCTTAGGCTTTGCAGGCAAGTACCTTAACCACTAAACTATCTCTCTGACCCCTCTTTTTTTTTTAATAAACAGAGTCTCATGTAGTTTAGGCTATCCTTGAACATGTAGCCAAGGATGACCTTGAACTTTTTTTTTTTTTTCCGAGGTAGGGTTTTACTCTAGCTCAGGCTGACCTGCAATTCACTATGTAGTCTCGGGGTGGCCTTGAACTCATAGCAGTCCTCCTACCTCTGCTCCCCAGAGTGCTGGGATTAAAGGAGTGTGCCACCACGCCTGTCTTGGGATCTCTCTTTCTAGGCACCACACTTTTATCTAACTTGCTTCCTTCTCTTCCTCTATTCCCTATGTCTCTCTGGTCCAACTTCTACAAAATATCAACTGTCTTGTGGCCATTAGTCTGTTACATTAGTCTGTGGCTAATGTAAGCATTATTCTATATTGAGCCAAATTCTTAATGAAGGCTGAGGGGAGAAAATAAAGGCATTTTCAAACATGCAAAGTTTTCAGAAAATTGTACTTGTCACGAACTAAAGTGACAAAAGACAAGACCTAGCATCTGCCAAAACAGGAGAGCGAGAGCAGTGAGGAGTTAGTTGCTAGGGCCATGGGAACAGCCCAGCTGAGAAATAAGGAAGAAATAAGGAAGCACTTTGGGGGTTTATCTTCTTCTTATATAAGTTCCCAACCAATCTTTCAGTTTTTTACTCCATCCTCACCTCTGTTTCTAGAGTAATTTGTAAATCCCAGTCCCTAGGCCTTCTGTGGCTCCTGTGACCTTTGCACCTATTGGCTCCTCTGCAGACCCACAGGCTTCAGCCCTCTGTTACACATGCCACGTCCAGAACCCTCCATCTCTTTTGTCTGTTGTCTCTTCTTTCATTTTCTTTGTCCTTAAGGATTAATACATTAAAAAGTCTATTCTCAGTTCAGCAGGCTTTGAGGGAAGCCCAGTAGTGCTGTCATATTGAATTCATACTAATCTTGTTCTACCAGGTTTTACAAATGAGGTTGTTGTGGAAGTTGATGGATGTCTAGGTGCTAGCAGCTGAGTGGACGTTGACTCACACTTGGAGTAACCATATGAAATGAAGAGCTAGGCCATTTGTTCATTGTTCCTCATCCCCACAGTTGCACTTTAGCCACCAGTGGCCTTTTTTTCCCCCGTAGCAATGACAGTCGTTTTTAGCGGTCGAGAAAGATAAACCACTGAGTAAACTGGCCTTGCAAGGATGAGGTCATTAGTCTGCAACAACGGATGGTCGGGGTGCCTTTTCTTAAAGAAATATTTTATTTATTTATTAGAGAGACAGAGACTGAGACAGAGACAGAGAGAGAGAGAGGGGCAGAGAATGGGCACACCAGGGCCTCTAGCTGCTGTAAATGAACTCCAGGCGCATGCGCCCCCTTGTGCATCTGGCTGATGTGGGTCCTGGGGAATCGAACCAGGGTCCTTAGGCTTCAAAGGCAAACGCCTTAACTGCTAAGCCATTTCCCCAGGCCGACCTTACTCTTTCTTGATGCTCAAAGAAGTGTCGGTGTTAGGAAAGGAGCACCCCCTCTGCCCTGTTCTGTGTTCTGTCTAGCCCACCAGATAGAATGGTCATACTTAGCAGGAACTTTCTGTGACATTCAATCTGCGGGAAGTGGGTGGAGAGGGCTGCACAGGTCAGAAGCCCCCTTCCCCCTCTGTCACATAACCAGCTGTTTGAGAAGTCATAACCCATCTAGATGGGTGGGACGAGCTGCACCTGCTCCCCCTCTATCTCACTTGCAGGGGGCAGGGATTTGGGGTGTGACCATGAGCACCCCACCATGCTTTCAGAAACTTGGTCAAACATTAACAGCTGTATCAGCAAGTCTTCAGGAAGCTAAGTGCCCTTTCCACCCCTTCGTCAGAAACCTGTGCTGTCAACAATGGAGGCTGTGATCGCACCTGTAAGGACACCTCGACAGGTGTGCACTGCAGTTGTCCTGTTGGATTCACTCTCCAGTTGGATGGGAAGACTTGTAAAGGTAGCTGTCCTCTGTCAGGAGGTGGGGGCTGGGTGGAGGAGCCCCCCGCAGCTGGTGTGTGGGAGGGAGCCGCTGGTCCCCTCTGCACCCTTTCAGTGACTCCAGATGTGTCTGTGATTCATATTGGCGGGAGCTTTTCTTTTCTTCCCTGGGCTAGTGGATGGTTGTAATTGAGTAAGTGTAATTAGAACCAACTTAATTACACTAACTGTTGAGAAGGTCAGCCTCTACAAGTATCAAATAATCCATTTCAGGCAGTGGCCTTATTAGGAAAACGCAGTTCAAGGAAACATTCATTGGCAGGAGATAACATCAACCTATCATAAATAATAGCCTTCAGATTGCTATGTAAATATCAGCCAAGATAATTATTCAGAGCACTTAACGAATAACTGTACCATTAACTTTTACTAAAGGGGATAGACTCCAATGACTTGCTACCATTTCACGGGCAAGAGTACAAAGGATTAGTTCTTTAACATGATAAAAAAAAAAAAAGATAACTAGATCTGAGATGAAACTGAGAAAAGATAAGGTTGAGTATCAAGAATCATTTAGAAAGGTTGAGGTCATTTGATCATGGTGTAATTTGCCCAAACAAATGCTCTAGTCCCTTATAGCTTTAATCATTAAACAAGAATATAAAGTCTACTAATGGGAGCTCTCTTATCTGAAGAGAGCACTGTAGGATGAGAATATAATAGGATGTTGCCACTCCTTCCCAGCCTTTCTTTCCTTAATGCTTATCGAAGGCATCAGAAGTCAGAATTCTTAACTGGCTGAGGCACTTGTCTTTCAAAATGGGTTTAGTCAGACAAGCAACCATGTGTTAAGAGTAAACCATCAGTGAACATGCTTTTATAGGTCTGTTTTTATTTCATGGGATAATGAACACACACAATAGCATTTCAGGGATTTGGGAGAAGTGAGAGGTGTTTTGTTCTCTGATTGGTCTGTCTGCCTATTACAGATATTGATGAATGCCAGACCCGAAACGGAGGTTGTGATCATTTCTGCAAAAACACTGTGGGTAGTTTTGACTGCAGCTGCAAAAAAGGATTTAAATTGTTAACAGATGAGAAGTCTTGCCAAGGTATGTACAGAAAATACAGCTGTGAGCTGCAGTGGTCCCCTGGTTGGAACAGAGAAAATGTAACTCCCAGCTTGGGAGACTGGCTCACCCAGCTTCCTGATGGAGTCACTGATCCCACTTCTAACCTGGGCTTCACTTATTTCATCTTAGGTCAAGTAAAACCACTGGGGTAGCTCTCATTTACATTTTGGAAGTTAAGCTGCTAATGATTAGATAACATTTCAAAGAACCCATTGGGTGTGATGACAGCAGAGCTCACTGCTAGAGATGGATGGAGTATATGACACAAACAAGATTATAGTTGTACATTAAGATTAGGGATAACTGGGCTGGAGGGATGGCTTAGTGGTTAAGGCGTTTGCCTGCAAAGCCAAAGGACCTCGGTTCGATTCCCCAGGACCCACGTAAGCCAGATGCACAAGGGGGCGCACACATCTGGAGTTCGTTTGCAGTGGCTGGAGGCCCTGGCGTGCCCATTCTCTCTCTCTCTCTCCCTCTTTCTCTGTCAAATAAACAAATAAATAAAAATAAAATATTTTTAAAAAGATTATGGATAACTTTCCTTCTCTAAACTTTTTAAAAATGTTACTGAATGACAAAAGCTGATGGCAAATATACATATATTTAGATTGCATTCCACCCTAACAAAACTTGAGGTCAATCCACGCTCGCCTGTTGGTGTCCTGTAGCCCTTGTTTTGAATGACTAGCATTTGACGCTTCCAGAGACAGGGTGGAAAGGGAGGGAGGAAGGCGTGGGGAAGGTATAGTGGCTGGTCCATAGGAGGATGACAGACCCCTCTCAAATGTATCCTCCCTACATAAGGGGGCAACAGTTGTCAGTGCTAACTGTTTCGGGGAGTGGTAAGCTGTTTTAGGGTATATCATCATGTCTATATTTAGATAAACACCTTTTTGGGGTTGGATTTTCAAGGTAGGGTCTCACTCTAGCCCAGGCTGACCTGGAATTTACTATGTAGTTTCAGGCTGGCCTGGAACTCAGTGATCCTCCTACTTCTGCTTCCCAAGTGCTAGGATTAAAGGCGTGCACCACCACACCTGGCTTAGACAAGAACCATTATGTCCTACCTATATACAGGAAGATGTCTCAGAAAAGATGTGCTGTCATTTACCTTGCTTCATTTCTGGGAATAAGGGCTGTGTTGCTTATTTTGTTAGAAATCTCAGCATCATGGGCTGGAGATGTAGCTCTGATGGTAGAATGCTTGCCTAGCATGTATAGAGCTCAGGGCTCAGTCCCTAACGTTGCATAAACTGGGGGCGGTGCTGCAAAATTGTAGTAGTCTCAGTGCATTTGAGAGGTAGAAGCAGGAAGATCAGAAAGTCAAGGCCAACCTTGGATACAGGAGACCCTATTTCAAAATGAAAGAAAGAAAGAAAGAAAGAAAGAAAGAAAGAAAGAAAGAAAGAAAGAAAGAAGGAAAAGAAATCATAGCATTAAATCAAGATCAAAACATGTAATATAAAATCTGATTTCACTTCACATAATAGAGATATAACATTTTTTTTTCAAAAAGCTTTTTGGTGTGAATTAGGTTTTTCTTCCCTTTTTGTTCTTACTCCATAATTTGCCACACAGTTCAAGTGTGTTCTCTTAAATTCAGCGAGTTCATTCTAGATGATTATTGTGTGGTTTTCTTCAGTTTGAGTTGGAAAGCAAATTTGCTGGTGCACACAATGTTTCATAATGTATAGAGCAAGCAATGCCATTTAAGCTGTGTAAACACATTAAAAAGGAATTAGGACAGTGATCTCATTATTCTTGGCAGAGCAAAAGCCCACAGTGAGCAGCCAAAGTCAGCTACTGAACAAGGGCACTTTCTCAGCAACTGGCTGATATTAATAACAGATTTCACGGAACGGCATCAATTACAAGGGAAGAAACTGACTTTTCCCCATTTCTCACTGATCACTCTTGGTAGAACAAATATTTGCACAGAACAAATTTGCTGAAGAAATTGTCAGGATTTCTGGGAAAAGCTAGAGATGAAGAGGTTTTGCAAGAATTTGCCCTTTTATATTTTGCTTTTTCATTCTTCCCAATCTATCCAACTTTTTTTTTTTTTTTTTTTTTTTTTTTTTTTTTTTGCGGCAGTCTGTCACTGTAGCCCAGGCTGTCATAGTGTTCACTCTGTAGTCTAGGTTGGCCTTGAACTCATGGAGATTCTCTACCTGAGCTTCCTGAGTGCTGGGATTATAAGGGTGAGCCGTCACACCCAGATCTATTTGTGTTTTTTGTTTGTTTGATTTTTATTATTCTTTGGAGACAGGCCCTGGCTGTCTTGGAATTTGCTATGCAAACCAGTCTGCTTCCTCTGGGAATACAGGGGTGCACCACCATACCTTGCTTTAGTGTTCATCTTTTATAAATGTAGTTTCACATGGCACATTCAGTGTGGAAAACGTACTCTAGCGATGGTCTGGTTGGCTTTCTCTGAATGTAATGCTGATCCTGGCTTATCGATTTAGAGACACAAATTCTGAGTTTAAAACCTTCCAAAGAGTTGAGGGAGACAATGAAATTCTAGATTACCAGAAAGATGCAAGGGCCAGACCATGGCAGAAGACATGATCAGGTAAGACATGTGCAATTTCCTGAGGAGAGTTGGCATGGCCCTACTTACAGCAAAAGGTATATCCCTACTGAGCTGGGAAGATGGGAGACAAAGGGGGCTCTACCACAGAGGAGGAACAAACCCAAGAGATTGGCCAAATAGATCCAGTTCAGAGTTCAACTACCTACTTTCAGTGTCTTTCATAGGAGATGTCTGGTATTAGTGTCAATGAATTATTTTGATGCAGAGGGCAATAAAACACTGAGTAGCTGACCTTTGAGGACCAGAAGACTAATTCTGGAAAGAGCAGAGATATAAACCAGATTTGCCTCCAGCCACAGTATTTTCTCTCTTCATTTCACCATGGCATATAAACTTGTAGTTGCTGTTTTATCCATAGTAATATAATAATATTAATTCATAGTTAGCATTATTATTTTTAAAATTTTATTTATTTATTTATTTGAGAGAGAGAAAGAGGCAGGTAAAGAGAGAATGGGCACCCAGGGCCTCTAGCCACTGCAAATGAACTCCAGATATATGTGCCACCTTGTGCATCTGTCTTTACCTGGGTACAGGGGAATTGAACCCGGGTCCTTAGGCTTTGCAGACAAGTACTCCTCAACCACTGAGCCATCTCTTCAACCCCCATTATTATTTCTTTTTTAAAAATAGTTTATTTATTTACTTGAGAAGAGGGAGAGGGAGAGAGAGAGAAGAGGGAAGAGGCAGAAAGAGAGAGAGAGAGAAAGAGAGAGAGAGAGAGAGAATGGGCATACCAGCATCTCTAGCTACTGCAAACCAACTCTAGACACATGTTCCATCTTGTGCATCTGGCTTTACATGGGTACTGGGGAATCAAACCTGGATCCCTGGGCTTTTCAGGCAAACGCCTTAACTGCTGAGCTATCTCTCCAGCCCCACATTGTTATTTCTAATATAGGTTACAACCCCTTTGTAGGCATGTAAGTACGGGTTAGGGTATATAAGTGTGGTAGATATGAAGTTGTAGGTGTATAAGTGTGGCTGAGAGACTCAGGGAACTTTAAGGCAAATGAAGTTTGCAAGACTTTCCTTGACACAAATGAGAGAAGAGGATGGATAGATTATTCTCCCCTTGCGTGTTGCTTTTGCTGTGGGCAGCAAGGTGTTTATCATAGACCTCTCCACGCACACAGCTGACCGGCCTCAGCTCCCCTCTCCCTGTGACCATTACAGATGTGGATGAGTGCTCTTTGGACAGGACCTGCGACCACAACTGTGTCAACTACCCTGGCACGTTTGCTTGTGCCTGCAACCGAGGGCACACCCTCTATGGCTTCACCCACTGTGGCGGTGAGTGATCTCGAGCGAAGCTGGGTCTGGGAGCAAGGCCACCCCGGAGGCAGATCTCCCTACACTTAGGAGAAGGGCGGGTGGTGGTAACGGGTCCATCGACTCAAGAGAAGCCTCTGCCGAGGGGAACACGCTCACGTCTATCCCTTGAACACATCGAGGTTGAGACGAAGCAGAGAAGAGCTGAGCTATTTTTGCTGTGAATTTTTCATTCTCTTTACTTACACTTGTAGCTGGGAGATGGAAAGGCCTCTCAGGAGTTGAGACTCTACCCCAGAGCCCTTCCCAGCAGTTCTAAGAGAGTCACAGCAGGGTACCCACCAAACCCAGTTCTCTTCTGTGCCCAGGCACTGGCTGCCAAGCCTTGGGTCAAGCCCCACGGTTATGGCTTGGAGCTGGAAGTGGAACATTGAGTCTGTTTCTCCATTCTGTTTAGCAATGTGTTCTCAAGTTTCAAACATAATCAAGCAGGCTGGGATGTAAATCAGATTTGATACCAACTGATTTACACTCTACTCTCCTGGCCATCAGCAGTCATTGCGAATAGATGCAGAGTCCAGTCTGGGGTCTCCAAGGTGATTCTAAGGATCTGAAGCATTTGGGAGTTACTGGCCAGAATACTTCTTGCTAAACCTCATGTCCTGTGCTTAAGAAGAATATGGATATAAATAGTAGTGTCTGTCATTTCCCTCTCAACACGTCCGTGGCATGGCTAAAACATACCCTGCACTCTATGCAGTCCACCGAGAAACCCCAGTGAGGTATATACTCTAAGTACAGATGTGAGCCTAGGTGTCAGGTCTGGGAACCACCGTCTGGAGGTCTAGCCTCAGACTGGTGTGGACCTGATGGCTTCGTTCCTGTGTGGAAACAGTCACGGAGGAGTCTTAACTCCGTCTCCATTGGTGTAGCCCAGGGGCTGGTGGGGTTTTAAATTATGAGCCTGTGCGAGGTCTGAGTTTGGACCCCTAAGACTACAGTGTGATTGCTTCTAAGTGTCCCTGACGTGCACTGGCTCAAGACCTCGCCAGCAAGGCGGGATGTGCACCCAGGAGGTGCCACCCATGCCCTGCATGTGACTGTCGCCCCTGTGACTCCGCCACCGCTCCTTCCTGGAGGGGAGGTAGTCAGCCTGTGACACACGGTCGTGACAGGGGAGCGCTTTGTTCCGCAGACACGGACGAGTGCAGCGTCAACAACGGAGGCTGTCAGCAGGTCTGTGTGAACACGGTGGGCAGCTACGAATGCCAGTGCCATCCTGGGTACAAGCTCCACTGGAATAAAAAGGACTGCGTGGGTAAGAGGCACTGTCCTGCCGTGGTTCCCGCGCAGCCTCGAGGGTCTCCCCGCACTGGGCCCGAAGCGCCCGGGACTTCTACGTGGAGTGTCCCCCGCAGCGGCCGGCGCTGCCGCAGTCTTTAAAGAGAGCAAAAGCAGGAGATACTTTTCAGGCTCTTGGGCATTCTGATCTGTGCTTCTGCGTAGATTGGAGCTTACTTCTATTTTTCCTGGTTGCTTTTCTGCATTAAAAAAAAAAAAAAAAAAAAAGAACCATAGCAGACAAGAGGCTCCTTGACCTGATGGGAAATGGGGTCCCGCGTCTGCTCTTTGGGGTTAGCTCTGCCTTCTGTGCTTGGGCCCTTTGGTGCACAGGACTCTCCTTCTCACACTTGGAAATGTCCTTCTCTTCCTGTAAGTGTCTATGTTTTGTCCCGTCTAGAAGTGAAGGGGTTCCTGTCCACTAATGTGTCACCTCATGTGTCCCTGCACTGCAGTAAGAGTGGTGGAGGAGACAGGTGCTTCCTCAGATGTCACTCTGGCACTCACCTCTCTTCAGGTGAGTGGGGTCAGCCAGGGCTGGTAGGCGTTAGATACCCTCAAAGGGCCTGTGCTTTGAGAGTCCATGTGCTGGACACGTGGAGAGGGGTGGGGGCGATGTTAGCTGCTACCACGATAGCCTGCCACCTTGCTTGCATATTTTGACAATGCACATTCTGTCTGTCAGGACAACAAGAGACCTACTCTGTCACCTGCGGCTCTCCCTCTCCTCCCAGGAGCAGACTGCAAAAGTCAAATGACTCTGCTTTTGGGGGTAATTACCAAATCTGTGTGTTCCCACTGGGGTTCGCTGTGGTCAATGGGCTTCATTTGTGGGGTGCTGGGGGGCATGGCTTTGTTTACGCTTTTCATAGTGGATGTTGTGAGCACGGTCCTGCCTCAGTGTGTGTCTGAGATCTGGCTAACCCGCGGAGCAGACACTCTCTGAGGCTCACTGTATGTTTGGAGGTCCTGTTCAGCCCTGGTGAGTCATCGTATTGGACAGAGGCCCACAGAGCTCTAGAACCAGGAGATGCAGGTCTCTGGGCAAAAGCCATGCCTGGGGCATATCACACTGGTAAAAATGGGCCTGGGCAGAACTTTGAGGAAAGAGCAGATGTGTTCCAATTTGTCAAAGGACTGAGAGTTGGAAGTCCACTATTTTCAGGAAGCCTCATCTTCCCAGATATAGACACATCACATTTGCCTTTTTTTTTCCTGGGAAGGTTTGAATGAGGCCCACATTACATCTGGTATCTGTGTATATGGATACATCAACATATCTATGTTACATTTGTGTGCAAAGCTAGAGACCCAAAGCAAGATAGTAACTGCGCAGTTAGAATATGCCAGCTCCTGTAATTCATGGATTGGGTGACTTAATTCATACTCAACTTCTCTGCATCCTTTTTTTGTTGTTGTTGTTGGTTTTTTTAAAATTTTTTGTTTATTTTTATTTATTAATTTGAGAGCGACAGAGAGAGAGAGAATGGTTGAGACTCAAACCGGGGTCCTTGGGCTTCACAGGAAAGCACTTATCTGCTAAGCCATCTCTCCAGCCCCCCCCTTTTTTGTGGCAGTTTCTCATTGTAGTTCAGGCTGACCTGGAACTCACTCTATAGCCCAGGCTGGCCTTGAAGTCATGGCAGTCCTTCAACCTCTAGAATGTTGGGATTAAAGATGTGAGCCACCACACCTGGCTCCATTCATTTTTTATTTAAATATTTTTATTATTTATTTGCAAGGAGAGAGAGAGGAAGAGAATGAGAATGAATGGACATGCCAGAGCCTCGCCAATGCAAATGACCTTCAGATATATGCACCACTGTGCATCTGGCTTTATGTGGGTACTGAGGAATAGAACCCAGGCTGTTAGGTTTTGCAAGCAAACGACTTTACCCATTTAGCCATCTCTTCAGACCCTGCATCCGTTTTTAAATAAAAATAATTTTGAGCTGGGCGTGGTGGTGCACGCCTTTAATCCCAGCACCCGGGAGGCAGAGGTAGGAGGATCGCCGTGAGTTCAAGGCCACCCTGAGACTCCATAGTGAATTCCAGGTCAGCCTGGGCTAGAGTGAAACTCTACCTTGAAAAACCAAAAAAAAAAAAAAATTTGAGGTAGGATATTGCTCTAGACCAGGCTGACCTGGAATGCACTATGTAGTCTCAGGGTAACCTGAAACTAATGGGGATCCTCTTACATCCATCTCTGAAGTGCTGGGAATAAAGGCATGCACCACCATGCCTGGCTAAATTAAATGTTTTTGAATCAGTGAGTACCTTACTCTGTAGCCCAGGCTGGCTTAGAACTCATTATATTGCCTAGGCTGACCATGAACTCACATGATCTTTGTGCCTCAACTTCCCAAATGTTGAGATTATAGGTGTGTGCCACCATGTCTGGCTGTGTCAAATTTTTTTTTGAGACAAGGTCTCACTCTAGCCAGGTTGGCCTTGAATTCATGGCCATCCTCTTACCTCAGCCTTCTGAGTACTAGAATTAAAGGCATTAGCTACAAGATCTGGTGTGTGTCAGTTTTATTATTATCCTTATTAACCAAAAGAACTGAGGCTCAGAGAGGTGAAATAAGTGACTCAGATAAGAAACGCAGGAGCCAGGGTTTGAATTCAGGCAGTCTGGATTTGGAATCTTAAGCACTATTTTTTTATCCCCTCCAGGTAGGATCTCACTCTAGCCCAGGCTGACCTGGAATTCACTATGTAGTCTCAGGCTGGCCTCAGACTTATAGCAATCCTCCTACCTCTGCCTCCCAAGTGCTGGGATCAAAGGCGTGTGCCACCATACCCAGCTTGAAGCACTATTCTTTGGGGACCTTTTTGCTGGGTGTTAGGACCAAGCAAGCAAAGACAACCTACTCTGCTTCACCAATCCCTCCTTGGTGACTAGGGACACCCTAAGTATGGGCAAGCAAATAGCTAATGGTCAGTTCTATCTATGTGCCAGGGAGCAGTAGGTTAAACGTTTTTGGGGCATTACTTCATTTAATCCTTACAACAGCTTGATAATACAAGCAATTAATTATGTGCACTATATAGATGAGAAAAATGAGAGGCGGGAGATTAAGAAACTTGCTCAATTTCTCCCCATAAGTCAAATAGCTTTGAATTTATGTTATGGGCTCCAGAGCCTGGAACATGGTTAATACTGATCCAGGAGGAGAACAGAGTTCTGCATATCAGCCCCTCAACCTAGGGCCCTCACTCCCTCTCCGATGCTGGAAGTTGTAAGTGCGTCCGCTCAGGGCAGGCATACATAAGAGAGACTTCCATCTCCCATTGCTCTCAATGACCTTAACTAGATTTGAGCTGGAAGTCACTGGAGGAAGACACAAAAGTTCCTCATCTGTGAAGTCAGTTTTGGACCCTCTCCCTTTTTTTTTTTTTTTTTTTTTTTTTTTTGGTTTTCTGAGGTAGGGTCTCACTCTAGCTCAGGCTGACCTGGAATTCACTATGTAGTCTCAGGGTGGCCTTGAACTCATGGCAATCCTCCTACCTCTGCCTCCCAAGTGCTGGGATTAAAGGCGTGCGCCACCACACTTGGCCCTCTTTTTATTTTTTTAATTTGAAGGCAGAGGAAGATAGAGAGAAGAGAGACAGAGAAAGAGTGGGCACTCCAGGGCCTCCAGCCACTGCAAACGAACTCCAGACGCATGTGCCCCTTGTGCATCTGGCTTACAGGGGTCCTGGGGAATTGAACCTAGGTCCTTTGTCTCTGCAGGCAAATGCCTTAACTGCTAAGCCATCTCTCCAGCCCAGGACCCTCTCTTTGATATATCTGAACATTGATTCACTTGTCCTTGACAGGAGAACTATAACTCTGAAGGGGCTCCGGGCATCCCCAGTACAGCATACTGAGCCCAAGAAAGCCCAGAGTGTGCAAACCTAGTCAGTAGACAGTTCACCATTACCCACCGGGTGTGTCCATTCCTCTGCCTGTAAGGTAACTTCTCTCACTTATTTCTTTCTGAAGATGTCGCCACCATCAGGACAAGTGTAACGTTTAAGCTAAATGAAGGCAAGTGTAGTTTGAAAAAGGCTGAGCTGTTTCCTGAGGGTCTGCGAGCAGCGCTATCAGGTATGGAGCAGATGGCTGGTGTAGGATCCTGCCTGCATGTTGGGAAAGGGGCCCGTGACGAGCTGATCTGGAAGTTCAAGGGGTGGACAGATAAATGGCTGTCTCGCTGATACAAGCACACTTCAGACAGCACTGAACCACTTAGAATCTCTAGGGACTTTCTTCACCACTGTGAGCAGAGCCTGGCCTAGTGGCCCTATGCAGTAACAGGGTGACACCTCTGAGCTGCTTCTGTGAGGTCGTCGGTTAAGCTTTGGGGAAACCTCTGAGTTCATGGGAGTCAATAAAAGCTTAAGATGAATTAGCAACTTGTGATTGTGTTGGGTTAAATTTTTAAGTTTCTTTGACATATATAAGCCAATGACAGGGGGAAAAAAAGGGTCAATTCAGAAATATCTTTGTCGGTGTTATGTGTGGTACCGGGGATTGAACCCATGCTAGGCAAGGGTTTACTATTAAGCTATATCCCCAATTTTCTCTTCACTTTTAAAAAATTCTTTTAACTGTATTTTTATTTATTTGAGAGAGAGAGAGAGATTTAAAGTGGCAGATGTTTAGAAAGAGAGAATAGATGTGTCAAGGCCTCCAGCCACTGCAAATGAATTCCAGATGCATGTGCCACCTTGTGCATCCAGCTTACACGGATCCTGGGGAATTGAACCTGGGTCCTTTGGCTTCACAGGCAAGTGCCTTAACCACTAAACAATCTCTCCAGCCTCTCTTTACTTTTTATGTTGAAGCAGAGAGTCACTAAGTTGTCCAGCGTGGCCTTGGACTCACTATATTCCTGGCAGACTTTGAACTTGTGATATTCTTGCCCCAGCCTCAGTTTCCTGAGTAGCTGGGATTATAGGCCTGCACCACCAGGCCTGGCTAGAAATAACTTTGAGGAACAAAGACGTAACATTCCACATTCTTGATGGTCTAGTTGTTGGAGGCTGTGAGTCTATTGGCTTTAGCAGAACACAAATCATCCAAGTATAACTGGTCTTACTGAAAAAAGCAGAATCTAACACTCTTCTTTCTGCCCTAGCTTACATTCCTAGAGTTATTTTGGAGGATACTTATGGAGATTAAATATATATATAAAATTTTTATTTTATTTTTTGTTTTGGGAGGTAGGCTCTCACTCTAGCCCAGGCTACCTGGAACGTACTCTGTAGTCTCAGGCTGGCCTTGAACTCATGGTGATCCTCCTATCTCTGCCTCCTGAGTTCTGGGACTAAAGGCATGTGCCACCATGCCTGGCTCAAGGTGTATATTAAAAGGCTCCTTTCTTCAGTGTACCCTCAAATAGATCATTCAAAAGTTCTTTTTTTGTGTGTGATGAAGGGTCTTGCTCTAGCCCAGGCTGACCTGTAGTTCACTATGTAGTCTCAGGGTGGCCTCACAGTGATACTCCTACCTCTGCCTCCTAAATGCTGGGATTAAAGGTGTGTGCCACCACACCTGGATTTTTTTTTTTTTTTTTTGAGACAGGGTCTCATCTAATCCAGGCTGGCCTCAAATTTACTATGTAGCCAAGAATGACCTTGAACTTCTAAGCCTCCTGCCTCTACCTACCAAGTGCTAGGATTACAGGCAAGCATAATCCTGACCTGGTTTTCGAGCCACCTTTGACTGTCAAGATCAATTTACTAGTCAAGATCAGTTCTGGTGCCTCCATTTGATAGAACATTTGCATCCACTAATTATATGTATTCCAAGCATGTTAATGGCATAGGCAAATATTATTGTTGTATTGCTCAGATGGAGGAGACAGTAACATTTTGCAAATCTAATATAATCAAAAGTATATCTGAGAAAGCGAAATAGAAATAAAACCCAGAAAGTACACTATCATTAGTAATATATTTGAGGAGAATAGTGGATGATGTTAATTGTTCTCTATATAATCCATATATCCTCATTTTATATTTTCAAATTAAGAAAGGAAGTCTTATTTAAAAATAGTTTTGGGGCTGGTGTGTTGGTTTAGCGGTTAAGGCTCTTGCCTATGAAACCTAAGGACCCAGGTTCAACTCTCCAGATCCCACATAAGCCAGATGTACAAAGGTGATGCAAGCACAAGATTGCACATGCCCACTAGGTGGCCAAGTGTCTGGAGTTCGATTGCAGTGGCTGAGGCCCTGGTACACCAATTCTTTCTCTCTGTTTCTCTTGCTGTCTCTAAAAAAATAAAAGTAAATACTTTTGGTGTGGAGTTTACTTAATGGATTGCACCACTGCTAATTGCTTAGTTTTGTTAAATATGGGGTTGAAGAAGATGTTAACATTAGGGAAGCAGATTGTATATAGGAACTCTTACTAATTTAGCAACCTTTCTGTAATCTAAACTTATTTCAAAAGACAAAGATTTTGGCTGGAGATATGGCTTAGCAGTTAAGGTGGACCCAGATTCGATTCCTCAGTACCTACATAAGCCAGATGCACAAGGTGCCACATGCTTCTGGAGTTAGTTTGCAGTGGCTGGAGTCCCTGGCATGCTCATTCTCTCTCTCAATCCACCTCTTTCTCTCTCTCTCTCTCTCTCAAATAAATAAATAAACAATTTTTTTAAAGGCAAAGTTTTAAGCTGGACCTGGAGGCTCATATCTGCAATCCCAACATTCAGGAGGCTGAGGTAGGAAGGTTTGTGAGAATTTGAAGTCATCCTCAGCTACACACTGAATTCCAAGCCAGCCACAGGCTACAGAATGAGACCCTGTCTAGAAACCAAATGGAAAAATAGTTTTAAAAATAGATATAGAAAAACATTAAAAACAAACATCCGTTTAAGATTTGAAATTAGCTTAGAAAAAGGTAAAATAGATCTTTGAGGTGGAGAATATAGAGAGGAAATGAATTTGTCTTTTTCTTTGGTCCCTGGTGATCTGTTGCTTTGTAATATTAAAGAGGGGTGTTATACAGATAATCTATTAGCCTAATAAAATCAAATTAATCGTGTGGCTGTGTGGACCTGCTCTCTGGTGTGGTTTGGTCCACTGACTACCAGTCAGCAGATTCGCTGGAAGCTGTGGGCAGAGAGGAGGCCACCCGAGTCAGGAATGGGGACATGCAAAGTCCTGTCATAAGTCCACATTCCACTTTCACCCTAGATGCCTGCGTAGTACCATTTGGTTCTGTTGGTTCTCGGTGCCACTTTATTGTTCCCAGTTATTTAGAAAGGAGACATCATTGCTGACAGTTTTTCCAGCTCTCCCTCGAGATGGCCTCGCGCCAGCGTCAGCTTGCCTGAGAGCACCCGTTGGCTTCCTTTCATTCCCCACGTGAAGCCTCTGGCCACCCCAGTCCAGTTTTGAGAAAACCCATCACGACACTACGTGCCACCTTTGCAAACAGCAGAGAATGCGAAACAACCCCTGGTCCTGTCTCCCACAGATGTGGCTGGTCAGTGGGACACAAAAAGAATTTTCAAGAGCTGGGTTGTAAAGTTATATAGGAGGCGATACTGGCTCTTCAAGACGAAAATGTCACCGGGTTCCAGGCTGGGGGCTTACAACAGCTCGGCATGTGGAGTTAATCACGTAGCCCCTGGAGCATTGTTTTAATGAAATGTTTACTGAGCTCTAGCGAATGTTCAAGTGAGTGCTGGGCCAGGACTTGGCTTCCGATAATTCTGTTTCTTCATACAGAGAAGCACAGCTCAGTAAAAGAGAGCTTCCGCTATGCAAACCTTACATGCAGCTCCGGCAAGCAAGTCCGACCGCCCGCCCCTAAGGAAATGTTTGTCACTGTTGAGTTTGAGCGTGAAACTTACCAAAAGGAGGTGACAGGTTGGTCTGAAAGCCATCTAGGGTGCCAGGCTCCTCACAGCTTGCTCGTTCTTTCTTCACCTCTCACTTCGCACCATTCCTGGGGGGGGGAGGGGGGGAACCTAGCGCAAATACGGAAGTATCTCCTGTTTTAGTTTCACCCCCAAATTCTGCTGAATTGGTTTAGAACCTGATGGTTTGTTCTGTGCTACATAAAAACCCGAAGCCAGCATTTGGGTCAACAAATTTCTGTTTGAATGGAACGCTGCCCAGCCTGCTAGGTGCCCACGTCCAGGTCTCTCCCCTCCCTGGTGTCCAGGGAACTCGGGGTGTTGGCGGGGGGCTCCGGCTAGCCTGGACGTCCTCGCGCCCCGCGGCCTGACCTCTCCCCACACCGCTGTCCGCCCCTCTCTCCCCACAGCGTCTTGTAATCTGAGCTGCATGGTGAAGCGGACCGAGAGGCGGCTGCGCAAGGCCATCCGCACGCTGCGGAAAGCGGCCCACCGCGGGCAGTTCCACCTGCAGCTCCCGGGCGTGGACCTCGACGTAGCCAGGAAGTCCTCCAGGACCCCTGAACGGCGCGCCGGGGCCTGCGCAGTGGGCCAGGGCCGTGTCCAGAACCAGTGTGGTGAGTAGGCCAGGATGTCCTCACTGACGGATCTGTGTCAAGAGAGGCCTATAGACACCCCGGGGAGTCAGTAGCAAGTCTGGGTCATCCTTCCTCCTTTCCTGGGTTCACTGCAGAGAACATTCTGGATACCCTTTCTCATCTGCTAAGTGCCCTGCTGGTGGTCACTGCTGTGCTTACCAGACCTGAAGCTCCCCAGGGGGTTGAGATGTTGAGATGTTGATCTCCCATGACCTCCCCCCCCCCAACTGGCATACCGTCTGGCTTGTGATGGGCAGGGTTTGTCCAATCGAGGGACAGGAAAGATGAGGCAAGGTTGGGGATGCTGCCCTGTCAGGTGTTGAGGACTCTCTGGAGCACTGTTCCTGGCTAGGGCAGGACTGGGTGAATGGGGTCCCCCCAGCCTTCTCCATCCTCCACTTGCGGTTTCTGTAGTCACATCCCTTTGGCGTGACCCCCGGTGGTAACAAATGAACTCCGCCCATGGTTTCATGCAGAGGCAAGCTGGTGGGCACTCAGGTCCTCGGGAGGGCCCTGGGCTTCCGTAGCAATCTCATCTTACGTTGTTGGTGTCGGTGTGTGGGTGTCCGGAGCAGTATCAGTCCTGTGCCTCTAACACACCCAAGCAAGAAGCTCAGGATGAGAGGTTCCAGGATGGCTGGTTTTGAGATTTCTTCTGGACAACTGTGAAGGATGCTAACCTGAGAAGTCTTGGATGGGGAAATCGGGGTCTCAATTTATAGTGAACATAGTGGTTTATTCAGTTCTTCACTGTTAGGAACAGGCTTCCCTCCGCATTATCTCACTTGATCCTGATGCTACCCTTCCCACGTAGGGACTGTCATCTCCACTTAACAGGTGGATAGACTGTACACAGAGGGCTAAATTCTTGGGCTCAAAACCCCACTGGTGGCCTAGAGAGATGGCTTAGCAGTTAAGGCACTTGCCTGCAAAGCCAAAGGACTCAGGTTCAATTCCCCAGGATCCATGTAAGCCAGATGCACATGGTGGTGCATGGACCTGGAGTTTGTTTACAGTGGCCCTGGCATACCCATTCTCTCTCTCTCTCTCTGCCTCTTTCTCTCTCAAATAAATAAAAATAAAATATTTAAAAAATTAAAAACATAATAATAAAACCCCACCAGTGCTCAAGATATTATTGAGCCTATTTTCTGCTCCCACGTGAAGTTCAATGGCCACATCCCACCGGGGGAAACAGGTGTCCTTTGTGAAGTGTCAGTGGACTCAGGTCCGAGTGGTGATGCTTAGGGATGGCATCACAAGTCATGACCCTGCACAGGCAAAGCTGAGCCCAGCTTTGCTCTGGAGATTTGCCCATAAGAGTGCCACAGCTTCAATCTGTTGCTTTGCCAAAGCTTAGAGAACATCAAATGTAACTGTCCACCAGGGGCCAATTCCCAGATACTTTTGACTCTTATTCCAGCTGAGTCTCTTAAAAAGAAAGTAAATCCATCCCAGCTGGCTGGTTTGTTCTCATTTAGCATTCTAGTTTCCATTCCAAATGAGTGCTGGGAGCTGGCTGTCACTGCCCTGCTTTCTAGGGTATCATAGAAACTCTCAGAGCAGGCAGGCGTCCTCCTCCTGGACTCTCAGAGATGAACCGGACTTCCTGCATTTGCTGTTTTGCTGGGATGAGGCCTTGCAGGCCAACAAGGGAAGTTTTGTGGCCAGTCGAGAATCCTAGAAAACTAAGCTAGGCGCACGCCTTTAATCCCAGCACTCGGGAGGCAGAGGTAGGAGGATCACCATGAGTTCAAGGCCACCCTGAGACTACATAGTGAATTCCAAGTCAGCCTGGACTGGACTAGAAAACCTAGTGTTAACATTTGGGGACCCTTTCCCAGGGAGCATATTGCCAGAATCCCCAGGAATATGTTTGGGGAGCAAAGGCCCAAGGTTAAGGAGCAGGCCTCACCACTATGACACTCAGGAGAGAGGGTTGTGTCACTGTTGTGGCACATGAATGTGTCCCTGAGCTGCTAAGTTTGGTTGGACTGGTTTCTGAAAGAGGGAGTGTGCCTTCTTTCAAAAGCTTTATCTCTCTCTTTTTAAGTTTTTATTTACTTGCATGTGCCAGGGTCTCTTGCCTCTACAAATGAACGTCTGTCTGGCCTTATGTGGATGGCTGGAGAACTAACCTGGACCGACAAGCTTTGCAAGCAAGTGCCTTTAACCACTGAGCAATCTTCTGTGCCCCTCCAACCCTTTCTTTGACACTTGATGAATCTTGTACCACATGGGACCAAATCAGCTCCCATGACAGCAATGCTGAAGATGTCACTGTGCGGAGAAGAGAACACAGGCATTGCTACTGGCTTTCCTTTTTCCCATTCGAGGGAGTGTGTAATAAAGAAGTCAGGAGTGTTTATTAGAAAAGACTTGAGGGTTGGAGGGATGGCTTAGCAGTTAAGGCATTTGCCTGCAGAGCCAAAGGACCCAGGTTCGATTCCCTAGGACCCATGTAAGCCAGATGCACAAGGTGGCACATACATCTGGAGTTCGTTTGCAGTGGCTGGAGGCCCTGGTGCGCCCATTCTCTCTGTCTGTCTCTCTTCTCTCTCTCTCTGCTTGTAAAGATAAATAAATAATTAAATAAATAAAATAAGAAAGAAAGAAAGAAAGAAAATACTTTTGAGCAGCCAGGCATGGTGGTGTATGCCTTTAATCCTGCACTCAGGAGGCAGAGGTAAGGAGATGGCTGTGAATTCAAGGCCAGCCTGTTGCCTATACGGTGAGTGCCAGGTCAGCCTGGGCTATGGTGGGACCCCACCTCAACAGAACACACACACACATGAAAAAGACAAGCACAAATCTCAGACCTCATGAAGTTCAAACTCCAGAAGAAGGAAACCGGCAGCTAACCCACAGACAAGGACACAGACTGTGTGGCAGGTGATGAGAAGGGTTGGAGAACAAACAGATCAGCCTGGAAGTGGAATAGAAAATTCCCGGGTGAGGTGAGGGGTGAGGAGTGTACCCCCCACAATATCGACTTGGTCAGGGAAGGTGTCACTGCAAGTGACACTGTAGACACAGAGGAAAGTGGGAGCAGGCTATGGGGTTATCTGGAGGAAGAGTGTTCTAGGCAAAGAGAACAGAAAGTTAAAACAACAAAACAAACAGGTATTGGAAGGAAGCCCAGGATGACCAGTGCTGAGGGGAGGAAGGAGGAGCTGGATGATGGGACAGAGGCCTACATCCACTGGAAACTGAGAGAGAGGTGAGGCCTTGACTTTGAGTCAGAAGGAGAGAGGAAGCTAGCCGAGGGCTTTGCACAGAGGATTTAAAGGTTCTGCCTTAGTTTTTTGTTTGTTTTGGTTTTTCAAGGTAGGGTCTCACTCTAGCCCAGGCTGACTTGGAATTCACTCTGTAGTCTCAGGGTAGCCTCGAACTCACAGTGATCCTCCTACCTCTTGCCTCCTGAGTGCTGGGATTAAAGGCATGTGTCACCATGCCCGGCTTGGATCTGGCTTATGTTTGAAAAATAACTGGGTTTATACTGTATTTTCTGTAAGCAAGCACCTTTCACCACTGAGCCATCTTCTCAGCAAAATGAATATATTTAAAAAGTACGTATCAATACATTTTGAATATTCATGTGACTGGTTTGTTTGTTTTCACAAGCATTTTTCTGTGTTAAAGCAGCTCCCCCTTTTTTTTTTCTTTCTGAGGTAGGGTCTCACTCTAGCCCAGGCTGATCTGGAATTCACTATGTAGTCTCAGGGTGGCTTTGAATTCATGGTGATCCTCCTACCTCTGCCTCCCAAGTGCTGGGATTAAAGGTGTGCACCACCACACCCACCTTCCTTTTTTTCTTTTTTCTCTTTCTTTCTTCTTCTTTTTTTTTTATAACAGGATATTATGTAGCCCAAACTGGCCTGGAACTTGATATATAGCCAAGATTGACCTTGAACTCCTGATCCTCCTGCCTGTACTTTCCCAGTGCTAGGATTCTAGGCAGGTGCCACCACGCCTGGTTTTATACTGGTGCCTGGAATCAAACCATGGTCTTCCGGGCATTCAAAGCAAGCACTCTACCAAATGACCTATGTCCCAGCCTGTATTTCAGAACTCAGCATATGCAGATTTTTTAAAAATATATTTTATTTATTTATTTATTTGATACAGAGAAAGAGGCAGAGAGAGAGAGAGAGAGAGAGAGAGAGAATGGGTGCGCCAGGGCCTCCAGCCACTGCAAACAAACTCCAGATGCATGCGCCTCCTTGTGCATCTGGCTTACGTGGGTCCTAGAGAATCGAACCGGGATCCTTTGGCTTTACAGGCAAATGCCTTAACCGCTAAGCCATCTCTCCAGCCCCAGATTTTTAAAATAAATTTGTGTGTGTATGATGATGATGAGTGTATGAGTGTGGGTATGTGTGTGTGTGTGTGCCATGACACATGCGGAGGTCAGAGGGCAACTTTGTCCTCTCCTTCCACTGACTGTGTTTGCTTTTGTCACTAGGAAGGCCAGACTAGCTGGGTATGAGGGCTTTGGGATTCTTTTGACTCTGCCTTCCATTGTCATAGGTATGTTGAGATGACAGACACACATGCCACTTTTGCATCTGGCTTTATGAGGGTGCTGGGGATACAGACTCTGGTCAGAACAAGTGTCTTTGACCATCGAGTCATCTCCCCAGCCAGTGGATCCTAATTATTCTGTTATAAACAGTGCTGCTATGAATATCCTTCTCTGTGTACATGCCAACATTTCTGAAGGATAGACTTCAAGAAGTATAGTTGCCAGATCAAAGAACATGCATATGTAAACAGTAGTAGACGCTGCCAAATTATCTTTCAAAAGCACCATGCTGATGTCTATTGCCTCAACACTGCATGTGTGTTTACTATCTATTGCAGTCAGGTTCGCATTGCGGGTAGAAATCACCCAACCAAGAGCAGCTTGTGGGATTAAAAAAGAGGTTTATTTTGGCTTACAGGCTCGAGGGAGAAGCTCCATGATGGTAGGGAAAATGACGACATGAGCGTTGGGTGGACCTCACCCCCTGGCCAACATAAGGTGGACCATAGCAACAGGAGAGTGTGCCAAACACTGGCATGGGGAAACTGGCTATAAGCCCGCCCCCAACAATACACCGCCTCCAGTAGGCTTTAATTTCCAATTGCCATCAGCTGGGGAGACTAGCATTCAGAACACTTAAGTTTATGGGGGACACCTGAATCAAACTATCACACTATCCCACATCCTTACAAACAGGAACTATTTGTCACTGATCATTTTTTAAATCTTCAAACCTAAGAAGCCAAAAATAGTAATAAAATAATTTTAACTTTTTTGTAATTAGTAGTCTCAACTTATACCAAAAAAATCACTTTTTTTAAGAATCACTTTTTAAAAAAATATTTTTATTTATATATTTGAGAGAAAGAGAATAGATGCACCAAGGTACCTTGTGCATCTGGCTTATGAGGGCCCTGGGGAATCAAATCTGGGTCCTTTGGCTTGGCCAGTAAGCACCTTAACAACTAAGCCATCTCTCCAGCCCAAGAATCACTTTTAACCACATTTAAAACATTCTTTGTTTAATTTATTTATTTGCAAGCAGAGAGAAGGAATGAGCATGTCAGGGCCTGTAGCTATCGCAAATAAACTTTAGATGCATGTAACACCTTTTTATTTTTATTTATTTAATTAAAAAAGATTTATTTTTATTTATTTATTAGAGACAGAGAGAGAGAGAGAGAGAGAGAGAGGAAGAGAGAGAGAGTGAGAATGGGCATGCCAGGGCCTCTAGCCACTGCAAACAAACTCCAGAAGCATGTGCCACCATATGCTTACGTGGGACCTGGAGAATTGAACCTGGGTCCTTAGGCTTCACAGACAAGTGCCTTAACCGCTAAACCATCTCTCCAGCCCTTATTTTTATTTTGTTTTCTTTCTTTCTTTTTTTTTTTTTTTTGAGGTAGGGTCTCACTTTATCCCAGGCTGACCCAGATCTCACACTATAGTCTTAGGGTGGCCTCAAACTCACAGAGCTCCTCCTACCTCTGCCTCCCGAGTGCTGGGATTAAAGGTGTGTGCCACCATGCCCAGCTTAACCTATTTTTATTTTGTTTATTAGAGAGAGAGAGAGAGAGAAGCAAATAGAAACAATGGTCACACCAGGGCTTCTAGCCACTGCAAATGAACTCCAGATGCATGTGCCTCCTTATGCATCTGGCTTATGTGGGCACTGAGGAACAGGACCTGGATCGTTAGGCTGTGCAGGCAAGCACCGTAACTGCTAACCCATCTCTCCAGCCCACATGTGCGCCTTTTACACATTTGGCTTTACATGGGTAGTGGGAATGGAACTTAGGTCATTAGGTTTTGTCATTAGGTTCTGTAGGCAAGTGCCTTAACCACTGAGCCATCTCTTAGCGCCCCGCAACACATACCTTTTTTTTCAAGGTAGGGTCTCACTCCAGCCCAGGCTGACCTGGAACTCACTCTGCAGTCCCAGGCTGGACTCAAACTCACAGTGATCCTCCTATCTCTGCCTGGGATTAAAGGTGTGTACCACCACACCTGGCAAAACCATTCTTATTTTCACTTATACATAATAAAGTGTATTAATTTGGCATTTGGGAACATCTTGCTCTTCAAGTAACCTTTGCACCATCTGTGATCAATTTTAGCAAGATGTCAAAAGGAAAGAAAGACAGAAAAGAGATTCTATGTTATGAAGAACAGCTTTGTAGCTTAGACTTGTAGCTCATAGTAGAACTCTTTGATAGCATGAGTGGAGCCCTGGGTTTGATCCCAGCACCACAAAAATAGAACCCGAAGAACCACAAGAAAAATTATCTATGCTGGGCGTGGTGGCACACACCTTCAATCCCAGCACTTGAGGCAGAGGTAGGAGGATCGCTGTGAGTACAAGGCCACCATGAGACTACATAGTGAATTCCAGGTCAGCCAAAGCTACAGCGAGACCCTACCTTGAAGAAAAAGAAAAAAATAAATAAATAAAAAAATAAATAAAGAAGAAGAAGAAGAAAGAAAGAAAGAAAGAAAGAAAGAAAGAAAAAGAAAACTTATGTCACAGATTTTTTGTTTTTGTTTTTGTTTTTCAAAGTAGGGTCTCACTCTAGACCAGGCTGACCTGGAATTCACTATGTAGTCTCAGGATGGCCTTGAACTCATGGTGATCCTCCTACCTCTGCCTCCTGAGTGCTGGGATTAAAGGTGCGCATCACTACGCCCGGCTCAATTTTTTTTTTTTTACCAAGAGGTAGGGTCTTGCTCTAGCCCAGGCTGACCGATGGCATAGATTTTTAACTATTATAATTTCATAACATTATGGAATTATTGGTTTTGTAACATTGTTAAATTATTTATGAAATACACTTGATAAACCAAAGGAGCTCAAGTTGGAGGCCAGCCAGGTCTACATAGTAAGACTGTCTCAATAAAAAACAACAAACCTTCTGGAGTTCATTTACAGTGGCTAGAGGCCCTGACATGTCCATCCTCTCTCTCTCTGTAATAAATGAATAAATAAAAGTTTCTAAAAAACAATAATTTAATAAAGTGTTGACATTTACTGAACACTTACACTGTGTTCAGCATCATGTTAAGTGCTTCACATATATGATCTCATTTAACCCTCGCAAGTCTATATGGCATCATGGCCTTTTTACAGATAAGGAAACTGTTGAGGTTTGAATGATATGTCTCATATGTAAGCTCAGGTGTCTTGAATACTTGATCCCCGGCAGGTGGCAGTTTGGGAAAGTGGCGGAGCCTTTGGGAAATGGAGCCTTGCTGAAGGAGATGTGTCCCTGGGGTCGAGCTATGAGGTTTATTCAGCCCCACTTGGCATAGCTAACTCACTCAGACCACTTCCTTCCTGCTCCTGAGACAAGATATGATCCTCCTGCTGTCTGCTTTTCAACAGCCATGACACAGCCTCCCCTCTAAACTGTAAGCTGAAATAAGCTCTTTCTTTGCACATCCGCTTTTAGTCAGGTTATTCTGTCCCAGCAACGAGAAGGTACTTGCAGAAACTAAGGTGTAGGAAGGAATGACTTTTCCCAATATCCACCAGAAAATAAATGGCAGGGGCAAGGCTCAAATCTAGGTCTGGCTCAAGACCCTGTCTCTGATTTTGTCAACTTGAATACTCTCACCTGTCCTGAGATCTGTGCCCTGATGTCATCTCCCTCCAAGGGCCAGCCCTGCGGTGGGTGCTGAGGGGTCCTGGGTAAATAAGTCCTCTTGAGCTGAACACAACACCTCAGGGCAGGATCAGGGGAGCTTTCTCTGTAGGGAAGCCTACGCTGAGCTTAGACGATGTGCGAGGGCGGAGGTATTGCAGTGTCTTTCGCAGCGCTGCCACAAACACCCGGCCCGAAGCCGCTTTACTTCAGGCTTACAGAAACCAGTGGGCGCACCGTTAGGGCAGAAGAAGACGGCTCACTTCTGCAGATCCACAGAAGAGAGACACAGCCAACAGCCAGAGCTCCAACTGCTCTCTGAACACACCTTAGGGCTGCACTACAAGATCTGCCCCAGTGATACTTCCTCCAGCAGGCTGCTGGAGCCTTGTAGGAAGCTTCATCAAAATTCATGGGGGACATACATTAACATTCAGACATCCACAAGGGGAGTGTTCAGACAGCAGCGCAGCCCCAAGAAAGTGTGGGCACAGAGGGTTCCTGCACATCAGTGCTGTGAACCTGGGGAACTAGATAGGGTGTGGTGGGCAAGTAGGCAAGGGGAAGGCATGCCCAAGTCATGGGAAACCTTGAATGTTCTGGTAAGGAGCTCTAGCTCCCTCATTAGGTGACATGGTGTCATTAGAGGATTTAATTGGGACATGTCCCTGTCACCTATGTATTCAAGAACTTCCTGCCTGCATTGGGACAGATAGGGCTATAGGCATAAAGACCAATTGGGGGTGATTGAGGTTGAGTGTGTCGCATGAGACAGTGAGACCATCAAGACACTAACTAGGTGGAGAGAAAGCAATGGGTCAGAGGAACACGTAGGAGGGAGGATGACGGCACTGGGTGCGAGTGTGGACGTGCAGGAGTGGGAGGTGAGCCAGGGGCTTCTGACCCGGCCTCTGATCCTGCCGCTTGTTCCCTCGTCTTACTCAGCCTCGTTTCGTTTGCAGGAGGTGCTGAGAAAGTCAGTGGGCGGCTTGGATGGTTAGATGAATGTGATCACTGGAGAAGAAGTAATCCGAAAAGATTTATAGGAGAATCAGGGGGAAAAAAATAGGCTCTTGGGAGAACATGAGAAAGGAGAAATATTCAGATTTTTTTTTTTTAAAAAAAAAAAAAGGAGGCTCAAAACTGAATGTTGATCAGAGAAACTGAAAAACTCTGGGAGTTGATTCAAGGAGGGTTTGAGCCCAGGAGTGAAGCAATCTGAGAAAAACATCAAAAGCACGAATCCCTGTACACACGGCAAGGGAAGTAGGTGGAAGGTTCTCGCGGTCGTCAAAATAAGAGGTGGTAAAGACAGAAAGGACACGGGAGAAGAGCGCAGAGCTGCGGCTGAGTGATGGAGCAGGGAGGAGGGAGGAGGGAGGGACACCCGTGGTTTGGAGCCCTGGTGACCCGGAGAATAGAGATGCCCTTTACTGAAAGAGTGAAACCAGAGGCAAGGGAGAGAAATACTCCCCTGGGCAACTTGAATTTGAGACTTCCAGGCAGAGCTGTTGTGTTTTCTTATCGCTGTAATACAGCATCTGACAAATACGAGTTAAGGAAGGGAAGGGTTTTTTTTTTTTTTTTCTTTTGGCTCATGGTTTGAGGTACAGTTGATCATGACAGGAAGAAATGGTGACAAAAGGATGAGGCAGCTGGTTGTATTGCGTCTGCAGTTGAGAGAGAGAGAGAGAGAATGAATCTGGTTGTAAGTGCTCTTCCTCACCTTCCTCTGCTCTAAAAGGAGGCATTCTAAGTCCATTTGATTAGGTACAGTTAAACTGTAAGGATTCTCGGTGCAGTGGAAGAAGTGAATCGGTCAGTCTCTCCACACCCCCAGATTTGTGAAATGCCCACAATTCTCTTCTCTTGGGGATCTTTCTTTTCTTTCTCTCTCTCTCTCTCTCTTTCTTTTTTGGTTTTCAAGGTAGGGTCTCACTCTAGCCCAGGCTGATCTGGAGTTCACTGTAGAGTCTCAGGGTGGCCTTGAACTCACAGCGGTCCTCCTACCTCTGCCTCCTGAGTGCTGGGATTAAAGGCATGTGCCACCACACCCGGCCTCTTGGGGATCTTTTTTTCCACAAGTGTCACATGGACTAAGAAATCAGCCTTATACCTTATACATAACCAGTAGAGCTTTTTCTTATTTAATAGGTAAAAATATATATACATAGATCTGAGAATGTTTTTTCTACACCTAGCCTATGAGGTATTGTACCCTGTCTCAAAGACACCAGGGAGCCAGTGGAGCAACACTAAGATGGCTGGTAGGCCTCTCAGGATCAATGCTTCCTCCACACCTCCTCCTCCCTCCCAATCAAAGTTGTTTCTCTTTCTCTCGGTCAATGACACTCCATCCAGTAGCTCAGTCTAAAAATCTGGGGTCTCTCTGCTGTGCTCCTCAGCTGTCCACTGGCAGACCCCGTCAGCCCACCTCCAGGTTGTCTCCTGAAACCAGCTAGTTTTCTCCTTCCCCATCATAACTACCCTGGTCCAATTCACTGTCTTCTCCTCCAGTCTGTCCTGACAGGCTAGGAATGGTCTCTTTCCCCTTACCTGTCCTCAGTCTGTTCTCACACAGCATCCAAAAGATGGCTTAGAAACATAAATCCCAGCTGTTGCAGTCAGGTGCGCATTGCTGGTAGAAATCACCCAACCAAGAGCAGCTTGTGGGAAAAAAAAGAGGTTTATTTTGGCTTACAGGCTCAAGGGGGAAGCTCCATGATGGCAGGGAAAATGATGGCATGAGCAGAGGGTGGACATCACCCCCTGGCCAACATAAGGTGGACCACAGGAACAGGAGAGTGTGCCAAACACTGGCAAGGGGACACTGGCTATAATACCCATAAGCCTGCCGCCAAAACTACACTCCCTCCAGGAGGCGTTAATTCCCAAATCTCCATCAGCTGGGAATCTAGCATTCAGAACACCTAAGTTTATGGGGGACACCTGAATCAAACCACCACACCATCCTATCACTTCCCTATTCAGAACCTCCAACACACTGCAGGTAAGGCCTTGTTTGCTTATCATGGCCTTCAAGAACCTGCATGGGCTGGAGGGACGGCTTAGCAATTAAGGTGCTTGCCTGCAAAGCCAAAGGAGCCAGGTTCAATTCCCTAGGGCCCATGTTTGCCAGCTGCACAAGGTGGTGCATGCGTCTAGAGTTCTTTTGCAGTGGCTGGAGGCCCTGGTGTGCCTATTCTCTTCCTCTCTCTCCCTCTTTCTCTCTGTCAAATTAAAAAAAAAAAAGGAACCTGCATGATTTGGCCCGTGCTTGCAATATGTCTGTGTGCGTGCCCGTGTGCGTATTGTTTGAGAGGGGGCCTCACGGCTCACTGTGCAGCCCTCACTGGCTTTCAGTGACTCCCCTGCTTTGGCCCAGCATTAGGGTTATGGGCACTCACCTGCATGCCCTGCTTCCTGCTCACTTCAAAATTTTTGTTTTGAAGCTGGCCGTGGTGGCGCACGCCTTTAATCCCAGCCCTCAGGAGGCAGAGGTAGGAGGATCGCTGTGAGTTCGAGGCCACCCTGAGACTAGTGAATTCCAGGTCAGCCTGAGCTAGAGTGAGACCCTACCTTGAAAAACCAAAAGAAAAAAAAAATTTTTTTTTTTTGAGGTAGGGTCTCGTTCTAGCCCAGGCTGGCCTCAAACTCATGGTAATCCTCCTACTTCTGACTCCCGAGTGCTGGGATTAAAGATATGTGCCACTATGCCCAATTTAAAAACTTTAAAAATAATCTATTGATTTTTAATCTTTAAAAATTTTTATTTTATTTGAGAGAGAGAAAATGGGCACACCAGGGCCTTCAGCCACTGTAAATGAACTCCAGATGCATGCGCCACCTTGTGCATCTGGCTTGCGTGGGTCCTGGGGAATTGAACCTGGGTCCTTTGGCTTCACAGGCAAACTCCTTAACTGCTAAGCTATATTTCCAGCCCTTAAAACACCTTTTATTGGTTAACGTCCATATTTCTAGGCAATATATCATGATCCCAGTCCCTGCCCACCACCCTCCCCACTAATCTTTGTTCCAACAAGTCTCTTTTCTATTTTGAAGTCAGCATTTTTTCCCCTTCTTATTATGCAGGTCCCTTGCTTACTTTTTTTTTTCTTTCTTTTTTTTTGAGGTAGAGTCTCACTCTAGCCCAGGCTGACCTGGGATTCACTATGGAGTCTCAGGGTGGCCTTGAACTCATGGCGATCCTCCTACCTCTGCCTCCCGAGTGCTGGGATGAAAGGCGTGTGCCACCATGCCCGGTTCCCCCTTGCTTACTTTTTAAAATCCATCACCTGTCACGCAGCCTGTTTGGTTATGTTCCTGTGACACAGGTCTTCCGCCATGAGTAGGTCCCACTACAGGGTCGTTCCCCTCATTCCATTGTAGTTTCTGCCCTGAGGGGCTTTCCTTGGCCACCGTTCTGAAGCGCATGCATACTAACTCCTCTCCTCCCACCCTTTGTCTATGACCCTGCTTGACTCCTCATGCCACTGCTTGGCATTCTGCCACGTGTCCATGTATTTGCCCATTTATTGTCCATATTCTCCACGAGGACGAGGGTCTTATGAGAGCAGGGCCATGTCTGTCACCCTCTGGGTCTCTCCGGCTCCCAGAACAGTCCCAGACACACATAATTCATGCTTGGCATAAACCAAGGAGTGAATGAATCTTTATAGGAATCACAGGTGAAATCCCAAGGGCAGATGATAACATGAAAAGAGGGCAAAGTGTAACTCTTATAGGAAATATTTAAATTGAGGGCAAGACAGTCCCTCTCAAGGCAGTGACATTTCAGCTGTAGTTAAGTAGGCGGGAAGAGACCACAGCGCATAGCTGGGCCCTCAGCAAGGAAGTCATCACGCTGGGCTCATTTCTGTACCCCAGCTATGAGAACGCTTCCAAACAGCAAATCCGAGCACACACCCAATATTTTAGCCCAACGAGGTGCTATCCACTGTTATCCTGGGGCACTTATTTAAAGGGGCTTAAACCAGACTCTGAGGACCACAACACTGCCTGGGACCCCATTATCTCTGAGCTGAAACAAAGCAGTAGGCCCAGGACACCCTGGGAATCCGAGTGGGCCGCGGGTGGCTCTCCCTCAGAAGTTGAGGCGATTCTTAAGAAAACAGCTAGATGCTACAGAGTGACCCCTTTTATTAGGTTCACCATCTTAGCCACAGAGAGACCATAGTGTTTGCCCATAGCCTGAAATACTCAAAGGCCAGGGCACTGAAAAGAGGGCAAGACTTCAGGCCTCTTTGTGGCCATTAATCCTCATCCTGCTGGTTTCTCCTCTTTGCATCAGAAAAACGTTCTCGTATTTCTTTTTAAGAGGGGGATAAAACAGCTGTGTGGGATTTTAATGGTCACTGACAATGCACAAAGGCTCTGCTGTGATGGCGAAGTGTTCTGGGGGGCAATTGTCTCCTTTGTCTGGGGGCAGCGACGCAAGCTGGCCACTCAAGGAGAAGCGAGAAGCCACTGAGATGTGTGATGGGGACCAGAGCCCCAGCACGTCTGCAAAGGGCTGCCTGCAGGCGTCCCACCGTGTCATCCAGAGTCCATTTCCACCGTTCAGCTCATGCCCATCCTGTACAAGAAACAAGTGTGTTTGGAGGGGGTGTGGCACGAATTATTTCCATGACTGACCAACATGTGGTGGCTGGTGTGAAGCAGGCCTTTCACAGAAAGAACCAGGGCCTCTTGTCCACAGGGCAGCCCAAGGGCCGTTTCTCAGCCTTTGATTGGTTAAGAAATCGCAGCAGGTGTGGGATATTGAGAAGGCTTTCAAAATGGAACCTTGCCAAGGCTAAAGGGCTCTGGGTATAAATAGTCACAAGGAGGACTGGAGAGATGGCTTAGCTGTTAAGGCCATTTGCCTGCAAAGCCAAAGGACCCCGGTTCGACTCTCCAGGACCCACATAAGCCAGGTGCACAAGGGGGTGCACGCATCTGGAGTTCGTTTGCAGTGGCTGGAGGCCCTGGCGCACCCATTCTCCCCCCCCCTCTGCCTCCTTCTCTCTCAAATAAATAAATAAGATATAAAAAATATATTTAAATAGTTGCAAGGAGGAGTGACACCCAGAGACTGGCCTACGCCCATGCAGTTACTCTGGTCAGTGGAGGGGATGTGTTTGGTGCCAGAGAAGCCAATGGAGCAGATCACATCCTCTGTGTTGTGATTAATGGGGCTACAGGGGTCACAGGTCAAAATCTGGGCACTTGCCACAAAGGGCAATGACTCAGGAGCTCTGGACAGCCTTGCTTTTATGGACTTTCTGCTGGTCTTCACGACAGCTTGTTTGGAGGGAGCCATGGTGTTTTTCTCTTATTTACTGGCCCACTAGGGACCGTGGGATAGACAGGTGGGACACAGCATTCCTGGTACATTCCTCAGCCCAGCTTTTCATGGTGCATGGGCCAGAGGCAGAGTGGTTACAGGAACCATTGTCCAGTAGGGCTATGGTTAGGGGGTAAATATGAAATTACAGACTGCCATAGAATAATGCAGCCTACTCATTATAATATTGTGTCCAAAGGAAGCAGGATGGACCCATTTTCAATTTTTTAATTGAAAAAAATCACAAAGTAGTATACAACAGTATGTGAGTATTGCAAAAGAAAACCCAAGAAATATTTTAAAAATTACTGAGATTTAGAAGTAATCATCGGCTTTATTACTTGAATGTGTTATTAGTTTTATTTTTTACTTTTTTCACTCTAGTCCAAGCTGACCTGGAACTCAGTATATAATCCAGGCTGGCTTTGAACTCATGGTGATCCTCCTAGCTCAGACTCCCAAGTGCACTTAATTGTAGAAATTACTTTTTTTTTTTTTTTTTTTTTTTTGGTTTTTCGAGGTAGGGTCTCACTCTAGCTCAGGCTGACCTGGAATGCACTATGGAGTCTGAGGGTGGCTTGGAACTCACAGCGATCCTCCCACCTCTGTCTCCCGAGTGCTGGGATTAAAGGCGTGCGCCACCACGCCCGGCTAGAAATTACTTTTTAAATATAACATCTTCATTCTGATCCTCAAGCCTCTGTTTTTTAAGATTATGGAACAAATACTGAAAACTGAGTAGTGAAAGTCTTGATTACTGATGACAGACAGCTTTACCATGCTTAACCCTAAGAGGACATATGCAAATTACACTTGTAGGACAGGATGGAAAGAAACGTTCCTTTCTTAGACATTTGAGAGATATTTAAGATGAAGTACCTTACTTCATTTTGTGGGTTCCCCCCACCCTGCTATATCTTGGCAGATTAACCTAAAAAGGGAATATTTGCTCAGTCAAACTCTCCTAACCCTGTAGGGAATCCTTCACAATGTCTTGAATTGCATTTCAGTCTCTGCTTTTGTTAAGTGGCCCTTTCCTTCTCTAAACTCAAAGCTCTTAAGCTTATCATTGGTGTATTTCACAGATTAGCTGCGGGACCCTGAAAAAACAATTGTTTAACCTCCCTAAATCTCTATTTCTGTAAAATGGAGCTAGTGACATCGTCTGACCCCAAAGGGTTTTGTTGAGGAATAAATGAGATAATGAAGTAAAGCTTTAGCATGGTGTCTTGTCTATTGTCAGTACTCAACAAATGTTAGCTGTTAGAAAGGCTATTTTGATGGCTATGAGGATGATGTTTGGCCGTTGCAATAGGAGCAAACTGAGTACATTTACTTCACATTCATGCCCTAAAATAAGTTACAAATCCTTATTTAACAAGAACCTATTCGAACTGCAATCAGAAGCACAGTTATGAATTTTCTTCCATTTATTCTTTCAGGAGACATTATAAGGGCTTGCTCTTTGAAATGCACTTTATTACAAATCTGAAGTGTGCCGTTTTATAAGACCATTGAGATTTAACCCACCCCAGCAGCTGGAGGGGAAGCTTTTCAAAACACAGCTTCTGATCACGGGCTTCCAGTGGCTTTTTTTTTTTTTTTGGCCTTGAATGCTTAGCATTCAAGAACTTTTGAAATCTATCCTCAGCCTTTCTTCCCTCTGCTTGGATATGCCACGTAAGAATCTTTGTGGCTTGTCTCCTTTCTTTTTGTTTTTATTTTTCTTGTTTTTGTATTTATTTGCAAGGAGAGAAAGATAAAGGGAGGGAGGGAGGGAGAGAGAATATGGGCATGCCAGGGCCTCTAGCCATTGTAAACCAACTCCAGATACACGCACCACTTTGTGCATCTGGCTTTATGTGGGTCCTGGGGAATCAAACCCACACCATCAGGTTTTGTAGGCAAGTGCCTTAACCACTGAGCCATCTCTCCAGCCCAGCTCGGCCCTTTGCTACTTGGGGAAATCCTGGCCATCCTTTCAGGCCCAGGTTGCTGTCAGCCAGAATTACGAGCACTTTCTTCTGTTTGTCAAGCTCTAAGCTTGTGGTGAACGAGTAACTTTTACCTTTATATCCTTCTGATAGCCCCATAAAAAGGGGGCAATCCGAATATCTCATATCACTTCAACCACCAAATGCTTCTGCTACTAAAATCAGGAAGGCTCCTGTGATCCCTGCCTGCGAAGAGCTGCTGGTCTAGGGAGAGACAGACCTGTAAATGTATCAAACCGGGGTGATGGGGATGAGGAACCCAGAGGCAATGCTCACTTCCTCTTGAGGGGTTTTGTAGGCCCACACCATCCACTACCTTCATCTGGTGCCCTCATATCATCCTTCCTCAGCTTCTGTCTCTACACTGACCAGATTGTTCCCCCCTTTGGCTAGTCAGTTGCAGGGCCGGGACATATTATGATGGAGCCCAAGAACGCTGCATTTTATGTCCCAGTGGAACCTTCCAAAATGAGGAAGGACAAGTCACTTGTGAACCATGCCCAAGGCCAGAAAATCTTGGGGCCCTGAAGATCTCAGAAGCTTGGAATGTGTCTGAATGTGGAGGTAAGGACGCTGCTGTCTGTCCCTTCTTACTCCTCCAGTCTCCAATGTCATTGTTTAAGGCATCTTAAGGACACTGGATAGTGCACACTGGACCTTCCTATAAGTAGGAACCATGCTTGGGTTCATCTTGGGTTCTCCAATGCCTGGGTAGGTGCCTGACGTGCTGTACTGATGGCAGAATGAGCAAATGGATGAAGATGGGGAAGACTACATTGGCAGGAAAGTGTAAATGTTGCAATTACACAATTTCTTCACTCTATGCAAATATGCACCCTGAGCCCTGAGTGACCTCCCAGTCTATAGGGACTCTTGGAAAGTGTTCAGTGGAGAAAGTAAATATGACCTTTTTTCAGTTTTGGTCTCAAATCCACAGCTTAAAAAAAATAAAATACTCCTCTGGCTGCTTTGTTACAACAATACCTCTCTCCTCTGTGAAGTTTGCTTTTTTGTTTGTTTGTTTTTTTTTTCAAGGTAGGGTCTCACTCCAGCCCAGGCTGACCTGGAATTCACTAAGTAGTCTCAGAGTGGTCTTGAACTCACAGTGATCCTCCTACCTCTGCCTCCCGAGTGCTGGGATTAAAGGCGTGTGCCACCACTCCCAGCATTGAAGTTTGTTTTTCTTTTAATTTTTTTAATTAATTTTTTTTTTTTTAGAGAGAGTGAGAGAGACAGAAACAGAAGAGAGAGAGAGAGAGAGAATTGGCATGCCAGGGCCTCAGCCACTACAATCGAACTCCAGACACTTGCACCACCTAGTGGGCATGTGCGACCTTGCGCTTGTCTCACCTACGTGTGTCTATTAACACTGGATCTGGAGAGTAGACCATTAGGCTTCTCAGGCGAGCGCCTTAACTGCTAAGCCATCTCTCCAGCCCAAAATTGTTTTTATATTTTATATTTTATTTGTGTGTGTGTGAGAGAGAGAGAGAGAGAGAATGGGCATGCTATGCAAACAAACTCCAGTTGCATGCACCACCTTGTGCATCTGGCTTATATGGGTCCTGAGGAATTGAACCGGGGTCCTTTGGCTTTGCAGGCAACTGTCTTAACTGCTAAGCCATCTCTCCAGCCCTCTGTGAAGTTTTTAATGGCATCATAAAAGGTTAACTTTGAAACCAAGCTCAGCTAGGTTCTACAGGGTTGCTTTTCTATTTCATTAATCCTTTTATTAAATGGGAGGACGGGCTGCATGGATTCTTGGTGGGCTTGGAGGGAAAGTTGTGATCTCTGTGGTATTTTCTAACTCATGGGCATGATGGCATGCCAGGCTCCCATCCTGCCCGTTGTGGCTTTCCTGCCAGTGCTTCCTGGCTCTGGGCTTAGTTCCCACTTAAGTGACTTATAGCTTAAGAATTGGATCTTCTGATGGGGTGTTTGACTCCTACCATAGCTATGGCTTGTTATGAAACTCCAGAACTAACTAATTTGGGCTTTGAGTTCATTCTTACATATGATCTTATTAAGATATATCTATAGGGGCCAGAGATGGCTTTAGCGGTTAAGGTGCTTGTCTGCCAAGCCGAAGGATCCAGGTTCGATTTCCCAGAACCCACGTGAGACAGATGCACAAGGTGGTGTATGCATCTGGAGTTCATTTGCAGTGCCTAGAGGCCCTGGCGTGCCCATTCTCTCTCTCTCAAATGAAAAAAAAACAAACAATAGTAATAGTGAAATTAAATAGCATACTAATAGCTAACATTTATTGACTACATAACTTTGCTAAGCAGCATACCGAGTATATAACATGAACTTGTTGAATCACTACAATAACTTAGTGAACCTCCAGTGACTTCCACTGCTGGGAAGTGGAGGATTGGAGTCAGAATCTGGGACTAGGGACTGGGGAGATGGCTCAGTACATAAAGCACTTGCCACATGAGCATGAGGACCTCAGTTCTCATCTGCTAAACCACATGTCAAAGCCATAAAAGCTGGAAGCTGTGGCAGGCTCCTGTAATCCCAGCATGCCTCAGGTGAGCTGGGAGGGGGAGACAGGACGATTTCCTAGAAGCTTGCCCACTAGCTACCCTGCTGAAAGAGACCCTGCCTCAAACAAGGCCGAAGGCAAGGACCAACCTCAGAAGTTTTCCTCTGACCTCCGTACCTCCGTGTGTATGCCTCTGAACACACACACACACACACACACACACACACACACAGGTCTAACCAGCTCCACTCTCCTCCCTTCAGTATGTTTTTTTAAATCTACAACTTGTGACTAAAAAGAACATTAAAATTAGTAGAAAGAAGCCAGATGTGTTTGGTTTATGCATGTAATCTCAACACTGGAGAGGAGGAGGCAGGAGGATCAGGAATTCAAGTTTCAGGACATAGTGAGTTGGAAGCCATGCTGGGCTACACAACTCTTATCTCAAAAAAAAAAAAAAAAAAACGTAAATAAATAATAGGCGGGAGACGGCTTGAATTGTAGGAAACAATAGATTTTAATAGCTTCTTGCCAATTATGACAAGCTAATTCCTAGGGAATATGTACTTTTCAGGAATCTTTTTCTTCTCTTTTAAAAATATATTTTATTTATTTGAGAGAGAGAAAAAACAGAGAGGGAGAGAATGGGCGCACCAGGACCTCCAGCCACTGCAAATGGACTCCAGGTGCAAGTGCCCCCTTGTGCATCTGGCTTGTGTGGGTCCTGGAGAATCGACCTGGGATCCTTTGGCTTTGCAGGCAAACGCCTTAACCGCCAAGCCATCTCTCCACCCCCAAGGAATCTTTTTGTTTTTTTGTCTTTTATTTTTATTTATTTATTTGAGAGCAACAGACAGAGAGAAGGAAGCAGAGAGAGAGAGAGAGAGAATGGGCACGCCAGGGCTTCCAGCCACTGCAAATGGGCTCCAGACGCGTGCGCCCCCTTGTGCATCTGACTAACATGGGTCCTGGGGAATCGAGCCTCAAACCAGGGTCCTTAGGCTTCACAGGCAAGCGCTTAACCGCTAAGCCATCTGTCCAGTCCCCAAGGAATCTTTTTCCTAATGTCTCTGCTTCCTTTGCTAATCTTGGGAAAAGAATAAGTTATGGCTTAAAATCGATGTCTCTGGATCCTTCAATGCACGTGAATTGAATCAGCTGGCATTGGTGGACTAACTGAGGACACCTTGGTACAAAGAGACGTAACTGAGTTAACAGGGAAATGGTTTCCAGGTGACCCTTCATGCAATCTACTAGGGGAGGGTGGACTTCTGGGTCTAATGTCCAAATTGGCTCAAAAGCAGTGTTCTCCCTCCCCCTCCCCCCATTCTCAATTATGGTTCCCTGGGCATAGTGCAGGCTTAGGCCCAGACATGCCCAGCCCTTTTCCACACTGGCAGCAGGTGACGCCTGACTGCTTGCGGTCCACCTTTGCACTGGGCTGTGTAGCCCTGCATGGAAACATCAGGCACTCACCTGTCCCCTGAGGGTCAGAGCAGGGCAGAACTGACTGTGTGCTTTACACTGATGTGGGTGCTGATGTCAGCATAGGGTATCATGCCTCACTAAAGGCTAATTTCATCTGCAAAAGGGTCTTATCAGAGACCCTCACTCACCAGGGCTACTGCTCCCCCCCCCCCCCAGGCTTGTGCCAACCTGGCGAATATTCTGCAGATGGGTTTTCCCCTTGCCAGCTCTGTGGCCTGGGCACATTCCAACCTGATGTGGGCCGTACTTCCTGTTTCTCTTGCGGAGGAGGCCTTCCCACTAGACGTCTGGGAGCCACTTCCTTCCAGGACTGTGAAACCAGAGGTGAGCACTTACTTGGTGGCTTGCCCTTTGCTAGAACCGAATGTCCACAGTATTGAGTCTGGTGAAGGGACAGTTGAGCCTAGGCCAGGGTGCTCCCATGGCCAGGGCTTCGGGTCTCTCCCAGCCATGTTGGCCCTGTCAGTCAAGGCTAATGTGGGATGATTGAGGAACAGTGAGCAGGTTTTGCACACAGACCTCCTGAGCTCCACCTCCGTCCCTCCTACATCCCAGTGGCCTGACCTAGAACTCCTCCCACATATGGTCCTCCTCCTCCAGAGCCCCATACCCACGCCTCTCCTTAGTCTGCATCCCCAGGGCTCAGGCCCAGCTCTGCCCGGAGACTTCAGTGATGACCCCACTTCCCGGCAGTGTGAACCATGAACTCTATAAGCCACATGCCTCCCGTGTCCCTCAGCAGTTTTATTTTGCAGTGTCATGAGTCCCTCCCATACCGGCTATTTAGGGAATTAAGTGTTGATTAGCCCCACGTGGGCAGGAAAGCATTGCTTCATTTGGGCCTAACAATTTATTTCACAAACCTGGAAACCTTTTGTGTTCTGCTTGATAAAAAAAACAATTACCTTCTTCCTCTTTTTGTTATCGTCACTCCCCTCCCCATCGTCCACAGTTCAATGTTCGCCTGGCCATTTCTACAACACCACCACTCACCGCTGTATTCGTTGCCCAGCGGGGACATACCAGCCTGAATTTGGAAAAAATAACTGTGTTTCCTGCCCAGGAGATACTACCACTGATTTTGATGGCTCCACCAACATAACGCAGTGTAAAAGTAAGTTTCTCTCTAGGGCTTTCCGTGCTCTGGCTTAGAGGGCAAGTGTCTGGGTCCAACTTGGGCAGGGAAGGCGGGAGTTAGCCGGGCTCCCAGGTCCATTCAGGACCTTGTACACACTAGTAACCCTACTCATAGCTACGTGGACCAGTGCTCAGCAGGGCTGTAATCATTTCTGCCGTTAAAACAGAGACAATAATGTTGACCTGGAAGTACGCCTTTTCTTGCATGGGATCAAACCTAGGGCCTAGTGCGTACTCTGCAACGAAGCCCCACTCCAGCCCTACTCTACTCTCCCAGCTGTACTTGCCTTAATCCCCCACCGAGGTGTCACTGCAGTTGAGCCCAGCTGAGCACGTTTTGTCTGAGAGCCTGTCTTCTATGCCAGGCAGCCTGTGTGGGCTGCTGGAAGCCAGGCTGTGGGACAGCAGTCTGGAGAGAGAAGAAAGGTCCCCGGAGGGCATGGAAGGAGGGTAAGGCAGAGTGGAAGAGCCTCACGCCTGAGGCATTTGGGCACTCAGGCAAGGCTTTCTGGGAACAGACTCGTGGACCTGCGCACGGAGGAGCTGGCAGGCCAGAAGGGGTGAGGGTCTGATTTGTATTCCATAGCAGTGGGGAGGAAATCATTTAAGGACTTGCTGTGTCAGTTTCCCACCTTACTTACGATGCAAAATTCTCTAGTAAAGCTCAGCTCACGGGTGTATGTTAAAAATCAACAATTCCAGGGAGCAAGAAGGGCCCCCCTAACCTGGAGGAGCTTGGGGTTGAGAGGGGCAGTGTGACTCAATGGAATGTTATGATTGGAAGGTTGTATAGTTTTCTCTCTTCCAGTGGAGTCCTTTTTAGCAGCATCCTTACATGTAGCCATAGACACTCCTCTTAAATACCCGTTATGACAGCAAGCTCACTAGTTTTCATAAAAATGAAAACACTGCTAGGTTAGGCTTTGGGGAGGTCCATAGTGTTAGGGAATTCTTCCTCCTGCCACGAAGACAGCATTCCCTGTCATCCTGGCCCCTGGCCCTTGATTGGCCTTCAGGAACCCGATGGCATGGTTCCTTAGGCAGCCATCAACTCCACAGCTGTCCCCCACCCCCGTTTTACTTCGAAGAGGAAAAGCCTACCTATTTTCATTACTGTTGCTACTACCTCACAGTTATAATTAGAGAAGAAAACATAACCCCTTTAGTGTCTCTTGCATGGGTTTACATGACATAAGCTCCCTGAGGGTGAACCCCATGTCTGTCTTGGTTCTGAGAACCAGAGCTTTGGGGGTGTGTGTGTTGGATGAGTGTGATTCAGTGAATAGGACTGAGGTGAGCTCTTGGTTTTTGGTGCCAGAGGTAAAGAAAGATGCAGCATGCGCAGTACCAACTAACAGCTGGTTGGAGCTCTCTTCTCTCCCTAAACATGAAATGTGACGCCGGGCGTGGTGGCGCACGCCTTTAATCCCAGCACTCAGGAGGCAGAGAGGTAGGAGGATCACTGTGAGTTTGAGGCCACCCTGAGACTACAGAGTGAATTCCAGGTCAGCCTGGGCTAGAGTGAGACCCTACCTCATACCTACCCTCCCTCCCCACCAAAAAATGAAATGTGGCTTTAACCAGAGAAGAGTGAGAAAGTATGTTTGTTTCATCATCATCAAAGTTCTCAAATATTCTCTGCTGAGCCGTGAGCTTGGTTCTCTCGCCTTTGACAGACCTAGGGGTTCTGTGTCCTGGGTTCCCCTGGCATGTGGGTTTGTAAACAAAATGGCAAGAGCTAAATTTCTTGACCTTGGTGCCTGCTAGCTAATGACAAAAAAGGAGGGCTACTTTGTAGAACTTGTATCATTTGGCTCCCAAAGAGGCCCTGAACATTACAGGACACTCATTCCCAAGGTAGTGTCACCACCCTGCCCCAGGCCTCAATGGCAACCGGAAGGCTGCAGTCTCCAGCCAACCTAGCTGTGACCGTAACAAAGATGATCGTGTTGTACCCGCCTAACTCTTCACACTTTCTTTCCAGACAGAAGATGTGGAGGGGACCTGGGGGACTTCACAGGGTATATAGAGTCCCCAAACTACCCGGGCAATTATCCAGCCAACACGGAGTGCACCTGGACCATCAACCCGCCTCCCAAGCGCCGCATCCTGATTGTGGTCCCCGAGATCTTCCTGCCCATAGAGGATGACTGCGGAGACTACCTGGTGATGCGGAAAACCTGTGCGTCTCTCCCTCTGCCTCTCTTTCCTCCTAAGGCCAGCTGGGAGGCCTGACGACCTGCCCCCAACTTTAAACGTGAGGAGCAGGTCTAGATGGCATCTCTGCAGTAGAACAGAGCTGGAGCCTGGGTTCATAGCCTCACCACAAAACAGAACTTAAACTAAGCCCATGCATGAAGGCTTCTCGTTGACCCCAGAGGGATGGGGCAAGTCAGGCTTGCCCTCTGTGCTTACTAGGGCACAGTGGAGCCTCCCCACCAGGGCCCGGAGATCCAGTGAGGCTAATCAGGGCTGGTTCCAGACATTGCCACCCAAAGTAGCAACTCATGGCTGGGACTACCCAAGGCCAAAAGCATGGTGTAGCCTAGAAGGAGAACCCTCTCATATCCTGACTTGGGACCCCGTGTCAATAAAGGGATGCCACCTTTAGCATAGCTTAATGGCAGTGCCCTGAGTGGGCTTGACCACAGCTGTTTCTCTCACCGGTTCTGTGGTCTTGAGCAATTTTCTAAACCTTTTGTACTGTAGTGCCCTGTACGGTACTGGATAAGATGGGGGAAATGATAGTTACTAACATGTAAGTTTGCTAGGAAGAGTTAAGAGAGTTCAGATTTATAAGCACTTAGAAGGAACCAAGTCAATGTTTGCTATTCTTTTTTATTTTTATTTTTTATTTTTAGAGAGAGAGAGAGGAGAGATAGAGAATTGCATGCCAGGGCCTCAGCCACTGCAATTGAACTCCAGATGCTTGTGCCACCTAGTGGGCATGTGTGACCTTGCGCTTGCCTCGCCTTTGTGTGTCTGGCTTACATGGGATCTGGAGAGTTGAACATGGTACCTTAGGCTTCGCAGGCAAGTGCCTTAACCGCTAAGCCATCTCTCCAGCCCATGTTTGCCATTCTTATTTGTGGTGAAAAATGTCTGGTCAAGGTGAAGAGATCTTGTCAAGTATTTATCACATACTAGCTCTGTGACTCTGGGCCACAAGCCCCTCATCTCTGGAACAGAGGTAGTAATCTGTGAACATGTGTGGTCTTCAGAGGATTTGGTGACGCCACACACACAAAATGCTCAGTGCACTCCTGGGAGGCTGTAGTCAGTGGACACTGCTGTCGTTAGACCCCAGTGACTGGCTGTGGAACTCTGGGACCCTGTCCCAGCCCCTGCTGTAGATAAGACAGCACAAGAGGCCGCTGTTTGGTGGGTGGGGTCTCCCCAGCAGAATCTACTCTATTTTCAGGCACTTTCCAATGTTAAGGTGGCTCATCTGGGCAAAGATGATGCTGACAGCCGGGCGTGGTGACGCACGCCTTTAATCCCAGCACTCGGGAGGCAGAGGTGGGAGGATCACTGTGAGTTTGAGGTCACCCTGAGACTACATAGTGAGTTCCAGGTCAGCCTGGGTTAGAGTGAGACCCTACCTCGAAAAAGAAAAAAAAAGATGATGCTGACACCTCTTGAACTCCGCCCCCTCCGGCTTCCCTTGGTAGCTTCACCCAATTCTGTGACCACATATGAAACCTGCCAGACCTATGAACGCCCCATCGCCTTCACCTCCAGATCAAAGAAGCTGTGGATTCAGTTCAAGTCCAACGAAGGGAACAGTGCGCGAGGGTTCCAGGTCCCCTATGTGACATACGATGGTAAGTGAGAGCTCTGAGGCTCAGATTGGATTCCTAGCAGCAGCGGCTCTGCTCTGAATGGAACCAGATTCGGAGCCAGCTGGCAGCTCGCTGGCAAGAGCATGGGCTCAGCCAGGCTCACAGGGAGGGGCAGGGGATGTCGCTGACTCATGGGAGCCACATTTAATTTTATTGTTGGTTTTACAAGGTAGGGTTCCACTCTAGCCCAGGCTGACCTGGGATTCACTATGTAGTCTCAGGGTAGTGGCAAACTCATGGCGATCCTCCTACCTCTGCCTCCCAAGTGCTGGGATTAAAGACGTGTGCCACCACTCCTGGCCAGGGAGCCACGTTTTAAGCAGGCATCTGGGGACCCTGACTCTGGGCTAAAAAGATAGCTTAGAAAATAAATGAAAAATAAGCACAGTTTGGTGGGCAAGAACATGGCCATTGGAGCCAGATAGCAGATCCTTACCTCTCCTGGGACTTGTGTAGGTTATCTGTTGTCTTCCGTCTCGAAGCCTTGTTTTCTTTATTTATTGAATGCAGGGCCTTGCACATGCTAAGTGCCAGTCCTACCACTGAGCTACACTCCCAGACAAGCATCACTTTCTTTCTTTTTTAAAAATATTTTTATTGCCGGGCATGGTGGCACACGCCTTTAATCCCAGCACTTGAGAGGCAGAGGTAGGAGGATCGCCGTGAGTTCGAGGCCACCCTGAGAGTATATAGTGAATTCCAGGTCAGCCTGAGCTAGAGTGAAACCCCTACCCTGAAAAAAAAAGGAAAAAGCCTAACTTCTGGTCCTGGCCCTTCCTCTGACTTGATGCTATCCTGGGTAAGTCACATGATACTTCTGGCTTTATTTTAGTTTAGTTTTTCATTGTAAGTGAAGTGTCTCCTTCTGATGCCCAAAGCCCTGTTTAGCTCTGAGAGCTGGTCAGCAAATATGTATTAGGATCGTAAAATGAACTGGACTTTGTCCTGAAAGACCTCATAGTCTAGTGAGGGAGGAATTGTCTGGTCGTAAATTTATTCATGTACCCATTCAGCACGTATTTAGTGAGCATCTACTGTGCCAGTCATTGAGCCAAGTAGTGGAGACAACCTGGCTGGTGAGCAGAACACAAAAATGTATGTATTGTCATAGATGCTTTTACAGATGTGTACAAAGCACTGTGTGCAGATCAAGAGTGCAGTTTTCCTGCGTGGGTCTTCGGAGGGCACGGTTTCAAGGGAGGAAGAATATTGGGAAGAGGCCAAAGGATGGAGCATCTCACATGACTGGGATCTGATTTAGCCAGTGGGTAGAGACCAGGGACAGGAGGGGTAGAGCTGGGCAGTGAAGGGCCTTGAATACCAAGCTCAGGAGAGTAGATTTAGTTTTATACGGTACCTTTGAAGGCTTTTAGGCTGAGTGACAAAATTAGATGTTTCGAAAGATAGCATTATTGGTTTTCCTAAAATCTCTTTACATTATTTATTTAATTTAATATTTTTATTTATTTATTTGCAAGCAGAGGGAGACAGAAAGGAGACAGACAAATGGACAAAGAATGGAGTGCCAGGGCCTCTACCCACTACAAACGACCTCCAAATGCATGTGCCACATTGTGCATCTGGCTTCACGTGGGTACTGGGGAATCCAACCAGGGTAGCTAGGCTTTGCAGGCAAGCACCTTAAACACTGAGCCATCTCTCCAGCCCATCATTTATTTTTAACATGTGACAAAACCTGAGATCACCTTCCTTATCCCGCAGTTGCATGAAATAACATACAATGCCCAAGACCAGGGCTCTTAGTCCCTGACTCCTGGAATGGATACCAATGCTTCCCTGTGACTCTGCTGTGAGAGGCGGAGTCCAGTTCCTTCCTGGAAGCAGCTGTCCAGCAAAAGCTTTCTTGTCTGGAACCAAGAAGGAAGCCAAGCAGAGCCCGAGGCTCCGTACAAATGTCACCAGAGCCCACACACTTTAGGATGGCTGTTGTTGCTTGGCCTTTATGACACATGAATATGTCTTGATTTTTTTAAAATGAAAAGACTGGGGCTATAGAGATGGCTTAGCGGTTAAGCACTTGCTTGTGAAGCCTAAGGACCCCCGTTCGAGGCTGGATTCCCCAGGACCCACGTTAGCCAGATGCACAAGGGAGCGCACATGTCTGGAGTTTGTTTGCAGTGGCTGGAGGCCCTGGTGCGCCCATTCTCTCTCTCTCTATTTGCCTCTTTCTCTGTCTGTTGCTCTCAAATAAATAAAAATAAACAAAAAAATTAAAAAAAAAAGATGAGTAAGGACTGGAGATGTAGCTCATCTGGTAGAGTGTTTGTCTAGCATACACAAAGCCTTGGGTTTGATTCCAGTACCATATAAATATGCCTGTAATTCCAGCTCTGGGGAGGTGAAGGCAAGAGGATCAGCAGTTCAAGGTCATTCTTGTCAAGTTGGAGGATAGCCTGGGCTACATGAGATCCTGGGGAGGGGAAGAGGGAGAGAGGGAGAGAGCAAGAAAGAGAGAGAATGAATTAAATTATAGCTTAGACCAGGGGAAGTCATGCCTGGTTAGGCTCATGAGAATACTGTGTATGTGTTATAGCAAAAGATGTTAAAAACTGCCACTTCAGCCATACAGAAGGCTCCTTCTCCATCTTTATTCAGAGTATTTTTTGGCCGTGTGTGTGTGTGTTATACACGTGTGCACATGTATGTGTCCCATGCACATGTGTTCAGAGACCAAAGGAAGACATTGGATGTCTTCCTCTATTGCTCTTCTACCCTATTTTCCTGAGATAAAATAAAGTCTGTCACTGAACCTGGAGCTCCCCGTTTTTTGGTTAGACTGACTGACAAGGGATCCTCCTGTCTCTGCCTCCCTCAACTCTGTCATTACATTTTACTTGGGTGCTGAAAAAAAAAATTTAAATATAGAACTTGCGGGGCTGTGGAAATGGCTCGGCAGGTAAGAGCATTTGCTGTGGAAAAGAAAGAGAAAGCCTCAGTTTGTTCCCCAGCACCCACCTAAAAAGCGGGGGGTGGCTCCCCGCACGTGTAACCGCAGTCCTGTGTGTAGGTGTGAGGGTGGGGAGACAGGAGGGAGGAACACCGGGGCTCACAGGTCAGCCCATGAAAACCTGGCAGCTCCAGGTTCAGCGAGAGACTCCATCCCGAGGAATCCCTCAGAAGAGTGACTGAGGGGGACACCGGCGCTCTTCAGCCGCCACACATATATGCACAGGGCATGCACATCTCACACACATGCAGACACTATACATACCTACACACACTGTATTACTCACATACCAGAGCAGGGGAGAAAAAATCTCATGTCCTCATTTTTTGGGGGGGTGGAGGGGACAGGAAGCCCAGGATGTCGTTATGTAGTTCTGACCTGGCCTTGAACTGTGTTCCCCCTGCCTCAGCCTCCAAAATACTGGAGTTACAGATGTTCACCACCACACTGAGGTTAAAACTTGTATACTTATTCATATATTGTATTCATCAAAATAAAAGAATAAGTGGGCGCGGTGGTGCACGCCTTTGATCACAGCACTCAGGAGGCAGAGGTAGGAGGATTGCTGTGAGTTCGAGGCCACCCTGAGACTACATAGTGAATTCCAGGTCAGCCTGGGCTAGATTGAGACTCTACCGCAAAAATAAATAAATAAATAAATAAATAAATAAATAAAAGAATAAAGAGACAGATCTGACATTAATGGAATAGCAATGATATTGTGTGTGTATCAAATTAGCAATTATAAAACAGTCCGGTATTAATTTCCATTTTACATCTCTTGACTGAAGAAACTTCTCTGGAGTGCCTCCCACACCCTTGCAAGGATTGCTTCATAGTTTGGATGGTTTTGTGGCACATGCTCTGCATACAAAGAGGCAGTTTTTCATGTGTCTGGGATTGGAAAAGACTGTGCTCTGCATGTTCATGATCTGAGTTATGACTATGGGAAATGGCCTAGACCTCAAAGTGGAGAGAGGATACATTTGGAGAAGGAATATGGTGTGCACTGCATTTAATGCATATGTCAGGGGGAAATATTAATAAGAAAGTAAGCACAGCTTTCCTATTTCTCGTCCAACCAAGTTCTCCACCCTTTCAAGTGGAGGAGACTCCTGCTCGGTGGGGGAGAAGGACAAAGAGGCAGGGGACAGCAGGTGGTAGAGAGAAAAAGCAAAGCCTGGATGGGGCTTGGGAGATTGCTCAGTGGTTAAAGAAACTTGTTTGCAATGCCTGCTGGCCCAGGTGGGGTTCCCAAGCACCCACATAAAGCCAGACACAGATGTGCTTGCATCTGAGGCTTGTTTGCAGTGGCAAGAAAGCTTGGCTTGTGTATGTGTGTGTGCACACACACAAATAAAAAGTAAAGGCAGGAGAGACTGCTTAGCGGTTAAGGTGCTTGCTGAAGCCTTAGGATCCAGGTTCAATTCCCCAGTACCTATGTAAGCCAGAGGTACCAGGTGGCACCCATGTCTAGAGTTCATTTCAGTGGCTGGAGGCACTGGCTTGCCCATTCTCTCTCTCAAATAAATAAATTAATAAAAAAAACATATTTTTTAAAAAGTAAGAAAAGCTGGGCTGGAGAGATGTCTTAGCAGTTAAGTGCTTGCCTGTAAAGCCTAAGGACCCCAGTTCAAGGCTCAATTCCCCAGTATCCACGTAAGTCAGATGCACAAGATGGCACATGCATCTAGAGTTCCTTTGCAGGGGCTGGGGCCCGCATGCACCCATTCTCTCTCTCTCTCTCTCTCTCTCTCTCCGTGTGTGTGTGTATGTCGCTCTCAAATAAATAAATAAAAATAATAGATAAATAAATGAAGGTAAGAAAAGCCTGGATGAGCTCATCAGAGAACAAGCATAGGTAAGAACAGAGCACCAACTGAGGTCCCCAGAGCCCTTCTGCAATAAAAGGCCAGGAAGGGAAGGAAAAGCAAGGAGCTCCCAGAGCAGCAATGAGTAGCAGGAAAAGCAAAGGATAAAGTGTTCTGGAAGCTGAAAGAAGAGGTAAGTGGAGGAGGAGGGGGAACAGCCAGGTGAAATGCGATTGATGTGTCACGGAGAGCGAGGACCAAGAGTTGACTGTTGAGACGGAACCATGAAGGCCACTGCTGCCCTCAACAAGCGCTCCTGGAGGAATGGTGAGGGCAGGAGCTGATTGCAGTGGGTTGAGGAAAGGAGGAAAAAGTAAACTAAAGACAGTGAAGGTTGACTACTCTTTCAAGTTTTTTTTAATTTAATTTATTTTTTAAAAATTTTTTGGTTCATTTTTATTTATTTATTTGAGAGCAACAGACAGAGAGAGAAAGAGGCAGACAGAGAGAGAGAATGGGCGCACCAGGGCTTCCAGCCACTGCAAACGAACTCCAGACACATGTGCCCCCTTGTGCATCTGGCTAACGTGGGTCCTGGAGAATCGAGCCTCGAACCGGGGTCCTTAGGCTTCACAGGCAAGCGCTTAACTGCTAAGCCATCTCTCCAGCCCTTTTTTTAATTTTAAAAACTTATTTGAAAGAGATAGAAATAGGCAAAATAGAGAGAATGGGCATTCCAGGACCTTTAGCCACTGCAAATGAACTCCAGATGCATGCACCTACCTTCTGCATCTGGCTAACATGGGTCCTGGGGAACCGAACCTGGGTCCTTTGGCTTTGCAGGCAAACACCTTACCTGCCAAGCCATCTCTCCAGCCCAAGGAGTTTTGATTTTTTTAAAAAAAAACGATGTGCTGGAAAGATGGCTTAGTGGTTAAGGCACTTGCTTGCAAAGCCTAAGGACCCAGGTTTAATTCCCCCGTACCCATGTAAGCCAGATGCACAAGGCAGCACAAGCATCTGGAGTTCATTTGAGTGGCTAGAGGCCTGGGCGCCCATTCCATCTCTGCCTACCTCATTCTCTCTCTCTCTCTCTCTCTCTCTCTCTCTCTCAAAAACAAATAAATAAGCCAGTGTATTTTGAATTAAAAAAAAAGGTGAGGGATATGCTGGAGGGATGGCTTAGCAGTTAAGGCACTTGCATGCAAAGCCCAATGACCTGAGTTGATTCCCCAATACCCACATAAAGTCAGGTGCACAAAGTGGCACATATATCTGGAATTTGTTTGCAGGAGCTGGAAGCCCTGGTGTGCCTATTCTCTGTCTGTCTATCTTCTCTCTCTGCTTGCAAATAAATAAATGAATGATAAATAAATAGGTAAGGGAGACATTTTTTTTCTTAATTTTTATTAACATTTTCCACGATTATAAAAAATATCCCATGGTGCTACCCTCCTTCCCCCAACTTTCCCCTTTGAAATTCCATTCTCCATCATATCCCCTCCCCATCTCAATCAGTCTCTCTTTTATTTTGGTGTCATGATTTTTTCCTCCTCTTATGATGGTCTTGTGTAGGCAGTGTCAGGCACTATGAGGTCATGGATATCCAGGCCACTTTATGTCTGGAGGGAGCACGTTGTAAGGAGTCCTACCCTTCCTTTGGCTCTTACATTCTTTCCGCCACCTCTTCCACATTAGACCCTGAGCCTTGGAAGGTGTGATCGAGATGTTGTTACTCAGTACTCCAGTCACTTCTTTCCAGCACTATGATACCTTCTGAGTCATCCCAAGGTCACTGCCATCTGAAAAGAGAAGATTCTCTACCCAAAGTGAGAGTAGTGTTAATATAAGGGTATAAATATTAAGAGAAGTGTTTACTGGGCAGTTTGATAAGCATAGTATATACATTTATCCAGACACCAGCAGATGTTACACCCCTAGGGCTCCTGACTACCCCTGTTTTAAGTTTTCAGTATCAGGGATGTATTCCCCCCCATGGAGCAGGCCTCCAGTCCAATTGGAGGGCAGTTGGTTTCCACCATGAAGGGAGCCATTTTTAAAGACCAGAGATATAACTGCATGTTTATGTAGGGCAAAACACAAACACACACTCTTGGTTTGGGAAGGAAAAATAGGTCTGGTGTGGTGGAGGGGTGGGTCTTGACTGGAGGCACCGAGCACTCCTCTAAGAGAAGAGGAGAGAGGCGAGGCAGATGGTGGCTGAGTGGAGGTGCTGGGAGTCTGGAAGTTCTCTGCCAAGTGCCTTTTCCGTACCCAAGCGGGAAGCGCAGCTGTGGATGGCGCACTTCTCAGCGCCTTATCAAAAACGAAGGGCGCGTTTGGAAATAACGCAGCCACAAGAAGCAAGATAGATATGTTCCTTATTCCAACAGAAGACTACCAGGAACTCATTGAAGACATAGTTCGAGATGGCAGGCTGTACGCATCAGAGAACCACCAGGAAATACTGAAGGTGAGTAACTCTCTGCCGCAGTGGACATGATGGCCACACAGCTCCCCACATACCCTCGGAGCAAGTCCTCCTTTCGATTTTGCAGACACTGAGTCTGTCCAGGGCATGGTTACCTTCATCCCTTCCCCTGGCTTGAGAAAAAAAAAAGTTTCTGTCATTGGTGATGTTAAGTTAATTAAAAAAAAATTTTTTTTTTTTTAGGTAGGGTCTCGCTGTAGCCCAGGCTGACCTGGAATTCACTATGTATTCTCAGGCTGGCCTCAAACTCATGTGATCCTCCTACCTCTGCATGCTGAGTGCTGGGATTAAAGGTGTGCGCCACCACTCCCGGAATAAATTGTGTTTTTAAAATTGGAAATTTGTGGTGGAGGATTGTGATGAGAAGGGGGAACTTGCTTATAAATCCAGGGGCACATAGTGTTTTTATATTAATCTTCAATAGTAAAGGCTAAGATTTAAGCCCAAAGTTCACCAAATTTTAAATTCTTAAAAGTCTTGGGCTGGAGAGATGGCTTAACAGTTAAGGCACTTGCCTGTGGAGCCTAAGAACACATGTTCGAATCTCCAGGTCCCACATAGCCACATGCAGTGACACAAGCCTGTAATGTTGTGCATGCACACAAGGGGGTGCATGCATCTGCAGTTCTTTCACAGTGGCTGAAAGACCCTGGTGCACCCATTCTCTTTCTCTCTGCTTCTTTCTCTCAGTGTCTCGCTCTCAAAAATTAAAATGTCTTTAGCTGGGCGTGGTGGCGCACTGCCTTTAATCCCAGCACTTGGGAGGCAGAGGTAGGAGGATCGCCTTGAGTTCGAAGCCACCCTGAGAGTACATAGGGAATTCCAGGTCAGTCTGGGCTAGAGTGAGACTCTACTTCGAAAAACCAAAAAAAAAAAAAAAAAAAAAGTCCTTAACAAATATTTATCATATTACTCATATTCTCCAAATGTCCATATTGTATCTTACTAGTTGAGAAAAATTTTTTTTCTATATACTAAACTTTCTTTTCTAAAAGCAATGCATAGCATACTTATTATAACTAGGACAAATTAAAACCAGGAAGAAGATAAGAATCAGAGGAAACAATTTTTGCAATGTGGTTTTTCAGCTAGTCAACCTACCATTTGGTATTGGGGTCATTATGGTTCCATTGGCCAAATGTGAGAGTGTTTAAGTATTTTGGCCAAGTAACACAAATCCTGTTCTCTTTAGGATAAGAACCTGATCAAGGCTCTGTTTGACGTCCTGGCCCACCCCCAGAACTATTTCAAGTATACAGCCCAGGAGTCCCGAGAGATGTTTCCAAGATCTTTCATCAGATTGCTGCGCTCCAAAGTGTCCAGATTCTTGAGACCTTACAAATGACTTTGCCCTTGTTTCACTCAGGGCACGTTTGCCGTGGGGCGTGGTGGGCCGTGGTTGTCTGTCTCCTGTGTGCCAGCACACAGTCGGTTATCTCCTGTATCAGTGACTCGTTAGAGTTCAATTTTTATAGATAATACAGATATTTTGGTAAACTGAACTTGGGTTTTCTTTCCCAGTGTTGGGGATGCGGACTGAGGATGGCTTTGAGTGGCGTCTGCTTCTCCTTACTGTGGGCAGACGTCTTGGGTGCAGGGAGGGCTGGCTGAGCTGGCCTAGTCAGAACAGGTGAGACTCGCTTGGCCCTCCTGGTTCTCAGCCCTCCTCTGTGGCGGGAAAAAAAAAAGAAAAGGAAAAAAGGAAAGAAGAGATGCTTTGTAGAAATATTACTTCCTCTAAACCCATCCTGACCCAAGGCAAGCCCAACAGACTGGCCTTTTTCTTTTATGTGAGAGTGAGAGAGAATTGGCATGCCAGGGCCTCCAGCCCCTGAAATCAAACTCCAGACACACGAACCCCCTTGTGCACATGTGCAACCTTGCACGCTTGCATCACTTTGTGTGTTTGGTTTACATGGGACTTGGAGAGTTGAACATGAGTCCTTAGGCTTCACAGAAAAGCACCTTAATTGCTAAGCCATCTCTCCACTCAAAATTTATTTATTTATTTACTTATTTATTTTGGTTTTTCGAGGTAGGGACTCACTCTGGCTCAGGCTGACCTGGAATTCACTATGAAGTCTCAGGGTGGCCTCGAACTCACGGCAATCCTCCTACCTCTGCCTCCCGAGTGCTGGGATTAAAGGCGTGCGCCACCACGCCCGGCTTCCTAATGAAACTTTTTGCCTTGATTTGGATAGGTCCTAAATGCCTGTCTTTTGATTTCTTGGCATGCTAGTGTCGGCCTCTAATCCCAGCACGTGGAACGTGGAGGCAGGAGGATCGGGAGCTCACGGTCATCCTTGGGTACATAAAGAACTTTAGGCCAGTCTGGGCTACATGAGACCCTGTTTCAAAAACAGCTTCATTTAAAAAAAATCATTAAACCAAGCAACTGGAATTTGGCCTATATTTCTGAGTCTAAACAGAGGATAATTCAGACTTGCTACCACCTGAGTTAGTCACGCGTCTGATCTAGAGGCAGGGCGAGCTGAGCTCTGCGGCCCGTCCAAGCCTTTCAGTAACCGTGCCTGTGACGGCGTGGTTCCGTGCGGGGGTGGGCGAGCTCTGGCATTTGGCAGGAGTCGGCGTGGAGATGGTGGCTGTCAGGCACCCTCCTGGAGCAGGCCATGTACCAGAGCTGGGCTTCCGGTGCACCCACGAGCCAGCTTCGGCTCTGGATCTGTTAGCTCCCCCGGGAGACGCTGTGGCCATGATGGAAGACTAGCTGGCCGAGGCAGCTGTTGCTACCTGCTAAGTCAGTAACCATCTAACTGAACAGCTACTCTGTAGCAGGCACTCTTTTAGGTCCGGGGGATTCACCAAAGGCCTCAGGTACAAGACATACAGGGCCCTGCCTCATGGAGCTTGCATTTTAGAAGGAAGAGACAGACAATGAGCATGAAAGGGACTGGCTAGTGTTCAGTGCTATGTTGCCAATTAAAACAGGTTAATTTAACTTTAGGTTTGGGGACTGTAAATGATCTCTATGGGGGGGAATGACATTTCAAATGAAAACTATTATGACAAGAAGGAACCAACCTGGGGAAATCGGGGTGGGGGAGAGGAAGAGCATTCCAGAGAGAAGTACCCCAAGGCAGAGAGCATGGGCAGGGGTGCACCTGTGTGCACACCTCCGTCTAGTCAGAAGGAGTGATGCCCGATCATTTTCCAAGGAAACTTGGAGGCTGTGTCCCCTGTCCTTGAGTCAGGGCACTGTGACTGCTTGACTGAAGGTATATGGCAGAAGTGACACTTTACCAGTCTGCGCCCTCAGACTTCAGACCTTAGCACTTTCCCTACATCGCATCAGATGCTCACACGCAACATGGTCACCATGCCCCCACCCACACGCCAGGCTGAACATCCGGAGACAACCAGTAACGCTTGTCAGCCATACGAGTGAGCGTCCCCAGATGCTTGGGGTCTCTCCAGCCCCACGATGAGCTTTCTGGCGCAGTCCTCATGGGACCACACGCAAATCACATTTGTGACAAAATTGATGGTTAGTGTTGTGTTGAGATGCTGGAGTTGGGAATGGCTTCGGATGCAGCAGCAGGACACTGGGAAAGAGGAGCAGACTGGGTTCTGTTTAGGCCAGTCTGGTTCAAGGTGCCTATTGCTAGTAATGCTGTCCAGGTGGGGTGGGAATTGTCAAGTAGGCAAGCGACTGAATGGAGCCCTAGGAGAGGTCAAGGCCTGAATATAAACTTACTGTTACCCAATAAAGATATGGGACTTTCCCCAAGTTAAGGTCACCTGGGGAAAGTATGCTAGATCTCCACCCCCGAGTCCCAAAATATTAAATGGAATAATTCCAGAAGGATCATGTTTTATGGTTGTTCCATTTTATTACTATTGTTACAACTCTCACTGTGCCTGATTTATATAGTACTTTATCATAGGAAGAAACATAGTCTACATTGGGTTTGGTACTATGCAGTTTTAAGCATCCACAGAATGTCTTAGAACACTGTGTCCCAAATTTATGAGGGGTGTTGTATGTAGATAAGAAACAGGGAGCTGCGGTGGAGGGATGGCTTAGTGGTCAAGGTGCCTGCCTGCGAAGCCTAAGGACCCAGGTTCGATTTCCCAGGTCCCACGTAAGCCAGATGCACAAGGGGGCTGCACACATCTGGAGTTTGTTTACAGTGGCTGGAGGCCCTGGTGTACCCATTCTCCCCCGCTCTAATAAATAAATAAAGTAAATAAATCTTTTTTAAAAAAGAGACAGGGAGCTCTGAATTCTGAGATTCTGGGTGGCAGCACAGGGACCTGGACTTGAGGAAGGAAGAAACCAGAGCTGAGCTTCCACCTTCCCTTCAAAAGAACTAGTTCTAGGGGCGGGCGAGCTCTGAGCGCAGGTGGGGTCTGTGCAATCTCCCAGCGCCAGATACCGTCCGCAGTCGCTCACCAAAGCACTGCATCTGTGGGTCCAGCAACCTTCCCTTGAGTTTCCAATGTGAGCGAGTGGAAGAGTTTGCCTTTTCACACTAACAGATGATTAACTTCCTCTGAATCATCCTCTGAGCTGGTAAGTGCTAGTCCGTAGGCACTCACTGGAGTTTGCTTTGCAGGTGATTCTCACGTCACGAGGTAAGTGGGAAGGACGGTGGCTGCATGGCAGGAAGCAAGGACTCCCTTGCTCTCTGGCAGATCTTTACAGCAAGATGACCAGGACTGCTGGCTGCTGCTACTAGTCGACAGAAATACAGGGAAACCCAGAGGTCCCCTGCCAGGCCCAGGTGTCATCTTCTCAAGCAGGAAGAGACGCTGTGCTCCTAGGACTGTCTGCATCTCAGCACAGCAGGATGGGTGCTGAGGGTTTTACTCACATCCACACCGCTCCTCGCCAGGGCTGGGAGGCAAATGGATCAGCTGAGGCTAAGCAGTGGGCACCTTCTAACCCATGGCCTCCTGCCAGACTAGCCCTCAGCTGCCTCCAAATCCAAGTCCTGGGAGAGGCCGGAGGGGCCCCAACCATGAGAAGTTAGAGACATCAGTTACTCTTCCCTCCTCTGACTGCCTTTACTGCAGAGGGGTGTGAGCTCAGCTCCGGGTGTGGAAATGTTAGGGTATCTCACCTCGTCCCTCAGGCTTCCTGATCAGCCTGTAGGGCTGCTCCTGTGTCCAAAGGCAGTAACGGAGTGACAGAGACACAGCTACACAGGTGTGGTCTCACCTGTCACGGAAGCACTGGGATGGGAGATTGAGGGGAAACTGCCATGATTTCCAGGCCACTCTGGGCTCATAACGACTACGAGGCTGACCAGGGTTACAGAGCAAGACCCTGTCCAAAACAAGTACTGTCAGGGATCTCCCAGATAATAGACTAGAAGCAAAATAGATTTAGACAATGAAACCACTCTAAGGCTGGAGAGATGGCTTAGTGGTCAAGGTGTTTGTCTGCAAGGCCTAAGGACCCAGGTTCGATTCCCCAGAACCCACCGTAAGCCAAGGTACACATAGTAGCACACACACCTGGAATTGTTTGCAGTGGCCAGAAGCCCTAGAACACCCACTCTCTTTCTCTCTAATAACTAACTAACTAAATAATTTAAAAAAGAAAAGGAAACCACACTAATTTACGAGAAGCTTGCTTTAGTTGAGTAATGAAATTCAAATTAAGACCATCGGAGCTGGAGAGACGGTTCAGCGGGCACTTGTTTGCAGAGCCTGCCCACCTGGGTTCAGTTCCCCAGAACCCATGTAATGCCAGATGCACAAGATGGCGCCTAGGTCTGGAGTTCATCTGCAACGTCGAGGCTCTGGCGCATCCCTTCTCTCTCTTTTGCCTTTGCAAATAAATAAAATCACAAGGCCATCTGCTAAAAACAATCAGTATTGCTTGATTTTTCAGGTTATCACGTCAGAGGAATTCAGTGACTAGTAACTCTGTGTTATGTGTTCACTTGTTCATTTACACAACATGTATTTATTGAGGGCCTACTAAGCACCAGGGATTGTGGAGGCTAGGGGTAGAGCAGTTAGAAAAGAAAGTCTCTCTGACTTTGGAAGTAGGGACTCTCCACTGGAGAGAGATGGACAATAAGTAGATGAACATGTTCAACGGTGCTAAGTGTTATGAAGAAAGTAGATTTAAAGAATGGGGTGGGGGGCGCTGGGGAGATGATTCAGTGTGATTCGTTCCCCATGACCCATGTAAAGGCGGACACATAAAGTTGCTCATGATTCTGGAGTTCATTTGCAAGGGCAAGAGACCTTGGCCCACTCATACTTTCCCTTTTGTCTCTCTATAATAAATAAATAAATAAATAAATAAATAAAATAAAAAATACTTCTAAAAAGAATGGACAATGAGGAGGAGGTAGGGCAAGATTATCAGTGGAGTCATGAATTCAGATTCTTCACAAAGCACTAGATCCCCAGACCCAGCCTGCTGACACCAGCCCTGACAACCTCCTTCACTCGCCCAGCAAGAACCTGATACGGTATTGCACCAAGCACGCCAAGTGATGGAAGCTATTCCTAGCAATGTCGCCACCTAGCGGTTGCAAATGGAGCAGCTGACCTATGTTTCAGTTGCCCGTGTCGGGAAGTTTCAATGCCACAAATGCAAAACAAGATGTTACCAAATACCCAGAGACGACCTTTGACAAAGGATTAACTATATGCTGTTTTCTATAGCCCTCTGAACTTATGGGTTTAAATATTTTCTTTCATTTGGCCTAAAAGTGAATGACTAAAGGGGGAATGATTGATTTGGGCCATTTCAAGCTGTGAATCTCTTCTCCATATTTACTAAATCCTTTTAAAGCTTTTTATTGACAAGTTTTGTACATGCACACCATATGTTCTGATCATGATCCCCTCCCATTACATTTTTTCTCCCATTCCCCTTCCACTTAACCCCTTTCTTTACAACTAGCCCCTCTTCTATTGTGATGCCTTCTTTCCCCTTCCTCCATCATCCATGACATGTTACCGAGTCCAGTATTGTGCAGGTCTCGTGCAGGTAGCAACAGTGGCTCTGAAGTCATGAATGCCAAGAACACACTGTATCCAGAAGTCAGAGTTCCCAAGCACTCCTATCCATCCTTTAGTTCTTCCCTACTGACACATTTTTTAAAAATATTTTTTACTTTCACTTATTTATTTATTTGAGGGGGGAGGGAGAAGGAGAGAGACTGGGGAATCGAACCTGGATCCTTTGACTTTGCAGGCAAGTGCCTTAACCGCTAAGCCATCTCTCCAGCCCCTGCCTCATTTTTATGGCCTAGGTTACTAGGGTAGTCTAGATATATGTTGCTGAGTTTGTGTGAGGGGTTGAAATTGATAGAATGGTGAGGGGAAATCACCCCCAAATTGTAGTCCTGTGCAGTGTAGTGCCAGGAGCTACCTTACCTCTTGACTTAAGATTGTTCTCTGATCCTAAATTCTTTTCCAAGACTGAAGGATAATTTTGAAGCACAGTGTGAAGCTTTCTGTCTCTTCCCTGTACTATGGTTCAAATATGAAATGTCCTCACAGACTTTTGTGCTGAATGCTTTTAGGAAGTTGTGGAAACTTTAGGTGACACAGCCCAGCTGCAGGAAGTGGGTCTGAGGGAGGGGACCTTTGAAGTTATGTCTGTCCCCGGCCCCGGCCCCGGCCCCTTCCTCTCTTGCTGCTTCTGTCTGCCTGAAGTGAACCACCTTGTTCTCCACACGCTCCTACTGCCAGGACGCTCTGCCGCCCAAGGGGCCCAGAAACACAGAGCCCAGCGAATCCTCTAGGCCAAGAGCAAAAGAAACCTTTCTTTTTAATTTTTTTTGTTTATTTTTATTTATTTGAGATTGACAGACAGACAAAGACAGAAAGAGGAAGAGAATGAGAGAGAGAGAATGGGTGCACCAAGGCCTCCAGCCACTGCACACGAACTCCAGATGCATGCGTCACCTTGTGCATCTGGCTAACGTGGGTCCTGGGGAATCGAACCTTGAACAAGGGTCCTTAGGCTTCATAGGAAAGTGCTTAACCATTAAGCCATCTCTCCAGCCCCAAAATGAACCTTTCATAAATTGCTTTCCTCAGGCGTTTGGTCAGGCACTTAGACTAAAGGTGTGACTAATGAAATGACTATAAGAGGCCAGAAGTGGAAATGCAAACATACCTCAGCCCTGGGCTTTGGCTGGCTGCTTTGAAGTCACAAAAGTGAATCGCTGCTGAGCAGGAACTGGAGCCAATGCCACAGGGAGGACAGAGCACGGTCACGTGTGGCACACCACACACACAGCAGAAGTGCAGGAGGGGAAAGAGAAGAGCTTTGCTGACTCGGCCCCGGCCTACTGTGCTCACTCTCCGTGGCCTTGGGATAGCCTACTGTGTGTAGCCACAAATTCGCCACTGACAGAGGGTGTCCATGCAGCTCGTGTGTGTGTGTGTGTGTGTGTGGTCCCTGGTCATGCTGTAAGGCTGAGGACACTTTGCAAGATGGTGATGGTGGCTGGGACCCGTGAGGCTGGTTCCGGGTGACTTCCCTTGAGGAAGGCGGCTCTCAGCAGAGTCTTGCATAATGAGGGCATGAGTGTAAAAGCTAGTAAGTCTATACTCAGGGTCCCTCACGAGGGACAGGGGCAGCTCAAGCAGCATCGCTCTTCAGCATCACTCCTCGCAGTGTCCCTTGGGTGCTGCTCCGAGACGCCGTTCTGTCTGGGGTCACAGTGGAACGCTCCTCTCCTAAGACTTCGCTCCCATCATGCTCGCCCTCTCGTGTCCTCTGCTACTCCTGAACTGGCACCGCAGCTTTGCCACGCATGAGCTATGTGACCTCGTGCAAGTTACTCAACTTCTCCGTGCCTCTGCGTCCTCAAGTGGTAAGTAAAGGTGACAGAGCGCACCCGCTACAGCTCCCGAGAGAGCTAAATGAACTCATTCATACATGGAAAACTCCGGAAGCACTGCCTGGCATGTAGGAAGGGCTCAGTAAGGGTTCACTGTTATCATCGTTATGACCTTCAACTCCTGGAGACTTGAGAAGTTCAACCCAAGCCACCTTCTTCTTTAATTGTGACTGTGGGCATGTTATCGTGTATATGGGCACATGCGTAGAGGTCTGGGGCCAACCCCGGAGTGTTTCCCTCTCCCTCCACTTTGCTTGAGACAGATTCCTTGTTTTTTGTTTTTTGTTTTTTCCACTTTACTTTGTATGTGTGCCAGGCTAGTTGGCCCGTAACCTTCCCAATTCTCCTGGCTATGCCTCCATTGATCCTGGCATTTGGATCACAGATACATGTGCCACGCTGTGTCCAGCTTTATAAGGGTGCTGGGTAATAAAACTTGGGCCAGCAGGCTTGCAAGCACCTTTAACCACTGAGCCATCTCTCCAGCCCCACAGGACACATTCTTTTAGGGGTCTATACTCTGCTGGTTTCTCCCATTCCACTCAAACAGAGCATTCTTGAATGGCAGGTTTTCTGTTGGAATGCCATCTGGTTACATAGTAGTGACCGCTTCAGTGGGAATGAAAGGCCATAGGCCTGACTTGGGGTCTCACAGAAGACCTTCTGCAAACCTCTATGCTCCTGATCTGAAAGGTAAAATGAATTCTTCTAGTCTCCTGAGATAGCTTCTCTCAGATTAGGATGGTTCCTTCCAGAACCACGCATTCTCCAGGTTCACTTCTCCAGTACCCATGTAAAGCTAGATGCATAAGGTGGCGCATGTGTCTGGAGTTCAGTTGCAGTGGAGCTGCCTCTCTCTATATATCTCTCTTGAATAAATAAATGAATAAGTAAATAAAATAGTTTTTAAAAAGGTAAAAACAAATTATATGTCAATCCACTGGTGAATGGTTAAACAAAGGGTGATGTAGGCTACACTGGAATGTCATTTGACCACAACAAAGTGCTGATACATGTTGCAAAATAGATGAACTTTGGACAATTATACAAAGTAAAATTAGTCAGTCACAGACGATCAATCATATTTCATTTATACAAACTGTCCAGAATAGGTAAATCCATAGAGACAGAAAGTAGGTTATAGGTTGTCTAGGGCTAAAGAATTTGGAAGAAGATGTGAAATGACTGGTAATGGATATGGAGTTTCTTTGGGGGTGGTGAAAACATTTTAAAGTGAGTATGGTGATGGCTGCACGGCTCTGTGAATGTATTTAAATTGAATTTTGTACATGATTAAAAATATTTTCATTATTTGAGAGAGAGGCAGGCAAAAAGACAGAGTATGGGTGCACCAGGGCCTTTTGCCACTGAGAATGAACTCCAGATGCATATACCACTTTGTGAACATGGCTTTATGTGGGTACTGGGGAATCAAACCTGGGCCATCAGGCTTTGTAAGCCTTTAACTGCTGAGCCATGTCTCCAGCCCTGGACTATACACTTCAGGTGGGTGAATTTTATGGTTTGTGGACTCAAAATTACAATCAAATGGTGACTAAAAGGGGGTGTTAATCCTCACTGGCAACTTGATTGAACTTGAGATCACCTAGGAAGACACACTTCTGGGTTTGTCTATAAGAGCGTTTCCAGAGAGGTTTAACTGAGGTTAGCAGGAAGACCTGCCCTGAGCATAGGTTGCTGTCCTGAATGTACCAGCATTCATCTCTTTCTGTTTTTCCATCCTTCCCAGCAGCCTCTGCCATGACGGACTGTGCCTGCTTACACCTTGAGGCCTTATTAACCCTTCCTAAGGTGCTTTCATCGGGTATTTAGTCACAGCCACGAAAAACAACAATGCAGGAGGGCTGGGCTCTCCAAAAGCGACAGTGTTATGAAGGACAACGAAGGCTGTGGATTAAAGAGGCTGGAGAGACATGACAGCACCCTGGCTCCTGCACAGGAGGAATGTGTTAAAAAGAACTTCATCGCATCAACTCACAAAATTGGAGCATGAATAATTTAGGTAAAAATATCATATCAATGTAAATTTATGAAGTTTATATCTATGTTGTGGTTATGTAAGAGAATAATTTCCCCTTTTTCTGATTTGTAGAACAGGGTTTCACTGGCCTTGAACTCACTCTTGTAGCCTAGGTTGACTTCGAACTCTCGATCCTCCTGCCTCAGCCTCCTTGTGGGACTAAAGACACCGGCTATCCCATCTGTATACCATGGGAGGTATAGACAATGAAGTACTAGTGGTGAAGGGTCAAAGTTTGTGTAACTGATGCCAAACGGTTCAGATAAAAGGGGTGCATACACGTGTGTGTAAGCAAATGATACCACAAGTGGAATTTGTGTTAGTAACAGGTAGCCATCTGGGTAGAAAATTTACAGGTATTCTTCATAGTATTTTTATGTTTGCAACTTGAAATTTTGAAATCGTTTCTAAATGAAGTTTTGCACTAGTCAGGAACAGGAGTGGGAATGTAGCCCTGTGGTAGAGAGCTTACCTAGCATTCTCAAAGCCCTGGGTTCAAAGTCAACTTCAAAAAACGAAGCCAGTGAATGACCTTATCTTCTCCCCTGACAAAATGCTGGACCACAGAGGAAACACGGCGGCTTACTCGCTATGTGTCCTCACTAGAATCAGGTCAATCGCACGTCTGGTCAATATTGATGAAGAGATGCTCCAGAAAGCTGCGCGGGAAACCAAGATCATTCCAGATCATGAAAAGGAGTGGACGCTAGGCCGGTGCATTTTACGCTTCCCTGAGATTTTGCAGAAGATTTTAGCTGACTTATCTCAGCACACTCCGTGCGACTGTATCTAGGAGCTGGCAGCTACCTTCACAGAGTTCCACGACAGCTGCTACTGTGTGGAGAAAGATCGACAGGCTGGGAAAATACTGACGGTGAGCATGTGGCATATGCTGCTGTGTGAGGCGGTTGCTGTGGTCACGGCCAAGGGCTTTGATAACCTGGGAATAAAACCTGTTCACAGGATATAACCCACCTTGGGTTTGAAATACTGTGTTTTGACCCAAAGTAGCCATTGGCTCTGTTTGCCATTTTAACAAGTATGTGGATTCAAAAGCAATAAAGCAAATTTCTCAACTAAAAGAGACAGAGAGAGAGAGAGAGAGAGAGAGAGAGAGAGAGAGAGAGAGAGAAAGAAAGAAGAAGAAGAAGCCGGGAATGACTTTTCTCTCTAAGCAATGTAGAGCTGTGTGTGAAAATAGGTCAGCATGAACGCCGAGTGTGTGCGAATGTGTGCATGTCCACCACGCATGCCTGGGAGTCTGCCAAGCGCTTCATGTCTCTGCTACATTTGCCCCCAGGCCCAGAAAGGACCACTGACCTGCCACTGTCACACCCTTAGAGGAAGAGCATGGAGTCCCGGGTGTCTCTGAGCTCAGTAGCAATTACAGGGTGAGCAGCCCACTCTGGCTATCTGAAAGAAAGTTTTCCACTGAAGGGTAAAATCTCCAACATGGGGGGTGGAGGGGAGGCCAGACCTGAGCTTTGCTGGGTTCTGAGAGGCTCGTCATCTTCCCAGGACTCATTTCCACCATGACAGGTTCTCCCTGTCTCAGGAGGGCCACTCTGCTTCTGCACGTGCTGGAGAAGGGAAGGAAAGAGGAACCGGCATATTTACTGAGGACCCCTACTGTGTCAGGTCTCTGGGCTTTATGTGTTATCATACAAAGCCACTCAGCTCTGTAACATGGGTAATTTGGTCAATAACCCACAGCCAGCAATGGGCTGAGCCCAAGTCATGTCTAGACTCCTCTCTTCCTGATTGCCAACAGGCACAGTTGCTTCAGATACTAAGCCCCCCCCCCCCATCTCTCTTGTTGTCTGATTTGAGGTCAAAATCTGGCCTCATCCCAGAAAATGAAGCCAAATGATTGCTGACAGAAATGGATCCAAAAGACTCAGCCTGCTTTGGAAAATAGCAGCAGGGCTGCCATTACCTCTCATGTTGTTATTGTTTTGTTTTTTGAGGCTGAGGTGATGCTTAGAATCCTTTTGAAGGAAAAAAAAAAATTCTTATCTTTCCTTTAACCTGCCAAAGTAGACACAGTCTTCAGGGCTGGAGGCCAAGTCATGGGCACTGTGCAGCCAGACATGCTGGCACATATCTGGTACTTGCAGCTGACTACTGTTTGAAGAATCTTCCTGCTAAAGAGAGTCGTGGGAGTGCTGAGGATACCCCAGGAGGAAGGGCGCTCTGTTCCTAGCTCTAAGGACGGGGGTCCTGAGAAAAGTGCTTTCCAGGAAGTGGCCCTTCTAAATTACTGGATCTGACCAAGGGCAATGTGTGTGGTGGAAAGCGGACGGAAACTCCCTGGTAGTCCCTTCCTTACCCTCTGCTCTTCTCTACTCTTCTGGCCTCCCCGCCTCAGCTCTCATTCTGTATTCCATTATCAAAGGCCTCCCTGTTAGTTGAAGAAGCAAAGGAGGCTGCTGGGAGAAGAAGTTTTAAGCCAGATGTTGCTGATGGTTATCAGCTAGAATGAGCCTAACTCCTGGGACATTAGCTCAGAAGACACCAGAGCTGAAGCACAGTGATGATGTTATGTGAACCCTTGGACCCAGCTCTTTAATGAAAGGAACCAAAAGTGTGAAATTTTTACTTAAGAGACTTGTAATGCATGTGTGTGTGGGGGGGAGGTCATGTATAAGAATAACATGAAAAATGTCTTAAGAGCACTGGCCTCTCTAGTATGACTTCAAGTACAGATCTACCATGGTCAAGGTTAGGAGGCAGAGCACTTTAGGAGGGAGCCACCTAACATGGTAAATCCAGGACCTGAGGATATCAAGAGAAGGCTGGCCAGCCCCTTTCTCAGGAGGCTTCAGCCCCAGGGAGTGAGGAAGATGCTCAGGTCTAACCTCGGTGCCTGGGGTTCTTTTTTCTTTCTTTCTTTCTTTTTGAGGTAGAGTCTCACTCTAGCCCAGCCTGACCTGGAATTCATGATGGAGTATCAGGGTGGCCTTGAACTCACAGCAATCCTCCTACCTCTGCTTCCCAAGTGCTGGGATTAAAGGCATGCGCCACCACCATGAAGCATAAGTCTGACCCACTCTGAGATCACAGCAACCTGAAGGTTTTCTTGAGGTTGCTCCAAGAAATGATGGTAGCTACCTCCCACAGAGCCTGTGTTACCTGCTAGTGTGTGATGTATATAATTTCATTTAACCTAAATAGCAGCCCTGAGAAATAGATGTGTGATTGGCATCATTTTCTAGATGAACTAAACTCTCACAGTGGTGAAGTTACATAGCTAGTAAGAGGGATAACAAGGATTTAAAGTTAGTACATTAAACATCCCAAAACATGTGCTTTTAACCACTACATCCTTTTTGCACATATGGAAACCAAGGCTGAGAACTAGGAAGCAACTTGCCCACTCATTTGGGCAGAGTGAATACAATCCTCTGAAGTGATCCTCCTCAAACTGAGAAGCCAGTCTGCAGTGTGTGTGTAGAGGTAGAGGGAGCAACCCTCGCACACAGACCCACGCATCCGGCCAAAGATGGATCAGTATGGCAAAGAAAATTTCTGACAGGTGAAGGGACCACCGAATATTGTGGCCACCAATCTAATTGCAGAATACAATTATGGCCAGGTGCTCTGAACTCACACAAAGGTTCCCAGCTCTGACCAGGCCCCATTTAGTTTTCAGCAACATTTGATATGGCTAAATTCCAGTTCAAAGAAGAGAGACTCAGCTTCCTGGTGTTTCCCAAGGGGGTTGAGCTATGACAAGAGCCCCTTTCTTCTGTTGGAACATCCTCAGCAAAAAAAAAAAAAAAGCTGCCCATTGGGCTGAGCTGTCTCAGGACTCCAACTCCCCCCAGAGCTTCTGCTGGTGGCTTCCTCCCTAAGGAAAGAAGTCACCTCAGTCCAAGCTACATGGGCCCATCTGTTGGGCTTGTCCTGACACTTCGCCAAGCTCAGAGGCACCTGTCCTAGACAGACAAGGCAGAGCTATCTTTCCCAGTTTCCTAGGTGACCCTCCTGGTGGAGAAACCAGGCAGGGATCCAGGCAGTGGGTCAGAGCGAACCAGGACAGCCACTGTGGCAGTGTGCCAGGAGGCTAGAAGATAAGCAATCTCACCCACCTTCTGGAGACCCTGTCCTCTGTATGTGGGGGAGAATGGAGGAGGACTCCAGCCCCGGGCTTCCCTGAAGTTAGGTGATCAACCTTTTGGATTTGTTTCCCTGCAAGCAGTCTGTGCCCTCCAAAACTAGGGCAGATGTTGAATGGAGAACAGGAGGGAAAACAGGCTCATGAGGTCCAAAACCACGCCTTCCAGGTCTGGGAAGTCCAGCTCAGGTACTAAGGGCAGACCCATAGTTTGCTTTCCTTAGACACAAGCTTAACTTTTGTTTTGTTTTGTTTTTCAAGGTAGGGTCTCACTGTAGCCCAGGCTGACCTGGAATTCCCTATGGAGTCTCAGGGTGGCCTTGAACTCATGGTAATCCTCCTACCTGTGCCTCCCAAGTGCTGGGATTAAAGGCATATGCCACCACACCCGGCTACAAGCTTAACTTTTTGCCAAACCTCTACTAGTATTTATGGATAGCCTTCTATGTATCAGGGACTCAGTCACCTTCTTAGACTTTTTAATCAATGGGGATTAATACTGATCAAACAAGTAACACATGCAGTGAAGTGCCCAGGAAAGATCCATACTACATATTAGGAGCATATACCGTCTAAGTCAGAGAGAGCTCTACTAAGGAAACAACAGTTGATCCGAGGGCTGGAAGAAGCGCAGATCACAGAAGAGAGTGGGAGCGGGCATCCCAAACAAAAGGAAACTTGAAGGCAAGCCATTTGGCAAGACAGGGAGACTTCTACGTGGATCTGGAAGAATGCAGGTGGACACGCCGAGTGGAGGTTACAGGTGGGGCAACCACAAAAGAATGTGGGTCTTACTCTCAAGGCAGTAGGGTGCATTTTGAGACGATGGAACTTGCAGTTGGAAATAACTCTGGGTGGTGGTAGAGAGATAGCTCAGCAGTTAAAGGCACTTGCTTGAAATAACTCTGGCAGCACAATAAGCAGTGGGAGATAGGACGGAGGTCAGAGACATTCAAGAGATAAGTCTGTGGTTTCAGGTATTTGTAAAAAGGGGGACAATGCTCTCATAAGCTACTGCCAGGATTTAGAAGATACTGCAATAATAAGGGCTCAATAAGTGCTTTACTGTTACTTTTAAAAAAATATTTTATTTATTTATTTATGAGAGAGTATGAGAAAGAATGGGCATGCCAAGGTCTCTAGCCACTGCAAACGAACTCCAGATGCATGTACCACCTTGTGCATCTGGCTTTACTGGGTACCAGGAAATCGAACCCAGGTCCTTGGCTTTGCAAGCAAGCGCCTTAACCATCTCTCCAGCCCTAATACTGTTACTTTTATTTTTATGAGAGAGAATTGGCAGGCCAGGGCCTCCAGCCCTTGTGCGTCTGGCTTACGTGGTACCTGGAGAGTCTAACATGGGTCCTCAGGCTTTGCAGGCAAGCACCTTAACCGCTGAGCCATCCCTCCGGCCCTATTACTGTTACTTTTGTTGTTAGTTCTTGTCAGTGCAGATCTTCCCGATTTCATGCTTACTTCTGTGAGATGGAGGAGTGTCACTGCAATGATCCCCAGGGCAGAAATGTCATTAGTACCAAGTTGCAAAGTCAAAACCAGAACCCGGAATCTGGGAAGGCATCTTTAGAACAACTACAAAGTATGAACGGGTCTCAAAGAAAAGCGGGCCCCAGTTGTTCCCACGAGAAGGCTGGAAAAGGTGAAATTGGACAATTCCCCATCTCTGGATGGTAAGACCTAGCGTCTGCAGAGAAAAATGCGTGCTTTCTTGTTGGTGTTCAAGAGCAGCTTGCTGTGGGGTGATGGGCGGGGGGGGGGGGGCAAGGGGAAGGGGACCGAACCCTCTCCACTCCTCCACCCCACACGGATCCTCGGGGCTTCTCATCAGACCTGCCTCTTTGGCTCAGCAGCGCTGGGTGCTGGGCTCAGGGTAGAGGATGCCAGGGCGAGGAGGGGGGTCCCCGGAAGGCCCGCTCCACCCGGTCTGCAGCAGCAGCAGCAGCAGCAGCAGCAGCGGCTGCTGCCCCCCTCTGCAGTCACGTGGCCCTGTGGGTGGGGACCGACCTGAAGTTGGAGAAATCCAGAGCTCTCCCAACTTCGGAGAGGAGAGCGCCGCCCTCCTTTCAGAGCCGGGGCGGGCGCGGAGGGGGCCTCCGGGAAGGGGGACGCCCGGGTGCGAATGTACGGGGGACTTGGGCATGGCCCAGCTGTCCGTGATCCCCGGGTCGGCCACGGCGTGGACAGGTGAGGTGGGGGGGGGACCCGGGGACTGGTGATGGGGTGAGCGGAGGCCGCCTCAGCACTGGCCTCTACCGCACCGCCCAGCCCAGGCCGGGGTATGCGGGGCACTCACCCGGGAGAAGGGCAGTGAGGCGCTCCTAGCGGGCTTCTCCTCCCCCGGGGCGGACGGCGTGGACGTGGGTGGCTCAGAGATCTCCCGCGAGCCGCGCCCCGGGAGGGAGGGAGGGGCGTGGCGCTGTCCTTGCCCCGCCCACCCCGCGCGCGCACTGGCTGCTCCCCGTGACGTCACGCTCGGCTATAAAAGGCGCGGCTGGGCGCGCGGCTGTTGCAGCGCCCGAGGAGGAGCTCGAGGCTTGAGGGCGCTCGCGGTGGGGCGGCGGCGGGGCCGCGGGGCGCCACAGCGATGTTTTACTCAGGGCTCCTCACCGAGGGTGGCCGCAAGGAGACCGAGCTGAGGGAAGCGGCGTCCCTGCGGCAGCAGCGCCGGATGAAGCAGGCGGTGCAGTTCATCCACAAGGACTCCGCCGACCTGCTGCCCCTGGACGGACTCAAAAAGCTGGGCTCGTCCAAGGACACGGTGAGCGCCGCCCCCACCCCCCGCCGGCCGCGCCCGCCTCGGGACCCCGGGCATCCCCCCACCCCCGCCGTTCTTCTCGCCCGACCCTCGTCACCTCCGCGCCGACCGCGCCGGGGCCGCCGCTTTCACTGAGTCACCGGCCCGGCCCGCCGCTGTCCACTGCCCGGCGGGTGCTCATCTGGGATCCTGACCCATCCAGCACCCCCGAGGGCTGCAGGGGTCTTTCGGGAGTCCTCCCTCCCTCCCCGCGTGCTGCCTCCTCCCCAGTGCCAGGAACAGACCCTGCCCTCCCCTCTTGCCCTCAGATCTCCTTCCCTCCCGTTTATTCGTAACACGGAATCTAGCCTCGCTGCGAGGGCATCCCACTGCCCTCTAATACTATGACCCAGACAGAGGTGACTCCTAATGGGTGACCGAGGGAAGAAAAACAATGGAAAGGAAGGTTTCTTGACAGTCGCCATATCCAGATGACTTTTGTTGACTCCACTGCACCCCTGTGCAACGTCTACTTCTGTTTGGTTTTGGTCTTAACCTACCTTTGATTTTCCATCTCGAGTCGAGGGGAGGGGAAAAAAGGGGTCGAGCATGAAGATGCCCTGGACCCCAAACATCTCTTCATCTTTAGCATCTCTTCCCTTCTCCAGGCCCCCCACCCCCACCCAGGAGTGGGTGGAGGGAGAGATGGCTGCTCCATCTGACAGACCAGCAGCTAATGGTTGTACATACATAGTTGGAATTGGATCTGTGTGTAATCACTTCTGACAGGACTATTCTTAGCATTAAGTAGCAGAAGCCCAGGACACTGGCCTGAGTTCAAAGACCATACTGTCTTCAATATATTGAATGAGGACCAATGGCTAAGGGGTTACCAAAGAACTATATTTGATTCTTACCTCTTGGTCATGAATTTATGTTTGACTTTGTAGTTTCATCTGGAGTTTTCTTGTATTTTGATTTTGCTTTTCCAATGAGACAGCAGGGTCTTTCTACAGAGCTGGGGCTGGCTTGGACCTCACTATGTAGCCCAAATTGGCCCCTAACTCTTGATCCTTCTGCCTCAGCCTCCTCACTAACGGGATGACAGGCATGTGCCACCACTCCCAATTTTGATTGTTCTCTTGAATTCACAAATCACTTTATTCTTCTGTGAGATGATTTATGAAACAGTAATTGTCTTTTACAAATAAGTGCTTATTGCATAATCTTTCTAGTATTTTTATGTTTTAAGCTTTTGGAATGCTTGATTTTGGATGTGGTTGTTGGCCCTGGTTCACCAAAATTGCATTTTCTAGCCTGGGGATGGCAATGAAGGTTAGAACATCTACCTTCCTTTAAAAACAAAACAGTTCTAATGACACATCAGTACCAACACCAGACTTCCCCTGACTGCCATGCAGGAGAGAGTTACCCAGTTACTTTGCTGTTTTATTTATTTATTTATTTATTTATTTATTTTGTACATGCACACATGCACCAGGTTCTCTTGCCACTGTACATGAATGCCTGTCTGGTTTTATGTGGGTGATTGGGAAGTAAACCCCTGCCAGCAGGCTTTGCAAGCAAGTGTCTTTAATGGCTAAGCCATCTTTCCAACCCCATTGCTCTGTTTCTTTAAAAAGCTGTTTTTCCCATAAGCCAGGTGATAGTTGGACTTATCACACTAACCTAGAGCGATGAAAATATATTCCTATGATGAAAATATATTCCTACAAGAGATAACTCTCTCTTTCCTTCTTTAAAGTAATCAGATTCATTTTAGCACACTGTATCCAAATCTTCTCTTTTTAGACCAAAGTAATCCTAGTCCTCAGTAATCAATAAGGCAGGAAGCATTTGGAGAAGAATTAAAATGTGGACTTTTTGAATGCTGGATTTAAGATATTGACACGTGGTCAGTCTGGGTGGTTAAGGAGTTTCCTGATGAGAACTGCAGCACCCTTCTTCCTAAGATTACTCATACTGCTTCACATAATGTAAAATCAATTCCATCTGCTTACTTTGACTTCAGTGTGTCACAATTGAACCACTAAGGGCCGATGTCATAGAACATAGCAGTAGATTGCAAAGAGGAAGCTCCTGGAGGAGCATGGAACAATTGACCTTGAAGACCTGAGCTGTGTTCACACTTGCTGTATCCCATTTTCATGGAATTGATTTCCCTCTGTCATTGTTTTCACACCTTTAATGTGCATGTGACGGTACAGAGGAGCCAGCCCACATAACAAACCAAGGCTCAGACTAAGGAAGGGCTAGAAGACCTACAAGTGCTAGGCAAGGCAGCAGGCTTGAAGCACTCTTGGAACTGATGTTGCAGCCTCAGTTCAGTCTTAGAAATGACCTTAGAAGTGCATTGTTACCACTTCACTTGACAATACATCTAGTGGTACGGAACAGTATTAACTCCATTTTTTTTTTCTTATGAAGAGAAGTTTGGAGGATGTTAAAATTAACAGAATAGTTCTAAAAAGTAGTTTATCAAGCCAGGGTGTGGTGGCACACGCCTTTAATCCCAGCACTTGGGAGGCAGAGGTAGGAGGATTGCTGTGAGTTCAAGGGCACCCTGAGACTACAGAGTGAATTCCAGGTCAGCCTGGGCTAGAGTGAGACCCTACCTTGAAAGCAAAACAAAACAAAAAAATAGTTTATCAAACAGCTTAAAGAAAGGGAGTGTATGAGGGAATGGAGACAAAGTAGTTTTCATTGACTTTGGGGTTTAAACAGTGTGAAGATTGTGGGTTGTTTTTCCTCATAGTAGCAATCTATATTTTAATTATGCTGCTGACCTTTCCAAACATTTTATTTATTTATCTATTTATTTGAGAGAGTGAGAACAGGCCAGGGCTTCCAGCCACTACAAATGAAATCAAGATGCATGTGCCACCTTGTGCATCTGGCTTACATGGGTACTGGGGAATAGAACCTGGATTCTTAAGCTTCTCAGGCAAGTGCCTTAATGATTAAGCCATCTCTCCAGCTCTCTAAACATTTCTTTTTTCTCTAAATGTTTCTTAAAGCAGGGTCTCACTCTGGCCTGGCTGATCTGGAACTCCCTCTGTAGTCCAGACTGGACTCAAACTCACAGTGATCCTAATACTTCAGCCTGTTGAGTGCTGGGTTTAAAGGTGTGCACTTGGGAGGCAGAGGTAGGAGGATTGCCGTGGATTCAAGATCACCCTGAGACTACATAGTGAATCCCAGGTCAGACTGGGCTAGAGCGCCATCCTTCCTTAAAAAAACAAAATAAAGACAAAACAAAACTAAGTTCTTGACCTCATGGAACTTAAGGAACTTATGGAAAGAAAAAGCAGAAAATAAAATCAAGTAAATATGTAACATATTAGTAAGTAACCAGTGCTATAGAGAAAATAAATCTGGGCAAGGGGAATAGGCAAGATAGGGGCCAGAGTTGGGTGTGTAGGGCCTTAATATTTTTTCAGGGTGGTTTTCATTATATTTGTAGAGGTACTGAAGGAAGTGGGAGTGGGGTGGGGTAAAGTATGTCAGGAAAGAGTGTTCTGGGCAGAAAGACGCAACAGGTGCAATGGCCTGGGCATCAGGATGCTTCATATAGTTAGAGAATTATGAGAGGGCTATAGTGTAGCTAGAGCAAAATGAGCAACAGCAATGGTGATAGACTACTTGAGACTACTTGAGATGAGAAACCTGTGGAAGATTTTACATAAGAGGGCTGATATGACCTGACTTTATAAAAAGACTACCAAATCTGGGCATGGTGGCATATAGTTGTAATCCCAGAACTTGTGAAGCGGAGGTAGGAGGGTTGCCCATGAGTTTAAGGTAAGCCTGGTCTACCTAGTAAGTTCCAGCTCATCCAGTGCCAGATAGCAACACCCTGTCTCAACAAACAATACCAGATTACTGTGTAGATTAGAGTACAGGGTCTAGAAGCAGGGAAACTGATTAAAAGGCTATTTATACAGTAATCTGGATGAGGGAGGTGGTAGTGTACTTCAGGGCAGTGTGGTAACTGAAGGGGACAATAAAAAAGTTACGTTCTTGGGGGCTGGAGAGATGGTTAAGGGTACTTGTTTGCAAAGCCTGACAGCCTGGGTTCAATGTCCCAGTACCTACATAAAGCCAGATGCGCAGGGTGATACATGTTTCTAGAGTTTGTTTGCATTAACAGGAGGCCCTTGCATGTCCATACTCTCTCTGTGTCTGTCTCTTTCTGACTCAAATAAATAAATAATTTTAAAACATCATGTTCTTTTCAGCACTAAGTGAGACATGTCTATTATGCTTTCCAAAGCTTAGGGAGCATTATGGAAGAGGTAGCAGAAAGATTGTAAGAGCCAAAGGAAGAGGAGGAGTGCTTACAATGCTGTCATCCAGACACAAAGTAGCCTACATATTCATGACCTCATAGCATGCTACTTGTATATGACCTGCATACTAGGAGGAAAAAAGTGATGAAATCAAAATGGAAGAGAGACTAATTGGAAAGAAGAGATTCAGTGGAAAGGGCTGGATGTGGAAAGGGATTATGATCATGGCATATTATATATATCTATGGAAGTTGTTAATAAAAAGTTTTAAAAAATCAGGCTCTATGGGCTGGAGAGCTGGCTTAGTGGTTAAGCACTTGCCTGTGAAGCCTAAGGACCCCAGTTGGAGGCTGTATTCCCCAGGGCCCATGTTAGCCAGATGCACAAGGGGGTGCATGTGTCTGGAGTTCATTTGCAGTGTCTGGAGGCCCTGGTGTGCCCATTCTTCCTCTCTCTCACTCTCTTTCTCTCTTTCTCTCCCTCCCTCTCCCTCTTTCTCTCTCTGTCTGTTGGCTCTGAAATATAAAAAAAAAAGTCAGGTTCTAGCCAGGTGTAGTGGTGCATGCCTGTAGTTCCAGGTACTCAGTAGGCTGAGACAGGAGGATTGCTTGAGTCCAGGAGTTCTGGGCTGTAGTGCGCTATGCCAATCACACCCGCACTAAGTTTGGCATCAATATGGTGATCTCCCAGGAGCCTGGGACCACCAGGTTGCCTGCCTAAGGAGGGGTGAACCGGCCCAGGTCAGAAATGGAGCACGTCAAAAATCAGGTTCTAGATATATTTTGAAGGCAGAGTTTACCAGTTTATTTGATGGGTTGAATATAGAGCCTGAAAAAGAGTAGTCAAGAATGACCTCAAGATTTTTTTATTTTTCATTTTTGAGGAAAGAGTCAGAGAGAAAGTAGGAGAGAGAGAGAGAATGGGCACACCAGGGCCTTTCAGCCACTGTGCATGAACTCCAGATGCGTGCACCCCCCTTGTGCATGTGTATGACATTGCATGCTTGCACCACTGTGCATCTGGCTATGTGGGACCCGGAGATGTGAACATGTGTTCTTAGGCTTTGCAGGCAAGTGCCTTAACTGCTAAGCCATCTCTCCCGCCCAACCTCAAGATTTTTGGCCTGGCATTTAGAAGAATCTAAGTTGTCATTTACTGAAATGGGTAGGAAAACAGGTAGGATAGGTTGAGGATAGAGAATAAAAATCAAAAGTCTGAGGGGCTGGAGAAATGGCTTAGCAGATAAGAATGTGCTTGTTGCACAAACATGAGGACCTGAGTTCAATCCCCAGCACCCACATAAGAAGGTGGAAGTGGGCATGGTGATGGATGCCTTTAATCACAGCACTTTGGAGGCAAAGGTAGGAGGGTTGCTGTGAGTTTGAGGCCAGTCTTAAACTACAGAGCGAGTTTCAGGTCAGCCTGGGCTAGAGAGAGACCCCACTTTTTTTTTTTTTTGGTTTTTCGAGGTAGGGTTTCACTCTAGCCCAGGCTGACCTGGAATTCACTAAATAGTCTCAGGGTGGCCTCAAACTCACAGCAATCCTCCCACCTCTGCCTCCTGAGTGCTGGGATTGTAGGCATGTGCTGCCATGCCTGGCCTGGTCAGACATTTTAACTAAAAAACATCAAGATTCAGTAACACTTTCTCAGGGATATAAGGTAGAAGACACTGTGCAAATTCCTTCAGTCTCTGCATTCTAGCACACAGAGTGCTCATATCTGCACACACATATACATACACTGCACACACATACTCATCAAATTGAACAAGTTAATCTGGGGATGTCTTATTCAAATGTAGATGTTGAAGAGACATTGCACAAGAAGATAAATAGCACCATCAGGCAACCTTTGTTCATTGCTGTTACACTAAGTAAGTGCTAGAGGATTTCTCTGGAAGAAGTCATTACTTTGGCTGGTGTATTGATAGGAATGGAAACCTACATCTGATTACTGCGTCACCATTCCCTATGAGCAGCTGAGTGTGAGATGGTATGGGAGAAGGCTACCTCCAGAGTCTACTCTATAAAATCTCAGAGTAAGAAGAATTTTACAGGTCATCTATTCCAGTTCCTTGCCCACTTGTGAGTCTTTCTGGCAGAAAAGTAGCCTTCACATGCAGCTGAGAAACCTCCATCTCAGACCAGACCACAAAGCAGAAAACAATCAGGAAAAGACTTTTCTTTGAAATAGCATGTCTGTTGTTTAAGAGGCAAAAACAAAGAGACAGAACACAAAAGGTCTTGGGCAATGTGACAGCCTGCCTTAGGTAGATTCCCATATGTTTTGAGCAACTGTATACCCCAAAACCATCTGTCTTTGTTCCCATCGGGTAGGTTGGGTTGTGTTTTATGGATTCAGCCAGCAAGCAATGAAAAGGCATGGATATTAATGTCCTTTCAGACATCTAAGGTCAGAGACAGAGATATGTTTATTGGGCTCTAGTCAGAAATTCATAGTATCCATACACTGTTTGAAACCTAAGTGGAGTAGCATGGTTTCAGGCTCTAGGAGGAGGAAAAAATGGAATGGTATACAGCTTTCAATTTTAGACTAGTATTAGAAATTAAAATATATGTACATATACATATATGCTTATTCTATCTTTGATATAGGATATTGGAAAATTTTACTTAATCCTCAAAAAAGCACTTACTGCCAGATTTAGTGTCACATGCCTTTAATCCCAGCACTTGGGAGCAACAGGTAGGAGGATTGCCATGAGTTCAAGGTTACCCTGAGACGATATAGTGAATTCCAGGTCAGCCTGGGCTAGAGCAAGACCCTACCTCAAAACAACAACAACAACAAAAAAGGACTAGACAATTGGCTTAGCAGTTAAGTCACTTGCTTACATAGCCAAAGGACCCAGGTTCGATTCCTCAGGAACCACATAAGCCAGATGTACAAGGTGTTGCATGTGTCTGGAGTTCGTTTGCAGTGGCTAGAGGCCCTGGCACCCCCATTCTCTCTCTATCTCTCAAATAAATAAAATGAAACTTTTTTGTTTTGGTTTTTCGAGGTAGGGTCTCGCTCTAGCCCAGGCTGACCTGGAATTCACTACATAACCTTAGGGTGGCCTCAAATTCATGGCAATCCTCCTACCTCTGTCTCCCAAGTGCTGGGATTAAAGGCATGTGCCACCACACCCAGCAAATAAATAAAATAAAATATATTTTTTTAAAAAACATAAAAACGCACTTAGGAGAAGGGGACAACTTTTTCTATAAAGCAAATATTTTCAGCTTTACAGGCTGAAAAGCCTCTGTCTTAACTATTTGTCTGTGCGTTGTGAATATGTGATATATGCTTAATTTTATGTGTGTGATGGGGGGACTATGCACAAGGATGTGTGTGCATGTGGAGAGCAGGGATGTTGTTCCTCAGGTGTACCTTCCACCACTTTTTTAAACAGGGGCTCTCATTGGCCAGCAGTTCACTAATTAGGCCAGATTAGCCGGCCAGGGAGCTCCAGGAATCCGGCCATCTCTGTCTTCCCAGTGCTGGGATTACAGGCACACACTGCCACACTGGGCATTTTATTGTTTTGGTTTTTCTTTTTTGGTTTTTTGAGGTAGGGTCTTACTCTGGTCCAGGCTGACCTGGAATTCACTATGGAGTCTCAGAGTGGCCTTGAACTCATGGCAATCCTCCTACCTCTGCCTCCCGAGTGCTGGGATTAAAGGTGTGCGCCCCCACGCCCGGCTCACACTGGGCATTTTATATGGGTACTGGGGACTGAACTCAGGTCCTCAGCTTGAAAGGCAAGCACTCTACCGACTGAGCCATTTCCCCAGTCCTATCCCAACTATTTAATTCTGTTCTCATACAAAAGTAGACGCAGACAGCAAATGAGTTGGGCTATTGTTTTCCAATGAAATTTTATAGAAACAGGCAGCAGGTTGGACTTGACATGTAGGATATATTTGCTGATTCCTCTTCTAAGTAGCTCTAGTTGTTTTATTGCTCACTAGAGACCTTGGATTTCTCCTCATGGTAGTAGATGCTACAAAGAAAGCTTTCCATTTTCCATTTCTTCTATTTTCCAGTATTTTTCTGTTTGGAAGACTATAGAAATCCATCAGTTCCTATCAGTATAGCATAAGTAAAGTGGTTAAGAAAATGGTTTTAAGCCGGGTGCAGTGACACATACCTTTAATTCCAGCACTTGGGAGGCAGAGGTAGGAGGATCACTGTGAGTTCAAGGCCACCCTGAGACCACATAGTGAATTCTAGGTCAGCCTGGGATAGAGTGAGACCCTACCTGGAAAAAAACAAAAATTTAAAGAAAGAAGCCTAAGGATCCACGTTTGATTCTCCAGGTCCCATGTAAGCCAGATGCACAAGGTGGCACATGTGTCTGGAGTTCATTTCCAGTGACTAGAGGCCCTGGCATGCCCATTCTCACTGTGTCTCTCAAATAAATAGGAAATGAATTGAAGGATAAAAGAAAGGCAGGAGACAAATTATGAAGCTATTGCAATATAGATAAAATGATGACCTAAAGTCTGAGTGGTCCCATTTATACCATGGATCCCTCTCATGCTGTGAGAGGTCAGGGAGCTTTGGGTAGTCACCAAACCCTTTGTCATCATCCGGGCAAGGCTCGTTGTCCTCCACGCACATACTATACTTCTTGGCGGAGGTGGCTCATTCTTCTGGGGTCCTAGGGTAGGGTACGGACAGCATGTCCTTGGTAAAGTGGGAGGCTGTCCGTGCCCCTAATGGCACCATGCTGCTCATTGCCCTTTGCAGCCACCGGACACCCAAGGGTCCTGCCCTGGCCATAGCCATCTTCACCTTCCTCCTGGTTCCGGTACTGAAACTTTTAAGAAATAGGGCCTAGTGGGAGGGCCTTAGGTCGGTGGAGGACAGTTCCTCAAAAGGAATTGTGGGACCTGGATCTCTTACTGGATCCTGTCTGGTGATGTGATCTCTATTCCCACATGCTCCCCTCATTCTGATGCCATCCACTATGGGTCCTCACTGAAGCTGAACCAATGTCGGCACCATGCTCTTGAAGCTCCAGAACTGTGAACTAAATCAACTTTTCCTTGTGAAATAATAATAAAAAAAAACGGTTGGCTTTAAATTGGAGGTAGTAACAATATGGAAAAGCAGATTGACTCCAGATATAGTTTGGAGGAAGGAATGGGAGAGTAGTCAAAAGAAAAGATCAAGAGTATGAGTGACTGGGCATATAGTTGAGTTGGTAAAGTACTGCTTAGCATGCAAGAAGCTCTGGGTTTGATCTCTAGCCCTGTATAAAGTGAGTGTGGTGATGTATATCTTTTTTTTTTTTTTTTTTTTTTTTTTTGGTTTTTCGAGGTAGGGTCTCACTCTAGCCCAGGCTGACCTGGAATTCACTATGGAGTCTCAGGGTGGCCTTGAACTCATGGCGATCCTCCTACCTCTGCCTCCCGAGTGCTGGGATTAAAGGTGTGCGCCACCATGCCCGGCTGTGATGTATATCTAAAATCCCAGCACTAGAGAGGTAGAGGCAGGAGAATCCAGACATTCAAGGTCATCTTTGCCTACGGAGTTTGACGCCTTGAAGCCAGCCTGGGATACATAAAACTGTGTCTCAAAAAAATCTCTCTGCACGGTGTGGTTGCACATGCCTTTAATACCAGCACTCTAGAGACTGAGGTAGGAGGATCACTGAGTTCGAGGAACTCACTACAGAGTGAGTTCCAAGTGAGCCTGGGCTACAGTGAGACCCTACCTTGAAAAAAAAATCTCTTTCTTTCTCTCTCTAAATAAATAAATATATATATATATATAATCTGTTGGGCATAGTGGTGCATGCCTTTAGTCCCAAAACTTGGGAGGCAGAGGTAGGAAGAACACTGTCAGTTTGAGACAAGCCTGAGACTACATAGTGAATTATGGGTCAGCCTAGGCTAGAGCAAGACCCTACCTCAAAAAAGCAAATATATATGTGGGTGGGTGTGCATCATATATATATGATTTAGGTACATACCTGTAATACCAGCTATTTGGGAAGTTGATATGAGAGGATCACTGAAGACCTGCCTGGGCAGCATAGCAAGACTCATCTTAAGCAAAACAAAACACATAGATGGTGGTGCCATTTGCTAAGGTTGGCAGGAAGAAGTAACTCAGAATGCTAAAAATGACCAAACTTGGAGCTCAGACCTCCATGTTACTGATGAATAAAGTAAGGCTTAGAAGTAATAATACCCAGGGAAATTAGTGATTTGCCCAAGGTAATATGTGACAAGTGGTAATTTGCTGAAAGTAGAAAGCCTTCATGGAGGGATAATTAAACAGATGACATTAGGAGGAGGATGAGTGGTAGTTAGTAGATCTTGAATGCTAAATTGAGGATTTTTGCTTGATCCAGCTGGCTAGAGAACTCCTGTAAGGAAAGGGGATCATGAAAGTAATGTTTTAGGGTTACAGCTGTTCGATTTATCAGTAATAGAAAAAAGAGGAATGTGGGATGGAGAGATGGCTTAGCAGTTAAGCGCTTGCCTGTGAAGCCTAAGGCCCCCAGTTTGAGGCTCCATTCCCCAGGACCCTCGTTAGCCAGATACACAAGGGGGCACATGCATCTGGAGTTCATTTGCAGTGGCTGGAGGCCCTGGCACGCCCATTCTCTCTCTATCTGCCTCTTTCTCTCTCTGTTGCTCTCAAATAAATAAACATTAAAAAAAGAGGAATGTATAAGGTGTTGAGGAAGTAGATGGGGTTAATGGAGAAAGCACAAGTTTTCACTGCATTCATAAACTCATAGCAGCTGTGATTACCTGTACAAAGCATGCTCAAGACAGAGGCAATAAACATCCCATCATGAGGGGAGAGGCGCTTATGAGGCCCCACCCCTTCCTAGGGCACTATTGGCAGCTCATGGTTGCTGGAGGAAGGAGAGTCAGTCTCTTCAATGCTGTACCCACTAGTATATGGGGCGGTGGGGGGGGGGAGACGGAGTTCAGTGTGAGAGGGATAAAAGAGGGTAATGAGGAGGTATTTAAGATCAAAATTTATACATACATATATAATTGTTGAACAAATTAAAAAAGAGAAAAAAAAAACTGGGTGTTGTGGCACACACTTTTTATCCCAGCACTTAGGAGGCAGAGGTAGGAGGATTGCTGTAAATTTGAGACCAGCCTGAGACTAACTACATAGTGGATTCTAGGTCAGCCTGGGTTAGTGTGAGACCCTACCTTAAAAAACCAAAAAATTAAATTAAGAAAAATTAAAACAGGAAAAAAATGTATACAATGCATGGATGAGCAAGAAAAACATTGAAAAAAGAAAGTATAGGTTTTATGGGGAAGACCCATGGAACAAGTTAAGTTTGAAGTGGAACATCTAAGTAGAGGAGCTCATACATAAACACAGTTGGATATTTGGGCCTAAAACTTGAGAGTTACATCCAAACTTGAGGTACAGGTCATTATAAGGGTAGTAATTTATACAATGAAAGCAGATCAAAAATGCTCATGACAAATACATAGAATGAGAAAAGATCAAAGATTAAGCAGTGAGGAACAACATCACAGTTGGTTACAGGGTACCTTGGCCTTTTACCTGTCTAAATTACATTTTGTGTGCATGGCATGCAGTGCGCATGTAGATAGATCCTTTAGTTTTTGCATTTCTGGCTGTTAGTTATCGAGATGGGTAGTAGACAGCTTTAGGTTGCTGAGATGAACTTCCAAACCAGGCACAGTTATGGAAGAAGGGATATTGAAACCTACAGATCCAGGGGAAATTCCACAATGGCTGCTTTCACAGATCCAAACAGAGAGAAAGAGAAAAGCCGCAAGTCAGATCCCAAAAGCCAGCCACACAGCACACTTTAGGAACTCCAGGCAGAACTCAGGCACTTTGTACATCTTTACACTGGAATTCCAAATCCACCACTACACCTTAGGGCCGAACCTCAGGATCCGCCCAGTGACACCTCTTCCAGCCAGGTAGCTAGAAATCTAAGAGGCTTTAATAAACCCCTGAATCTATTGGGGAGCATCTATTCAAACTACCACATTCCACTCCTGGCCCCCAGTAGATTCAAAACCATCTCACATTGTAAATTGTACTTAGTCCAATTTCAAAGGGTCCCCACAGTTTTTATTTATTTATTATTTATGTTTTTAATTTTTTTGTTGTTTATTTTTATTTATTTATTTGAGAGCGACAGAGAGAAAGAGACAGAGAGAAAGAGAGAGAATGGGCGTGCCAGGTCTTCCAGCCACTGCAAACGAACTCCAGACACATGCGCCCCCTTGTGCATCTGGCTAACATGGGTCCTGGGGAATCGAGCCTCGAACCGGGGTCCTTAGGCTTCACAGGCAAGCGCTTAACCACTAAGCCATCTCTCTAGCCCTTATTATTTAGATTTTTAAAGAACAGGTTCCTTTTCCAGTCATCTCTTTTCCATCATAGTCTTTTCTCAGGCAACCTTTTAATTATTTTAATGTAAAGCAGTTGGGCCATCTTCCTTAAGATTGTTAATGTGTTTGACAAAAGCAGCTTCAGCAACCAGTCTCCGTGTTAGTAATTTTAAAGTTGCTTGAGTTTTTCTAACTTAAAATCTTTAATCTCTCAGTCCCATATCTTTAGCCAAGCACATCCGTTTATTACAAATTTAACCTTGATCAAACTCTGTGGGCATGGGCAGCAACATGCAGCCAGCCCTTATGTCATTAGCCCAGTTCCAGCAAGGTTCTCTGCCATCTTTCCTGTCCCTGAGAAAGTTCATAAGCCAAGCCTTCAAGTTAAATTCTCTCTGTACTTAGTGTTCTCAAGCTCTTGTCATAATAGTCCACAAGACTTAGCTTACCACTCCAGAAGGTGTCTTCAGCTGCAAGCACCAAGTTTCCCATTTCTCCAGCACACAAGTTCCAGAAAAACAATATCCATATGGTCAGATTATCTCAGCACTCTACCCTACTCCTGGTACCAAATTCTGTATTATACATCTTCAGGTCGCTGAGATGAATTTCCAAACCAGGTACAGTTATGGAAGAAGGGATGATTATTGAAGCTTACAGATCCAGGGGAGGTTCCATAATGGCAGAAGAAGCTGGACTGTTTGCACAAGTCCAAGCAGAGAGAGAGAAAAGCCACAAGCCAAAATCCAAAAGCCACACAGCACAGCACACTTTAGGAACTCCAGTTAGAACCAAGGTACTTTGCATATGTTAGACTGGAATTCCAAATCCACCACCATGCCTTAGGGCTGAACCCCAGGATCCTCCCAGTGACCCCTCCTTCAGCCAGGTAGCTGGAAATCTAAGAAGCTCTAATAAACTTCTGAATCTATTGGGGGTACATCTATTTAAACTACCACACCATCATATTCTCTCTTCTATTATACTAATATTCTGATAAATAATTATTTTGGGTCAAATCAACATTTACTGTTCACATTATTTTTTTTCTGTTTATATTATTATGACTATGTTCATATATTTCCAGCTCAGTTACTGTGATTATGTGTCCTTACTCACGCATTTGTTTTTCACAACATTAATTTCCTTGAAGTTTTCCTTTCCTCAATTTTCAATATGAAAATTTTTCTGTGTGTATGCATTGTGCATGCGTGTTTGTATATGTGTATGCACATGTGTGTGTGCAGAAGTATGTGTGTACAGGTGCATGTGGAGGCCAGAATTCAAGTGTCTTTCTCAATTGCAGGGCCTCTGTATGCCTGACTATAAGGAAAGAGAGGGAGCATAAGCAGAACTAGGACGTTTTTGGCACATGTGCATATTTGTGTGCACGTGCACACATGCACAGGTGACTGTGCCCATGAAGCACCCTGTGCGCTGGCCTGCAGCAGGGTGCATTCTCCTGCAGTGGCCATAGGCGTACATCAGTGTCCTCCTCCATCACTCTTCGGCCATTCTTACCTGAGCTGGAGTCTCTTACAGCTGTTTTCTCAAGTTCCCGTTATTCTCGGGTCTCTGTTCCTTCCAGGACTGCGGTTATAGACATGTGGCCACACCCAGCTGTTTATATGGATCTTAAAAATCAGACTGGAGCAGTCTCTCAGGCCTCCTCCGGTCCTCATACTTGCACAGAATTCTCTTAACGGCTGAGCCACCTCTCCAGCCCCAGAGCCAGGGTTGTCACTGGAGCTGCCATTCCAGCACCCTGTGAAGCAAAACAAGGCGCTCAAGCTTTCCCTGCTCTACGTCAGTTACTGCTTGGCTGCCTGCGGTTCGGACTCCGGAATCTTGTCAAAATCTTATTTTTTCCATTTCCTTTATTACCTTTTTATTCTTGTGGATAAAGCTTAGGCTTTTCATTTGCAGTAGCTAGAGGCCTTGATACATCTCTCTATATCTCTTGCCCCACCTCCAAATAAATAAATAAATATTTTTTTAAAAAACTTAAGAAAAGAGATATAATGGTCTAGGCTTTTTTTTTTTTTTTTAAAGGACCATTCCAGATAGGGCATGATTATGAGAGTTCAAGAGGCAGGATCTGAGGTTTTGTGGGCTCTTTATCTCCCCAATATCTAGCCATTTTGAGTATAATCTTTAGCTTATGGGAAAAGGATCCAGGAAACAGAAAGAAAACACACAAGAGGGATGGCATATTACTTTTCTTATTTCTGTGACCATTTAATACCCGACAAGAAGCACACTTAAAGGCTTGTTTTGGCTTAAAGTTTGAGGGGTATAGTCCATCTGAGTGGAACATGATGGCTGGAAAGGGAGATGGCTGGTCACATTGCATTCATAGGAAGCAGAGAGAGAAGAATGAATGCTGGTGCTCCACTAGCTTTTTCCTTTTTATTCGGTTGGGGCCCCTAACCCATGAGATGGTGGCACCCACATTAAGGGTGTTTCCCCACCTCAGTTAAACCAGTATAGGAACTCCTTCATAGACATGAACAGGGAGGGGTTTGTCTTCTGGGTGATCTTAGACTATCAGGTTCACAATATTAACCATCACAGGTCGCTATAATCAGAATGATTTCAGAACTTCTCTCATTTATCTGTCCATTAGTGATTAGGCTCCTCTGCAAGATCAACAGCAGCCAAATAAAACTGTGTTCAGCAAGACTAATGTAGAAGGAGTGAGCTTTAGATTAGATGACTTTTGAAGCCCCTTCCAATTTCTCCTGCTAAGTGTGGATTTGACAGGAACAGACACCCTGCTTTAGTATGGCTTGAGCTAGAAATTAAGGCACATAGAGATTAGAATAAAGAATTCATTTTTCTGTTGAGGAGCAAAGTGTTCTTCCAGCATTGCGTCATAAAATCTGACAGAGTTAGCGCTTCCTTCAGCAAGCCTTATTAAGCTAGGAAACTCATTTTCTTTATGAGTGCTGCTCCCTCCCTTTTTCCCAAGGACACTAATTTAGAGCCTGCTTTGCCAAGAATGTATTTTGGGAATCTATTTTTTCGCCTCACTAGGGTTACAGTGAGTCATGACTCCGACTCTCTTCCTTAGCACTGTGTAACATGGCAGAAAATGAAGACCTCCGGTGCTATCCCCTTCCCCAAGAATCTTCTAAGAGTGACTCCTTTCCTCCTAGAATCAGAGGAGGAATATGATTTGTTAGATTGAATCTTGAGGCTAAAGTCTATCCTTTGAAAGTTAAGTGTTATTGTAAATTGGGCATAGCATATTTGTGTATAGAAGTTTCTCAGGTTAAATGATTTTTTTTTTAAGGAAGGGTTTCATTCTAGCCCAGGCTGATCTGGAACTCCCTCTGTATCCCAGGCTGGCCTTGAACTCTCAGTGACCCTCCTACCCCTGCTTCCTGAGTTCTGGGATTAAAGGTGTACACCGCCATGCCCAGACTCATTATAGCATGAGTTATTTTTAAGAAATGCCTAAAAGTAGGGCTAGAGAGATGGCTTAGCGGTTAAGTGCTTGCCTGTGAAGCCTGAGGACCCTGGTTCAAGGCTCGATTCCCCAGGACGCGTGTAAGCACAAGAGCGCACATGTCTGGAGTTCGTTTGCAGTGGCTGGAGGCCCTGGCATGCCCATTCTCTTTCTGTATCTGCCTCTTTCTCTCTCTGTCTGTCGCTTTCAAATAAATAAGTAAAAATAAAAACAAAAATTTAAAAAAAAAGAAATGCCTAAAACTAAATAAGAGAGAGATGTTTCAAGTTTTCTAGAGGCCACTTTGAGTAGCAAGAGAGGAGCATGAATATGTCTGCCCTAGAAACTCTCCTAAGTTCCATCAAAGCTCGGACTTGCACTTGGGCTCCTCTCTCTCTTTCCTAATATTAGGTATCCTGACTCCATTGTTTCTGTGATACATGGGGGACAGTAGGAGAGGAGGAAGTGTCTTGGCACTAAAAAAGTCTTTATTTTCTATTCTTTAAGCAACCTCATAACATTCTGCAGAGGCGCCTCATGGAAACCAACCTGTCTAAGCTCCGAAGCAGTCGTGTCCCTTGGGCTTCCAAGACCAATAAACTCAATCAGAGTAAGTCTGAGAGTCTAAAGAAGTCTGAAGATGATGACATGATTTGGGTGTCTTGCCAGGTAAGAACAGTTTTTCCTAGGAAGTAGGACTTGGGCTCTTTATGGTCTCCTAACTTTATTTTTATTTACTGAGAAAGAGGCAGGTGGGGGTGGAGAATAGACATGCTAAACTCCAGATGCATGCACCACTTTGTGCATCTGGCTTATGTGGGTCCTGGGCAATCAAACCTGGGTCCTTTCACAGGCAAGTGCCTTAATTTAATGGCTAAGCCATCTCTCCAGCTCCCCCCCCCCCGTTTTTTAATTTTTTATTTGGATTTTGAGGTAGGGTTTTACTCTAGCCCAGGTTGACCTGGAATTTACTATGTATTCTCAGGGTGGCCTCAAACTCATGGTGATCCTCCTACCTCTGCCTCCGGAGTTGTGGGATTAAAGGCGTGTGCCACCACGCTCAGCTCTTCGGCCCTTTTTAAATTTTTTTATTTATTTGGTCTCCAAACTTTAGACAGTGGAGATTATCATGGAATTCTTTTTTTTTTTTTTTTTTTTTTGGTTTTTCGAGGTAGGGTCTCACTCTAGCCCAGCCTGTCCTGGAATTCACTATGTAGTCTCAGGGTGGCCTCGAACTCACAGCGATCCTCCTACCTCTGCCTCCCGAGTGCTGGGATTAAAGGCGTGCACCACCACACCCAGCTATCATGGAATTCTTAAGTGAGCTGTCAAGTTGTATACATTGAAAGTACATATACTATTCTGTATGCATGTGCATCTCTCCAGAAGAAAGGGGTATGTGATTTAAAAAAATATATTAAGGGTTGGGATATAGCTCAGCAGAGCACTTGCCTAGCATGTTTAAGGCCCTGGGTTTGACCCTTAGTAACACCAAAAAATTATGTGTATGGTATTATTATATAGAAGAAATGCCTAAAGTCCTTCAGAGTATTCTGTCGGCCTTCCATTCAGCAGGAAACTGGCCTAAGGCAGAATAGTAGTAGGTAAAGGTGGGACAGTACTAACCAGTTGGGAGGTTGCTCTTTAACCCTTCCTTTTATTTGATATCTGCTGCCTCTGCTTCTCTGGCTTCTATTGAACAGTATTTTTCCTTCTCACAGTGTGCTGGAAAGGATGTGAAAGCCTTGGTTGACACAGGCTGTCAATATAATCTCATCTCTTCAGCCTGCGTGGACAGACTTGGGTAAGTAGGTATTTGTGCTACGTGGAAGTCAGATGTGACTGTCTTCTGAATTTAGTTAACTCCCATCTATTAAGTTTTGAGCAGACGTACTAACTCTGGAATGAGAGATGTACTGGCTTACCGAACGCTCTGCTGAGTAAGGGTCCTGTTGTACCCTTGATGAGTCTGTTGTACCCTTGATGAGTAAAAGCAGGGATGTGGTTTACTCAGGATACTTCTAGATGACACACTGCCTAGGCCCAAGAAATATTACACAGAAAATAGTAAGACTACCATTGTTTCTGGGCCTAGGCCGTCATAGAGGTAATTAACTTAGGAGTTTCTTAGTGCCTGTGCTCTCTGAAATATGAAGTCAGGGGATAGGGATGTGGCTCAGTTGGTAGACTGTCTGCCTAGCATGTATGAAGTCCTGGTTTGATCCCTAGCACCTATGAGATCCAGTGTGGAAGAAAGGAAGAGAGGGAGGGAGGGAAGGAGGGGTGGTGCATGCCTTTACTCCTAGCACTCGGGAGGATCATGCAATGAGGATCACCTGAGACTACATAGTGAATTCCAGGTCAGCCTGGGCTAGAGTGAGATCCTACCTCAAAAAAAGAAAAAGAAAAAAAAAAAAAAAGGAGAGAAAGAAAGAAGAGGAGAAAATAAACTAAAATCACATCCTGTTGTTGCCCCTGCTGGAGCTAGAGTGTGAGGCAGATATCTGGTATATTGAGGTTTTTGTGTTGTTGTTGTTTTGCCTGTTTTTGTTTGTTTGTTTTTGAGGGAGGGTCTCACTCTGGTCCAGGCTGACCCAGAATTAACTATGTAGTCTCAGGGTGGCCTTGAACTCACGGTGATCCTCCTACCTCTGCCTCCTGAGTGCTGGGATTTGAGGTTTTTTTTAATGCTTCTTGCAGCTGGAACTGAATTCTCCCTATTGAGTCTGAGAAAGCAATTCTGTATGCTACCTCCTTGTCACTCAGAGTCTACTGTTCTCTTTCTTCTAAAGTACCAGGTAGACCCTGGAGTCTAGCTCAGAATCAGTAGGATCAAGTCAATATCATTTTTCGTATTTCTAGCCCTAAACACAATAGTCATACCCAGACCAGGTCTCTGTAATTGAACAGTCACTGAAATGGACATACTGGCCTTTCCTGGGGCATCTGTAGTTTCAAGTAGGACTTACACATGCCTCCATTTGTGTCATCAGTGATTCTAGTACATGACCTGTTCCTTCTCCCTTGTCCTCATCCCACACCACAACTGGGACTCTTCGATGTTGGTTCTCTAAGTTTTACATGTTGCTGTTTAAGGTGGGAGTAAAGAGTGTTCTAGGACTCAAGTGCTCTTGTGGGAAGAATTTTGAATATTTTAATGTGGTACAATATGATGGTTCCAGAAAGACTAATAGTGTCCTGGTGCATAATTAGGCAGCAGACTGCCATGATTTTGGAGGAACTAATAACCATCTGTAAAACTGCAATTATTTTTCTTCACACAAAAGAGAGGAAGTGGAGGGAAGCAGAAGTGGAGGGAAGCAGAAATGTCAGCTCAGAAAGTCCGTAATTAAGTATTTACCCACCAACCCATAATAGCTTGGGCGCTAACCATTCCAACCAGTTTATATAATTGTGTGGAATCTTGGTACTATTCCTTTCCTTCCTGCCCTGCAAAGGCAAGTCAAATGAACGAGGACTTTTTCCATGCCATTCCTTGCTGATACCAATATCTATGCATTTACCAAATGGGAACTTGTGCCCACTAACTGGCCTTATAGCTTAGAACAAAATGATGAGGATAGACTGGAAGGAGGAGAAAATTAGGCATTCAGCAACACATCTTCTAAAATTAGGATTAACTTGCCCCCTCTGATATCTGTTACCCACAGATGGGTAAAAATACATGTTAATTAAACTGCCTCACATACGTGGGGATGTTAGGGCACAGAAAAGAATTCTCAAGTGTGTCAACTCCCCCTTTCAAAATGCAATTAGTGATATAAGCTTTTTGAAAACAGCTTTTAAAAAAATTTATTTATTTGATGCCAGGTGTGGTGGCACACTCCTTTAATCCCAGCACTCAGGAGGCAAAGGTAGGAAGATTGCTGTGAGTTCGAGGCCACCCTGAAACTGCAGAGTGAATTCCAGGTCAGCCTGGGCTAAAGTGAGACCCTACCTTGAAAAAAAAACTTATTTATTTGAGAACGAGAGAGAGGCAGATAGAGACAGATAGAGAATTGATGCGCAAGGACCTCTAGCTACTGCAAACGAACTCCAGACACATGTGCCACCTTGTGCATCTGGCTTACCTGAGTTCCTGGGGAATTGAACCTGGGTCCTTTAGCTTTGCAAGCAAGTGCCCTAACCAACTAGCAATCTCTTCAGCCTGAAAACAGTTTTTATTTTTTAATTATTTTTTATTTATTTATTAGAGGCAGAGAGAGAGAGAGAGAATGAGTGTGCCAGGACCTCTAGCCACTGCAAATGAACTCCAGATGCCTGCACCATGATGTGCATCTGGCTAATGTGGAATCTGGGGAGTAGCCCATAGGTCCCTAGCCTATGCAGGCAAGCACCCTAACCACTAAGCCATCTCTCCATCCTTTGTCTTGTTTTTTATTCCCCTGACATACTTAGGACAAAGCGCTAAAACAAGTGTGGGCTTGACTCTCCTTTTAAACACAATTCAATGCTAGAAAATCCTTAGAGAATTCTAACTATGGGTTAGAAACCTTTTCCAAGGGGATTCTGACGTTTCTCTCTGTGCAGACTCAAGGAGCACGTCAAATCTCACAAGCATGAAGGAGAAAGGCTTTCTCTACCCCGGCATCTCAAAGTAGTAGGCCAGATTGAGCACCTCCTTATCACGGTGGGCTCCCTTCGCCTGGACTGTCCAGCAGCTGTGGTTGGTAAGTAAAATAGGGACGTGACCTATGGACGCTAATGTAAACCCTCATGAAGTTTCATGCTCATCATGATGACGTCTTCAAAATCCCGGGTTCTATTTTCCTGTGCTGTACACCTTGTCCTATTTTTGCCCTCCCATGTGTCTGATGAGTTGCATTCAAGACGTGCTGAGAATCAGTCAGAAAAAAAGGAATTTGGAACTCAAATAAAACTATTCATGGAGCAAGAAATCAAACCTTCTTATGTGCAGGTGAAAATGTCCCCTGCATGCACTCATGGATTTGCTATCAGTAAGGGCAAGATCCTCTTACTTTTTTGTCATAAATCTCTGGCTGCTTTCCCACACCTGTCTTCTATTCTCTGTACCTATATTAGCTGACTCTAAGTACCTGAAGCTTTACTAAATGTCTCTGTCCTTCAGAGTGAAGAAAATATGGGTTTGAATTCTGACTCTTACCGTCTTTTAACTATAATAGTCTTAAAAAATTACTTAACAGACGTTCAACAGATGTTTATTGTCTGGTTGGCTATCTGGCTGGCTGGTTGGATGGGTTGAATGAACCTAACGGTGCTTAGACTGACTTGTTAGCCAGAATGGGAATGGCTGAATCTTGTTTTTGTTTTTTATTAGAAGATAATGAGAAAAACTTGTCTCTTGGTCTCCAGACGCTCCGATCCTTGAAGGTAGAGTCAACTCCACTTTCTGTTTTATTGCTCACTCCTTTCAAAGGCAGGGGCCCTCTTACATGGGGAACTGTATTAGTTACTTTCTTGTTGCTGGGAAAGTTTGCTGGACAAATATGCCCAGAAGCAACTTAGTGAAGGGAAGAGTTTATTTTAGTTCACAGTTCCAGAGGACTGATTCCATAATGGCAGGAGCAGAGTTGGTCATCATATTGGTAGGCAGGAAGCAGAGGGTGAACAGGAAGTGGGACCAGGCTACACAACTTCAAGCCTTCCACAGTAACTCACTTCCTGGAGAGCAAGGTTCTACCTGCTTCCTCCTTAAGACCCCACAGCCTTCCCAAACAGCACCATCAAGTAGGCACCAAGTCTTGAAATTCATAAGCCATGGAGGGCATTTTACATTCAAACCACCATAGGAACCCAGAACAGGATCACAGACTGACTCTCCTTTGTTTCAGTGTGTCATAAACTTGGATAAGCACCGGCTGATCGTGGGCAAGACAGACAAGGAAGAGATCCCTTTTGTGGAAACAGTTTCTTTGAATGAGGACAAGTGAGTTCTGAAACTGATCAGGTGACATCAAATCCATTTTTCATGAGTTGGTGGATTCTTAGACAATATGTGGGGTTATATCCTGCCTTTGGTTGTCAATTATACCAAAAATCTACTCCTTCCCACACCCACAGCCTCGTATACTTTAGAATAAGAAGGATGATAACATAGGGTGGTGGGGAAAATGAGCAGCTTTTTAAGAATCTTTTTTAAAAAATTTATTGTGTGTCTACATTTTTTTTAAGATCACGTTTCACTCTGTAGCCCAGGCTGGCCTTTAATGCATGACCCTCCTGCCTCAGCCCCAGCTAATTGCTGGGGTTATAGGTGTGTGCATGAGCAGCTTTTAAATCAAGGTTTTACTTGCCTGTAGCCTACCTCCTTTCTATCATTTCTTATCCTTACCTATCATTTCTTCTGATGTTTCTTTCTCATTTCAGCACTTCAGAAGCCTAACCACAGCCTGCAGCATGTCTGCACGTGTGCACACACACCAGGTTGACAGATTAAGAAAACTCGGTTTGAACCAAATGCAGTGGCACCTTTCTGTGGACCAAGTCCCTCCTTCCAGTAATCCTCCAGGGCCTCCTTCCCACTCAGACCTTTCTATAGTCTGTGCTTAGAGATCTTGTCAGGTTATAGCCATTATTTTTTACTTCTTTGATCATTTCATTTATAGAAACTTTTTTGACACTGCCAGGTCTCACTTGTGGCCTATTTTTCTGCTTCTTCCAAGATTTTCTTTTTCTAGTCAAGTGTAGGGGCTACTAGGTTCGTTTACTCCATAGATACACTTGCTTCTTTTCTGATAGCTAAATATAATAAATAGGAATCTTTTATCTCCTTTGAGATGTTTCAGAGAGGAATAGAAACTTATGTCTTAAAATTAAAACCTCCTCTAAGAAAACAAAGCCATCGATTTCTCTACAGTATGACATTGTCTGAAAGAGCCCAGATAGGTCAGCTAGTCCAAATCTTTCATTTAAATATTTAGAGGGGCAAGTGAATGGTCGAAACCCATCTGTTAAGTGGCAGAAGGGACGTAGAATTCAGACCTGACTCCCAAGCCAAGGCTTTTGTGCTGCTTCACTTATCCACAGCCATAACAGGAAGGCAAAGGGATGAGAACATGCAGAAAGACAGGGTGATGGAAGAATATGCATTAGAGGTAGATGCTAGAAAAATATAGGCGTCCTTCCCTGTGTGCTCAGCCCACCGAAAGTTTCCTACCCCAGACTAACATTTAGGCCTTTATCTTAGTGCCTAAAAATGAGGGGCACAAGGGCTGAAGATAGGCCTTGCATTCAATCCCAGCAACCCTCCTGCATCCCTCCAAATAAAGAAAAACAGGGTAGAAAGATGGATGAGAATAGTCTTTCACTGTGAACTTCTTAAAAAGAGAAAGAAGAAACCACAGAATTACTCCCTAAATACTGTTGTGAGCTTCTCATTGCTGGGGCAAAACACCTGACCAAAAGCTTATGGGAAGAAAGTCTTGAGGGGAAGCTTCAGCACAGCTGGGAAATCAGAGGCACAAGCAGGATCTTGCTGCATATCTGGCCGGAAGTGGTCTGAGTGTTGGGTTTGGAGCTGGGCTAATTAACCCCAGTGACGCACCACCTCCAGCAAGGCTCCACTTCCCAAACTGCCCCCAGCCAGAGACTGAATATTCAAAACACATGACACTATGAGAAACAACTCATTCAACCCTCCCCCACACTAAGGTACAACCACAGGCTTTGGGCATCATTATAAGTCATTGATTACCTCCAAATTAAGTCAGAATTCTGCCTAGCCTGTTATGTATGACAGACTCAAGTAGCTGGAACTAGGGGTAGAGAAAGGAAATGAAAAATCCCAGGAGTAGACTGAGTACGATCAATCAATGGGGAGGCCCACCTGGAGACACCTTTCTGGGTTAGAAATAGGAAGTGAAACTTCCATGCCAGGAATTGATGTTGGGAAAGCCCTTGGCTCTGTTCTGGCACAAGGAAAGAAGCGGAGCAGCTGCTAGTGTTAACACTTTTTAAACTACCAGTGTTTCCTGGTCCCTCTCAATGGACTGGGGAAATCACGGGAGGGATGGGGCTTAGAAGCTCTTTTGCTAAGGTGTCAGCTCAGGCACAAAGATAACTATAATGGAAACTCCTCTTCAGTTCAGTCACAGTGTATCAACCCTATCAGACACCTCTGGTTCATAGCAGTTCTCAAGGGTGCCGTATACCATCAGTTATCTCGTCTAGTGTTCAGTTACTGCCTCTACCAAACAACTCTTTGGAACCCTGAATGTTTTGGGCCTCACAAATACTCTGTAAAGACCAGGAATTTGGTGACCCCTGTTTGAACATCTTTGTACTCAGTTCTCACTGGGTCACTCTCTAGGTTCCTTTCCTAACAGCCTCTGCACGGGAAGCTAGAGGGAAAGCAAAGCGTGACCATCATAGAGGACGCTCCACCTGAAGCTTAGCAGAGGTGATGCCGGGGCCGCCAGCCGCTAGCCTGCCCATAAGCTATCCCCATTTCCTTGCTCCTTTCCACTGAGGCCTCTCCACACTCCTCTGCACATCATGGCAGTACATTGGCCTGCTTCATAGGGTAGAGCTAAAATACCTCACCCTTTGCCTCCCTACTTGAAAATTCTATCCCAAGCAAGCCTTGACTCTGGCCACAAATGAGGCACGTTGTAGGTTCCTTCTAGTTTATTGTTGGGATTTCCTGTGGGCCAAGTGAGACCAGGAAATTTTCAGGTTCTGAAAGATACATAGGATGCTAGCCCAGCGTTTGGGAGTATACAGCATCAAGTCAATGGATGGCTTTTAGTGTTCCTTCTAGTCTCTGAAAATCTGTCAGTGATTTCCTGGTTCAGAAATAACAGCTGGGTTAGCAGAACCTCGAACATCACAGTCTCATTCTGTGCATTCAAGTCATTCGCATTCTTTGGCCAAATAATTGTATTTTAAGCCCCCGGGCTTGACAAAGGCTAAAGATCATTATAGGAAGTCTTGAGGCTCAGTAACCTCTTTTAAATGCTGCCAGGTTGACTATTCTGATTGCCTCCATCTCCCTAATATTCATAAGGGAACACTGGGGCTACTTTGGGGGGGGCAGCAGAGAAAGGAGAATCAGTTTTTTCTAGAGCAGGAAATTTCTAGTGTCTCCGCAGTTCTGAGAAGAGGCAGTAATAATACCAGATCTATCTCCTTCCTCATCCGATGCCCATCTCACAGGCAAGAAGTTTGAAAAATATTTTTATCATTTGGTATTCCTATGCTTAATTTGAGGAATGACTATTTTCTGACTTTTCTACTTCCTTGGCCTACATGGGCCCCACCCAGTATGATTTTCTATTCCTTAGCTCAGAGTATCTATAGAATGGATTACCTGGTATGCCAGCTGCCCTCACTCTTGTGTAGTATAAATATCTTTTCAGGCTGGGGACATGGAGGAGACGAACTGGATTCCTCCCTCCTCCTGTTGCCAGACCTCTCCTGCAATGGCACTTTATCTGCTCAGTGTTTCTGGCTGTGTTGGGTTTTTGGTTTTTTTTGTGACACTGATGTAACAATAAAATGAAATCTTCCCCTCTATGCACTTGTCTGACAATCTCTGTGTCAGTCTCCCTACCTGTGGAGGGGCCCAGCCTAATGACATGGTTATTTCTCTTTTAGGGTCTTCTGAATACAGGTTCTGTGATTCTCAGTTCCTTGATTGTGGCTCGACCTTTAGTTCCTTTTACAGCCTGTCCAGATTAGTGAACCTCACTGTTTCTGTAAGACAGAAGTTAGAACTGAACTGAACTCACAGTGTCAAATGAGATAATTCACATCAAATGGTTTGCCTCTGGTAGTTGCCAAAGGTTCATTTATAATTGTCTTCTATGTTGGGTTAGTTAGCAGTGTGTAAGAGAACACTTACTTCTAGAAAAGTAAATATTTAGCTCTAACAAGAAGGGAAAGGGGGGCTGGAGAGATGGCTTAGCGGTTAAGCGCTTGCCTGTGAAGCCTAAGGAGCGTGGTTCGAGGCTCGATTCCCCAGGACCCACGTTAGCCAGATGCACAAGGGGGCACACATGTCTGGAGTTCGTTTGCAGTGGCTGGAGGCCCTGGCGAGCCCATTGTCTCTCTCTTTCTCTCTCTCTGCCTCTTTCTCTGTCTGTTGCTCTCAAATAAATAAATAAAATAAACAAAAAAAATTAAAGAAAAAAAGAAGGGAAAGGGCTAGTGGCTGAGGCATCTCTCCAGCCCCAAATAAATGTATTTTACAGATAATAGAAACTCACCTTCTGGGCTAGAGACATGGCTTAGCAGTTAAGCCACTTGCCTATAAAGCCTAAGGACCCAGGTTCAATTCCCTAGGACCCACGTGAGCCAGATACACAAGGCAGTGCATGCATCTGGAGTTCATTTGCAGTGGCTAGAGACCTTGGCTATCCTCTACCCTCCCCATCTCTATCTCTCCAATAGATAAATAAAATATTTTTAAAAATTAAAAAATCTCATCTTTTAAGTGTTAATATTTTCATTATTTAAACTGTTAAGAAGTCCAGAAGCACTATGCTTTACCTATGGAAGTGGCTAGTAAAGTCTAGAACTTTGGTTTTGCCTCTCAGAATATATTGCCATTCCACCTTAAAAGGTTTTCTTTTTTGCACATGTGTGTAGTGTGGTATGTGTGCCAATGCATGTACCCTGTGCACATGTGTGTGAAGGCCAGAGGAGAATGTCAGGTGTCCTTATCCCATGTTTCTTTCCTTGAGATGGGATCTCTCCTTCAACCCAGAGGTGCTGTCTGTCAAGCCCCATCAATTCTCTGGTCTCCACACCCCACACCAGGGTTACAGACATGTGTGGCTGTGCTCATATTTTTTAACATGAATTCTGGGGAGTTGAACTTGGCGGAGGCCCTCATGCTCAAGCAGCAACTTAACTATGAGCTATCTCCCTAAACCAGGTTTTCTAATTTTTGTAATTCTAATTATGAAAAATGTCAAAAGATTTACATGACCAGGCTTCCCCCCCCCCCCGAGGTAGGGTTTCGCTCTAGTCCAGGCTGACCTAGAATTTACTAGTCTCAGGGTGGCCTCGAACCCATGCCCATCCTCCTACCTCTTTCTGTCTCCCAAGTGCTGGGATTAAAGGTGTGTGCTACCAAGCCTGGCTGACCAGGCTTTTAAACAATAGGTGACAGAATCAATATTCATAACCATCTCCAAAGAATGAACAAAGTTATTTTAAATAACTTATCTGTCTTGCCAGAGACCTTTTATTAGGGTGTGGTATGTTCTAAAACACTAAAAGGCTGAGGCTGGAAATCTAGCATGCTGGTATAAATTCCAGCACTTGGGAGACTGAGACAGGAGGATGGTAAGTTTGAAGCTAGCCTGGCCTATATAGGGAGGTCCTGTTTTCAAAAAAGTAAAAAAGACTAGTGCTAAGAATGTAATTCAGTGGTAACGTGCCTGTCTGGCATTCACGAGTTCCATCCCTGGCACTGTAAAATAAAAAGGCCGAGACTACCAGATTCCTGGCCAGACCAGAGAAAAGGCTAGGTCTTTGCCTGTCCAAGTATGACTTGTCCAAAGGTTGCAATGGCCTTCTGGCTCCAGACCTCCTTCTTGTGTTGTAGCAGCCTTTTCACATTCTTTCTTGGACCCATGCCTCTTTCCAACAAGCTCCAGGCCCCACAATACAGAGGGAATTTCAGTCTCACTATTGCTTTTACTGGAAACAGAGTGGCCTACGAATTTGTGATTAATACAGGAAACTTTCCAAAGAATCCAAATGCTCCCATGCTAACATTCTCAAACACTGCCAGTTGACTTGAATAAGGAAAATCAGTTGGGAAGAGTCTGTTTGACCCACAGAGGTTCTTGTGTTTGTCAGGGGAGAGACTTGAAGGGGGATGGTAGGGCATATATGGTCTTTTGTATAAGCCTGGATAATAGGAATAGAACTCAGTTTTGTAAAGTCTGGGGACTCTGTTGTGAATCACTAGAGTCCTTGGATAAATTGGGTGACCTTGTACTTGGGGGTGGAGTGTTGTATGGATTCTCTTCTTGCACATTCTGGAAATGGGTAAGTACATGAGAATTGGTGCTGGGGCAGATGGCATGCAGAAGCAATTGCCCTGTTTTGAAAGTCCTGTTGAAGCTTTCTCTGTGCTGCACAGAGAGAGCTGGGAAACGGACAGCATATTAAAATTAACAGGTTTCATTAAGACCAATTGAAATGTAAGAGAATATGAAGGGACCTCTTCCGTGTCTGAGGAATAGGAGGATCTAGCTGGGTATGCTCCATAATTATCTTTTGTTGTTGTTGTTTTTGTTTGTTTGTTTTGAGGTAGGGTCTCACTCTAGCCCAGGCTGACCTGGAATTTACTATGTAGTCTCAGGGTGGCCTTGAACTCATGGCAGTCCACTTATCTCTGCCTCCTAAGTACACCACGCCCGGCTTCCATAATTATCTAAACTGCAAGGTTCACTATCAGCGGGTAAAGAGCAAACAATCCTACTTCCCTAGTTCATTTTCCTAGATCAAGGGTCAACTTTTTCTGTGAGGAGCCATATAAATATTTTTGTCTTTGTGGGTCAGCCTTTTGCTTCTGCTCCGTACTGGCATTGTAGCATGAAAGCCACAGACAACATATAAGTGAATGACATCTGGATATTGTATAATTTTACATGGCACAATATTATCTTTACATATTTTTCTTAGCCATTTAAAAGTCCAGAGCTCATCCTTACCTTCTGGATGGTCCATAAACAGGATTTGCGTATAGTCTGTGCTGTGTCCTAAATTATTTCAGACTATCTCTTCTAAAATTTTAATACCTCCCTCCTTATTCTTGCTGAGATAATCTTGTTTTCTACGTTATTCATAAAGTGATGGGAATACCTGCCACTCTACTACATCCTGTCTCTTAGCAACACCTGCACATTTAGTTCCCGTCATGACCATTCATAGCACAATAGCTAAACACTGTGTAACTTGTCTGGTCTTCAGAGTTTTTATTTGTTTTGTTCATTGAAACACACCCTGTAGCCAGAACAGCATTTGACACAAAATAAATGCCTAACAAATATTTAAAGAATACTGTCTACCAGACTAGCAACCAGACTTTTAGAGAACTTTTTTCTTGTTTTATGTAATCAATCCATAAACTTAGGTTGTATATATAAGAAGCCAACATGTCACAGAATAATTACCTTTTATAAGTGATGTATTCTGATACAGTGTTTTCTGTCATTTGAGAGACACAAACCAGGAATGGGTCTTGGAAGAAAAACTAGCAGAGTATGGTGGTGCAAGTCTGCGATCCCCGCACTCAGTCGGAGGCAGGGAGACTGCTACAAGTTTGAGGTCATCCTAGTCTACAGAGCCAGTTCTAGGCCAGTTAAGTACATGTAGCGATATGCTGTCTTTTCAAAAAAATAAGTGTATTACAATATGTCCTCTTGACTATAGTCCTCACAGTGTACATGCAGAGCTTCCTTTTCTTTTTCTTGACATGTGTGTGTGGCGTGCAGGTATAAGTATATGCACGTACGCATGCATGTGGAGGCCAGAGTTTGACACAGGGCGTCCTCTGTTGCTCTCCGCTTTTCTTTCTTTCTTCCTTTCTCTCTCTCTCTCTTTAAATATTTTTATTGATTTGCAAGTAGAGAGTGCAAGACAGAAGAGAGAATGAGTGTGCAAAGGCCCTCAGTTGCTACAAATGAACTCCAGATGCATGTGTGAGTACCGGGGAGTTGAATTGGGGTGGTCAGGCTCTGCAGGCAAATGCATTAAGCCGCTGAGCCACCTCTTTAGCAACCCCCACCTCTGTTTCTCACTTGAGAGACAGGGTCTCAGCTCAGGCTGACCTGGAACTCATTCTGTAACCCAGGCTGGCCTCAAACTCCCCACAATCCTATTTCAGCCTTTGTAGGTGCTAGGGTTGTAGGAGTGAGCCACCGTGCCTGGAACCCCCTTATATTTGAGCTCATGGACTCAGCAATACAAGCTAGCGAGCATGCCTGGCACTCTTGTCTGCATCCCCGGAGTTGAGGTTACAGGTGTGTCTCACCAGCCTGGCGTCCTATGTGGTGAAGATCTGAACTCAGGTCCTCGCGCTTGCACGCGTGCACTTTACCATGGCACCATCTCCCAGCTCCTGTCTTCTTCCTTGCAGTGCTGGGGAGACTAAGGCTGCTTGTGCATGCTAGAGAAACCCTTTGCCACTGAGCTTCAGCTACACTTCCACCCCTTTCTAATAGCCTTAAAAAAATATTTTTGAGGGCTGAAGAGGTAAGCAGTTAAGGCACTTGCCAGCAAAGCCAAAGGACCCAGGTTTGATTCCCCAGTACCCACATAAAGCTGGATGCACAAGGTAGCACATGCATCTGGAGTTCATTTGTAGTGGCTAGAGTGCACCCTCTCTCTGCTCTAACAAATAAATAAATATTTAAAAAATTTTTTTGAAGTTGGGAGTGGTGGTACACGCCTTTAATCCCAGCACTTGGGAGGCAGAGGTAGAAGGATCACTGTGAGTTCAAAGCCAGCCTGAGACTACATAGTGAATTCCAGGTCAGTCTGGGCTTGAGCAAGACCTTACTTCAAAACAACAACAACAAAAAAAATCGACACACACTCATGTAGACTGGTGTGTTCAAATATTCTGAGAGAATTTTGGATTAATTAATTATACTTGAATGATAGGAGCTTAAGAAATTTTGCATGGAGAAAGAGACAATGGCCAACAGCATTCCCAAGAAAAGGTAATCATATGCTAATTGGATCAATTATGAATAAGAATGTACACAACCTTTTAATATTAGGATGATCTAAATATATAGAGGAGGATGTAAAAATAATACACTTTTTTTTTTTTTTTTTTTTTTTTTGGTTTTTCAAAGTAGGCCCTTGCTCGAGCCCAGGCTGACCTGGAATTCACTATGCAGTCTCAGGCTGGCCTCAAACTCACAGTGATCCTCCAATCTCAGCCTCCCAAGTGCTGGGTTAAAGGCATGCATCACCATGCCCAGCCACATTTTATTTATTTGTTTGAGAGAGAGAATGGGCATGCCAGGGCCTCCTGCTATTGCAAACGAACTCAGACATATGCGCCATCTGGCTTTAGGTGGGCACTGGGGACTGGGGACTTGAACTCAGGCTGTCAGGCTTTGCAAACAGGTGCTCTTAACCACCGAGCCTCCTCCAGCCCTTATAACACACACTTATGATGTATGTGTGCAAGTTTACATGGGAGTGGAGGCCATAAGCCGACAATGGGTGTCTTCCTCAGTTTCTCTCCACCTTATTGAGTCAGGGTCTCACTAAACCTAGAGCTCACCAGTTAGGCTAGACTAGCTAGTCTGCAAGCCCTAGGGATCCTCCCGTCTCTGCCTCCTCAGTGCTGGGATCACAGGTACGTGCTGGCACACCTGGCTCTTATGTGGGTGCTGGAGATCTGAACTCAGGTGCTTGTGCTGCATATCAAGCACTTTACTGACTGGGCATCTCCCCAGCTCCCATAAGTGTAGTTTCTTATATCAAGAAGTTAAATAACGGCCTAAACTAAAATGTTAATAGTGCCAGGCCTCATAGCACAAGCCTGTGAACGCAGCTACTCAGGAGATGGTAAAGTAGGCAGATTACAACTTGAAGGCCTGCACGCACAACTTAGTGAGATCCCTTGCCTAGCATACTCAGGTCCTAGCTTCAGTCCTATGTAAAACACATACACACAACAACAACGAGCCTAGTAATAATAACACGCTGTTTTAAAATACGAAGATGGGGCTTTACCAATGGTTCAGCAGTTACTGTTGTGAGTTTGAGGCTACTCTGAGACTACAGAGTGAGTTCCAGGTCAGCCTGCGCTAGCGTGTAACCCTACCTCAATAAAAAATAAAATAAAATAAAATAAAAGGCAGCAAATCCCACAGAAATAGCTAAAATATTTTTTTAATTACCCCTGGGTATTAGAAAATTCGAGTGCAGAGGGCTGGGACAGGTCCTGCTATTTTTCATTATAAGTCTAATGATTTTATTTGATTTTAAAGTATAATTTGTTAGGACTGGAGAGATGGCTCAACAGTTGAAGGCACTTGCTTGCAAAGCCAGGTACTGGGTTTCAAGTACCCAGTACCTCTATGTAAAGCCAAATGCAAAAGTGGCTCATGCATCTGGAGTTCATTTGCAGTGGTAGAAGGTCCTGGTGCACCCATTGCCCAACCCCTGCCTCACTTTGCTTGCAAGTAAATAAAAACATTTTTAAAAATAAAATGTAATGTATTGGTAAAAATGAACTAATGTGCAGCTTTTCCTGAGAAGACTCACAGAAATGCCTGTTCACCCCGGATAAGACACAACAGCCCAAAGAAACAATTGCATTCAAGTCCAGCTTGGTGGACCAATGAGTTTATTATGCTTACTTACAGAAGCAGGGTGACTTGCAGGCAGCTGTACCACTGAAAAGCCCCTCCTCACCCTGGATAACAACTCACAGAAACTGCGTCACTGAAGTCCCAACTCCACTCAACCCTCCACCTCCTATGTTCTCCAGCACCCAAGACCCTGGGTAGTTGGGGAGGATTACTTGCAGCTGGCGGGATGGGGGGATGAGTGGCTGGAATCTCAGGTGAGGTCAGATGACCCGCCTCACCCTCCTACAAGAGGAAATATTAATAGGCCCCAATCTCACGGATTTCAAGATGGCAATAACCAAGTCGTGCCAGGAGGGCTGATGTGGCTTGACAGGTTGTAGAGGGTGGCAGGGAACATCCTGGCAGGTGCACATGACAAAGCACAGCTCATTTAGGGCACTGCCAGGGTATGCAAGAATCAGAGTGACTTCTGTGTGTCTACGTAGTGCTACAAACACTGGAGGCACAATTCAATGAAATCATCGCTGATGCTGTACGTAACCCCATTTGTTCTGAACGTGTATCAGAAAGGATGGGGTGGAGGAGGAAGAAAGGGGCATATAGAGAACTAATTACAAGAGAGAAATGGGGGAGGAGGAGGGGCTGAAAACAGCTGATGTAAAGCTTTGGTCAAAAAGACATTTGTTCCACAGACATACATGCATGTGTGCATATATACATACATAGTCACTTCTGCTTCCCAACCATCTGACTTCCTTAAATTTAGACAAGCTCCTGGTGCTTTCCTAACCATCCCCAACAAGGACATTTTTTCAGGCTTCACATAGAGAAATGCGAGAGCCCAGGCCAGGTAGGAGGGTACACCTAGATTTGTGAGCCCTGAGCTCAATCCCTGGTATGACTGAAGAAAATTAAGGACTGGGGTAGGAAAACCTAGTTACAGGGAAGAAAAAGCATGGGGAGGACAGTGGGTACTAAGGTAAGTTCTTAGAGAACTCTCAAGTGATCAGAGGTCAGAAGTCTTTCCTGCCTACCATGGTGCCCCAGACTCCACCATGTGCTGCTGGAACATCTAAGCCTGCCCTCAATGTTCAGAAAACTCAGCAAGGATTCAAGTACCTGTTGGTTTACAGTCTGAGTAGGGGAGCTTCTCCTACTCCCTTTTTCTCTTTCCCTGGTCCCCGCATTGATCTTAGTCTCCAGGTACAAAGACAATAAAATAAGAAAATGGTCCTTACACTCAAAAAACCTCACAATATTTTGATGGAGGTTGGGAGCATAAAGGCAAATGTGAAAACAATTTTGCCATGATGAAGTTAGGAAAGTGATTTGCAAAAACACAGAACTCTACACTTGTCAGGGAGGGTTTTCTGTTTTAAAAGATCCCTAACCTTAAAGGAGTTACTAAGGTATAAGGGTAGAACAAGAGGCACCAAGTCTTCCACTTTTAGAGTCATATGAAGTGTCATTCACTTCGTAAATAATTTTTTAACATTTTTATGTGTGAGGGGGGCATCTGGCTTTACATGGGTACTGGAAACCCGAACCTGGATCCTTTGGCTTTGCAGGCAAACACCTTAATTGCTAAGCCATCTCTCCAGCCCAACATTCATTTTATAAATAGGTGTGTGTGCATACACATGTATGTGTGTGGAGGCCAAAGGACAATCTCAGGAACGCTGTCCACCTACGTAAAGACAGGACCTCTCACTGGCCTAGAATTCACCAGTTAGGTTAGACTAACTGGCCAATAAGCCTGGCATTTTCTGGGGATCAAGCTTAGGCCCTCCTCTACCAGCTCAACATTCATTGTTTTGGCAGACATACTTCACCCAGGCCCTCAACTTTACCTGTGTACCAGCTTTTCCATTGCTACTCTTTTTACCGTAGCCTTTATCTGTAATCTGTGGCCAGGCAAATGTAAAATTACACTGCACTTGTGGCAGCCACACTGTGTATTCTAGAACAGCATTGCCCAGCATGAGCTTTTCTAGTAGCCACATTTGAGAAGTAAAAATAAAAAAGTGAAATTTAATTTTTTAATGCAATATATACAAAGTATTTAAATTTTTTAGTCAGTATTTCAAAATGAAGATATTTACATGTTTTTCTCCTTGTGATCCAGTGTGTACTTTACATGTGAAGTACAGCTCAGCCACATTTCAGCTGCTCAACTGCCACATGAAACATCTGAACAGTGCAGTTCTAAAATTCTGCCAGAGTGTGCTTGGCGTTTCTCCACTAAACAGACAAGGTGGGCCTAACATGATGGCCTGTGCCTATAGTCTCAACTACTTGGGAGGCTGAGGCAGGACGATCATGTGCCCTCAAGAGCTTGAGACCAGCCTGGGCAAAAGAGTGAGGCCCTGTCTCAAAATAAAAATTAAAAAATATACTGGGCATGGTGGCACACGCCTTTAATCCCAGCACCTGGAAGGCAGAGGTAGGTGGACTGCCATGAGTTCAAGGCCAGCCTGAGACTACATAGTGAGTTCCAAGTAAGCCTGAGCTAGAGTGAGACTTTACCTCAAAAAGATTTTAAAAATAGGTCCATCAGGCAGGCATTGCTGTAACTTCTCTAAGCCTCTGTACCCTCATCAAGGCTTTGATAACAATTTTGAAGGAGGCGTATGAGGCCTCATCCAAAGAACAAGCATCCCTTCTAGATGTCAGATCTCACAACCTTAACTTAATCCCAAATGTTTCTGAAATCATCTTGTAGCAATCAGATCCACAGAGGCTCACTAAGATATCTGACAGAGTTTCTCCAGATAGTCTTGTGGCCAGCAGGACACAGGGATAGCATTGGTAAGGCGGTATCTAGCCCTACTGATTGGCTCTAGTTGAGGCTGAGTGTCACCTATAATTTGGGCCCAAAAGGAGCTTACATGTATTTTGGCACAATAGCAGACACTGTATTAGATTCTAGCAGAATATTAACAAGAATCGCATGGCAGAAAAATACTGAGAAAATTCTACCTATCAATACATTTTCACCAACTAGGAAAGGACCACTTTAAACTTGTTTTGAGGGGTAAAAAAGAAAAAAAAAAAAAAAAAAACGGGTGTCCTGAGACCAGAGTTTGAAATTCATAGAATGCAATCCCATCTTAGTTCAAAACCAAGAACCAGAGATCCAGAAAAACGATGTGAGTTCCCTAGCGTCGTCACTCAGCAAATCCCTAGGATGTGGCGATGTGCGTTACATCCCTTCCAGTAACCCCAGACTCTCCACGAACTAAAAACTTAATGCAAGCCGGTGGCCTCTGCAGGGCGCCCCTAAAGTTCCCGCGGAGGATGACACGGCCCCAAGAAGTTTTGATTAGGGGGTCAGCCGGCCTGAACAGGCTTGCCTCACGGGATCCTAGCGCCCCTATTTTCCCCACCTCCTGGAATTCTGGGCGGAGGATGCCGCTGGGGCGGTTCTTTGGCCAACTCCGCATCTTCCGGAGCCCCGACCTGAGCCAGCCCATCTCCCCCGCCCAGCTCCGCGGACTGTACCCAGGCGGGGAAGCCGGAGCGGGGGCCGCACGCGCGGCTGGAAGCCCGGCGGGGAGCCGCAGGTTAGTAGGCAAATGCCCGCCACGACCCCGGCCCTCGGCCTGCGCGGGGGCGGCCGGAAAGGATGCTCGGCCCCGCCCCGCCCGTGTCCTCGCCGCGGCCCCGCGCGGGTCGGCATGGCTCTCGGCAAGGCCTGCGCCGCTGGCTGCCCCCGGCCTCCGGGGCTCCGTGGGGTGTCGCCGGACGCGAGAACTCTCCAGGGCCCGGGCGGCTCCTCCCTCCGGCGCCGAGGCCCCGCCGGGACCGCGCAGGCTCCGGGCCCGGGGCTCCGGGAACCGTTTCCGGGGCGGACGCTGTCCTCGCAGCTGAGCCGGCGCGGCCGGTGACGCGCAGGGCCGGGCGGAAGTGCGCGCGGGCGGAGGAGCCCGAGCCCGAGCAGCTCTGCGGCTCCGCGCCGGCGGCGGCGGCTGGGCTCCCGGCATGGCGAGCCCGTGGCGCGGCGGCCTCGCTCGGCTGGGCTCGGGCCGCAGCCTGCCGGGCCTGGCGCTCTCCGTGCTGCTGCTGCTGCCGCTGACCGACGCCGCCAAGGTGAGTCCCGCCCCGCCCCGCTGCTGACAGGAGCTCCTCCCCTGCCTCCGGCCTGCGGAGACGGGGGGCTGCCAACCTGCTCCCCGGCTGCCAACCTGCTCCCTGGCAGCCCCTCGCCCTAGGGTCAGGTAGCGCCTCGCCCTCCGCCCCGACAGTGCGCAGAGCCCCGGTAACCCTCCCAGCGCCCTCAAACTTTGCACCCTTTCCAGCGTCGGGGGACTCGAACTTTCCACCCCGAGGCTCCAGTAGCCCACCCCTGCCCTCCACCAGCCCCCCCAGTTCCAGAATCGAATGTTAGGAAACCCTCATCTTCCCCCGGCGGCGGCTCCCCTCTCCTCGTACGCTCCCTTCCCCGTAGGACCTAAGAGCGATTCACTAGCTTAATACTCTGTCTTCCCTCCCTCCTTCTGCTCCCTCTCCCTCGGAATTTAGTGGGTAAGGGAAAGCCCACCTACTGGAGAGGAGAGGCGGTGGCCTTTCCCCCATTCAGTGTCTTCACCTCCTGGGCCCCTCGTGCTGATTTCTGATGGCCGGGAGCCCCCTGGGCTTCCTTCTTGATGGACTTTTTGAATGGACAAAATAGAAGGAATCCACAGTGTGATAGGAAAGCATGGTGACACTGGGTTTTTGTTAAAAATAAATAAAAATAAAACGAGCTTTGGGCTGGAGAGATGACTTAGTGGTTAAGGCGCTTGTCTTTAAAGCCAAAGGACCCAGGTTCAATTCCCCAGGATTCAACGTAAGCCAGATGCACAAGGTGGCACATGCGTCTGCAGTTCATTTGCAGCAGCTGAGGGCCCTGGCATGCCCATTTTCTCTCTCTTTGCCTCTTTCTCTCTCTCTCTCAAATGAATAAATAAAAATAAAGAAGAGCTTTGTAATATTTGTAAATAATAAGGGCTAGAAAGACAGGTCTCAGGCAGGCAGATGTTTTTGCTCTGAGGTTTTTTTTTTTTTTTAACTGACGTCACCAGAAATAGGGACAGCAGCAAGTCTCCTGACTTTCGAAACATTGCTGACACCCTCTGCATGCAACACATCATCATTTTATGTAATGTAACATGATATACATATTTATTTATCATTCTCCCCTTGATCCAGTGTGTCCGGCTAGACAGGAACGGAAGGTGTGGCCCAGCGCAGACGCATTCTAAGTGGTTGCTGGATAAGTTTATCAGTTGTCAACAGCTCTGCCAGTGGGCATGGCTCTCTGGGGACAAATGAGCCACTGCCTTCTCAAGTAGATTTACTTTTGCTGAGGAAACATCTCCTATTGTTTCTCTGCAGTATTTAGTCACCTCCTTCTCTGCCTGGTGAAACCTGTTTCGCTACTAGTTGTCCTTTCTGTCAACTACGGATCAGAAGCAAAGTTCCCTGGTAGAGTAGACTCAACGTCTCAGCAAAAATCAAGCTGCTTCCGCTGTGCTTCCTTTCTGGTTGCAGAAGTGCCCCTCGATCTTTGTTCTTTCCACAGTATTGTGACGCTGCTGCTTTTATCCTGGTCTGTGCCCTCCCCCTAAAGGATGGTGGTTAGGAGAACTGTGACTTCTTTTTCCTCTTTTGTTGGGTTTACCACCGACCTACATCCCAGCCTAGAATTGTGACTTGCTTGAGAAGAGTTTTTAGTTTGATTATTCCCCCATCCTTTTGTAATCAGCAATTCTTTTTTATAAATATGTTTTATTTATTTATTTGAGAGAGAGAAAGAGTCAGAGAGTAAGAGAGAATGGGCACGCCAGGGCCTCCAGCCACTGCAAACGAACTTCAGATGCATGAGCCACCTTGTGCATCTATCTGGCTTACGTGGGTCCTAGAGAATCAAATTGGGATCCTTTGGCTTTGCAGGCAAACACCTTACCCGCTCAGCCATCTCTCCAGCCCCAATTCTTTTTTTTTTTTAAAGGCAGGGTCTCATTCAAGTCCAGGCTGACCTGGAACTCACTTTGTTGCCCCAGGCAGGTCTTAAACAGTCCTACTTCAGCCTCCTGAGTGCTGGGACTAAAGGTGTACACCACCACATCCTGCATGAAATCAGCATTTTTTAAGAAAAAAAATTTACTTATTTGCAAACTGAGAGAAAGAATGAAAATGAATCAGCACACCAGGGCTTCTTGCCACTGCAGATGAACTTTAGATGCATGCACCACTTTGTATGTCTGGTTTTATGTGGGTACTGTGGAATTGCATGTGGGCCAGCGGGCTGTTTAAGAAAACACCTTTAACCATTGAGCCATCTCCCCAGCCCCAAATCTGCATTTTCACTGGTAGGCATAATTATCTGTTAACAGTGCATCTTTCTACTGGCAGGTAGCTGATAATGTTACCACAAAAGATGGCCACATGATCCATTCATGTGCTTCATAAACCACAGCCCAGGACTCATGGATTTTAGAAACATGTGTCTCAAAATTAAGGTTTGAGAATGGTTTTAGCATCATTTGGCAGGACATGCTTAGTGAAATGTATATGTGTCGTTTTTAAAAATATTGGTGAAAACTGTAAACGAGTTATGCTGTTTCTTGTTTGCTTGCAGAATTTTGAGGATGTCAGATGCAAATGTATCTGTCCTCCCTATAAAGAAAATCCTGGGCATATTTATAATAAAAACATCTCTCAAAAAGATTGGTAAGTATTCTGGATCAATGGATTACCTATGAGATTTCTTCTACGGTTGTCACTGTTAGTGTACAATTTATCATTCTCTTTTTAAGAAAGGCTAGTTTTCAAGCAAAACTGTCAAATACTGTTTCTGTTTGAAAAAGTGAGAATAAGGCATAAAACCTAAAAGAACTCAAGCCCAAAATAGCAAGCCCTAGGTTGGACATTTTCACACAGGAATGAGACTGGGCTTATGGTGTCTGAAGTGCTCATAGCCTTTTTCTTACGCTCAGGCCCTTGCTCCTCATGCTTTTCAGTGAAAAATGAGCACACCTGCTTGGTCTGGGTTATAACTTTTACAACTTGTAAGGTTGTGGGGGGCTAAGAGGATTGTTTTTTGTTTGTTTGTTTGTTTGGTTGGTTTTTCAAGGTAGGGTTTCACTCTAGTCCAGGCTGACCTGGAATTCACTATGTAGTCTCAGGGTGGCCTCGAACTCACAGTGATCCTCCTACCTCTGCCTCCCGAGTGCTGGGATTAAAGGCCTGTGCCACCATGCCTGGCTGTGTTTTTGTTTGTTTGTTTGTTTTGAGACAGGGTTTCACTATGTAGCCAAGATTGCTTGATCCTCTTGCCTTTACTGCCCAGCTACAATTTGTAAGTTTTGATGACATACTGGCAAATATGGGAGGCTATGTTTGTAAATGTCATAAAGGTCAGGAAAGAATAGGAATGAACTGTGAATGGCAGAATCTCCCATTTGGTATGTGTAAACTGGTTACAGATAATGCTACATAGTGATCCCTTCAGCCCTTAGGCATCAGCAGGCCTATCATGACTGGAATCTTAACTAACCAGCTGGTCACCAGCAGCCTCCTTGGTTTATCCCAACAGGCCTTACAAATATTAGCTGTTTCTGACATGTACCATGAAACCATTGGCAAGCAGCTGTGTGTAGGGGGGTGAATGCTCCTTCCCATGGAATCGTGATGTATTATAGTTTGTAACCACAATGGACGATTGATGGGATAGGAATCTAAGGAGAACAGCTCTAAACCCTTTCCTATGGACCAGATTTCACAGCTCAGTAGCCAGCAGGATTTGAAGCAAGTTAAAATTCAAACCGACTTTGAAAGACAAGGCAGTCTTTGAGTCTGTTCAGCCTCGGATGCCATTGTTTGCTGTTTCATCATAGCACTTAGGTTCAGTCTATGCGGTGTTCTGGTGACCTTCGCATGGCCTTGTGTATTCCTCTTTAAAAGAATTCCTATTACAGAGTGATTTGGGTGTGCCAGTACAGGTCTTATACCAGCAAGTTGCTTTATATGATACAAGGAAGCTCAAATCTTGAGAGGGGGGGATCTTCAGATCCAGGGCCTTATAAATGCTAGCTAACACTGCCACTGAGCTGCAACTCCAGCTCTCAAATAAACTTTTTAAAAAATTGTTATTTATTTATTTGAGAAAGAGAGAATGGCTGCAATAGGAGGAGGCCACTGCTGCTGCAAATGAACTCCAAGCACATGAGCTACTTTGTGCCTCCAGCTCCACATGGGTGCAGGCTTTGCAATCAAGTGTCGTTAACTGCTGAGCCATCTTCCCAGCCTCAAGTAAATCTGTGTTTTTTTTCTAATTCTTTTCTATAAATTTTCCAAAAATAATGAACACTTATAATTTATTCTATTATCCATAGTAGAATGTGATAAATGGCAAATGAACTCACTATTTCAAGCATTTAACACTAATCTTTTCACTAATGTTGTTCTAGACTGAAATAAGTTGTTCATCCTTGTTTATTAGTCAAAATTGGGAGCTTTGAAAGTGCAGTTGAAAACAAGGCTTATTTTTCTCCCATCCCCCATTTTCCCTTGCTTTCCTACAACTTATCCTTTTCCTAGAGTACATTCCCAATTGACACTGGACATTTTTGTTCTTATATTTTATTTATTTGAAAGAAAGAGTATGGGTGTGCTAGGGCCTGAAGCCATTGCAGATGAACACCAGACACATGCACCACCTTGTGCATCTGGCTTTACTTGGGTACTGGAGGATCTAACCTGAGTCCTTAGGCTTTGCTGGCAAGTGCCTTAACCACTAAGCCATCTCTCCAATCCCAAAAATGGAAATTAAAAAAAAAAAACTTTATTTATTTGCAAGCAGAGAGAGATAGCAGAGAGACAGACAGAATGGGCACACCAGGGCCTCTTGCCGCTACCAATGAACTCCAGACGCAGTGCACCACTTTGTGCATCTGGCTTTACGTGGGCACTGGGGAGCTGAGCCTCAGTCCTTAGACTTTGCAGGAAAGCACCTTAACCATTAAGTCATCTCTCCAGCCTGACAGTGGAAATTTTTAATATTGTATTCATTTATTTGAGAGAGGGAAAGAGACAGAGAGAGGAAGAGAGAGAGAGAAAGAAAGAATGGGCACACCACGGCTTCCAGCCACTGCAAAAGAACTCCAAATGCATGTACCACCTTGTGCATCTGGCTTGCATGGGTCCTGGTGAATCGAACCGAGGTCCTTTGGCTTTGCAGGCAAGTGCCTTAACCGAGTTAAGCCATCTCTCCAGCCCACAATGGAAATTTTTAACTGTCTTTGGAAAGGCCGGCCAGCTATGATCAACCAGGATGTTACAGCTTCCTGAGGCCCCTAGTATCTGTGCGTCTCTAAATATATTTTGCCTTCTATTTTCTAGGGCTGTCATTTTTGTCCAGTTAGCTGTACTTCTTTTTGTTGCTTTTGGTTTTGTTTTTGTGGGTTTTTTTGTTTTGTTTTGTTTTCGAGGTAGAGTTTCACTCTAGCTCAGGCTGACCTAGAATTCACTATGTACTCTCAGGGTGGCCTCGAACTCATGGTGATCCTCCTACCTCTGCCTCCCAGTGCTGGGATTAAAGGCCTGCATGCCTGGCTGTGTTTTTGTTTTTGTTTTTTGAGGCAGGGTCTCACTGTAGCCTAGGCTGACCTGGAGCTCATTCTGTAGCCCCAGGCTGACCTTGAACTCACAGTGTCCCTCCTACCTCAGCCACCATGCCCAGCTCAGCTTTAATTCTTTAATGACTTAGGCTGATATAGTATGTGGGTGGTGGTGTGCATTTCTTCCTTTTGGCACCAGGGGGAGGTGTTTCCTAGTTCCTGAGAGTGGTTGAGCTGTGTGTAGGTCTAGCTGTATGTATGACTACTTAGATTAGTTGGAACCAACCTTCTGGCTGCTTCGGCCCTGCACAACTTTCTCTTCTCTCCTACCCCCTCCCTTTTTCTTCCTTTCTGTTTGGAGACATTTTCTCCCTTGTAGCCTACACCTGCCTGGAACTCTCAATCCTCCTGCCTCAACTTCCTGCACTTTTCCCACGCTCAACACTTTTTAGATTACCAAAATGTATTTTTCCTTCAAAGTAAATTTAGTACTCAACACTCACATTCTCAAGTAATCCTCAGGTGTTGCCGCTGTGGTTTATGGACTAGAAATAAACAACTAACATGAGATAAAGTTTTATTTTCCTAAGGTTCAGAGAGATTAGAAGGGCTCACCTAGGAGGAAGAGGCCTGGATCCATGTCCTTTCTCAGCTACTGATTTACTCTGTGGCCTTGGACAATGACCATGCTGAGTGTTGGGCTGGACGACCTACCTGAACCTGAGATAGAGAGCTGCTGTTGTGGAGTTCCTTTTCCCCTGCCTTTTATGCCTGCATTAGCTGGATACGTGCCTGGTCTTCTATATATTTGGGATATGCATTGCATGCTTTTGTGGTATTGCTTGTGGGACTGTACCTTTATATGAATTCTACCAATGGAGATTTAAATTTTATTTTGTTCTGTTTTACTTATGAGATAAAATCTTGCTATGTGGCCTTGAACTTTCAATCTTCCTCCTTTGGCCTCCCAAGTGCTGGGATTTACAGGCACTCACCAACATACCCAGTGGAAACTTAATTTTTTAATATTACTATCTTTGTTCAAATTAAATTACTGTTACAGATAACTGCATTTTTATTATTTATACCATTTTTCTGTTACTCCTAATGACATAGTTCAGAGACAACAGGACATAAAAAGTACGTTTTGATAGGACAAAGAAGGAATCAACCTAGAACACTGAGTGCCTCAGGAAGAATGGGTGCGCTAAGGTAGAGTGCTGCCCTAGAACTCTTGAGGCAGCCAGAAATGCCTGACAGAGCATACCCAAAGGGAAGCAAGGCACCCAGCATCTAGCAAGAGGACAGGAAGGCTTTTATTATAAATAGCTGAGGAGAATGATAACATTTCTTACAGTGACATATTTCTGAGAAAATGTTTTTGTAATTTATTTTTATTAGATAAGGACATACTTAGTATATAAACAGCACATGTTGGTACCATCCTGTCCCTCCTCCCTGCCCCATTTCCGAAGAGGCCTTTCTCGTTGGAGATGCAGGTCAACCCCATGGGGATTGTGGGTCATGCATTGTGGGAGCAGCAGTCAGTTATGGGGGAGAGGCAATGTCTCAACTTATGCATAATGTCCCAACTTGCAGCTCTAACAATCTTTCCGCCCCCTCTTCCGCAAAATTCCCTGAGCCATGTTGGGAGCATTTTAAGTCCACTTCAGTGATGGGCACTTAAGGGCCACCGGATCTCAGGTGTGGTAGATGTTGAGTGTCCTCAGCATCTGTCTCCTTCCCCCTTGTGCTGATACCAGCTTCACTGAGAAAGCAGCACTCCTGCTCATTGCCCCAATTCCTCCGTGGTCTCAGCTGGGGCCTGGGTGGAGTGCGCTGGGTCATTTATCTCCTCAGGTCCAACTCCCGGCTGAAAGAGAAGCAGAATATCCAATGGAGAATGAAGTCAGCACCCGTTAAATAGGATAGCCATTATTTAGAGAGAATTTAAAGCATGTAGACCCCTCTTATAGCCCAAAATTAGTAGGAGCTTGACATTGGAAAGCAAAATCATTATCTGGATATGATTCTGACTTGTTTTCCAGTTCCAGATATAACCATATCCTTTCTACTGAGCAGATCTGTTAGCCAATCCAAGAGCAGTTGGTTACTAATTCACCATGGCTGTGTGCTACTATTGAACTTGTGTGAGCATCATGTCAGGTTGTTTGTTTCTGAATTGCTTAGACTTTGAGTTGCTTGGACAGATGTTGGCCACTTAATCCCGGTAGCTCATGTAGCGCCTTCCAGCACCAGATGGGCTAACTGTCTGGCTCCTAGATTCCAACCAGGTCTCTCCATGGTCCGTGCCGACGGCATATGGTGTCTTCAGCAGTAGGGTCTTACCATTCACCTCTGGTGGGAAATCAAGTGCTCTGACAGAAGTCTGTCTTGTTTGTTTTGGGAACCCTTGTAAGTTTTTCTGATCAACAGCTTGTTGTGGATGTTAACCGTGTCCTGGTACAGGGAATTACAGGCCAGCGCCAAGGAAAAAGTAAAAAGAAAAACAAAAAAAGAGAAACAGAATTTAAGGTTAGGCTTCATCTCACCCTGTCCAGGGCCCTTCGATTCCGGTGCTCCCCCTGAGGTCCTGTTGAGGGTTCAACCTTTTAGATTAACTTCCAGAATATAGGATTCTATGGTACCAATTCAATTTGGGTTCAGTTTTTTGTCCCCCGCCCTTTCCCTTCCCCCTAGCCCTACCTTCCCTAGCCTCAAGATGCTATTCAGGTATGTCGGCTACTTGGGCTGATCCAGGTTGGGACCCGCAGATGAGTGAGACAATGCGACAGCTATCTTTCGGTGATTATGTGAGTTCACTTAGTAGAATCTGTTCCAAGTTTGACCATTTTTCTGCAAATTTCAATGTGTCATTCTTACTGCTGAGTAGAATTCCATTATGTAGATATACCACATCTCATTGATGAGCACCTGGCTCAGTTCCAGCTCTTAGCTATTATGAATTGAGCAGCTATAAACATGATTGAGCAAATATCTCTGAACTGAGGTGTGGAACTCTTAGGGTAAATGCCTAATAAGGCAATAACAGGGTCTGTTGATAACTCTATATTCATCCTTTTCAGGAGTCTCCATATTGATTTCCATAGTGGTTGTACCAGCTTACATTCCCACCAACAGTGAATGGATGTTCCTATTTCTCCACATCCTCACCAACATTTGTTTTCATTTGATGTTTTTTGAAGCTTATTTATTTATTTGAGAGAGAGAGAGATAGAGGGAGAATGGGTACACCAGGGCCTCTAGCCACTGTAAAGAAACTTCAGACGCATGCACCCTCTTGTGCATCTGGCTTATGTAGGTGCTGGGGAATCAAACCTGGGTCCTTAGGCTTCACAGGCAAGTGCCTTAACCACTAAGCCATCCCTCTAGCCCCTCATTTGATTTTTTAAATATTTTATTTTTATTTATTTATTTGAGAGAGGGAAAGAGGCAGAGAGAGAGAATGGGTGTGCCAAGGCTTCAAGCTACTGCAAACAAAGTCCAGATGCGTGCGCCACCTTGTGCATCTGGCTTACATGGGTACTGGGGAATCGAACCAAGGTCCTTTGGCTTTGCAGGCAAGCGCTTTAACCACTAAGCCATCTCTCCAGCCCTCATTTGATTTTTTAATGTTTGCTATCCTTGCTGGGATAAGGTGGGATCTCATAGTTGTTTTAATTTGCATTTCCCTAATGGTTAGAGATGTTGAACATTTTCTTTTTCTTTCTTTTTTTTTGGTTTTTCAAGGTAGGGTCTCACTCTAGCCTCACTCTAGCCCAGGGTGGCCTGGAATTCACTATGGAGTCTCAGGGTGGCCTCGAACTCACGGTGATCCTCCTACCTCTGCCTCCCAAGTGCTGGGATTAAAGGCGTGTGCCACCACGTCCGGCAAGATGTTGAACATTTTCTTAAGTGTATGTTTGCCATTTGTATTTCTTCCTCCGAGAACTCCCTATTCAGTTCTTTGCCCCACTTTCGGAGTGGGTTGTTTGATCTTTTCTTGTTTAGTTTTTTGAGTTCTTTGTAGATTCTAGATATTAGGCTCTGTCAGTGGTATAGCTGGCAAAGATGAGAAAGATTTTTTAAATATTTTATTTGTTTATTTATTTGAGGAGGAAGAGAAAGCAGCAGACAGAGAGGGAGAGAATGGGTGCACCAGGGCCTGTGGCCAGTGCAAACGAACTCCAGAAGCATGAGCCACCTTGTGCATCTGGCTTACGGGGGTACTAGGGAATCAAACCTGGGTCCTTAAGCCTCACAGGCAAGTGCCTTAACCACTAAGCCATCTCTGTAGCCCAGAAAAGATTTGTTTTTAAATCCCACTTGGGATTTTTTCCCCCTCTGGGGCATATGTAGCTGTTTTAATAACAACCTGCAGGTAGACTTAAATTTTACCATAATGCTAATACGGAGAGAAGAAATGACTGCTTTAGTGACATTTGTTCCTGATACACTTTCTTTGGGTGATCCCAGCTTTTACTGTGGATGTCAGGGAGCTTGTGACGTGACAGCACACCAGCCAGCCAGGCCTAAGCAGCGTTCTGTCCTTGTTTCGCAGTGACTGCCTGCACGTGGTGGAGCCCATGCCGGTGCGGGGCCCTGATGTAGAAGCGTACTGCTTGCGCTGCGAATGCAAATACGAAGAGAGAAGCTCCGTCACGATCAAGGTGAAGCCCATGCTCCAGATAATACCTGACAGCGTGAGCCCCGCCCCGCTCTCTGCTTGCTTAATTGAGATGCTTTCTGGATTAATTTATGTTAGGCATATAGGTGAAATAGCACAAAAAGGTGCTGTGTTTAATTAGCATATTCTGGAAATGTGTCCCAGTTTATCCCCGGATCATGTATGCCAAAGGATAGGAGATAGCATTATTAACCTCTTCTTTCTTCCCTCATGAATGTCTGTGTGGGGAAATATTTCTTTCTCTTTGGAAAGTTCCTTAGAGTGCTAAGTTTGTATTTACTTAAGAGATGGCCAGATTGTCTTTTAAAGTGGATACACCATTTTGCCAGTAATACGTGAGACTTCCAAGTCAGGCGTGGTGGCGTACGCCTTTAGTCCCAGCACTCGGGAGGCAGAGGTAGGAGGATCGTTGTGAGTTCGAGGCCAGCCTGAGAATACAGAGTGAATTCCAGGTCAGCCTGGTCTAGAGCAAGACCCTACCTCGAAAAACAAAAAAACAAAACAACAACAACAACAAAAAAAGTGAGACTTCTACTTCTCTGTGGCCTTGCTAGCAGTTGATACTATCTGTCTCATTTAGTAGACCTACGCTGATCTAAGAGGATTTGGGGGGAATTCACCTGAATCCCACATTCTGCTGGGATTCCTTCTGGAAGTAGCAGCACTGCTGGAGCCTGGGCACGTGGTCTGCTGAGGAAAGAAAGCAGCTGTGCGGCAGTGCTGACGGGCCGGGGGGTGGGGGGTAGCAGTCGGTGAAGGTGGCGTTTGAAAACCCTCAAAAACATCCAAACGCAAAGTGTTTTCTTTCCACTTGGTCCTTAAGTAACCGTTTGGTGAAGAGTCGAGTTGGTTTCTGTTGGAATCTGGCTGGTGTAGAAATCCTGTATGCTTAGATGTCAGTCGTCCCTGTCTTTTTCTAGTTTACAACCTTTGATTTCTCGGCTTGATCAAAGATGTAACTTGTTTTCAATTTCCTTTAGGTTACCATCATCATTTATCTGTCTATTTTGGGCCTTCTACTTCTGTACATGGTGTATCTCACCCTAGTCGAGCCCATACTGAAGAGGCGCCTCTTTGGACACTCACAGTTGATACAGAGCGATGACGACGTCGGGGTAAGTGCTGCGTCCGCTACCTGGCTACTGTCTGTCCTCATGTGATAGACACTCAAGTGAAAAGCAGCCATAGAGAAGACACGCACATGCTGAGCACATCCTCAGCCGGGGAAGCTGAAGAGAGTAGTCATGTCTGCTGAAATTGTTCTAGGCAGCCGTACCAGTGGCAGTTTGAACGGATGACATTTGGTGAGGGTGCTCTCTTAGGACCTTGCCCTGCTAACACTGACAGACATATCTGAGATAGTTTTCTCCCCAGGCTCCTTCCAAATACTTTTCCTTTACCAGCTAATATTTTAGAAGGCAAAGGCCTTTACTGAAGGGAAGCATGAAGACTATGATTTTTTTTTATTTGTGTGTTGATAGCTTACTATTATTTTATATTTCCTTTTAGCCTCCTGCTTTTAAAAAGCAGCTGATTTTTTTTTCTTTATTTCGAAAAAAAGAATAACAAAGCCGTCACTCCAGATGCGCTTACATTTGTACATGTACTTGGCAGGATCGGTGCATAAACTGTTCCATGGTTTCCTTTTGTTTTAACATTATTAGAAACTGTCTGGAAATTGACATCGTCCAGAAGCTTGTTATTTAGTGTAGCTTAGAGGTTTATATCGTCAGTTTTTACCAGTATGCTGTTTGGGATTATTTTTGAAATTTTCATCATTTCACTTTTTAAAATAGCTTTATTTATTTGAGAGAGTATGGGCATGCTAGGGACTTCCTGCCACTGCAGATGAATTCCAGATGCATACACACTTGGTGAGCACTGGGGAATTTAACCTGGGCCATCAGGGTTTGCAAGCACCTTTAACCACTGAGCCACCTCCCCAACCCTGACACTTCTTGAGTGTCAACTCAAGAATACTCAACTTACTTGGGCTAAATTTAATGTTTTATAAAGAGCTTTCATAGAAACCCCTATTTGCCACTTTTCCCTCTTTATTAGTTTAGCAACACATAATGAGTTAAGTTTTTTTTATATTGAGAACTGTGCTGGGTACTAGAAGAAAAGAGATGAATGAAACAGAAATATAATATAAAAGAAATGTCTAGCAGTAGTGTGTTAGGGGAACTATTTTTTTAAATTTAATTTTGTTTGTTTGTTTTGTTTTGTTTTTTCAAGGTAGGGTCTCACCCTAGCCCAGGCTGACCTAGAATTCACTCTGTAGTCTCAGGGTGGCCTTGAACTCACTGTGATCCTCCTACCTCCCTCCCAAGTGCTGGGATCAAAGGCATGCGCCACCATGCCCTGCTATTTTATTTTTAATTATTTAAGAAACTTATTTGGGGGGCCGGGGGTGATGGCACATGCCTTTGATCCCAGCACTCAGAAGGCAGAGGTAGGAGGATCACCATGAGTTTGAGGCCACCCTGAGACTACAGAGTAAATTTCAGGTCAACCTGAGCTAGGGCGAGACCCTACCTCAGAAACCCCCCCCCCCAAAAAAAAAAAGAAAAAAAAGAAAGAAAAGAAATTTATTTGAGCTAGAGAGATGGCTCAGCAGTTAAGGTACTTGCCTACAAAGCCTTAATTACTCTAGTTAAATTCCCCAGTACCCATGTGAAGCCAGATATGCAATGTGGCACATGCATCTGGAGGTCATTTGCAGTGGCTAGGCACCCTGGCATGCCCATTCTCTATCTCTTTCAATCTCTCTTCTCTCTGTCTCTCTCCTTGCAAATAAATAAAGAAATTTTTTTAAAAGAAACATTTGCCCAATCTGATAGCACATACCTCGAATCCCAGCACTCAGGAAGCATATTTGAGGGTAACCTGGGCTACATAGTGATATTTTATCTCAAAAAAAAAAAGAAAAAACAGTATCAACAACAAATTTTAAGGAAGAAAGAGCCAGGTGTGGAGGCTGACACCTGTGACCCCTAGCACTTCGGAGGCTGAGGTAGGATGAAAGCCATGAGTTTGAGGCCTATCTTTCTGGGCTACTGACTGAGTTCCAGATCAGCCTGAGCTAGCTAGTGAGACCCTGCCTTAATAAAAAAGAAAAAGTGTAGCTGGGCGTGGTGGCGCACGCCTTTAATCCCAGCACTTGGGAGGCAGAGGTAGGAGGATCGCTATGAGTTCAAGGCCACCCTGAGACTACATAGTGAATTCCAGGTCAGCCTGGGCTAGAGTGAGACCCTACCTTGGAAAAACCGGAAAAAAAAATAAAATAAAATAAAATAAATAAAAAAGAAAAAGTGGGCCAGGCGTGGTGGTACACGCCTTTAATCCCAGCACTCAGGAGGCAGAGGTAGGAGGATCACCATGAGTTTGAGGCCACCCTGATACTACACAGTGAATTCCAGGTCGGCCTGGGCTAGAGTGAGACCCTACCTCAAAAGGCCCCCCCCCAAAAAAAAAGGAAAGAAAGAAGAAAAAGTATACACACACACACACACACACATATATATTTAATTAACTTTTTTAATTTTTGAGACAGAGTCTCACTATATAACTCAGGCTAGCTTCAAACCCATGGTCCACCTGCCTTGTTTTCCCAAATACTAGGATTACAGGTATATAAAGGCATGTGGTCTAGCTTACTAAAACACATAGGTGTTTTTAAAGAATTCCAGGAGGGACTGGTAGGCTGGGACAAAGATAAGACTAGAACTCTAATGTAGTCAAAACCTTAGCACTTGGGAGGTAGAAACAAGAAGATCAGGAGTTCAAGTCCAGTTTCATCTACATGAGTTCAAGCTCAGCAAGCATAATTGGGTTAATACCTAGAGAACTAGAAGGGCAGGAGGTTGTATGTCAAAAGTATTAGAATCTTAAATATGGTTTCCAAGTTAATTTTCATTCTTAGGTTCTCAACCCTGACATGGATTCTTAAGACTGAATCAGTCTTTGTGGCAGAGATACTACCGAATATTCTGGCAGAGGGAGCAGAATTACCCTTTGTTGTAAACTGCTCACATGAAAATACTGTATAGCAAAGGCTACATTAACCATTTTCATTATCTGCACATATCTGACTTCACCTACATCCTTTACAGCATTACCTGTTGCTGATCTCAGAAATACACAGTATTAATATAATACACAGAGAACGTAAAAGAAATTGGTATACAAGTGTGTAGATGAAACATGTAGGGCAGGCCTGTGATCGATGGGGTCATATGTTGTGTAACTATTGTGCCTACACATTGAGTACTAGAAATCATTGTTACTGAGAGTTGTGGGCATTTGTTAAACTGATTGTAGGAAGGAAAAGGCTTTCTATGTAAAGCCGTGAACTTATGGTAAAGCCCTGTACAACAGAAATTATTATTATTATGTTTTTTTTTTTTCTCGAGGTAGTGTCTCACTCTAGCTCAGGCTGACCTGGAATTCACTATGTTGTCTCAGGGTGGCCTTGAACTCATGGCGATCCTCCTACCTCTACCTCCCAAGTGCTGAGATTAAAGGCATGCGCCACCATGCCCAGCTTAGAAATTAAATTGAAATCCTTACAATTGTTGCTTATCTGTGATGGGAGTCCTTCCCTATATACTTTTTTAAATGTTCTTTTTTTAAAAAAAATTTTTTTTTGTTCACTTTTTATTTATTTATTTGAGAGCAACAGACACATGGAGAGAGAGAGAATGGGCGCGCCAAGTCCTTCAGCCACTGCAAACAAACTCCAGATGCATGCGCCCCCTTGTGCATCTGGCTAACGTGGGTCCTGGGGAATCAAGCCTCAAACCCCGGTCCTTAGGCTTCACAACAAGCGCTTAACTGCTAAGCCATCTCTCCAGCCCTTAAATGTTCTTTTTATTTTGTTTAAAAAAAATTTTTTTTGAGATAGTCTTTTGTATCCCTGACTGACTTTGAACTCACTATGTAGCAGAGAATGACCTTGAACTTTTGTGTTTCTGCCTCTGCCTCTGCCTCCTCGGTGCTGAATTTACAGGTACGCACCACTGTGCCTGGTTTATGAGGTGCCAGGGATCAAACGCAGGGTCTTACACACGCTAGGCAAGCACTCCAACCACTGAGCTGCATCACCAACCCTTAAATGTTCTTTTTAAAGAATTTTTAATTTTTCAATTTTTGTTCAGTGTGTAGAACATTTTAAGACAAACAAAACTAGTACAAATAGTTAAGTTCACTGCAACTAGTCATAATATTTGCTATATCATATATCCATGACAGATCGTCACTATTATCAAAGCAATCCATTAAAACATGTTTTGTATTCATTGTAATTTTATCGGGTGTAAGAAGAACAAACATATTTAAGGAATAAATCTCTGTTTGTATTCTTCCAGCATCCATGAGCGTGCACAGCTAGCTCAGTCTTGTTCTGTTAGGTGGAGAACAGAACAGAAGGATTAACTGGTTTGTTTAGTCTTTGGAGTTTGTCCCTTAAGAAGACTGCTTTCTCCCCCACCTTGAAGAGTAGGTGACAGGATTGCGGAAACTGAGAGGTGCTCTCTGATAAAGTAAATCCTCTTTCCCAGTATTGTTTATGTCAAAGCAGATCAATGGTAATAATGTTTTATATGCAAGTTCACCGAGGTACCATATTCCTAGTGTCATTTTAACTTATCTGAACAAAATCAGTGTTGGAAAAGGTACGACACAAGTCAGGGTTAGGCAAACTGTTGTGGTGTTTGTGCTTGTTGTTAAATGACCTTGGGTCAGTTTTTCAGTATTGGGAATCAAGTAATCATACTTTAGGCTTCCACTTGCTTTTTCTTTTCTGCCCCCCCCCCCTTCTAGTTCTCTCTTTGAGAGAGGGTCTTGCTGTGGACCTTACACACGCTAGGCAAGCACTCCAACCACTGAGCTGCATCACCAACCCTTAAATGTTCTTCCAGGCTGGCCTCTCCCTTGCAACAATCATCCTGCCTCTGCCTCCGCCTCCACCTCCCAAGTGCTGGGATTACAGGTGTGTACCACCGTACCTGGCTACTTCCCACCTACTTTACCTCCCTTCTTACAACTTGGAAACATTTTGGACTTATCATCTATAGAATTTAATAAATAATAAATGAGATTGCACAAGCTATTCCCTAACTTAAGTGAATAGTGGAGGACATTTTGATGAAAGAGGCAAGGAAACGTTCTTTATAGAAATTTTTGGATATGTAGACATGTGTAAATGTCTTGTTACAGAAATAAGACCAGGCATTGTAGGACCATACAGCTACAGCTGTAATTCAGTAGTGTGCACCCGGCCCTGTGTGGGGCCATAGCCCATGCACAGCAGGACAGTGTCGTCTCCTTCACAACTTACTTTAAGAAGTCTAATTCGGCCTGGAGAGGTAGCTTAGTGGTTAAGCGCTTGCCTGTGAAGCCTAAGGACCCTGGTACAAGGCTGTTCCCCAGGACCCACGTTAGCCAGATGCACAAGGGGGGAGCACGCGTCTGGAGTTCGTTTGCAGTGGCTGGAGGCCCTGGTGCTCCCTTTCTCTCTTTCTCTGTTACTTTCAAATAAATAAATAAAATTTTTAAAAAAATTTTTTAAAAGAAGTCTAATTCATAACTTGCATCTTGTGTTGGAGCATTTAGAACCCTTACTAACCTGGGGTTAAGGAAAAAGAGATCAAGGAAAGGCAAAACAAAAACAATAAATTACTATTGAATGCATTTTTGTCATTTAGGCAGCTGTGTTTGTGTCTCATTCATGGACAGATTAGCATGGTGGTTTCCTGTGTAATGACTACAAACATCCGACTGCGTTAGTTGACTTTAACGAGGAGAGGTTGGCTTTCAGTGCATATAGTAGGGTAACCCTTCGGTAGCCTCTTTCCTAAGACAGTAGTTAATGTGGAAGCCATTGGGCACTCAGCGACGAAAGATTCAAGTTTTTGTCATAAAGAAATGCTGAAGTAAACCATTCCTCACTGTCCTTGTACCAGAGGCCAGTTGTGACACTCGACCTACAGATTGCAGATTGGAAAAGTAGGAAAACAAGAAAACTTTAGGAACTAGTCCATTCAGTGTGTGTGTTGAGGTCACAGAGAGAGATTAAAACAAACCAAAATAAGATGCTGTCCACTCATCTGCTATTAGATGTGACCCAAGATGTTAAGTAAATAGTTCTGTGGCATAAGAGTCAGGAGATCAAAAGACTGATTTTTCCTCTGCCACGGATTGGCCACTACGCTGATGAATATAATGAAAAGTCCTACCTCCTGTACTTGTAACATGGAGATATTAACGTGAAGATAGACTTCCTTCAGCTGCCATGGGTGGCACAGGCCTGCAATCCCAGCACTTGGGAGATGGAAACAGGAGGATCACTAATTTGAGACCAGCCTGGATAGCATAGCACATCTCTGTTTCACAAGAGAGAGAGAAACACAAGAAAACTTTCTTGCCCCTACTAATCAGGGAAGACTCCTCTCTGCCTTGAGTGATCACTGTCCTTGCCTTGGTCTCTGCCCCTTTGGAAATGGGGGCCCACGGTTTGCTGTGTCTCCTAAATCACCTGTTTCTGTAGTTGAGTTCATCCTACTTCTGGTGGCTGGGAGTGCTGAGTCACGTGAATGCCCAGTCCCTGTGCTGGTGTGTGTGTGGGTGGGTGGGTGCGCATGCGGGCTGTTTGGTGTATGTGTTTTACACTGACTTGCCATCTCTGATGCCCTCCATCTGGACTTTCAGGATCACCAGCCTTTTGCAAATGCCCACGATGTGCTGGCCCGCTCCCGCAGTCGGGCCAACGTCCTGAACAAGGTCGAGTACGCTCAGCAGCGCTGGAAGCTTCAAGTTCAAGAACAGCGCAAGTCTGTCTTTGACCGACACGTTGTCCTCAGCTAACTGGTAATCAAATTCAAGGTGACCAGAAAAAACGAGCCAGACAGATGGGAAGAACTGACCGAGTTTTCCTAGGTTTTATTTGATACCCTGTTGTTTTTACCAACTCCTGCTGGAAGACTCACGGTTGGAAGCAAACACAAATGCTTGGGGTTTGCTCCTTGTTAATGTATTAATAGAGACATTTTTAAAAGCACACCATTCAAAGTTAGCCAATGAACCTTTTCCTACTTGTGACTTTTACTAATAAAATTAAATCTGCCTGTGAATTATCTTGAATTCCTTTACCCAGAACAAGCATTTCTTTTCACCACACAGTTTTAACTTAATTTTCAAGATAATTTTCAGGTATTTTGTGTTGTTTTGTTGTAGTGAGAGAAATGGAAAAATGCCAGGTAAGTAAGTGCTTGACACTTTCCACGAGTTGTTTTACTAAATGAACTTTGTAAATAGACCATACCTTCTATTTTCAAACTTGTGAATATTTTCCGGTGTAGCTAGCCTCATCCAAGTACTGACTTAGTATTTGACTTTGGCACTGACTCTTACTTCAGTGTCTGGTTGCCTGTGGCTGCATTTGGCAGTCAGTTGGATCTGGAATGCTGAGGGCTCTTCACTGACGGCAGGTCTAGTTCAGGCACTGTGATGTCTGATGCAGCGCGTCCCACAACAAACCGGCCAAGGCTGGCTTACTCTCACGACCAAACCCAGTCTTGTGTGTGGTCTTCCTCATCTCCTCCTAGTATGTTTAAGGACTTGGAACCTACAATAAAGAAATTTCTCTTAAACCGAAGCCTCCCTGGATGGATGACATGCATGTATTGGTCAGCATTTCCGGCTGCGTTGAGAGGCAGCTCTTTGAGCCCTAACCTGACTAGGTTCTGGTTGCCTCTCTCTGAGAAGTATAGTAGTTATTGGATAACTGGCTTTTTTCTTTCTAATGTCCTCTTCAGAATGTAATAATAAAAGTAATTTTTGGAACACCCATCAGTATGTGTCTGTCGCCTGGCTTATTTCTCCTCCCTTTCTTGTGGTGTGACAAGCTTGGTGACACAGACATTCGATTCTCTGTGGTGAGAGCGTGTCCTATCACTCTAATCATAAGACTTTGGCGCAGTGCTATCCAGGTGTGCATTTACAGAAAGAGTATCCTCAGGTGGGTTTCTGAAAAAATATTTAAATGTTCTGATTAATTGGGAGATTTAAAATGTATAAGCCATGGTGGTGCATGCCTGTAATCCCAACACTCAGCAGCCTGAGGTAGGAGAATTGCCATGAGTTTGAGGCCAGCCTGAATTACATAGTTCCAGGCCAGTGTGGACTAGAGTAAGACCTTGACTTGAAAAATAAAAAATAAAATTTAGAAAGGAGTCGTTACTCTGAGAAGATTTTGGCAGAAATTATATTACAGTTAAATTACGTTAAACTCAAATAAAAATATTTAGGAGCTATTAATGATTTTTGTGGTTTAGTTTTAAAAATGTGTTTCTTAACACCTACAACTCTAGCCTAAATTGTTTTATTGTATTAAAATATTTAGGCTAGACATGGTGGTTCACACAAATAATTCCAGCACTGGTAAGGCTGAGGCAGGAGTATCATTAGTTCAATGTCAGCCCAGGATTGCATTGCAATACCCTGTCTCCAAAAAAAAAAAAAAAAAGTTCACTTGAGGCACTGGGGAAATGGCTTAGCAGTTAAAGGTGCTTGCTTACAAAGTTCACTTGAAACTCCCTACGAAGAACTTGCAGAGTGAATACAGAAGGATCAGGAATTCAAAGTCACTCTCAGCTACTTAGTAAGTTGGAGGCTAGCTTGGTTGGACTACATGACACCCTATATCAACCAAATACACACAAGAAGATTAAAAGGTCTAATTTTAAAAAGTGAAAAGAAACCAGGCGTGGTGGCGCACACCTTTAGTTCCAGCTCTCAGGAGGCTGAGGTAGGAGGATTGCAGTGAGTTAAAGGCCAGCCAGGGCCTAAAGAGTGAGCTCCCGGTCAGCCTGGCCTAGCTAGACTAAGACCTTGACTCCAAAAAGAAAGAAGGAAGAAAAAGAAATAGATGTGAAAGGGTTCTGAACAATGAGGCTGAAGAGATGTGGTTAAGAGCCCTTCCTGTGCAAGCTTGAGCCCATGAAAAGGCCTGAGATCACTTGACTTCAACCCCCAGGACCCACATAAACAGCTGGGCATGGTCATTCATGCCGGTAACCCAAGTCCCCACACCCCAGTTCCACAGTGGAGCAGAGACGAGAATCGCAGGGGCTTGTGGGTGTTGGTGGGGGGATGAAAGTAACTGGATCCACTAAAGACTGGCTCAAGCCGGGCATGGTGGCGCACGCCTTTAATCCCAGCACTCGGGAGGCAGAGGTAGGAGGATCACGGTGAGTTCGAGGCCAGCCTGAGACTCCATGGTGAATTCCAGGTCAGCCTGGGCTAGAGTAAGACCCTACCTTGAAAAAAACAAATAAATAGATAAAAATAAAGACTGGCTCAAGAAAGAAGAATGGGTGGAAGAGTGACGGAGGTGAGCAAGTGACATTCCCCCCCGGCCACAGCAGGCCAGCACACGGACATTGCATCAACACATACACGTGCATATACCACACACAAAAGGTGTTTGTTTGAAAGGCCTCTGGCCTGGGTTCAGTTTCCCAGCATCCACATAAGCCACATGCAAACTGACACATGCATCTGTGATTCCGATCCACCTGCAACAAGGAGAGGCCGAGCCAGGAGAATCCGAAGATTGTGAGCCAACTAGATGATGTTCCCTTGAAGTATGGCAGGTCATTTGCACCAGCAAGTGACCCTGTCTCGAAGAAGCTGTTGCACACACCTCAAAGTTGTCCTCACACACGCACAATTTTTTTTTTTTAATTTGGGACATCTTATCAGGCAAGGCATGTAGATGGCAAATGAGCATATTAAAAGACATTCTAGGGCTGGAGAGATGGCTTAGTGGTTAAGACACATGCCTGCAAAAGCCTAAGGACCCAGGTTTGATTTCCCCAGAACCCACATAAGCCAGCTGCACATGGTGGCACGTGCATCTGGAGTTGGTTGCAGTGGCTGGGGGCTCTTGTCATGTCCACTCTCATAAACATTAAAATTTTTAAAAAGACTTGTTTTTTTTTGTTTGTTTGCTTTTTGCTTTTGCTTTTTTTTAGGTAGGGTCTCCCTGTAGCCCAGGCTGACCTGGAATTCACTCAGTCTCAGGGTGGCTTTTACTCTCGGCAATCCTCCTACCTCTGCCTCCCTAGTGCATCCTAGGAAGGATGGAGAGCAACGGGAACTCACTGCTGGTGGGGAGGAAAAGTAAAACAGTGAACGTGGATAGTTCGGCAGTTTCTTATAGAACTGAATATATCATCTGGTCTAGCAATTGTGCTTCTTTCCTGGTAACTTCGCAAATGAGTTGACACCTACTTCCACACAAACAATTTGCACATGGGGCTAGAGAGATGGCGCAGAGGTTAAGGCACTTGCCTGTGAAGCCTACGAACCTAGGTTCGATTCCCCAAGACCCATGTAAGCCAAATACACAGGGTGGCGCATGCATCTGGAGTTCATTTACAGTAGCTGGAGATCCTGGCATGCTCATTCTCTCTCCCTCTCTCTCTCAAGTAAAAATTAAATATATATAATACACACACACACACACACACACACATACTTGCACATGGAAAAAAACATGGATGTTTATAGCAGCTTTCCTGACAATTGCCAAAATTTGAAAGCAACTAAAAAGTCTTTGAATAGGTGAATGGATAAATGAGTACATCCACACAATGGAATATATTATTCAGTGCTAGAAAGAAGTGAACTTTCAAGCCACTGAAAAGACATGGAAGAACACCAAATGTTGGTCACTAGGGGGATGAAGCCCATCTGAAAAGACTACATAGTGCATGGGTCCAATTACCTGGCATTCTTAGAAGACAAAACCACAGACAGTAAAAAGATCAGTGGTTGCTGGGAGAGATGAACAGAGGAAGCAGTTTATTAGGGCTGTGAAACTAAATTGATCTTTATGGAATGTAATCCCTCCCTGTACCCAAAATCCTGCATCACTAGCTCCAAGCCCAGTATTTAGACTACTTCCTTCCTGCTGCTATGGAGATGTGATTCCCAGCAAGCTGTCTATTCTTTTTTGCTTTTTTCTTAATTTTCATTTGACAGAGAAAGAGGGGAGAGAGAGAGAAAGAGAGAAAATGGGCACTCCAGCCACTGCAAACAAACTCCTGATGTGTGCACCCCCTTGTGCATCTGGCTAACATGGGTCCTGGGGAATCAAACCTGGGTCCTTTGGCTTTGCAGGCAACGCCTTAACCGCTAAGCCATCCCCGCAGCCCTGAAGCTGATCATTCTTTTTTTGTTTGTTTGTTTGTTTTGTTTTGTTTTGTTTTGTTTTTGTTTTTAGAGGTAAGGTCTCACGTTAGTACAGACTGACCTGGAATTCACTAGGTAGTCTCAGGGTGGCCTTGAACTCATGGCAATCCTCCTACCTCTACCTCCTGAATGCTGGGATTAAAGGTGTACACCACCACGCCTGGCCTAGTTGTCTACTTTTATCAAACTTTCCCTGTCATGAAATTTCCCCCTAGAAACTGTAAGCCAAAATAAATCCTTTCCTTCCATCAGCTGCTTCTGGTCTGGTGTTTTGTCCCAGCGATGAGCAGGTGACTGTCACAGTATTGAAAATGAAATTTAAGTCCAGGTACGTAATGGGCTGGAGCCAGCAAAAAGGCCACAGCTCCTGTTCTGTGCAACCTAGAACAGGGTGTCTCTCAGTCTTCAGGAAAACAAGGCCTCAGCCTGCTCCTTCTCAATTGAGAACATCTTAGGCCTGGACCAGCCAAGAGACTGGATTCCATCAGTGAAGCTCTGCAGGTCCCGGCAGACAGACACATGTAGTTTCTCAGGGAAAGATGGTAACCATATCCTGAGTCTTCCCAGTGGGACCTCATTTCTTCTTGCAGTGGATCATCCAGTATCAGAAGAGCTTTTGAAAGACTCTGAAAAGAGTTCAGTTTGGGGGGCTGGAGAGATGGCTTAGCGGTTAAGGTGCTTGCCTGCAAAGCCAAAGAACCTCAGTTCGATACCTCAGGACCCACGTAAGCCAGATGTGCAATGTGGCGCATGCGTCTGGAGTTTGTTTGCAGTGGCTGGAAGCCCTGGTATGCCCATTCTCTCTCTGCCTCTTTCCCTCTCTCAAATAAATAAATAAAAGTTAATTTTTTTTAAAAGAGTTGAGTTGGTTTAGAGGCCGGAGACCAAGAACCAAGACCAGGTTGAAGTATTATAAAATTTATTTATTTATTATTTTTGAGAAAGTGACACACACACACAGAGAATGGGTGCACCAGGGCCTTCAGCCTCTGCAAACAAACTCCAGACACATGCACCACCAGACACCTGCACCACCTTACAGCATCTGGCTTAGATGGGTCCTGGGGAATTGAACCTGGGTCCTTTGGCTTTGCAGTCAAACACCTTAACAGCTAAGCCATCTCCTCAGCCTGGAAAATATCTTTTGAGTACACTGCTATCCTGGCATTGGTATCAGAGAAGACTTAGCTCAAAAATTGAACCTAAAGCTGGGCGTGGTGGCACATGCCTTTAATCCCAGCACTCGGGAGGCAGAGGTAGGAGGATCGCCGTGAGTTCAAGGGCACCCTGAGACTCCACAGTGAATTCCAGGTCAGCCTGGGGTAGAGTGAGACCCTACCTAAAAAAAAAAAAAAAAAAAAAAAAAAAAACTGAACCTAAGCCAGGCGTGGTGGCACACACCTTTAATCCCAGCACTCAGAAAGTACAGGTAGGAGGATTGCTATGAGTTCCAGGCCATCCTGAGACTGCATAGTGAATTCGAGGTCAGCTTGGGCTACAGTGACAGTGAGACCCTACTTCAAACCCACCCACCCCCAAAAAAAATTGAACCTAGGGAAAGACAGGATCCAGATACAGATCCAAATTAATATTGCAAAGCTGAAAAATTTCTAATGGTGGGAAAAAAATCAACATAAATCTCCTGGAGTAGGGCTGGGGAAATGGCTCAGTAGTTAAAGGCACTTGTTTGCAAAGCCTTCTGGCCAGGGTTCAATTCCCCAGTACTCATGTAAAGTCGAGTGCAAGATGTGGTGCATGCAGCAGGAGCTCATTTGCAGTAAGAGGCCATGGAGCCCTCATTCTCAGTCTTTCTCCTCTCTCATTTTCAGAAATGCCAGCTATTTTTTAAGTGACTAAAGTTTAATAAATTAGTTTGCTAAAGTCAGTAAACTCACAACGAAGTGATTCCACAGGTTGGATGGAAGTTATGAAGTATTTCAAAGTAAAACAATCTGGAAAAGAAGGGCATAGGTTTTTTCAGGTAATGTCCTTCAAGTACATTTGAAAAACTATTTTTTGTTTATTTATTTGCAAGCAGAAAGAAAGGGCGAGAGGCATGTCAGGGCCTTCTGCCACTGCAAACGAAATCCAGACACATGCACCACTTTTTGCATCTGGCTTTATGCGGGTCCTGGGGAATCGAACCCGAGCCATCAGGCTTTGCAAACAAGTGCCTTTAACTGCTGAGCCATCTCTCCATCCCCCTCAAGCACATTTTAAAACATGATCAGACTTAACTATATTATTAAATATTATTTGTTTGTGAATCTCCAGTTTCTCTTCATGTATGACAGACATTAACCAGTTGGAATTTTCCACCATATATCAAAACAAATCCTTATAGCATGCCAATTTCAAATTTGTTTTTTTTAAAAGGAAATCACACCAGGTGTAGTGGCACACACCTTTAATCCCAGCACTTGGGAGGCAGAGATAGGAGGATCACAATGAGTTTGAGGCCACCCTGAAACTACAAAGTGAATTCCAGGTCAGCCTGGGCTAGAGTGAGACCCTACCTCCTAAAACTAAAAAAAAAAAAAAAAAAAAAAAAAAAAAAAAAAAAAAAAAAAAAAAAAAAGGAAGAAAGAAGGAAAGAAAGAAAGAAAGAAAAAAGAAAAGAAAAGAAAACTGTCAGCTCTCTTGTACTGCCCAAAAGAATTAAATGTGATTTTTTTCTCTTGGGGCTGGGGGTTGAGACTGGGTCTCATGTCGCCTAGGATGGCCTCATTCACACTCTATGTAACTGAAGCTAGCCTTAAACTCCTGATCTTCCTGCTTCTACCTTCCAAATGCTAGGAACACAGGCATGCACCACCATGTCCTACGTAACTTAAAATTTTTTAAAAAATATTTTATTGATTTATTTGAGAGAAAAAGAGAGGGGGAAAGAAAGAGGAAGATGTGGATAGAGAAAATGGGCACACCAGGGCCTCTAGCTACTGCAAACCAACTCCAGATGCATGTGCTACCTTGTGCATCTGGCTTTCATGGGTAATGGGGAATCAAACCTGGATCCCTAGGCTTCACAGGCAAGCACCTTAACCACTAAGCCATCTCTCCAGCCCTTAAAAAAAAATGTACAAGAGAGAGAAAGAGAATGGGCACACCAGGGCCTCTCGCCACTGCATAAACTCCAGATTCATGTGCCACTTTGTGGGTCTGGCTTTTGTGTAGGCATGAACCCTGGAAGGCAGGTTTTGCAAGCAAGTACTTTTAGCCAACAAGCAATCTCTCCAGCCTTGGAACTTTTCAAATAAAGAGAAAAATGTGGACTGGAGAGAGGGCTTAGCCGTTAAGGCACTTCCTGTGAAGCCTAAGGACTCAAGTTCAATTCCCCAGGACCCACGTAAGCCAGATGCACAAGGTGGCGCATGTGTCTGGAATTTGTTTGCAGTGGCTGGAGTTCCTGGTGTGCCCATTCTCTCTATCTGCCTTTCTCTCTTTCAAAATAAGTAAGTAAGTAAATAAATAAATAAAATATTTTTTAAAAGAAAGAATGCAAGATCATATTGACCTTCTTAGTTTTGACTTTACTCTCTAAAAGAATATTGACCCAACATTTGCTTATTCTAGGACTACAAATTATATTTTCCCTAAATAGCTTTGATATAATGCCATGTAATCTGGATGAATGGGGATGTTCTTTAAACAAAAGAATGTGTTACAAGTGTCTAGTTGTGTAAGCAAACCTCGCTGATTAGCATTGTTATGTGTCTCCCGGTCTGCATAGGTAGAATAAGGTGGCTCCGCCAGAGCCAGGCCCTGTTTAACTGTAAGCTACTTTGCATGCTTGACTAAGTGACCACCTATAAACCACCTTCAATCTGACCAGCTCAAACCCTGCATCTTGAACAACAGAACTCAGGTAAGAGACACTTCTCCACAGTGGCCCACCCACAGTGGGGGAGAAGGGACATGATTTTTGAGGAAAACTGTAGGCACAGTTGATACTTGTTAAGCTTTCTCGTCTATGTGACTATTCATTCTATTACCTTAAAATGTCAGTTGTTACATATTTAATGGAAGGTCCAGATGCTACTGGTGAAGAAATCATCTGTAGGAGAGTGGGTTTGCTGTGGAGGTCAGGGTCCCCTGCCTCTGGCTCTACCTGCCGCTTGCTTTGTAACCTTAGAGCCTTACCTTAACCCGTGAGGAGGGATGGGAGAAAGGCACTTCTAAGCTTCCTTCAGGCTCTCTGTCGCAATCCACAAGTCAACTATATGAGCAAGGGTAGCTTTTTAACTGTTCATATGCCAGATTTTATTTAATCTGTGAAGACGGAAGTTTTAATGCTCTGTAGAGCATCAAGAATCTCTTAATTTGCCGAGCGTGGTGGCGCACACCTTTAATCCCAGCACTCGGGAGGCAGAGGTAGGAGGATCGCTGTGAGTTCGAGGCCACCCTGAGACTCCATAGTGAATTCCAGGTCAGCCTGGGCTAGAGTGAGACCCTACCTCGAAAAACAAACAAACAAACAAAAAGAATCTCTTAATTTTTATCACTAAGACCTCATTTATTTCCCAGAAGAGATCTAAGATAGAAAACTGGGATTTTTTTTTCCCCCCAGCCTAGGTATGTTTATTAGCTATGCATGCAGCTGGAAACCCGGAGTCCTGGCACCAATAGTCCACGTTGCTTTCTTCTAAAATAAACTTGCACTCAATTCCTCCATCCACCCACCCACATCCCCAGAAGTTCTTTGTTTTGATTCTCTTGATTGCTGCAGTTTTGTTTTTCATTTCTTACTGTTGTCTCATGGTTAAATTTTCGTGCATACATGAAAAGTGATCATACTTAAGTGTTACTGCATTGATCAGTGGAAATGCTCAGAACATCATTGTGTCTCCAGGGACACTATGGTCTTTGTCTAACAATTATGCAAGCCTTGTTAAAACCTAGCAACTGAGACAGTCATGGTGGCACACACCTTTAATCCCAGAGGCAGAGGTAGGAGGATCACAGTGAGTTCGAGGCCAGCCTGAGACTACAGAGTGAATTCCAGGTCAGCCTGGGCTGGAGCAAGACCCTACCTGGGGGTGGGGAACCCTGGCAACCAAATGACCTGTGTGTGGCTTATGCAGGTCACTCAGATTTCATCAAGGACAATATTCCAGGTACTGTTTATCTTTTGGGGTAAAAACCATACTCCAGGGCTGGAGAGATGGCTTAGCGGTTAAGCGCTTGCCTGTGAAGCGTAAGGACCCCGGTTCGAGGCTCGGTTCCCCAGGGCCCAGATGCACAAGGGGGGGCATGTGTCTGGAGTTCATTTGCAGTGGCTGGAGGCCCTGGACGTACTCATTCTCATTCTCTCTCTCTCTCTGCCTTTCTCTCTGTGTCTGTCGCTCTCAAATAAATAAATAAATAAATAACATACTCCAAAGTAACCTTTTGTCTAAGTGGCTTTGTTTACAAATACTTAGTACTTTTAGGGAACTCGACATAATCAAACCACATCTTAACATGTCAGCTGCGCAGAGAAGGCGCTGTCAGGAGTCTGCAGGCTGCGCTCCCTTGTCCTCAGCAACCTCTTCTTTTCCACAGAATTACTTTTAATCTTCCAGAGACTTTTGTCTGGTGTTAGTTATTTGAGGTCATTTGGTCAGGGATTTGGAATCTTTCACTTCCTGTCTCACCTATCCTCCCCTACTCATTCCCTTTTAGGACAAGCTTTTCTGACAGTGACTCCTTTTCCAGTCAGTTTCACTAGGACTTGTTATCACCCTTCCCATTCCTCACCCTGCCCCACCCCCTCGCAGCCCTTTCAGTTTCCGCAGTTTTATCTTTTCTGAAGCCCTAGGCAGGCCTTGTACCGAGAACTAAAGGATCCTCTAATCTGGTTTTGAAGGGCATGCCTCTCATTATACGGTGCAGTCTGCAGAGTTCCTGCTGAGCCCTGGTGAAAACCAGTCCCAAGCTGGGTGTGGTGGTGCACTCCAGTAATTCCCGGGCGCGGGAGCCAGAGGCAGGAGGATTGCCGAAAATTCAAGGGCAACCTAAGTACCAGGCTAGTCCAGGACACGGCAAGGTTTCTGTCTCAAGAAAAATAGAAGAGGGCAAGGATGTAACTCAGTTGGTAGAGTGCTTGCCTAGCGTGGATAAATCTTCGGGTTCAGTTCCCAGCACTGCATAAACCAGACTGTAATTTCAGCCCTTGGGAGGCCAAGGCCTGCAGGAGGATCACTGGAGGTGAAGGCCAGCCTTGGCTACAGTGCGAGACCCTAACTGAGAGAGCGAGTGAGCGAGAGAGAGAGAGAGAGAGAGAGAGAGAGAGAGAGAGAAAGAGAGAGAGAGGGAGAGAGAGAGTCCAGTACCAGCGTTATCTAATCTTGCTATAAGCATTCAGCACTGTTTTGGGAGTGTCTCTTTTGCCTCTTTCTCTTTTTACATGTGGAGCTTTGGGAACAAGTTGTCACTCCTAAAGCTGTTGGAAACTGATTCCTGAGACTGGTGGCAGAAGCTGAGAGGTCCACTGTCAGATCAAGGTGCTTTTGCTTGTGCTTTTGGGGGTGTTCACATCTCAGCAAACGCGCTTTGGATAGATCAATGTTTTGATTCCCTGGTGTCAGGAAAAATACAAACTACGTTTTCTATGAAGTGCAGAGAAAGGGAGGTTATCCCGTACCCCATGAAGAAAAGAAGGTGGAAAACTGCATGCACTTGCCCCATTGCATTTTTTTTTAAATGATTTCATCCTCACAACCACCTGTAGGATAGTTAACATCTCAGGTGAGCTGACAGACATAGCTGAGGCTCAGGGAGGTTAAGAAACTTGCCTAAGGAAAGAGTAAGGCCAAAATTGAACACCCTGGAGATGTGACTAAAAGATGTGTCTCCTAGCTAACTCATTAAACCACAATGTCTCTAAAAAAAATCTGCTGTGGCCAGTTTATTATCGTGAAAGGCAGAAAAGTAATGGTGATGTGGCTCAGTGGTAATGTTTGCCTGGCACAGCAGGGCCCCGGATTCAGCCCCTCCCCAGCAGACCATCCATACACAATTAATTTTTTTGGTTCATTTTTTAAAATTATTTATTTGAGAGTGACAGATGGAGCGAGAAAGGCAGGTAGAGAGAGAGAGAATGGGTGCGCCAGGGCTTCCAGCCACTGCAAACGAACTCCAGATGTGTGCGCCCCCTTGTGCATCTGGCTAACGTGGGTCCTGGGGAATCCAGCCTCAAACCAGGGTCCTTAGGCTTCACAGGCAAGCACTTAACCGCTAAGCCAACTCTCCAGCCCCCGTACACAATTAAAATGAGACGGATGCCGGCTTGTTCAGAGGGAGGGAATATGCTGGTGTTGGTCCTCCTGAGGTAAACTACTTCCAAGGGCGGGATAGAAAGGAACACGCCAGAACCTAAACCTAGCTGCACATTACTCAATATATTTAAAGTTCTGTGCAAGTAAGAATGTGTGGATTGACTTTGCTTGAAATATTTTCATTTATTTGCAAGTGGAGAGAGAAAGAGAAAAGGGGAGAGAAGGAGAGGGAAAAATGAGCACGCCAGAGCCTCCCTCCACAGCACCGGAACTCCGTAAGCATGCATCAACTCTGTGCATCTAGCTTTACGTGGTGCTGGGGAATTGAACCCAGGCCTGCAGACTTTGCAAGCAAGTGCCCTTAACCACTGAGCCATCTCTCCAGTCCTTTGACTTTGTTTTAAATGTGTTGGTGAGAGGGGCTGGAGAGATGGCTTAGCGGTTAAGCGCTTGCCTGTGAAGCCTAAGGACCCCCATTTGAGGCTCGATTCCCCAGGACCCATGTAAACCAGATGCACAAGGTGGCGCATACATCTGGAGTTCGTTTGCCGTGGCTGGAGGCCCTGGCGTGCCCATTCTCTCTCTATCTGCCTCTTTCTCTCTCTGCCTCTGTTGCTCTCAAATAAATAAATAAAAATAAACAAAACATGTATTGGTGAGTTTCTCATTTAAATGAATTTTACAGTGACTATTCAAGAGCAAATGATGGCTCATTCCTATAATTCCAATGCTCAGGAAGCTAAGGCCAGAAGAACGTGAGTTCAAGGTCAACCTTGTCTACATAGAGAGACTTTGTCTCAAAAAGGGAATAGGGGTGCTGACGATGTAGCTCAGTGGGTAGAGTGCTTGCCTAGCATAGGTGAAGTCCTGGTTTCCATCCCCAACACTGCATAAGGCACACGTGGTGGTGCATGCCAGTCATCCTAACACTCAGGAGTTCAAGGACATCCTTGGCTACACAGACAGTTCAAGGCCAGCCTGCACTACAGGAGACCCTGTTCTGATTTTGGACTTTGTCTGTTTGTCTGTCAAGCACTGTTTCAGAAGCCCATGGCGCCCAGGCTACACGGTCAGTAGCTGGTTCACGATGGGTTTCAGTGTTGCCCCATTCAGTTATTTGTGTGTGCCCCTCACGATCTTCCATGCATCTGTTCCTCCTGTGCTGCCTACTGTTTTCATTTAAAGCATTTCCTATTTTTTAAAAATATTTTTACTTATTTATTTAGGGGGGGAGGGGTGCGTCAGGGCCTCCTGCCACTGCAATGGATACCAGATGCATGTGCCACTTTAAAAAAAAAATTTTATCTATTCATTTATTCATTTGAGAAAGAGTAAGAGAGAGAGATTGAGAATGGGCACCCCAGGGCCTCCAGCCACTGCAATTGAATCCAGAAACAAGTACCATCATGTGCATCTGGCGTTACGTGGGTCCTGGGGAATCGAACTTGGGTCCTTAGGCTTTGCAGGCGAGTGCCTTAGCCACTGAGCAATCTCTCCAGCCCCATGTACCACTTTTTGTGTCTGGCTTTACATGGGTACTGGGAATAGAACCTGGGCCAAAAGACTTTGCAAGCAAGCTCTTTAAGCCATCTTCCCAGCCTGCATTTTCTATTTTCTACTGAAGTAGATTCGGTTTTATTTATTTTTATTGGCATGTGTTCATTGTACATAGTAATGGTTTTCGTCAGGTATTTTCTTTCTTTCTTTTTTTTTTTTTTTGTTTTGTTTTGTTTTTCGAGGTAGGGTCTCACTCTAGCTCAGAGTGACCTTGGAATTCACTATGGAGTCTCAGGGTGGCCTAAACTCACGGCGATCCTCCTACCTCTGCCTCCCGAGTGCTGGGATTTCAGGCATGCACAACCATGCCTGGCTCGTCAGGTGTTTCCATAGAACATATACTTCCACCATATTCACTCCCCCACCTTCCCTCTTCCCCTTCTCCCCATTCCCACTAGTTCCTTTCATCCCCCAGAGATTCACTTCTGCTTTCATGATATACACACATAAAGTAGATTGAGATTTTTGTTTTGTTTTGGCTCGGTTTTGGTTATCAGCGACAGAGTCTCATGATGCCCAGGTTGGTTTTGAACTTGATGTATAATCAAGGCTGGTTTTGAACTCCTGATCTTCCTGTCTGTAGCTCCCAAATACAGGCATGTGCATGTACCACCACACCCAACTTAGATTTAGTTGGTTTTTTTTTTTTTTTTGGTTTTTCAAGGTAGGGTCTCACTCTAGCCCAGGCTGACCTGGGATTCACTATGTAGTCTCAGGGAGGCCTCGAACTCATAGTGATCCTCTACCTCTGCCTCCCAAGTGCTGGGATTAAAGATGTGTGCCACCATGCCCGGATTAGTTTTAAATGGACTTTTATAATCACACTGTAAATGTGAAACAAGCATAGCTCACAATAAATAAAAGCTTGCAGTAAAAATATCACATTCTATCAAGATACCATTGCTTTTTTGAAGGGTATGAGAAAGCACCCACGTGCCATGGAAGTCCCATTCACAGCGTCACACACAGTGTCTATAGTTCAACTGCAGTGGCTAGAGGCCCTGGCAATGCCAATCCTCTCTCTGTGTCTCTTTCTCTCTCTCTCTCACTAAAAAAAATCCTCTCAAGGGCTGCAGAGATGGCTCAGCTATTAAGGTGCTTGTTTGAAAAGCCTAACAACACAGGTTCGATTCCCCAGTACCCACATAAAGCCAGATGCAAAAGTGGTGCATACATCTGGAATTCATTTGCAGTGGCTAGAGGCCCTGGTGCAACCCCCATTCTTTACCTCTCTCTCTCCTTGCAAATAAATAGATAAAAGGGGCCAAAGAGATGACCAGCAGGTTTTGCAAGCAAGCACTTTTAACTGCTGAGCCATCTTCTTAGGCCCTTGTCTTGATTTTTTTTGCAGGGGTTTCACTATGTAGTTCATGCTGGTGTCAAACTCATTATGTAGTCCAGGCTGGCCTCACACTTGCATTGATCCTCCTGCCTCAACCTCCCAAGCAGTGGAGTTGCAGTTGTGAACCACCCAGCTCCTGAATGCAGACTGTCAGAACTCCATCTGCGTACCCAAATGACCACGCGAGCTAGTTATCAAATAGGAAGTCTTTAAAACATTGGCCTCCAAAAAGTCGATCATGCTTATCCTCTTTTGAGCTGGCCAAATTAATAAACGTGGTTCTATTTCTAGGTTAAAGAGGAAATGATGGACAACAGAAGCTACCCTAACACACCAGACAAACTTCCTGTCTTCTCTGAATCTGCCCACTTGCCACTGTCCAGGTCCTTCTACCTGGACCCCATGGTCACTGTGCACTTGTACCCTGAGGCCCCGGTGCCGTCTCCTTACCCGGAAGACCTGCCCTTGCTGCCTTTTCCCAGTGACGCCCTGATCATGGAAAGTTATGGCGAACCCTGTCCCTTCCCCTTCCCAGTGCCTTATCCAAATTACAGGAGATGTGAGTACTCCTGTGGGCCAGGCTTTATCCGGAAAAGGAATGAGCGAGAAAGGCAGCGCGTCAAGTGTGTCAACGAAGGCTACGCCAGGCTCCGACATCACCTGCCCGAGGAGTATTTGGAGAAACGGCTCAGCAAAGTGGAAACCCTGAGAGCTGCGATTAAGTACATTAACTACCTCCAGTCTCTGCTGTACCCCGACGAAGGCCAGACCAAGAAGAGTCCTGGGACAGCCCCCGGCTGCCGCCCCACTGACCCTATTTTTAGAATCGTTTGAGTCAGCATTTTCAAATAGAAACAAGTCCTTCACAAAATGGGGTCTCCTGCAGCATCACTGAATAGTTGCTCCTGGATGTAAATTCTTTTTCTTTCTTTTTTTTTTTTTTTTTCTAGGTAGGGTCTCACTCTAGCCCAGGCTGACCTGGAATTCACTAGGTAGTCTCAGGATGGCCTCGAACTCACGGTGATCCTCCTACCTCTGCCCCCTGAGTGCTGGGATTAAAGGCGTGCGCCACCACGCCCGGCTCCCTGGATGTCATTTCTGAGAAGGCAAATGGACCCTCCAGGGCTATGCTGAATGTTCTTACCTGTGTGTTGATGAACTAAACTGTCTTATGTAGACTGAGAGAAGGCTTTGTTTGTTTCTTTGAAGAACTCTAAGGGAACAGGGGTCCCCAGGGTTCTCATAGCTCTCATCCCATCCCTCTCACACACTTGTCCAGGCTCAGCTCTGGGAGGCTCTCCTCCAAACATGGGAGGTCTGACAAGTGATTACATAATGCGATGCAATTACAGTGCAGCTCCCTTATCTGTCGCAGTGGGGATGTTGGATTGACTTGGGGTTGACCAGAAGTCAGGATGAGTAGCATCTCAGCAAAAGCAAAAGTAGTTTGCGAACCTTTCTTCTTGAGGCTGGAGAGATGGCTTAGCGAGTAAGGCGCTTGCCTCCAAACCAAAAAGACTTAGGTTCGATTCCCCAGGATCTATGTAAACCAGATACACAAGGTGGCGTGTGTGTCTGGGGTTCGTTTGCAGCAGCTGGAGGCCCTGGCATGTGCCCATTCTCATTCTCTTTCTTTCTGCCCCTTTCTCTTTCAAATAAATAAAACTAAAATATTTATTTTAAATATATATGTTTTAAAAACTTTCTTGTCACTTGAAATTCTTTTAGACTCATCTGTTTCCTGCATGCAGACTTCCTTCACTTAGTACAATGCTTAAGAAGGCTCTGGAATCTTATCACTCAGTTTGAAGTATGACTCCTCTTTCTCCTCTCCATGTCTGGCTTTTCATCCACCAAAAGGTAATCATAATAGAAAGTTTCATGGGGTGTGGTGGCATATGCCTTTAATCATAACACTCAGGAGGCAGAGGTAGGAGGATCTCCATGAGTTTGAGGCTACCGTGAGACTACATAGTGAATTCTAGGTCAGCCTGGACTAGAGTGAGACGCTACCTCAAAAAAAAAAAAAAAAAAAAAAAGCCTAGAAAGTTCCATGTGTTCATGATGAGGATTAACCATGCCTGGCACCTGGTAAGGGTTCACAAGCATTGCTTTGTGTTACCAGAGAACTCTAGGTACCAGGCCTTCCCTTCCACCCTGCAAGGAGAGTCCACGCCCTCCATCCTGGAGCCCGCCTCACGGTGTCTGCTTCTCATCCTATGGCTACTTTAGCCCTTCCTTCCTCTCAACTCCCAGGTCCCATCTGTCACCAAGCCGTCAGGACTTCTGTCACACTCACCTGTGCTGCTGTGTGTCTCATGACGTCTTTTCCAACTTCTTAGCCCAGCCATTACTGTACCTTTGTTTTGCTTATGTTTCTCCTATCCTGTATCTTTATACCTATCTCTCTCTTTTATGAAAATAGTTATGTACTTGTGGGAGAGAGAGAACAAGAACATATGAATGCATATGGACACCCCAGGGCCTCTTGTGGCTATAAACAAACTCTAGATGCATGTGCCCCTTTGTATGTTTGGCTTCAGACAGGCCTGCAGGCTTTGCAAACAGGTGCCTTTAACTGCTGAGCCATCTCCCCAGCCCTATCTGTTGTCTTTTAAGCAAAGAATTACCAGTCTCATTCCTCACGTAGTCCTCAAATCCTGCAAAGAACCTCAACGCAGCAGGTGTCAGTGAATATTATTTACCGTGTTCCTATTCCAGTCCTGTCACCTGCATCAGGACCATTGCTGATCATCTCATTTCTGGCCCCTCAGCTGGCTCTTCCCTCACTGACACTCTGATTTCAGGTCATTTGGTTGCTCAAGCTGCCTGATGTCTTTGTTTTGACTATGGCGCTGTTTAAATGGAGTCATTTACTTTTCAAAACTTCCTACAATCTGTCCCCATCCCAAACATCCACATCTTCATTTTCCAAGGACGCCCATTCCCCAAAAAGGGAGAAATCACAGACTTGCAGACGCACCATTTCTCTCTACTCTCACTTCCTACCTAGAGCACTCTCTTTTCCTCCAACTGCTGAAACCCCACTGTCTTCTCCAGTAATCCTGACTGAGGCCATCAGGAGTCTTTCTTAGACTCTAACCTTGTGTGCCAAATAACTAAATAATTCATCCTTTAAGGTGTGTGGGTGCAGGCCATAGGTGTTCTCCTGGCTGTAGTTACGCTCATAAGAGAATCATCAGGATGCTTTGGGTTGCAAGTAAGAGAAAAATCCAAGTTGTCACAACCAATAAAAATAATTTATTTAGCCGGGTGTGGTGGCGCACACCTTTAATCCCAGCACTCAGGAGGCAGAGGTAGGAGGGATTGCCGTGAGTTCAAGGCTGAGACTACATAGTCAATTCCAGGTCAGCCTGGGCCAGAGCAAGACCCTACCTCAAAAAGCCAAAAAAAAAAAAAAAAAAAAAAAAAAGAATTTATTCACCTAACTGTCAGAAACACCCTGTCTTCTCTAGATCTTTCTTCTGTGACTTTCTTGGGGAAATAGCTTTGGTATCACAAAAAGGCTGTCATAGTCTCTCAGGTATTCCGAGCAAAAGTCTTGGAATTCATTCTGACTGGAGGGACTTGGGGACATAATGAACCAGTGGCCAGGAGAGTGGGGGTGCTGATTGGCAGTTTCACCCTAGGAACTGGAGCACAGTCAGCATCCATGTACCTGGATCCACAACCCAAACAGAACCTGGTGGAAGGGGGGAGGATGGATGTGGAGGAGACACCCACCAATGTCGCTGCACGGTAGTTTTGTTATTTTCCTTTGAGCGCAGTACCACACTTACTCAGGGCCCAGTGACTGTCAGATGTCTCAAAATACCAGTTTCGGCCACTGGAGGGCAGACTGTAGACTTCTGTGCCCTCGATCACAGCGTGCATCCCTTACGCTCCTGCTTCCACCTCTGCACCCCAGGAGAGCTGTCTGAAGTACAGACAGACGTGTTCATGAGTTTGCTCATTTTATTTTAAACCAGGACAGCATCTCTTGTCCCCAGGCCATCCAGTGGCACCCCAACCCAGGCTCCTGCCTACACAGATTAAAGACAGATGTCAGCCCTAGTTCTAGCGTTTAGCTGCCCCTCATGAGACTCCTCTTAGATCCCCGAGGGCTTTGCACCCTGAGGATACAACTCTCAAAGGGAGGGGACCGAACGTGCCTTTCTTTCTCTCTCCACCAAGCTCATGTCTCCCACACTGACCTCTCTGCACATGCTCAGTTCTCTCATGCCCCAGCTGTGTCCCTGCAGGCTCACATCCCTGGCAACCTGCTTGGCAACCAGGACTCTGTTGGGCCAAGTCCTTGAGCTCAGATGAAGCTGAGGTTGGGCCCAGGCTGAGGTCCAGGCCAGGCTTGGGGTTGTGGGTAAGTCCCTTTGGGGTCAGATCTGTGGCGTTCGGCGGGGGTGGACCCCAACAGGGCTCTGAAGACATCTGTGGAGGGGATGGCTCCTCGAGAGCTCAGCTCCACCTGGGGCCAGAGTTACCTGCGGGTGTGACCAGGTTAGGTGTGGAGTCTGTGGTTTCGGTTGGGGGTCACTTGGTCTGGGCTGGGGGTGAAAGGAAAGCGTGGGCTGACTCCAGGAGTCCCTGGCGCTGGGGAGGAGGAGGGAGGAGAGGGCCTGATGTTTCCCATGAGCGGTAAGAGGCCGTGAGCACGCAGCGCTGAAGGAGTTCAAGATAAACATAAAAGGCGGGCGTGGTGATCCCAGCATCGGGGAGGCAGAGGTAGCAGGGTCGCCGTGAGTTCGAAGCCACCCTGAGACTACATGGTGAATTCCAGGTCAGCCTGACCCTACCTCGGAAAACCAAAAAAAAAAAAAAAAAGTGAATTCTCTAGGATCGCAGCAGCCCTCGCCTTTCCTGAGCTGAGGACCCCCAAGGCAGCCCCTGAAGCTGATGATCGGGAGGAAGCCGGTGTCTGCGGGAGAGTCGGAGAGACGGTGGCCCGCCGCCCAGGCGCCCTCTGCTGGGCGGAGGCTGCAGCTCGGGTAATGTGGGGCGCCTCTTCCAGGGGTGTTCTGCGAAGTCCATGGAACCGTCCACAGGGCCCAAATACTGCAGTGTGACCGAAACCATGAAGAACCCAGGCCGGGACGGGGCTGCATCACTCTGTGCCTTTGTCTTGCGAGAGCCCTGGCTGCCCTGGTGCCACACACTCGCCAGGTACTGCCCCCCCCCCCCCAGCCCTCTTTCTCCTCTGTTCCTGGTCCTATCTGGTGTCCACGGGGAGAGAGAGATCTTGCTTCCTGGGAAGGCCGGCAGGGTTCTTTCCTTACTGATGATTTGCGTGGGGCCTGCCTCTTACCCCATCCTACACTGTGCTCCCTGTGTCCTCCTTGGTGACCTGTGTCCTCATGCCCACTTTCTGGGTGGCTTCTTGGGCTCTAACTCAAGACCTCACGTCTTCAAGGCAAGCACTTTACTGACGGAGCTATCTCCCCAGCCTATGGCCTGGCGTTTTGTAATTTTGCTTTTGTGAGAGACAGAGAGAAAGCGAGAGAGAGAGAGAGAGAGAGAGAGAGAGAGGAGGGAGAATTGGCATGCCAGGACCTCCAGCCACTGCAGTGGAACTCCAGGGCGCACACGTGCGACCTTGCAAGCTTGCATCACCTTGTGCATCTGGCTTACATGGGATCTGGAGACTCTAACGTGGATCCTTAGGCTTCTCAGGCAAGCACATTGTGGTGGTCTGATTCAGGTGTCCCCCACAAACTTAGGTGTTCTGAATGCTAGGTTCCCAGCTGATGGAGATTTGGGAATTAACGCCTCCTGGAGGCGGTGTATTGTTGGGGGCAGCCTTATGGGTGTTATAGCCAGTTTCCCCTTGCTAGTGTAGGGCACACTCTCCTGCTGCTATGGTCCACCTTATGTTGACCAGAGGGTGATGTCCACCCTGTGCTCATGTCGTCGTTTTCCCTGCCATCGTGGAGCTTCCCCCTGGAGCCTGTAAGCCGAAATAAACCTCTCTTTTTCCCCCCACAAGCTGCTCGTGGTTGGGTGATTTCTACCAGCAATGCAAACCTGACTGCAACACACCTTAACTGCTAAGCTGTCTCTCCAGCCCTGGCCTGGCTTTTTGTAGCAGAGTTGTGACTCTCACGGTAGCAATGTGTGGGAGAAGGCAGTCAGGGATGATCAATTATAGTTTCTGGCATATTCTGCCATCAGCTGTGAGCCTTGCTACGTCACACATGAGACATTAGGGTTCTGGAACCATCAACTGATGTGGATTCTCCATGTCTCTCAGGTTCCCTCAGTATTCATTGTACACGAAGTTCAGTTTGTCATCAGGGGAGGGTCCACTTCCTGGGTTCCCCTTCATGCTTTAAGAAACTTAAATATACAAGGCTTGGTTTGGTTACCTTAAAACATGTTATACCCAGTCCCCAAAACAATGCTCCTTTTATGCTCCTCGCCTTCTACCCCTCCCAAAAGTTTGTCTGTCGTAGGTTGCCACATTCACCATGGATTCTGTTGTATACACCCTTGTATGTGAAGGGAAGGATGGGTTTCCCTCAGGAGCCTATGACACTGAGGAGGAAGAAGGAGGGAAAAGTGACCTATATTGAGCAACCAACATGCCAGGTGCTTTCCATGTCTATGTGCTGAGCAGAAACTGAGGGGCAGATGTTAAGGAAACACACAGGCCAACAAGTTTCCTTCACAAATCCTAACCACACATTGACAGTTGAAAGTCCTCAACTGTCCAGGATTTTCCAGAACAGTGTCCTCAGTCGGCTGTCCAAGTGTGACTACAAGAGGGCAAAGGAGCCTGCAGCAAACATAAGCTGTGTAAGTTCCAGGGATCCGTGTGCCCAGGCTAGGGACATGCCAGCCTGCATGGCCTTAAATTCCTGCTTGTGTTCCTCATTCATCTATTTAGACCCTTCTGTTCAAGGCCCAGTTAAACACCTTTGTATTTAGCCTTGTCCCCAAAACAGTTTCTTCAAAAACCCAGACCCCTCACTCTGTAGCCCCAGAGCAGCAGGTCCCGCCTGCACAATTCCCCAGAACGGAACCTCCTGTTTGCTGCTCTTCAGCCCTTCTGTCAGCTCCTCAGTGCTGCCCCCCAACATTCCAGCACTTCGCATCCCTCTGACCCCACAGCACCAACTCCCTTAAAGTTTTGCTCCTTTGTCACTTTATGTTTATTTTTTAGTTTTTTGGTTTTTCGAGGTAGGGTCTCACTCTAGCCCAGGCTGACCTGGAATTCACTCTGTAGTCTCAGGTGGTCTTGAACGCATGGCGATCCTCCTACCTCTGCCTCCTGAGTGCTGGGATTAAAGGCGTGCACCACCACACCCGGCTTCCCTCGTCACTTTTATCCACACTTCTATGTTTCATTCTGGAATCCTGAAAATGACTTTGGGATCCACCTCCCAGGTCCCCCATCAAGCATTAACTTAAATATGCAAGGTTCGTTTTGGTTTCTTTGAAATAATACCTAGTCCAAAAAAAAAAATGATGTTCCTTTCATAGTTTTTTGCCTTCCTCCTCCCCAAAATTTGTCTGTTTACAGACTGCCACATTCAGCCTGAATGTCTGTTGCATATACCCTTGTATGCCATTCTCATGCCGTGATACTTCTCAGATCTGTGAATTGTGTTTCTTGCTGTTTGGGGACTTGGTGTCCCCCTCCCCTAATTTCACTGGACTTCTTTCCAGGTATGGCTCTGCTCACCCATGTCTCCATGTTCAGGACCCAGCCTGGCAGGGTCCTGGCAGGACGGAAGGAGCCGAGTGTGCTGCGGGCACCTGGGTCCTGGCAAGAAGGGAACCGGATGGATTTTATTATCGGGCCCAGATAAAGGCGGCTCCAGAGGCAAGTCTCTCTTCCCCAGCAGCTCTCTGACGTGCCCCTCTGGGTGGCCTTGTTGTAACCAGTCTGACCAGGCTGAGCTGTGTGTGCCTGGCATCTTAGTTTCTTGGTAAGCACAGGTCTTTCATCGTGAGACCGAGGAAGTAAGCTGGCGCTGCTGGCAGGGTTGGCTCTTGCTGCGGGCTGTGAGGAAGAATCCGCCCCATGGCCCTCTCTCAGCTTCCAGTGTTTCCTGTCAGTCACAGCTATCTCCTGGCTTCTGGAAGCATCTGCCTGACCTCTGCCTTCAACTTCACATGGAATGCTCCCTAAATGTGTCTGTCCAAATTGCCCCTTGGGAAGGGACATGGATTATGCTAGGTTAGGGGGCCTGCTATGCTCATTACAACTTCATCTTAACTAATTGCAGTGACCCTATTCCCAAATAAGATTCCGAGATACTCCCAGGATTTCAAAATATGAATTAGGAAAGTAAAATATAATTCAGTCTATAACAGTGAATAAAATGCACATTAAAATGCTCTGGTGTTCATTATGGCAGCACAAATATTAAAATTGGAAGTATGCTGGGATCATGATGGCCCCTGGTGCAAGGATGGCATGCCAAGTCAGTTCATGACATGTTCCATACTAGAAACAAAAGTTCTGCCAGGAGTGGTGGCATGTGCCTTTAATCCCAGCACTTGGGAGGCAGAGGTAGGAGGTGAGTTCGTGAGTTCAAGGCCACCCTGAGACTACGGAGTGAGTTCCAGATCAGCCTTAGCTACAGCAAGACCCTACCTTGATAAAACCAAGAAAAAAAAACTGAAAAGAAAATGGCTTTGGATGTAGCTCAGTTGGTAGAATGTTTGCCTAGAATGCATGAAACCCTGGGTTTTTCCTCCCCCAGTACCACATAAACTGGGTGTGTTAGCATATTCCTGTAATCCCACCACGGGGGAGGTAAAGGCAGGAGGATCAAAAATTCCCAGTCATCCTCAGCTACACTGTGCGTTTGAAGGCTTTATGAGTGAGGCCCAGTCTCAAAAAAAAAAAAAAAAAAAAAAAAAGTACCGTACTCAGGAAAATTCAGCGTGCTGATTTACAGGGTACAAGTGTGAGAGCAAAAGCAACGGGAGGTTTTGCGCACGCATGCGCGTACACAGGAGTCCAGGAGCCAGGCCTGGGGCTAAGTAAACTCAAGCAGAGTGGCTACTTCCTGGGTACTGGTCTTTTTGGAGTCAGATGTGCCTGCCACAAAGGATGCGTGGAGAGCCAGAGAAACCGTGGGTACCGCTCCTTGCCTTGCTCTTTGTTTGAAGAAGCGTGTCCTGGGGCGTGTCTTGGGGGTTTCTGCTGCCTACGCCAGGCTGGCCGGGGAGCTGCTGAGGCCTCCTGTCTCCGCGGCCATCTGCCTGCAGCAGCTCCAGGACTACAGATGATTGCGCTGCCGTGTCCGGCTTTGCGTGGCCTCTGGGAGCCCAACTCAGTTTCCCACACTTACATAGTAAGCGTTTTTTACCAACTGAGCCACCTCCGCAGCTTCTAGTTTTTTTTTATTTTTTTAATTTTTTTTGTTTATTTTTATTTATTTATTTAAGAGAGAAAGGGGGGGGCGGAGAGAATGGGTGCGCCAGGGCCTCCAGCCACTGCAAACGAACTCCAGACACGGCGCCCCCTTGTGCATCTGGCTAACGTGGGTCCTGGGGAAACGAGCCTCGAAACGGGGTCCTTGGGCTTCACAGGCAAGCGCTTAACCGCTAAGCCATCTCTCCAACCCAGCGTCTAGTTTTAATTAGCTTAAGTACTTTGGTGTTCAATTCTTCGCCCGGCAAAACCTTCGCTCGTGGGCTGCGGGTGTGCCAGGGCCACGTGTGGATGCAGTCACTCCTCGCCCACGGAGCCCCATGGAGCCTCACAGACAGCAAGCCATCCCTGGCTGGTGTTGAATATAGGAAGTGAACTGGGAAAATACAGAAAAACCCAGGTCACTCCTGGAATTAAAGCCAGAGAAACTTGGTCAGAGGAAAGAAAAACAGGAAAAGGAAGCGAATGGACAGGGAAAGTTAGGAAGTGGTAAGATGTTGATAATAAGAAGAGGTGGAAGGAAGAGACTAGTCCTGTAGCCTGCGCATCTCGGCGTAGTCATCTCAATGCAGCCCCTGGATTTGACTTCTCCCCTCTCCTCTCTTCTCTTCTCCTCTCCTCCCTTTCCCTCCCCTCCCCCCTCCCCTCCCTTCCCCTCCCTTCCCCTCCCTTCCCCTCCCCTTCCCCCTCCCCTCCCTTCCCCTCTCTTCTCCTCTCCTCCCCTCTCCTCTCCTCTCCTCTCCTCTCCTCTCCTCTCCTCTCCTCTCCTCTCCTCTCCTCTCCTCTCCTCCCTTCTCTTCTACTCTTCTCCCCTCCCTTCTCTCCTCTCCTTTCTCCTGTTCTCTTTTACTTTTTGTGAGATAAAATCTCTTGTATCCCAGGCTGGCCTTGAACTTTCTATGTAACCAAGGATGAACTTGAAATTCATATCCTCCTGCCTCCATCTTCTGAGCTTTGGAATTACAGGCATGCACCACCACAGCTGGTGTATGTGGTGCTGGGGACGAAACCCAGGGTTTCCTGCATACTAGGCAACCACTGTACAACCGAGCTACGTACCCACACCCAGTCCCTTGTCTCTGGACTTCATTGGAGAGTCTTCGTTATTTAAGACGCAGGGCTTGACTCACGGGGAACCTAGGTGTTCCCTATTGTGCTTGCTTTTGTTTGTTTTTTCAAGGTAGGGTTTTGCTGTAGCCCAGGCTGACCTGGAATTCACTTTGTAGTCTTTGGGTAGGCCTGAACTCACAGCGATCCTCCTACCTCTGCCACCCGAGTGTTGGGATTAAAGGAATGAACCCAAGGATGGCCTCTTTTTTCTTTAAAAAAATTTGTTTTGTTTTTTTTTCAAGGCAGGTTTTCACTCTAGCCCAGGCCAACCTGGAATTCATTATGTAGTCTCAGGGTGGCCTTGAACTCACAGCAATCCTCCAACCTCTGCCTCCCAAGTGCTGGGATTAAAGGCAATGCACCACCATGCCCAGCTTTTTTTTTTTTTTTTATGAGACGGAGAGAGGGGGAGAGAGAGAGAGAGAGAGAGAGAGAGAGAATGGGAGCACCAGGGCTGTCAGCTGCTGCAAATGAACTCCAGATGCATTTACTACCTTTTGCATCTGGCTTATGCAGGTCCTGGGGAATCAAACCTGAGTCCTTTGGCTTTGTAGGCAAGTGCCTTAACCACTAAGCCATCTCTCCAGGCCTCTGTTGTTTGTTTTTTGAAACTGAGCCTCACTCTGTAGCCCAGAATGCCATGGTGATACTTGCTAGGCAGCCAACATGGCCTGAAACTCACTATAAAGCCTAGGCTGGCTTTAGACACATGGCATTGGGGGTGTCCCTCTTACTGGGATTACAGGCAAGCACCACCACATCCCCGTCCCACTGTACCTTCCAATGTCCAATCAGATTCTACTTTCTTTCCCACAGCTGGAGAGAAAGGGGGCCCTGGTAGTAGAATTTGAGGCACCCCTTGTCTCAAGGCCAAGTCTGGCAGCCCAGCAGCAGAGTGTGGTCTTCAAGGAAGACCTTCAGCTCTCCCCGCCTGTGGGACACTCACTGCAGCCGGGGGACAAGGTGCTGGCGCCCTGGGGCCCGGAGCAGCAGCAGTATGGGCCTGGCACTGTTCTCTTGGGCTTGAAGACAAAACATCCCCAGAGGGGTAAGGAAGCTGCTCTGAACCAGTAGCCCCCCAGAAAGAGCATGGCCGGCGACCAGGCCAGAGCTTAGTGGTCTTAGAGCCGTGGATAAAAGAATTCTCATGCTTTTTTTAAAAAAGTGAGTATCCTATGATTTATTAATTGGCAAAACTGAAAACCAGAATAGATGTGTGAGTACTCATTACAGCTAAGTGTGTGAAATGGTAACTTTGACTGAACACATATCACATTCTCATCACTGAAAGTCAGAAAAATCATCAATTAAACCATTGTAAGTCAAGGACTATCAGTAGTTCAAATGAAAATCAGTGTAGGTTCCAGTTCACAGCACCAAAACCCCAACCAGGACTTAAATGCTTCATTTATCCATATAGTGTTTTCTTAAGTTGGCTCTTACACATCTAAATATTTTATTTAAATATCCAGATTTCTGGGCTGGGGAGATGGCTTTGTGGTTGAGGCGCTTGCCTGTCTCATGCCTTCTCTTGCACTTAACTCTGGAGTGGCAACAGAGACCCGACTGTATCTTCCATGTGATACTTCTTTTTAAATCAGAGAAAATAGAAGCCACGTGTGGTGGTTCATGTTTGTACAGTTGGCATGTAGAGGCTGAGCCAGGAGGATGGTCATGAGTTTGTCATGAAGCCAACCTGGGCTACAGAGTGAGACTATCTCAAAACACCGAAAAGTATAAACTAAAACTAGGGGAGAAATCTAAAACTACCATGTCTATGTTGATTAGAAAGTTCATACTGAAGCCGGGCGTGGTGACACACGCCTTTAATCCCAGCGCTCTGGAGGCAGAGGTAGGAGGATCTCCGTGAGTTCGAGGCCACCCTGAGACTACATAGTGAATTCCAGGTCAGCCTGGGCTACAGCAAGACCTTACCTTGAAAAACTAATAAATAAATAAGTAAATAACTAAAAAGAAAGAAAGAAAGTCCATACTGTAGGTCAGGTATGGTGTGGTGCTCTGTGTCTATAAGCTCAGCACACGAGGATCATGGGTTTGAGGACAGCCTGGGCTACATAAGAAGACCTATCTCAAATAGAAAAAAAAATAAAACAAACAAACAAACAAATAAAAAAACCCCATAGTGTGCTGGGGTTATTCGAGAGTCACAGGAGGAATCAGTCGCCTTCCATCTGTCACCAAGTTCTCCAGGGACTGACAGCCAGCCAGAGAATAGTAGCAGGCTTCTCCTGGGATGCTCTTTGGTTATGCACGAAGAATGGTTCCTTCAGGTTATTATGTAGCCCAAGAGGCAGGGAGGCCAGAACAAATCCACCAGGAAATGCTGTCCGTGTGGAGCAGGAGAGGGTGATGTTCCAACGGGCCCAGGGGCATGCGAGGAGCACATAGAATGCTGGGATTAAAGGCGTGCGAAGTAGAGCAGAGAGATGCGACTCAGGCCTTGCCTTTGGGGGTAGAAGAACCCTTACCCCACTATAAAGAAGAGGTATTCATAACAAAATGTTGCCCGTATCTGTTCATAGCGTCCAAGGAGAAAGAAATCACCATTTACTTCTGGAATGGCAAGACAGCGAACGTGCCTCTAGGCAGGGTCAGGTGGGTGAGCCCCACCGTCTGGAAGAAGGCCGTGGAGAGACTGCAGATGCTGCACGCGAGGGAGTGCCCTGGTCCTCTTCTCGGGCCCCCGTGCTGCTCCCCGCTGAGACCTGTCACTGGATGCACCACACACAGGCCTCCTCTGGACACTTCGTTCCTGTGCCCTCCCTGCTGCCCCCACGCCTGCTGCCAGCTGCCGTGCCAGGGCTGCCTCTGCTGCTGCCCGTTGGTGGCTCCCACCTGGTGGCCTCTAGCTAGCACCTCAGAGGTCACAGGCAGAGAACTCCCAGAGTCAGAGGTGAAGCCCACAGCCCAGCTTCTGCCCCTAGAGGGTCCTGAAGAGGAGGCATGGACAGCACTCACTCCCATGGCCTCTTCCTCCTCCTCCTCCTCCTCCTCTTCTTCCTGTGAAGAAGACAATTTGGAGAATGATCTGGAGATGGAACTTCGCCCACGGCAAATGGTGAACAGAGCAGTCAACACAGAGCCCATCCTTCCTGAGACATCGCCAAGGCAGAGTGGCTCCCCCCGGCCTGGGTGGAGATACTGGAGGAGAAGTGGGGCTGAGCCACGTCCTGGAAAGCCAGGTACGCCGAGGGTGGGGTAGGGGTGGGCTTCCAAGGCAGGGCTACTGGCTGCCTTTCCCGGTCTCTTGGGAACCTGGCATGCCTGTGCACTCTGCAGGGCTTGGAAGTAATACTTGAGAGGTAGGCAATGGGAAAGGGGACACTTGCCAGAGGGAAGTGGCAAGCTTCCATTGAAGGTGTGAATAAGAGAGGGAGGATGGACTGGCCTTTGTAGTCTGCCTTGCCACCCCTACTTAGTACCTATCTTTTGTTGTTCTTGTTGTTTATATTTATTTATTTATTTATTTGAGAGAGAGAGAGAGAGAGAGAGAATAGGTGCACCAGGGCCTCCAGCCACTACAAACGAACTCCAGATGCATGTGCCCCCTTGTGCATCTGCCTTACGTGCGTCCTGGGGAATCGAGCCTCGAACTGGGGTCCTTAGGCTTCATAGGCAAGCGCTTAACTGCTAAGCCATCTCTCCAGCCCCGATACCTATCTTTCTTTTTTTTTCTGTTTTTCCTTTTTTTTTTTTCCTTCGAGGTAGGGTCTTACTCTAGCCCAGGCTGACCTGGAATTCACTATGTACTCTCAGAGTGGCCTTGAACTCACTGCGATCCTCTACCTCTGCCTCAGGAGTGCTGGGATTAAAGGCATATGCCACCCCCGGCTAACTTTTATTTTTATTTATTTATTTGCAAGCAGAGCGATATACATACAAATAGAGAGAATGAGAATGGGCATGCCAGGGCCTCTAGCTGCTGCCAATGAACCCCAGATGCATATGCCACTTTGTATATCTGGCTTTACGTGGGTCAGGCTGTAACTGGTAGTCTGCAGCTGCCCCTAGGTACACCTGGAGCTGACGACACATCTTGGTAGGTGTGGTAGTTTGAATGTATGGCCCCATAGACTCGGGTGTTTTATTAAAAATGAACTTCGGCTAGGCATAGTGACACACACCTTGAATCCCAGCACTCGAGAGGCAGAGGTAGGAGGATCACAGTGCGCTCGAGGCCAGCCTGGGCTAGAGATATGAGACCACACCTCAAAAAACAAAACAGAGAAACAAACAAACAAGCTAACTTCCTATTCAAATCCCCAGCAGGCAGATCCCTGCTTAGGGGTGTGTCACTGGGGGTGAATCTTGGGGTCCAGCTCTAAGGTATGTGAGGAGCAGTTTGAACTCTGTGTTTTGTGGTGCTGGCTGTGAGTGGTGTCCCCCTGCTTGGATGTATGGAAGGGAGCCAGCTTCTTCCACAATTGATTGCTCCTCTGGACTCCCTCACATAGATGTGGCCGGAGTTTTGTCTCTTAGATGATTCTAGATCACGTCAAGTTGACAACATTAACCATCACAGGGTACGGTATCTGTGACAGGCATACCATAACCGAGTGCTAAGGAACACCAGAATTAAGGGCTTAAGGATCACTAGGCACTGTGCAAACTGGGACCCACTGCAAGTCCTTATTTGAAGCATTGCCATGTTTTGGGGACAGATACTCAGCTAGGACTACACAGCCCATGAAGATTTCACCTTGTCACAGGAGTAAGAATTTTATCAGTCTTTAGTTCTGAGAAGTCGAGAAATTTTTCTATAGGGAAAAACTTTATTGAGCGACTCCTCTGGGCCCCAGGATTTTGGCATGAGTGGGGGTTTTATGTAAGTCTTATGGAGTTGTACTTCACACGAGGGTTACGGGGATTCTCTGGCTTCCAACACAGGATGTCTTTGCCACACCTCTGGCAGGGAAATCATCAGAGGGACAAGGGCCCATCTGTGGCCAGCTGAACCCGTCCTCCCTCTCCAAGAGGTAATTTGTATTGATGGGGGAGATGTCCGAGGTGTCTGCTATAAGGGGTCCTTTGGCTTCCACAATGGTAAACCTTGGTCACAAGTACTGGGAAAGGGACCTGAAGAGCCCGGTTCTGAAGTCATGTTCATGCTGACTTCTCCTCGGCCTCCACTGCTTTCTGCTTCAGCACAGCCTGGAAAAATAAAAGCTATACCCATCCAACCGAGGCCCAGCAGCAGGGGGACGATCAGAGGACCATGTGATCAGCATCCCTAGTCCCACATCCCTCCGCTATGGTTTGCTCCACTGAAGTCTCTAGACTGGCTCCAAATGCAACTAAGTACGAACAGATTCTCCCTGGTCCTATGCATACACTATGCATACCTCTGCTGTCCAAAGCTTCACAGACTTATCTTCAGCCTCCCTGTCACTATATTTAAACAGCTAGAATCCATTTTTTCCCTTAAAATGAATTCCAACAATTAACTGTAAAGAAGAGAAATATATGGCCTGGAGAGATGGCTTAGAGGTTAAGGGGCTTGCCTGTAAAGCCTAAAGGACCCAGGATTGATTCCCTAGTACCCACATAAGCCAGATGCACAAGGTGGTGCATGCGTCTGGAGTTCGTTTGCAGAGGCTAGAGGCCCTGGTGTGCCCACTGTCTCTATCTGCCTCTTTCTATCTCTCTAATAAATAAATAAATTAATTAATTAAAAAAAGAGAAATGTAGTAAATTTGGGTTCTAGATCTTTGGTTACACTCCAGGAAAAGTTTAATTCTAGCCCTGACCCATGGAGCACCATCAGACGTGCTCTGAATCTACACATCACCTGCCTGAGACGAGGCGTGCTGGAAGGGGCTATTCAGCCCTTGGTACGGATGCCACTGCCTGTCAGAGTTAAGTGGCAAGGACTAAACCATGTGTGGGCCAGAGCTGGAGGCAATGGCAAATAACAGTGCTTTTCCTTTCCTTCCAGTTTTTGTGTCCTTTTAAGGAAATGTGCTGTTTTGCTTCTCCTAAAAATGATTGGTATTTAATCAGCACTAAATATCAGTACTTGATCAGACAGTACTTGATATCAGCTGTCAAGTACTGATGCTTGACTCTTTAGTCTTGTGCTCTGACTCTTACGAAACCTGCTGTATGTGGGTCCTGTGCCCTGCATGCTTTCAGCGACAGGCAGTGAGTGTACTGTTTGCTCCTAACAACTCTAGGGAGGCCAGGATGTGGGCTGCCAGCTCTCAGGATGCTCCTCTCCCTTGCTTGAGACTAAGGCAAGATTCAATTTCTTCCTTTTTAATTGTTTAAATTTATGTACGTGTGTGGGGGCGCACCACAGTGTATATATGGAGGCCAGAGGACACCCTTACGTGTTTTCCCTCTTCATCTGCCTTTTTTTTTTTTTTTTTTCGAGTTAGGGTTTTACTGTAGCTCAGGCTGACCTGGAATTCATTATGTAGTCTCAGGATGGCCTCGAACTCACAGCAATCCTCCTACCTCTGCCTCCCGAGTGCTGAGATTAAAGGCATGCACCACCATGCCTGGCTTTTTTTTTTTTTTCTTCTTCTGAAGTAGGGTATCACTGTAGCCCAGGCTGACCTCAAACTCCCTCTGTAGTCCCAGGCTGGCCTTGAACTCCTTGATCCTCCTACCTCTGCCTCCTGAGTGTTGGGTGGTGGCATGCACCACCACACCTGGCTTCTGCCTTCTTTGGAGATAAGGTCTCCCTTGATTTTGCCCCTGCATGTGCACCAATCAGTCTCGTGTAGGGATTCTCCGGGTTCTGGCTCTTACTGTCATTAATGCATATACCACTTTGTATCCAGCTTTACGCAGGTGCTGGGAAGATGAAGTCTGGCTGACAGGCTTGCAAGTAAGAGCGTTTAACTGCTGAATCATCTCCTCAGATATCTGCTCCTTTAAAAAATATTTTTATAGGGTTGGAGAGATGGCTTAGAGGTTAAGGCATTTGCCTGAGAAGCCTAAGGACCCTGGTTTGATTCCCCAGGATACATGTAAGCCAGATGCACAAGGGGGTGCATGCATCTGGAGTTGGTTTGCAGTGGCTAGAGGCCCTGGCGTGTCCATTCTCTACCAAATAAATAAAATTTAAAAAATATTTTCATAGCTGGGTGTGGTGGCACATGCCTCTAATCCCAGCACTTGGGAGTCAGAAGTAGGAGGATCACCATGAATTCGAGGCCATCCTGAGTCTACATAGTGAATTCCAGGTTAGCCTGTGCTAGAGTTAAACCCTTCCTCGAAAAACCAAAAAACAAAGCATCATTACACACACACACACACACACACACACACACACACACATTTATGAGAGAGAGAAGAGAGTGAGCATGCCAGGACCTTGCCACTGCAAACAAACTCCAGATGTATGTGCCTCTTTGTGTCTGGTTTTACGTGGGTACTTGGTGAATCAAACCACCGAGCCATCTCCCCAGCCCTACTTCTCACTTTGAGACAGGTTCTGCCTATTTGAGAGAGGTTCTGGCTTCAAACTCCTGATTCTCCTGCTTCAGTCCCCAAGTGGTGAGATCACAGATGTGTGCCATCATGCCCAACTTATTTCTTCCTTTTAAAACTTTTCTTCAGTCTGGAGAGATGGCTCCGTGGTTAAGGCCCTTGCCGGCAATGCCTAATGACCCAGGTTCAATTCCCCAGTATCCATGAAAAGCCAGATGCACAAAGTGGCACATGTTCTGGAGTTTGTTTACAGTGGCTGGAGGTCCTGGTGCACCCATTCTCTATCTGCTTCTCCCTCTCTCAAATAAATAAAAATAAAATATTAAAAAAATTTCCCCTATTCCTCAGAAATTATTTTGTCTTAACTTTTTAAAAAATTTATTTATTTTTTATTTTTGGACAGGATCTCACAATGTAGCCCCAGATTAGCCTGGAACTCACCATGTAGCCAAGCTAGCTTCACACTCATAGCCCTCCTCCTGCATCAGCCTCCCAAGTGCTAAGATTATAGGCAGGAGACACTAGGCCTGGCTGCCTCAATTTGCTAAAACTTGGTTTTTCCGTCAGCCTATTCTCTCTTCTGTGTGGAGAATGCTGATTACAAGTTCCAGAAGCTCCTTCCACGGGGCGGCACTTTGTCACTTTTGGTCCTCCTACTGAGTGTTTGAAAAACATGCTGACAATTCCTCCAACTCTAAATCTGGCTGTTAGAAAAATAGCCTTTCCCCAAAGCACAATGGTCAGCAGTGACTAATGAACTTTAAGAAAATGTGTTCATGGGTGAAAGCAGGTATGCGCGAGCCATGGCGTACGGCAGAGGTCAGAGGGCAACTTCAGGTGGTCTACCTTCTACCTTTGAGGCAGGACTCTCCTGTCTCTGCCTCCCTTCTTGCTGTGGACACGCTGGGATTAAAGATGCTACCACAGCTTCTGGCATGTGTGTGGGTACTGGGGATTCAAACTCAGGTACTTACGCGTGGTAAGCACTTGATCTACTACACCATCTCACCAGCCCAACAATTTTCTTCTTCCTCTTCTTCTTCTTCTTTTCTTTTTTTTTTTTTTTTTTTGAGGCAGGGTCTCACTCTAGCCCAGGCTGATATGGAATTCACTATGTAGTCTCAGGCTGGCCTCAAACTCACGGCGATCCTCCTACCTCTGCTTCCTGAGTGCTGGGATTAAAGGTGTGTGCCACCATGCCTAGCACAACTTTCTTATTTTTTTGTTCATTTTTATTTATTTATTTGAGAGTGACAGAGAGAGAGAGAGAAAGAGGCAGATAGAGAGAGACAGAATGGGTGCGCCAGGGCTTCCAGCCACTGCAAACGAACTCCAGATGCGTGTGCCCCCTTGTGCATCTGGCTAACGTGGGTCCTGGGGAACTGAGCCTTGAAGCGGGGTCCTTAGGCTTCACAGGCAAGTGTTTAACCGCTAAGCCATTAGCCAGGCATGGTGATACATGCCTTTAGCACTTGGGAGGCAGAGGAGGATCACCGCGAGTTCAGGATCCCTGTATTTTTTTTTTTTTAAACAGATACTTGAGATTATCCTTGCTATAATTCTACTTGTCATCAGGGCAAATCTCATGAATGGTGACATATAGCCAACATAACTAACTGATCTTGAATTTAGGAACAAGATGCTCCCACATCCAGAAGAAAGAAAAGGACAGCGAACAGGACAGAGTACAGATGGCAGCTGTAGGGAGAACCCAGGAGCCAGCCCAGAAAGCAACCAAGAAGCCGCAACAGACTCTGCTGGGAGCTCAACACAGAACCCCAAGTTGGGGCATCGCCACACACCAGAGGAGCAAGAATTCTTCTTAAATTAAAAGCCCCAAAGGTCTAGGTAAAGCAAAATGTCTGGGAAGGGGTTTCTGAGAGACTCCTTAAGTGGCTCTTTCTGGGGTCACATTTCCATTGAGAATGGTTAAACCACAGCCCACGTTTTTTTTTTTTTTTTTTCTATCATTTCTGAAAGCTTATACAGTCCAGGACTCCTGAGAAGATCCCGGTTTAAATGATTTAGGCATGTTATAGGAATAAATGAGTTGAGAATAATCAGGCAAAATGCACTGCAGAGAGAGGGAGAGCGCCTTTATTTACACACAGACCTTTGTTGGCTAATGTCAAAAACTGACAGAGGCCCTGAACTCAGATTGTGTTAAGACTTGCACATTTTTTTTAATTTTACAATCTTTTGTTTGAATTTTCCCGCGTTTGGAGAGGAGAGAGATTTACATTCATGAGTGTCGGGTTCTGTCAAATAAGATTAAGTACAGGCAGCTGTCTCCTGAGATAAGGTAGTTACATGTTGTCCAAAGGGGTCGGGCTCAGAGTCACAGAATCCTTGTTAGCTACCATCAGAGGAATCTCCCCCCGCTGCAGCTTCAGAGGAGGGAAGTGCGACGTCTGTCGCATATTTATATTTCATATGGATACACTGATTAGGTTCCATCTAAACTAATACAAGCTGGAAACGTTAGACATATGCTATTCCTTCAATAGGCGCAGGTCTGCTTTACTAAGCTTTGTCCGTGGGCATCCATTCCTCATAGGATACTACTATAGCTCTAACAGTTTTCATGACCTACTGGCTTTGTTCCTGAGGAAAGGCTTGCTGTGTTTAGTGCAATGATACACTAGGCAACTGGACTGGGGGATGCGACAGCAGTTGGTGGGTTGGCTGTAAAAAGTTTGGAGCACGGTGGCTTATGCCTGCAATCTTCGTATGTGGGAGGCTGAAGCAGGCTTGCTGCAAGCTTGAGGCCAGCCTGGTTGACATCTAGTGAGGTCTGGGCTAGCCCGAGCTACAGTGTGAGCCCATCTCAACAACCCCCAACACCGTCAAAAGTTTGGGATACATCAGTATCCTTCTAGGTTGGCCTCAAGCTCACTATGTAGCCAAGGGTGTCCTTGAACTTGATTCCCGTTTTACCTACTGAGTGCTGGGGTTCACGTGGTACATCCCAGGCAAGCACTCTGCTGAGTTCTATCCCCAGCTCTCAGGGACTTTGTAAAATCAGTGATTTTTGGAAACTATTTTATGTATTTATTTATTTATAAGCAGAGACAGAGAGAATGGGCATGCCAGAGCCTCCAGCCACTGCAAACAAATTCCAGATGCATGTGCCACTTTGTGCAACTGGCTTTACCTGGGTACTGGGGAATCAAGCCCCGTTAGGCTTTGCTGACAAGTGCTTTCACCACTGAGCCATTTCTACAGCCCCCTCAAATCAATGATTTTTGATCACTGAAATTATACTCAGGGGCTGGAGAGATGGCTTAGCGGTTAAGCGCTTGCCTGTGAAGCCTAAGGACCCTGGTTCGAGGCTCGATTCCCCAGGACCCACGTTAGCCAGATGCACAAGGGGGTACATGCATCTGGAGTTCATTTGCAGTGGCTGGAGGCTCTGGCATGCCCATTCTCTCTCTCTCTGTCACTCTCAAATAAATAAATAAAAATAAACAAAAAAAAATATACTCAGCATAAGGTTCAGGATTTTTTGTTTGTTTGTTTTGAGGTAGGGTCTTACTCTAGCCCAGGCTGACCTGGAATTCACTATGTAGTCTCAGGGTGGCCTCGAACTCTTGGCGATCCTCCTACCTCTGCCTCCCAAGTACTGGGATTAAAGGCGTGCACCACCACACCCAGCAAAGTTCAAAATTTTTGTTTTTTGTGGCATGGTCTCACTCTAGCCCAGACTGGCTTTGAACTCCTAGTACTCCTCCTACCTCTGCCTCCAGCACACCCAGCTTTTAGATTTGGGATTTCTATTCATCTCTTATGGATGGTTAAGGAATAAGGATGGTTAAATCCTTGAGGGATTACACAGCACAGCCAACACGGCCTGCTTTGATGGAAGGCAGCATAGCATAGGTCATAGGTCACAGGTGAGGGGTGACTCACAGGAGCACCCTCACCCCACTAAGAGCTCTGTGCAGATGAGCAGGAAGGCACAGTTGGGAGGGGCACAGTCCTGTCCTGGCACTCCCTGCCAGGGCTTGGTGACACTGCTGAAGCTGCCTGTTACACACAAGTGACATGGTGTGGCCCACCTGCTTTGGGTAAATGTGTCCAGTGTCATAGAGTCTGCAGTTATACATGGGAGACACTGCTTTATTTCTCTTTAGTACCAATAAAGTAAAATTCTCTCTGTTTCAAATCTTTCCCTTTATTACCATAATTGATTTTACTTGGACAGCAGCAGTAAAAACGTTCACACGGCATCAATACATCATTGCTCGCAGGCGTGAGGGCCTTCGAGGTTCAGGTGAAAACAGGCTCTGAAAGGGACAGACTCCAGTTCCCAGAAAGGCTGGTCCTCCCCAGCCAGAAGGCAAAGCGGAATCAACGTGCCGTTAAGAAAATCATATCGTGGCTTTATTCTTCTCGCTACTGAAAGAAAGCAACGTAATGGCAGCGATGCTGACCTCAGACGGGGAAGACCAAGTCCACACTTTGTCCTGAATCAACAGCAACCACATGAGTCTTCTTGGTTAAGGCACTAGAGCCCACAGTGACAGAATAGGTCCCTGGATAGACTTCTATGTAGAGGTCCTTGGCAGTGTCCTCAGCCTGGAAGGAAAAGCAGCAGAGCAGTTTAGAGATGCCTCATCTCAGTGCCACCACAGCATGCCCACCAGGCTGCTCCGTGTGCCAGAGGTGGGAAGGAGTGAGGTTCCAAGATGGGGCACGGGGCTCCTCCTTACAAGGCTCACTTGGTCACACAACAGCGCTGTCCTTTCAGTAACTCGCAGCCTTCCTGCATGTGGGCGGCCTTGCTTCTAAATCGGCACTGGTACCTACCTCACAAGCAAGCTCGCGGGGACACTTTGAAGTGCTGCCGCGTTACAGGAACATGGAGGGTTATAAAAAGAACCCCAGCTGGATGGAGAACGAAGAGAGTGAAAGCCTGAGGGCTGTGGTTTTGGGGATCAAAGCAGACAAGGGCCAGGCGTGGTGGCGCACGCCTTTAATCCCAGCACTCGGGAGGCAGAGGTAGGAGGATTGCCGTGAGTTCGAGGCCACCCTGAGACTCCATACTGAATTCCAGGTCAGCCTGGGCTAGAGTGAGACCCATCCTCGAAAAAAAAAAAAAAAAAAAAAAAAAAAACAGACAAGGGCACTTGTGAGCAGAGATGGGTAGTAATGGCAAGGTCCTCTGAAATAGAGAACCATGTTTTTTAAAACTCATTTTGTGAGGGAGGGAGGGTATTGCCATGGGATATTTTTTATAATCATGGAAGTTGTTAATAAAAATTTGAAAAAAAACCCAAAAAATATTCATTTTGTTTTTTGTTTTAAATTTATTTATTTAAAAGGCGGGGGGGGGGGAGCAGATAGAGAATGGGTGTGCCAGGGCCTCCAGACACTGCAAATGAAATTCCAGACACATGCACCACCTTATGCCTGTGGCCTTTGTGGGTCTTGGGGAATTGAGTCTGGGTCCTTTGGCTTTGCACTGCTAAGTTATCTTTCCAGCCCAAGAACCATGTTTATTTTTTTTCAATTATTTGCAAGCAGAGACACAGAGAGAGACAGAGAGAAAGAGACAGAGAGAATAGGAGCGCCAGGGCCTCTTGCCACTGCAAACGAACTCCAGATGCGTGTACCCTTTGTGCATCTGGCTTTATGTAGGTACCCAGGAACTGAATACAGGCTATTAAGCTTTGCAAGCAAGCGCCTCAACCACTGAGCCATCTCTCCAGCCCCAACAACCACGTCCTTAAGTGCACTCTGTGGGATTCCTTATCAGAAAGGTGAAGTACTGCTTCCTCCTAAAGCTAAGAACAATACGAATGGACACCATTTGTCACCGAAGCAGCAAGTCAGCTACTGCAAAGCCCTTCCCTTGGAGGACTGGCTTCCCTATAGAGTAAAGCCCTGGGAGCCGAGTTGGGGGAAGGCTGGTGTTTAGAGTGAAATGAGCACAAGCTATCCTCCAAGGCTGGACTTCAGACTTGACTGGGAAGAGGGTCTTGGTAGGTATGCAGGTAGAGGACGGGTCTCAGTTCATATGGCAAAAGGACAAAGTCACAAGCCAGGAGAAAGCAAGTAAGAGTTGAAATGGCCAGGCGTGGTGGCGCACACCTTTATCCCAGCACTCAAAGGGCAGAGTTAGGAGGATCGCCATGAGTTCAAGGGCAGCCTGAGACTACATAGTGAAATCCAGCTCAGCCTGGGCTACGTGAGACTGTGACAAATGGGATAGTACCACAACTTGTTCAATGCTCGGGAGCCACAGACAGAAGTTGTCCAGAATAACACCACACATGGAAAAACAAACTCCTGGCCTGCAACTTCTATGAGCAAAAGTAAGTGATAATATCTATACTTTTAGGATAGATGTGAAGCCAAGCTTTTCAAAAGCTGCTTTATGTGACAGTCTCTTGTGTCACTCCTGACAAACTCAAGGTCTGTTACCATCTAATGGATGCCACGAACCTGGCAATGCCACAGCTACGTGCTGGTTGTCAGCTGTGTAAACAGCTACGTTAAGAAAACACAGCTGCATCAGAAACGCAGCCAGGGACGCCCACGGGTCTGCATGCAAGGTAACACAGAGGCGAGACGCGCCTCTGTGACTGACCCTGGAGCACTGGGAAGAGGAACATGACCAGAGTCAGAAGTGAGGTGGCGTCTAAGCCCAACAACTTGTGTTTGTGCCAGAAGCAGAATTTTGTAGTTGCTACTCACTCTGGTATAATCCAAATCCTGGTGAGGAAAAGACTGTATACAAATAAAAAGTAAGGAATTGGACTGGAGGGATGGCTTAGTGGTTAAGGCGTTTGCCTGCAAAGCCAAAGGACCCTGGTTCGATTCTCTAGGACCCACGTTAGCCAGATGCACAAGGGGGCGCGTATGTCTGGAGTTTGTTTGCAGTGGCTGGAGGCCCTGGCGTGCCCATTCTCTCTCTCTGTCTCTCTCCTCTCTGTCAGATAAATAAATAAATAAAAATAAATAAAATATTTTAAAAAGTAAGGAATTTATTGGGGTGACATGCTAAAATTCCTTTCCTCAGAATTCTAACCCTTCCAACTTTCAAAAGTGTTCCCTGGGCCCATGAACTAATAGGTATTGTATCGTAAAAATGAAAAACGCACCATTACGTGTGTATGTACGTACATATACTAGGAAAACACTTGTAGAAACTGGGAACACATGCCTTCAAATGTTTTGGAACCTGATATCCCACCAAATGCACATGTTTCGGAATCTCAACAATGGTCGGGTTTCATAAGCAGGAGGGTCGGGCCTCCCTGCTGCTTGAACAGATGGTGGAATTCCAGCAGGACCCACGGCCAGCCCAGCTGAGCTGGAGGAACTGAGATATGAATACTTCAAATTCTTTCCAACCACAACTATGAGCTGAGGCACAAAGAGCATCCTTGAAGCTTCAGTTGAAGGAAGGATACCAAGAAAACACAATTTCACTGAACCAAAACTGTGTGCATTCTCACCAAGTATAAGAACACCGCAGTTTAAAAGTGCTACATGTCGCATACAAATAGCGCCTATGCTTGAAAGGTCAACTGTACACAGAGAGACAGTGAAGCCCAGCACACTGTGTACTCACGGGCTGGGATGCCTCTTGTGCAGACTCTGATGTCTCATAGACGCTTCCTAGGCCAAGGGACGCCTTTTCTCTGTCTTTTTCCTGACAAGACAAGTAGAAATATTGGTAAGGACCCACACTTTGACTTCTGGAGTGTAAAGAAATGTCCTCTTTATTAGAATTGTTTTGTATGCTTTTTCTCAGTTACCATATAAATTACTAGGTTCTTTCTGGTGCATTTAGAAATATTTTACTGTGTTTGTCACCACAGCTTTTATTCTTATGGGTTTCGGGGTCTGATAAAGCTGAGTTTAAATCCTATTTCCTGCTACTTACTAACAGAGACTACTTCTCTGAGACTTGGCTTCCTAGAGTGTAACCAGGGACTCCTGAGTTCTGGGGAAGAAAAGCAAAAATGTCCATTAGTACTTCTAATAAAACCAGTGCCCTTAAGGGTACCAACTTACATCATTTTATAGGGACGGAGAGGAACCATTTTTACCACATGTGCCCCTGAAGGTCAGGCACACATATCCTTCCCTTTCCTTCCTTCCTTCCTTCCTTCCTTCCTTCCTTCCTTCCTTCCTTTCCTTCCTTTTTTTCTTTCTTTTTCTTTTTTCTTTTTTTTTTTTTTTGAGGCAGGGTCTTGCCCTAGCCCAGGCTAACCTGGAATTCACTATGTAGTCTCAGACTGGCCTTGAACTCACTGCAATCCTCCTACTGGGATTTAAAGGCATGTGCTACCATGCCTGCCACATACTCTTTCTTTCTTTCTTTTTAAAAAATATTTTATTTATTTGAGAGAGAGGGATGGAGTGAGAGAAAAAGAAAAGAGAGAGAGAGAGAGAGAGAGAGAGACAGAATGAGCACACCAGGGCCTTCAGCTGCTGCAAATGAACTCCAGGCATTATGCACCAGGTCCTGGGGAATCAAACCTGGGACCTTTGGCTTTGCAGGAAAATGTCTTAAGCGCTGAGCCATCTTTCCATCACCACGTGCACTTTCCTTTTTTTAATTTTTTTTATTTTTATCATTTATTATTTGAGAGAGACAGGGCAAGAATGGGCGCACCAGAGCCTTTAGCCACTGCAAACAAATTCCAGACACATGTGCCACCTTGTGCATCTGGCTTATGTGGGTCCTGGGGAATTGAACCTGGGTCCTTTGGCTTCACAGGCAAACAAATGCCTTAACTGCTAAGCCACCTCTCCAGCCCACCACATACTTTCTTAAGGGACACTCAGGCCAAGTCTGAAGAGAAATCCAGGGTGCAGAATCTGGTGGCCCTTCACATCCCAGAAAACACTGTAGGGGGCTCTTCTGGTCTGTTCTCTCTCAGTCCTGTGCTCACCCAACATTTTTCTTAAACCTCTTTATGCTAATCTCTTAAAATGACCCATATGTGAGCCAGGTGTGGTGGCACACACCTTTAATCCCAGTGCTCGGGAGGCAGAGGTAGGAGGATCACTGTGAGTTCAAGGCCACCCTGAGACTACAGAGTAAATTCCAGGTTAGCCTGAGCTAGAGTGAGACCCTACCTCAGAAGACAAAAACAAACAAACAAAAAATGGGTTGGAGGGATTACTTAGTGGTTAAGGCTTTTGCCTACAAAGCCAAAGGACCAGGTTCAATTCCCAAGGACCCACGTTAGCCAGATGCACAAGGGGGCGCATGCATCTGGAGTTCGTTTGCAGTGGCTGGAGGCCCTGGCACACCCATTCTCTCACTCCCTCTCTCCCTCATTCTCTGTCAAATAAAGAATAAGAAATAAACAATAAAAAGTGAGGTAATCCTGGGATACAGAGTGAGTTTTCACTAGAGTGAGACCCTATCTAAAAAAAAAGAAGAAAAATGACCCATATGCCAGAGAAGTCAGAAGTTCAACTTGGAGATTAGGCCCTGGGCCTAAGTTTGCAATCTTTGGGTACAACTAGGAGAGTTAAGAAATATCCAAGCCAAAAACTGGGCCTGGAGAACTGGTGGCTTAGCAGTTAAGGCACTTGCCTCTGAAGCTTAAGGACCCAGGTTCGATTCCCCAGTCCCCACATAAGCCAGATGAACAAGGTGGCACATGCATCTGGAATTCGTCTTCAGTGGCTACAGGCCCTGGTGCACCCATTCTCTCTCTCTCTCAAAGATAAGTGAATAATTAACAAAAAAAGAGCCGGGCGTAGCGGTGCACGCCTTTAATCCCAGCACACGGGAGGCAGAGGTAGAAGGATCGCCAAGAGTTCCAGGTTACCCTGAGAGTACATAGTGAATTCCAGGTCAGCCTGAGCTAGAGTGAAACCCTACCTCGAAAAAGAAAATAGAAAAAAAAAACCCAAAAACCTACATTTCTCAAAAACTGCCACCACCGACAACTCCCACTGAATAAGCAGAACCTTGGGCTTCCCCATGACATGCCAATGAGAAGAGGCCTGCAACTGGTATTATCTTTAGGGAAGCATTCTGTGAGCAGGCATGAAGTCCCAGCTACTCTGCAGACTGAGACGGAAAGATCACTTGAGTCTGAGTCCAGGAATTCAAGACCAGCCTAGACAGCACAGCAAGATTCTCTCTCAAAAGCACATTTTTTTTTTTGTTGTTGTTGTTATGAGACCAACCCCTCAACCTTGTATTTCCTTGATAAAAATTACCAAAGACATGATAGTTATCACTATCTCAGTAAGATGTAATGATTACAAACCCCTCTAACCAATCCCTAGTTACAGAAGAGGATATGCGGTTCTTCAGCATGTCCAAGAATCCTCACCGGTTCAAGCGAAGAGCCTACAACCTCGTGTTCTGGACAGAGTCCCAGTGCATGCTCGCTGCTGGAAGTTCTCTACGGCCAGGAGCTGACACGTCTGTGGAGCCCAGGCATGCACTGTTGCAGGCACAGCGCGGGACAGCTGAAGATACGCACCTGGCCACAGTCCGTGTCGGAGTACGCGTGGCGCTCGGGCAGCCTCCTTCTGTGGTAACGATAGACATGGGTTGCCCCTCCTTCCTCCAGCACAGATGAGTAGTATTTCTAGAGAAGTAATGGGGAAGACACTGAGTAACCAATTCGGGTCAATTTTTCGAAAACAGGGTTGGAGGCTTAGTTAGGGTTAGACGGCTTAGTGGTTAAGGCACTTGTCTATGAAGCCTAAGACCCAGGTTCAATTCCCCAGTACCCACGTAAGCCAGATGCACAAGGTGGCACATGCATCTGGAGTACATTTGCAGGGGCTGGAGGTCCTGGTGCACCCATTCTCTCTATCTACCCTCCTCTCTCTCTCCCCAATAAATAAATATTTTTTTAAAAAACCTTCTTTTTGAATACATTCTCTGTCCTAAGGCGAGCTCAGGGAGGACAGAAACCTCCCGTGGAGTAGGAGGGCAAAAGCTCGCTTGACCTTGATTGTCAGTACAAATACAGACTGTGAAAGCGGGGCCTCACGATCCTGCTGACCTTTTGGGTTTTAAGCAGGAAGTGTCAGAAAAGTTACCACAGGGACAACTGGCTTGTAGCAGCCAAGCATTCATAGTGACGCTTCGATGTCGGCTCTTTCTATCACTGTGAAGCAGAATTCACCAAAGGTTGGATTGTTCACCCACTAATGGGGAACGTGAGATGGTTAAGGAGGGAGGCAAGGGTATAAAGCTAAATGACCTGTCCTTTTGACAGGTGTCTGAAACCAGAGGACAAGGCTAAGCTGAAGCAGAGTGGACACAGACAAGGACGTTGCATTTGGCATGTCTTTGCTGCCATCTGCTGCTTCTGTAGGGCAAGAACCCCTGCCAACTAGAGGTGGGCTGGCCGGCATTCTTTGCCAGGTTAAACAATTTTCACATCTTTGCCCCAATGTCAAGTACACACGCCCTTTCATTTCCTCCCTGACAAATAGGAATCAGCAGTCCCATGTTTACTTTCCAGGTCTCAGACAAAGATGTGGGAAGCAAGGGGAACATTTCCTTGAGATTTAGAAAGACAGCAGGAGATGAAACATAAGCCCAAGAGCTACACAGCCCTGCTCCTCAGGGGCCCCAGCAGGGGAGTGGAAGGAGTGGTGTTCAGTGTAACAGAAAAGTGACATTTTTTTTCCTTGTGTTTTCCCCTCCTCCTTCCAAGTTAACCTTAGGTTGGCCCTTGGTTATGAGTAATGATGAAGACATTGCAAGCCTGCTGGTTTGGAACACACTGTAGGGACAGTGTCAAAAGCATGTGACTAGAAGGCTGAGAGGTCAGAAAAAGACTCAGAATAGGGATCTAAGGGTACATTCTAGGGGCTTCCTCAAATTTGTGGAGGTAAACCCAGAACACTATTCTCAGTCTTTAGAAGGTCAAGGCTCCATTCCATAACAGACTTGAAGCGTGAACTGAAGACCACGGTGAAGAGCACCAGTTTGCTAAACCTCAAACCACAAATATTATTCCTTTTACTGAACCATGAACCAAGTGCTGAGGTTAATCACTTCACAGGAGAGCTGAAGTTACAGATTTTCTACAACCAGTTTAGGACAAGGAAGAACATTAAAAATATTCTCTGAGCTGGGTGTGGAGAGCACGCCTTTAATCCCAGCATTTGGGAGGCAGAGGTAGGAGGATCACCATGAGATTGCCACCCTGAGACTACATAGTGAATTCCAGGTCAGCCTGTGCTACAGTGAGACCCTACCTCAAAAATAAAATAAAAAAATCTCCGAGTCATATATCTCATTGGCTAGAATCTTATTCGTGGAGCCACAAGGATTTTTTTTTTTTATAAAAGATGTAGAGTTTGGGCATGGCAGGGCACACATCTAATTCCAGCATATGGAAAGGCAGAGGCAGGAAGATGAGGAGTTCAGAGCTAGCCTTGGATATGTAGCAAGTTCAAGGCCAGTCTGGGCTACATAAAACCCTGTTTCAAAGCAAAGCAAAACAAAACATAGACCACCATTTTTGGAGATCTTCATATATGAAACTTGAATTAAAGATGACCTAAGACTTAACACTCTTGTTTACCCATTTCAATGAATTCTATCAAAAACCTCATTTAAATCTTTCATGTTTTAATTTTTGATTAACCTGCTATTCTTCCCTCAGTGGAAATCAAAGAAATAGACTATATGGAATGGGGTTTTTGAAATCCTCATTTTATTTTATTTACTTTTTAAATTTTTTTTGTTGTTTATTTATTTGAGAACAACAGAGAGAGAAAGAGGCAGATAAAGAGAGAGAGAGAATGGGCGCGCCAGGGCCTCCAGCCACTGCAAACAAACCCCAGACGCATGCGCCCCCTTGTGCATCTGGCTATGTGGGTCCTGGGGAATCGAGCCTCGAACCAGGGTCCTTAGGCTTCACAGGCAAGCGCTTAACCGCTAAGCCATTTCTCCAGCCCTGAAATCCTTATTTTAGCCAGGCATGGTGGCTCACACCTATAATCCTAGCACTCGAGAGGCTAAGGTAAGAAGATGGCCCAGGAGTTTGAGACTAGCCTGGGCTACATAGTGAATTCTAGCCCAGGTCAGCCTAGGCTAGAGTGAGACCCTACCTCAAAAAAACAAGAGAGGGGCTGGAGAGATGGCTTAGCGGTTAATCGCTTGCCTGTGAAGCCTAAGGACCCCGGTTCGAGGCTTGATTCCCCAGGACCCACCTTAGCCAGATGCACAAGGGGGCGCACACGTCTGGAGTTCGTTTGCAGTGGTTGGAGGCCCTGGCACGCCCACTCTCCTGTCTCTCTGCCTCTTTCTCTATCTGTTGCTCTCAAATAAATAAAAATAAACTAAAAAATTTTTTAAAAAAACAAGAGAGACAGAGAGAGAGAGAGATATCAATCCTCATTTTACCTTTTGTTTTTGTTTTTGTTTTTCGAGGTAGGGTCTCACTCTAGCCCAGGCTGACCTAGAATTCACTATGTAGTCTCAGGGTGGCCTCAAACTCATGTCAATCCTTCTACCTCTGCCTTCTGAGTGCTGGGATTAAAGGCGTGCGCCACCATGCCCAGCTCAATCCTCATTTTACAATGAGAAGCTAAAATACATTATGAAGCTTCATGTCCAGGAGCGCATTTCCCATTTGTCACTGCTCTGGTCACAGGCCTTACGTAAGGTCTAGAGAGACCAACAGGCTGGCTGGATACGGATGCCTAAGAAGTAGCCCATGCCATTAAAAATCATTCCAGGACAGCCTGAGCTAGAGGGAAACCCTACCTCGAAAAACAAAAATCAATCAATCAATCAAACAAACAAACAAAAATCACACACTCAAGCCAGACATGGTGGCGCACGCATTTAATCCCAGCACTTGGGAGGCAGAGGTAGGAGGATTGCTGTAAACTCAAGGCCACCTTCAGACTATATAGTGAATTCCAGGTCAGCCTGAGCTACATTGAGACCCTACCTCAAAAGACCAAAATAAAAATCACACACTCTTGGGCTGGAAAGATGGCTTAGTGGTTAAGGCACTTGACTGCAAAGCCTAAGGACCCATGTTCGACTCTTCAGATCCCATGTAAACCAGACACACAAGGTGATACAAGCGTGCAAGGTTGCACATCCGCACAAGGTGGTGCTCATGTCTGGAGTTTGATTACAGTATCTGGAGGCCCTGGCTCACCAATTTTCTCCCTCTCTGTCCATCCCTCCCCCTCACTCTCACTTTCTTGCATTTAAAAAAAGGCTAGTCTATTGGGCTTGCCTGAAAAAATTCAGGGACTGGGGAAATGGCTTAGCGGTTACAGCATTTGCCTGCAAAGCCTAAGGACCCAGGTTCTATTCCCCAGGATCCACGTAAGCCAAATGCACAAGGTGGCACATGTGTCTGGAGTTCGCCTTCCTGGCATGCCCATTCTCTCTTTCTCTCTATCTGTCTCTTTCTCTCTCATAAATAAATAAATAAAAAGTATTTTTAAAAAAATTCACACACTCTTGACCAGGGACATATGTCTGTTTCACATGACTATCTCTGTCACCAACAACCACTGAGACATACTTAAAATCTATGTCACCAGGAACTTGAAACAAACATTAAAGATTAAGATTTAATATTTTATTTTATTTATTTATGAGAGAGAGGAAGATGGGGAGGGGCATGCCAGGGCCTTTAGCCACTGCAAATGAACTCCACATGCATGTGACCTTGTGCATCTGGCTTTATATAGGTATTGGGGAATAGAAGCCACGTCCTTAGGCTTTGCAGGCAAGTACCTTAACCGCTGAACCATCTCTGCAGCCCTGATTTAATATATTTTGAAAACAAAGAAACTCAGTTTCCTTTAGGGTGATCCTGGAGATTGTCACTTCAATTTGAAGCTTAAAGGAGAAAACACCCTCAAATTCCACTTGTGGAATTCAGCAAAAAAGCTACCCCCACTACTTTCTCACCTCCAACTGAAAACTCAGTGAGGGCAGCTTTTCAACAAGAATTCAACAGATTTTTGGATGAATCCTAACTTAGTCTTACTGCCTGGTTTAACTATCGTGAAGGCCTGTGGGGCAGGGGATACAGGAGACAGATTCTCCCCAAATACAAGTGGTCAGGGACACAGCTTCAGTTCACACCAACTTACCCCACACTGACTTGAAGTATAGTCCATGAATTCAGCCATTGTTTGGAAGGAAGCACTAAGGGTTGGGAGCCTTTCTTCTCTCTATTTGAATAAATGACAAGTCACAGGTAAGATCTAGGATTCCCTACTGAGAATGATGCCACTTAACTTTTTAAAAATATTTTCACATATGAGAGGGGAGAAAGAATGAGAATGGGTACACCAGGGCCTCTTGCTATTATAAAAGAACTCCAGATACATGCACCACTCTGTGCATCTGACTTTAGGTGGGAACTAGGGAATTGAACCCCGGGTGGGCAGGTTTTGAAAGCAAGTGCCTTGAACCACTGAGGCATCATCCCAGCCCACACCATTTTGGAAATAGCCTTTTGGGGGAGGGTAATGGGAAAGGATTATGACCAAATTATAGTATGTTCCTATATTAAAATTCTCAATTTAAAAAAAAAAAGAGAAAAAAGAAACAGCCTTTCTTTACTTTGTAAAGGCCTCTGCAAGTTGCAAGTTCAGGTAAGATGGGTCTTCCTAGGACTTCTAACTGAATGTGACAGACATACAATTTATTCAGACATAAAATACATACTTACTGGTTTGTCTTAGCAACAATTGGTAGTATGTAAGAACTTAAAAATTATTTGATACAGGGTACACATGAAGGCCAGGCTGGCCTCGTACTGGATATGTAGCTAACAATGACCATGATGTCCATCCTCCACCTCCCAAAGGGTATGATGACAGGTCACCGTGCACGCACCACTAATAATTTTTTTTTTAAGTAGCTAGCCTAGTCCCAGGGCTGTCAACCTATAGCTACTCTACAAGACTCCATCCATCAAAAGCAGTTTTCAAAGGATTTCCCATCCATGGCCCTAGCACTTTCCATCTTTCAGCCAAGGGCAGGTACCCTCGGGGGCTTCCGTGGGGCGGGTCCCGACCCCTGCAGCTCAGCGCTGGGAGAACCGCGGCCCTCACCTCTGCCGGGAGGAGGCGCTGGGGTCCCGGGACAGACCGGCTTTCCTGGTAGGGCCCTTCCCGGTAAAGGACCCCCACGCTGCCTCGGGGGTGCTCCTGCGCATGCCAGTTCACTGCCCTCCTCCTGGCCCGCTCCAGCACTTCTCGCCCCAGCCGGGCCGAGCGCTGCAGGGCGCGCCGGTCCACCCCGTTCAGCACCGCCGCCGCCCAACAACTCTCCATGTCTCCCTGGGCGCGCACAGACACACGGACACCGGCGCGTCAGCCTGCCCGCCCAGACCCCGCTCCGCAGTCGTCCCCCCGGGGACCGCCGCTCTCCCTCCGCCCGCCGTGGGCGATCCCAGCGAGAGCCGGGCCGATTCCATTCCCGCCTCCCGGCCCTGGATACGGAAGCCCTCACCCGGCCCGGCCCTCCAGGCGCATGCGCCCGGCGGCGGGAGGGAGACCCGGCGCTCCCCCTCCCCTCCGGCCCCGGCGCAGCTAGCAGGCCATTGGCTGAAGACGGAAAGGGGCGGGGCGACGGGGCGCGGCGCCTGCGCGCGGATTGCCAGGCGGACTGTTGAGCGCAGGGGGCGGGACCTGGTGGTGGGCGTGGTCCCGTGGTGGGCGGGGCCAGGCACAACCAACACCTGGTCCAGGCTGGAACCCCTTCACTGGGACAAGTGGTTAGAGGTCTCCGCCCGTTACCTTGAAGAACCCAGTGTAAAGTCACCGGTGTGGCTCTAAAATTGCGAGGGTTGGGCTGGAGAGATGGCTTAGCGGTTTAGCGCTTGCCTGTGAAGCCTAAGGACCCCGGCTCAGGGCTCAATTCCCCAGAACCCACGTAAGCCAGGTGTACAAGGTGCCACATGCATCTGGATGGAGTTCGTTTGCAGTGGCTGGAGGCCCTGGTGTGCCCATTTTCTCTCTCTCTCTCCCTCTCCCTTTCTCTCTGTGTCTGTCTGTCTCTCTCAAATAAATTTAAAAAAATTAAAATTGCGAGGGCTAAGTGCCTCCAGCGCCCCTTTCGTCCCACATTTTGGGGTACTGCTACTAAAAACCACTTTTTGAATATTTTATTTATTTACTTATTTGAGAGACAGAGAGAGGCAGAAAGAATGGGCACGCCAGGGCCTCTAGCCCCTGCAAACAAACTCTAGACACATCTGGGTTACGTAGGTCCTGGGGTATGGAACCTGGGTCCTTAGGCTTCGCAGGCAAGCGCCTTAACCGCTAAGCCATCTCTCCAGCCCCTCTAAACTACTACAACTTTTTTGTTTGTTTGTTTTTCGAGGTAGGGTCTGGCTCTAGCCTAGGCTGACCTGGAATATGATTTGCAATAGTCTCAAGGTGGCCCCGAACTCACGATGATCCTCCTACCTCTGCCTCCCAAATGCTGGGATTAAAGGCGTGCGCCAGCCGGGCTAACAACGTTTGTTTGAAGTGACTGCGTGGATTGAACTATGCGGCCGCCTAGGTGGCCTTTGGAGCAGCTGGGGATGGAGGAGAGACAGGGGCCCGCTGTCAGCGGAAAGCAGGTGTCTCCACCCCCCAGGCTGGAGTTCCTCGCCCCCCCCCCCCCAGGAGTGGGAAGGTCTCATCATCCTTTCATCGCTCCACGGGGAGGCCGGATCCACACATTTTTGGAGACCTCTTTCTCTTGGGATTTGCCTCATTTTCAAGAATTGCATCATTTTTAAGTAAGCTAGCTACCTTGCACGTCCGCCCCTGGGCTGTGGGAGAGAAAAACCCAAGGTCTCAGCGCTAATTAGTGCCTCAGCTGCGCCTCCCAGCGAGCAGCAAAGCAGGGGGCCTTCCGAGGGGCCTCCTTAAGGGACACTGCCCAAAGGGGGCCACTTAAGAGGGCACAAGGAAACTCTCAAGCCTTAGTATCAACAGGTGGGCATTGGTAAGCTACCAGGCAACTATTAAAACTATAACTTCCAGCTCTATGGCTCATGTCCTGTTGGCCGGCAATTTCCTAAAACCCCAGGGAAACCATTATCCTTGAGGTGACATTTCATTTTAGTAGCATCCCCAAAATTTTCCTTCCCATAAGTGTGCATCAGGTGCAGCCTTTAAAACATAGATGTTATGTGTATAAAGTTCTGAATGTCCAGTCAGCTGTGGGGTTATTTTTGTTTGTTTGTTTTTGTTTTTGTTTTTTCCCCGAGGTAGGATTTCGCTCTAGCTCAGGCTGACCTGGAATTCACTCTGTAGTCTCAGGGTGTCCTTGAACTCATGGCTATCCTCCTACCTCTGCCTCCCGAGTGCTGAGATTAAAGGCATGCGCCACCACACCCGGCCCACTGTGGGTTTTTTATTTATTTATTTATTTATTTATTTATTTATTTGAGAGTGACAGACAAAGAGGCAGAGAGAGAGAGAGAGAGAATGGGCACACCAGGGCCTTCAGCCACTGCAAATGAACTCCAGATGCATGTGCTCCCTTGTGCATCTGGCTAACATGGGTCCTGGGGAATCAAGCCTCGAACCAAGGGTCCTTAGGCTTCATAGGTACACGCTTAACCGCTAAGCCATCTCTCCAGCCCCACTGTGGGGTTTTTTGCGTGTGTGCAGATGTGTGGGTTTGCAGTGCACAGAAGCCAGAGGACAACATGGAGAGTGGTCCTCTCTCACTCTTCTGCTTCCTCGAAGAGACAAGGTCTCTCAACGAACCTGAAGCTGCTGGTTTCAGTCAGACTGGATGACGCACAGCACTAGTGTTACAGGTGGACCAGGCCACGTCCAGCTTTTCACTTGATCTGGGGATCACACTCAGACCCTCTGACCCCCTCATGCTAGTGAAATGCTCTTACCCACTGAGCCATTTCTCCAGCCCTGGATAGCTGGTTTGAATTCTGGCTCTTTCACGTTTTTTTCCCCTATGATTCTAGACAAACACTTTTGGGACTCATTTTTACCCATCTTTACACGTGGGATAAAGATGACACATGCTGCTTTCCTCGCATCCCTAGATTGTCAGCTTCTAGAGGTTTGGAGCCATGTTTTCCTTATTTACACAGCTTAAGGTGCGTCTGCTATTTTATCTGTCACAGTAGCAGCTGGAAATAGCTATGGAGTTGGATCTCTGTAAGGCTTTGTGGGATAATTTCTTTAAAATACCTAACACGCCAGGCATGGTGGTGCAGTCCTTTAATCCCAGCACTCGGGAGGCAGAGGTAGGAGGATCACAGTGAGTTCGAGGCCACCCTGAGACTACATAGTGAATTCCAGGTCAGCCTGGGCTACAGTGAGACCCTTTTCAAAAGCAAACAAACGAAAATCAAAAACAAAAACAAAAAAACTAACACAATGCCCTGTAAAGAATAAGTGTTCCACTCCATGGGAGGGAATACATCCCTGATACTGAAAACTTAAAACAGGGGTAGTTATGAGCCCTAGGGGTGTAACGTCTGCTGTTGTCTGGCCAAATGTATATACTATGCTTATCAAACTGCCCAGTAAGCACTTCTGTTAATGTTCACACCCTTATATTAATGCTACTCTCACTTTTGGTAGAGAATCTTCTCTTTACAGATGACAGAGACCTTGGGAACGACTCAGAGGGCATCATGGTGCTGGAAAGAAGTGACAGAGGAGTGCTCAGCACTGCAATATCTCTAACACACCTTCCAAGGCTCAGGGTCCATTGCGGAAGAAGTGGCAGAAAGAATGTAAGAGCCAAAGGAAGGGTAGGACTCCTTACAACGTGCTCCTCCAGACACAAAATGGCCCGGATATCCATGACCTCACAGTGCTTGACACTACCTACACAAGACCATCATAAGAGGAGGAAAAGATCATGACATCAAAATAAAAGAGAGACTGACTGAGGGGGAGGGGATATGATGGAGAGTGGAGTTTCAAAGGGGAAAGTGGGGGAAGGGAAGGTATTATCATGCAATATTTTTTTATAGTCATGGAAGTTGTTAGTAAAAAAAATTTGAAAAGGAAAGAAAAGAATAAGTGTTCCATAAATTTAGCTAGCAGTATTTGTGCAGACACTGTCATGGGAGTTAGGGGGAGTAAAAAGTTGATCAGACTAAAGAGAAATTTAAAAAAAAGAAGTGGGGGATGAAGAGATGGCTTAGCGATTAAGGTGTTTGCCTACAAAGCCAAAAGACCAAGGTTCAAGTCTCCAGTACCCACGTTAGCCAGATGCACAAGGGGGCGCACACGTCTGGAGTTTATTTGCAGTGGCTGGAGGCCCTGGCATGCCCATTTTCTCTCCCTCTTTGTCTGTCAAATAAATAAAAATAAATATTAAAAAAGTGGCCTGGAAATTAATGAAAGAAAAGATGAATAAGAAATCTGGTGACTGCTCTTACAATACATGCATTTGAGGGTTGTTGTGGTTTGAATTAAGTGTCCCCCATAAACTAACATGTTCTGAATGCTGTGTCCCCAGCTGGTAGCAATTTGGGAATTAGAGCCTTACTGGAGCATGTGTGTTATTTGGGGGGGGGGCAGGCTGCTGCTGTTGTCCACCTGGTGTTGGCCAGGAGGTGACGTCCAGCCTCTGCTCACACCATCCTTTTCCCTGCCGCCATGAAGCTTCCCCTTGAGCCAAAATAAACCCCTTCATGTCACAAGCTGCTTTTGCCAGCAATGTGAAGGTAACTGCAACAAGGCCAATACAGAATTTGGACTTCTTTATTATTTATTTATTTTGGTTTTTCAAGGCAGGGTCTCCTCTAGCTCAGGCTGACCTGGAATTCACTGTGTAGTCTCAGGGTGGCCTCGAACTCACGATGATCCTCCTACCTCTGCCTCCCAAATGCTGGGATTAAAGGCGTGCGCCAGCCGGGCTAACAACGTTTGTTTGAAGTGACTGCGTGGATTGAACTATGCGGCCGCCTAGGTGGCCTTTGGAGCAGCTGGGGATGGAGGAGAGACAGGGGCCCGCTGTCAGCGGAAAGCAGGTGTCTCCACCCCCCAGGCTGGAGTTCCTCGCCCCCCCCCCCCCAGGAGTGGGAAGGTCTCATCATCCTTTCATCGCTCCACGGGGAGGCCGGATCCACACATTTTTGGAGACCTCTTTCTCTTGGGATTTGCCTCATTTTCAAGAATTGCATCATTTTTAAGTAAGCTAGCTACCTTGCACGTCCGCCCCTGGGCTGTGGGAGAGAAAAACCCAAGGTCTCAGCGCTAATTAGTGCCTCAGCTGCGCCTCCCAGCGAGCAGCAAAGCAGGGGGCCTTCCGAGGGGCCTCCTTAAGGGACACTGCCCAAAGGGGGCCACTTAAGAGGGCACAAGGAAACTCTCAAGCCTTAGTATCAACAGGTGGGCATTGGTAAGCTACCAGGCAACTATTAAAACTATAACTTCCAGCTCTATGGCTCATGTCCTGTTGGCCGGCAATTTCCTAAAACCCCAGGGAAACCATTATCCTTGAGGTGACATTTCATTTTAGTAGCATCCCCAAAATTTTCCTTCCCATAAGTGTGCATCAGGTGCAGCCTTTAAAACATAGATGTTATGTGTATAAAGTTCTGAATGTCCAGTCAGCTGTGGGGTTATTTTTGTTTGTTTGTTTTTGTTTTTGTTTTTTCCCCGAGGTAGGATTTCGCTCTAGCTCAGGCTGACCTGGAATTCACTCTGTAGTCTCAGGGTGTCCTTGAACTCATGGCTATCCTCCTACCTCTGCCTCCCGAGTGCTGAGATTAAAGGCATGCGCCACCACACCCGGCCCACTGTGGGTTTTTTATTTATTTATTTATTTATTTATTTATTTATTTATTTATTTATTTATTTGAGAGTGACAGACAAAGAGGCAGAGAGAGAGAGAGAGAATGGGCACACCAGGGCCTTCAGCCACTGCAAATGAACTCCAGATGCATGTGCTCCCTTGTGCATCTGGCTAACATGGGTCCTGGGGAATCAAGCCTCGAACCGGGGTCCTTAGGCTTCATAGGTACGCGCTTAACCGCTAAGCCATCTCTCCAGCCCCACTGTGGGGTTTTTTGCGTGTGTGCAGATGTGTGGGTTTGCAGTGCACAGAAGCCAGAGGACAACATGGAGAGTGGTCCTCTCTCACTCTTCTGCTTCCTCGAAGAGACAAGGTCTCTCAACGAACCTGAAGCTGCTGGTTTCAGTCAGACTGGATGACGCACAGCACTAGTGTTACAGGTGGACCAGGCCACGTCCAGCTTTTCACTTGATCTGGGGATCACACTCAGACCCTCTGACCCCCTCATGCTACTGAAATGCTCTTACCCACTGAGCCATTTCTCCAGCCCTGGATAGCTGGTTTGAATTCTGGCTCTTTCACGTTTTTTTCCCCTATGATTCTAGACAAACACTTTTGGGACTCATTTTTACCCATCTTTACACGTGGGATAAAGATGACACATGCTGCTTTCCTCGCATCCCTAGATTGTCAGCTTCTAGAGGTTTGGAGCCATGTTTTCCTTATTTACACAGCTTAAGGTGCGTCTGCTATTTTATCTGTCACAGTAGCAGCTGGAAATAGCTATGGAGTTGGATCTCTGTAAGGCTTTGTGGGATAATTTCTTTAAAATACCTAACACGCCAGGCATGGTGGTGCAGTCCTTTAATCCCAGCACTCGGGAGGCAGAGGTAGGAGGATCACAGTGAGTTCGAGGCCACCCTGAGACTACATAGTGAATTCCAGGTCAGCCTGGGCTACAGTGAGACCCTTTTCAAAAGCAAACAAACGAAAATCAAAAACAAAAACAAAAAAACTAACACAATGCCCTGTAAAGAATAAGTGTTCCACTCCATGGGAGGGAATACATCCCTGATACTGAAAACTTAAAACAGGGGTAGTTATGAGCCCTAGGGGTGTAACGTCTGCTGTTGTCTGGCCAAATGTATATACTATGCTTATCAAACTGCCCAGTAAGCACTTCTGTTAATGTTCACACCCTTATATTAATGCTACTCTCACTTTTGGTAGAGAATCTTCTCTTTACAGATGACAGAGACCTTGGGAACGACTCAGAGGGCATCATGGTGCTGGAAAGAAGTGACAGAGGAGTGCTCAGCACTGCAATATCTCTAACACACCTTCCAAGGCTCAGGGTCCATTGCGGAAGAAGTGGCAGAAAGAATGTAAGAGCCAAAGGAAGGGTAGGACTCCTTACAACGTGCTCCTCCAGACACAAAATGGCCCGGATATCCATGACCTCACAGTGCTTGACACTACCTACACAAGACCATCATAAGAGGAGGAAAAGATCATGACATCAAAATAAAAGAGAGACTGACTGAGGGGGAGGGGATATGATGGAGAGTGGAGTTTCAAAGGGGAAAGTGGGGGAAGGGAAGGTATTATCATGCAATATTTTTTTATAGTCATGGAAGTTGTTAGTAAAAAAAATTTGAAAAGGAAAGAAAAGAATAAGTGTTCCATAAATTTAGCTAGCAGTATTTGTGCAGACACTGTCATGGGAGTTAGGGGGAGTAAAAAGTTGATCAGACTAAAGAGAAATTTAAAAAAAGAAGTGGGGGATGAAGAGATGGCTTAGCGATTAAGGTGTTTGCCTACAAAGCCAAAAGACCAAGGTTCAAGTCTCCAGTACCCACGTTAGCCAGATGCACAAGGGGGCGCACACGTCTGGAGTTTATTTGCAGTGGCTGGAGGCCCTGGCATGCCCATTTTCTCTCCCTCTTTGTCTGTCAAATAAATAAAAATAAATATTAAAAAAGTGGCCTGGAAATTAATGAAAGAAAAGATGAATAAGAAATCTGGTGACTGCTCTTACAATACATGCATTTGAGGGTTGTTGTGGTTTGAATTAAGTGTCCCCCATAAACTAACATGTTCTGAATGCTGTGTCCCCAGCTGGTAGCAATTTGGGAATTAGAGCCTTACTGGAGCATGTGTGTTATTTGGGGGGGGGGCAGGCTGCTGCTGTTGTCCACCTGGTGTTGGCCAGGAGGTGACGTCCAGCCTCTGCTCACACCATCCTTTTCCCTGCCGCCATGAAGCTTCCCCTTGAGCCAAAATAAACCCCTTCATGTCACAAGCTGCTTTTGCCAGCAATGTGAAGGTAACTGCAACAAGGCCAATACAGAATTTGGACTTCTTTATTATTTATTTATTTTGGTTTTTCAAGGCAGGGTCTCCTCTAGCTCAGGCTGACCTGGAATTCACTGTGTAGTCTCAGGGTGGCCTCGAACTCACGGACATCTCCTACCTCTGCCTCCAGAGTATTGGGATTAAAGGTGTGCGGCACCACGCCTGGCTCCTTTATTATTTATTGATTTGAAAATCCTCATCTCATAACTTCTAGCGATGCCTGTAACCAAGAAAAGGTTACTTAATTGTTCTGCACCTCAATCTTCTCATCATAAGATGAGAATAATAAGAGCGCATTCCTTGTAGGGTTGTTGTAAGTCAGGTAAGACAGCTCCTGTGAAGTGATTTGGTGGAACTGGGCACCTAATAAGTATTAGCCAGTATTGTCATCTATCTTTTTGTTGTTGTTTTTCAAGGTAGGGTCTCACTCTAGCCCAGGCTGACCTGGGACTCACTCTGTAATCCCAGGCTGGCCTCAAACTCACAGAAATCCTCTGCCTCCTGAGTGCCAGGATTAAAGGCATGTGCCACCACACCTGGCAGAATTATCATCTTAATCAAATGTCAGTCTGGTTTTCCTTCCATCCTCACTTCTCCCAGCGCTGAAGCCACACTCACCTCATATGGCTCTTTTCCCTAGGTTGTCAGCTCTTTGAGGTCAGGAACTCGTTCAACAAGTTTCTGTTGCTACTTTTCCAATTATTTTTATTTATTTATTTATACATTTATTTGAGAGAGAGAGAGAGAGGCAGATAGAGAATGGGCATGCCAGGGCCTCTAGCCACTCACTGCAAATGAACTCCAAAAGCATATACCACTTTGTACATCTGTCTTACATGGGTACTGGGGAATCAAACCTGGGTCCTTAGGCTTCGCAGGTAAGCACCTTAACCGCTAAGCCATCTCTCCAGTTGCTCATTTTTTTTTTTTCAAGGTAGGGTTTCACTCTAGCTCAGGCTTTCCTGGAATTCACTATGTAGTCTCAGGGTGGCCTTGAACTCACAGCGATCCTACTGCCTCTGCCTCCCAAATCCTGGGATTAAAGGTGTGCGCCACCACACCCGGCCAGTTGCTCCTTTAAAAAAAAAAAAAAATCTTTTTTATTGACACATCCATTCCTATACACAATATACCCTGACCATAATCTTCCCCCACCACCCTCTTTTGTCCCCTCATCGCCCCTCCACCGAACCCTCCTTTCCATCTAGTTCCTCTTCTATTTTGATGCTTTTTGTTGTTGTTGTTGTTTTGTTTTTGCCTTCATATTACGCAGGTCTTGTGTAAATAGTTAGCCACTGTGGAGTAATGAATGCAACAGCCACTTAATGTCTGGAAGACAGTATTGTAAATCACTCTTCCCCTTCCCTTGGCTCCTTTTTTTCCACCTGCAATAGTCCCTGTGCCTTACAAGGTGAGATAGAGACGTCTCAGTGCTTAGTGCTGAATACTCCATTGTCACCACCATTTAAAAAGAGAAACTTCTCTAGCGAAAAGTGAGAGCAACATTTATATAAGACATAAACATAAACATTTGTTTCTATTTTTTGCTTACTTTTATTTTTTTATTTGAGAGCAACAGACAGAGAGAGAAAGAGGCACAGAGAGAGAGAGAGAAAGAGAGAGAGAATGGATGTGCCAGGGCCTCCAGCCACTGCAAACGAACCCCAGATCGCGTGCGCCCCCTTGTGCATCTGGCTAACGTGGGTCCTGGGGAATCGAGCCTTAAACTGGGGTCCTTAGGCTTCACAGGCAAGCACTTAACCACTAAGCCATCTCTCCAGCCCAAATATTTATTTTTAATATTCATTTATTTGAGAGAGACAGAGAATGTGGTATACAGAGACTGAGAGGCCAGGGCCTCCTGCCACTGCAAAGGCATGTGGGCCACTTTGTGCATCTGGCTTTATGTGGATACTGGAGAGTTGAACCTGGGCTGTCAGGCTTTGCAAGCAAGTCCCTATAACCACCAAGCCATCTCTCTAGCCCCATAAACATGAATATTTAGAGGGAAATTCGGTGGGCATATTATGTCCATTTAACCAAAAACAGTAATAGCTTCCTCCAAGGGCTTATGAGCTCCCCAGCCACAGGCTTTTGGTTAGGTTTTCAGTACCAGACATGAATTCCCTTCTGTGACACAGGCCTCAGATCCAGAGAGCAGTTGACTTTCCCCGTAACAGACATGCCATCTTGCACCAGTTGGCCCATTTTGACTGGCTGGCCAGTTGTGTAGCCTGCAGGGTCCACTGCTGGTTAAGAGTATCACATGACTTTTCTCCCCCAACAGGCTGCAGAGCAGTTTCCAGCAGAGTGAGAGCCAGTCAATCTGTTGCTACCCTCTCTCCATTTCAGTCATTCCAGCTGATTCTTTAACTTCTTTTGGTCAAAGTCAACTCTTTGAAACCTTTTCCCAACTGCCGCAGCTTTTGGGTTAATTCTTAAATTTTGTAGCACTTATCTCAATCTAATCTAAATTATGTATATATATATATATATATATATATATGTATTCTAAAATATATTCTAAAATAATATATATGTGTATATATATATGCACACGCACATATATATATTATATAATATATACACACATATATAATAATATATGTGTGTATATATTAGTTTAGAGAGAGAGAGAGAGAGAGAATTGGCACACCAGGGCCTCAGCCACTGAATTTGAACTCCTGATGCTTTCATCACCTAGTGGGCATGTGTGACCTTGTGCTTTGCCTCACCTTTGTGTGTCTGGCTTACACGGGATCTAGAGAGTTACACATGAGTCCTTAGGATTTGTAGACAAGCAACTTCACCGCTAAGCCATCTCTCCAGCCCAGTTGAGTATAGTTATGATTCATATTTTTCTAATAACCTATGCATTCCTTGAAAGTGGAAACTGTTCCTTATAGGTCCATATTCCAGGATCTGTTAAGAGATGTGTGTATATGTAATTCTACACACATTTGCTGAAATTAAGTAAAACATTTATTTCTTTATTTATTCGGAAAGGTCTTGCTATGTAGCCCTGGCTAGCCTGGAATTCACTATGTGTAATAGTCTGACCTTTCAAGTACTGGGATGATGGGGTTGTAAAACCATAATAGCCTTTTGTTTGTTTTTGAGGTAGGGTCTCACTGTAGCCCAGGATGATTTGGCAGTCAACTCTGTAGCCCCAGGCTGGCCTCCAACTCACAGTGATCCTACCTCTGCCTCCCAAGTGTGGAATTAAAGGTGTGCACCTCTATGCCTGGCAACAACAGCCTTTTTAGTTTAAACATGCTCTTGTTAAACCAAGTAAGAGATGGCTTTAAAATATCTGCCTTGAAGTCAGGCATGGTAGCACATGCCTTTAATCCCAGCACTCTGGAGGCAGAGGTAGGAGGATTGCCATGAGTCCAAGGCCACCCTGAGACTACGTAGTGAATTCCAGGTCAGCCTGGGCTAAGCAAGACACTACCTCAAAAAAAAAAATAAATAAAAATAAAAATAAAAAATAAAAATCTGCCTTGGTGGGTACGGTGGCATATGCCTTTAATCCCAGCACTCTGGAAGCTGAGGTAGGAGTATTGCTGTGAGTTTAAGGGCAAAAACAAACAAACAAAAAATCTGCCTATTTAGGGGCTGAAGAGATGGCCCAGTGGTTAAAGGTGCTTGCTTGCAAAACCTGATGGCTTGAGTCTGATTCCCTAGTACTCATGTAAAAGTAGATGCACAAAGTAGTACATGTGTCTGGAGTTCATTTGTAGTGGCAAGAAGCCCTGGCACACCCATTCTCTCTCTCCTTGCAAATAAATGAATAAAAATATTTTTTAAAATCTGCCTATTTAGCCGGGTGTGTAGCACACACCTTTAATCCCAGCGCCTGGGAGGCAGAAGTAGCAGTATCGCTGTGAGTTCGAGGCCACCCTGAGACCACATAGTGAATTCCAGGTCAGTGTGGGCTAGAGTAAGATCCTACCTAGGGGGGAAAAAAATCTGCCTATTTAGCCAGGTGTGGTAGCACATGCCTTTAATTCCAGCACTTGGGAGGCAGAGGTAGGAGGACTACCCTGAATTCAAGGCCAGTCTGGGACTACATAGTGGATTCCAGGTCAACCAGGGCTAAAGCAAGACCCTTCCTCAAAAAACAAAACAAAACAAAAAAAACTGCCTATTTTGCTTTAATGAATGTAATGGCTATTCAGTTGTAACTACATTTCCCCAGAATTTTTTTTTTTTTTTTCGAGGTAGGGTCTCACTCTAGCCCAGGCTGACCTGGAATTCACTATGTAGTCTCAGGGTGGCCTCGAACTCATGGAGATCCTTCTACCTCTGCCTCCTAAGTGCTGGGATTAAAGACATGCGCCACCAAGCCTGGCTATTTCCCCAGAATTTAACATTTATAAATATGTGAGAAAGAAAGTGGTTGGAAGGTAGGCATGGCTTATGCCTTTAATCCAAGCACTTGGGAGGCTGAGGTAGGATCACTGTGAGTTTGAGGTCAGCCTATGCTATGGAATGAGTTCCAGGTCAGTCTAGGTTAGAATGAGACCCTGCTTAAAAAAAAAAAAAAAGTACTTGGAATAAAACTGATCCTGAAATATCTATTTTTTCTATTTGTAAACATATTTAGATATTTATAATTTCAAGGTTCATTCTGCAAGCCAAAACTTGAGAGACTTCTTTTTCTCTTTTTCAAGATTGATTGGGACATGACCTGCTATCAGGACACTTGTGGGTCAAGTACAGCCCAAGCCAGGTACTTGTGAAAACCACTGTTTGAATCTTGGAACTGTTGGGAGGGCGGCTCATTGGGAAGATGCCTGGCTGCAGCACCAGCATCTGCCAGTGTGAGTCTCTTCCCAAGGGAACACTCACTGCCAAGAACAAAAGTCATTTGTCTAGGTAGAAGATTTGGAAGAAATCTTTATTGTTGAGGGATAAGGAAAAGGATTGGTACTATATTTGTTTGGGATTAAAAATTTGTTTTTAACTTATTTGTATGTATGTGTATGGGTGCACTAGGGCCTCTTGCTGCTGCAAGCAGAGATACCTGTCCAGGTGACTGGGGAATTGAACCCTGGGCTGACAAGCTTTGTTAACAAGGGCCTCTAACCTCTGAGCCATCTCTCCTACCTCTGTTTGGGAGTTTTTGAGGAGGAAAAGAAAACACATCCAGTAAAGACCAGTGTAAAATCTTTTTCTTTATGTGAAGGGAGACAAACAAGGGTTAAAAATCCAGGAGCCAGTGGGTACCATGCCAGAATTAGACAATGATTTATATCGTACATACCAGAGAATGTATAAATCATTTTATGTGACAGGTGGTATTTTTATTTCTTTAGCCGACTTAGGGGATTTAAAGTCATCACAGCTTTGGAAAGCAGTGTAAAGTCTGAGTCATCAGGTCATTCATGTTCCCTGGTTACATCAACTCACTGGGTTACTGAGGAATGAAAGAAACTCATTATCAGAAACGTCATCTTGCTTATGCAGATTAAAGAAAATCAAACCTATGAGGATTAACTTTCATTATCTGATAAAATCGTAAGTTAAAATATCACTTTCAGTGCAGGAATGATTTGAAAAAAGTTTACTCTCTCGCGTGCGGTACGTGTGTGTGTGTCTGCATGTGTGTGTTCAAGTGCACCCATGTCAGGTATTCTTGTGGAGGTCAGAGGACAACCTCGCCCTCCACCGTGTCTTTGAGGCAAGGTCTCTTGTTCATATTGCTCACTGTGTTTGCCAGGCTGGCTGGCCAGAGAGCTTCTGGGAACTCTCCTGTCTCGGCTTCCCCTCTTGCCCTAAGTACACTGGGGTTAAAGGCGCTGGTACCACAGTGTGTGGCTTTGTGTGGGGTCTGGGGATCTAAACTCAGGGTCTCATGCTTGGGCTTTATACACTGAGCCATTTCCCCAGCCCTCGCCTTTTCTTCCTTTTAATTTTCTTTTTTTTTGGCCTAGAATTCGCTTTGTAGCCCAGGCTGACCTAGAACTCCTAATTCTCCTGCTTCTACCTTTCAAGTTCTAGGATTACAGGCATGAACACCCATGCTTGGCAGGTTTCATTTTTATTTTTATTTTATTTTAGAGAGAGTGAGAGAGAGAGAGAGAATTGGCGCACCATGGCCTCAGCCACTGCAATCAAATTCCAGATGCTTGCCCCACCTAGCGGGCATGTGCAACCTTGCACTTGCCTCACCTTTATGTGTATGGCTAACATGGGATCTGGAGAGTCGAACATGAGTCCTTAGGCTTCACAGGCAAGCGCCTTCACCGCTAAGTCATCTCTCCAGCCTGGATTTCATCATTTTTAAATTCTCTGAGATCAAAAGAGGAGATATAAACCTGGCTATGATGGCTCATACTATAATCCCAGCACTTTGAAGGCTGACACAGGAGAATTGCCACAAGTTTGAGGTCATCCTGAGCTACAGAGTTCCAGGCAAGTCCAGACTATAGAGCAAGATCCTGTCTCAAATAACCTAAATAAATAAATAAACAAGCAAACAAACAGTTGGAATCCACATAGGGTTTAAAACCATGATATCTAAGCTGGGCATGGTGGCATATGCCTTTAATCCCAGCACTTGGGAGGCAGAGGTAGGTGGATCACTGTGAGTTCAAGGCCACCCTGAAACTACAGTGAATTCCAGGTCAGCCTGGGCTACAGTGTGAGACCCTACCTCGAAAAAAAAAAACAAAAACTATGATGTCTAATGTACATTATAAAATTCACCTGTTTAAGAATAGAATTCAAGGTTGGAGGGATGGCTTAGTGTTTAAGGTGCTCGCCTGCAAAGCCACGGACCCCAGTTAGACTCCTCAGGACCCACGTAAGCCAGATGTACAAATGGTGCATGCATATGGAGTTCATTTGCAATGGCTGAAGGTCCTTTTGTACCCATTAAAAAAAAAATAAAAGCAAAAGAATACAATTCAGTAAATTTCAGCAAATTTGCAGAGTTGTGCCAGTATCATTGCAATCCTGTTTTGGAACCATTTAAGACTTTTGAAAAAAGACATATTTTCATTTCTGTTGAACACATACTTCGGAGTGAGTAAAATTACTGGGGATATAATAAATACAAGTTTAACATTTGAGAAATTGCCAAACTATTTTTCTTTTTCTTTTTTTTTTCTTTTCTTTTTTTGGTTTTTCGAGGTAGGGTCTCACTCTGGCTCAGGCTGACCTGGAGTTCACTATGTAGTCTCAGGGTGGCCTCGAACTCACTGCGATCCTCCTACCTCTGCCTCCCTAGTGCTGGGATTAAAGGCGTGCGCCACCACGCCCGGCTTCTATTTTTCTTTTTAAAAAATATTTTATTTATTCATTAGAGAGAGAGAGAGAGAGATAGAAAGAGAAACAGAGAGAGAGAGAACATAGGTTCACTAGGACCTCTAGCCACTGCAAATGAACTCCAGACAAATGCCCACCTTGTACATCTGGCTTTACATTTTTACATGAGTACTGGGGAATTGAACCTGGGTCCTTAGGTTTTGCAGACAAGCACCTTAACCATAGAGCCAGCCCCAAACTATTTTTCTAATGTGGCTGTACTATTTTATATTCACACAAGTGATATATGAGGAGTCTAGTTTTTCCATATTCTCTTCAATACTTGCAGGTGTGTGTGTGTGTGTGTGTGTGTGTGTGTGTGTGTTTTATGAGAGAGAGGGAGAGAATTGGTGTTCCAGGGCCTCCAGCCACTGCACTTGAACTCCAGACGTGTGCTCCACCTTGTGTACATGTGCAACCTTGCGCTTGTGTTACCTTGTGCATCTGGCTTATGTGGGATCTGGAGAGTTGAACATGGGTCCTTAGGCTTCGCAGACAAGTGCCTTAACTGCTAAGCCATCTCTCCAACCCTGTTGTGTGTTTTTTATTATAGTCATTCTAGTGAGTGTGAAGCAACATCTCACTTGTGATTTTCTTTTTTTTTAAGTTTTATTCATTTATATATTTATATGAGAGACACAAACAGAGAGGAAGAGTCAAATAGAGAGAGAGAATGGGCACCCCAGGGCCTCTAGTCAAATACATGTGCCATCTTGTGCATCTTATGTGGTACTGGGGAATCAAACCTGGGTCCTTAGGCTTCAGAGACAAGCACCTTAACCGTTAAGCCATCTCTCCAGCCCTCAGTTGTGATTTTCATTTGTATTTCTGTAGTGACTGAGGATAGTGTATACTTTTTTGTTGTTACTAGCTAATCTTGTTTCTTCTTTGGCAAAATATCTATTCAGATTCTTTGCCCATTTCTTTTCCTTTTTTAACCTCTTTATTGATAATTTTAATACATGTACATAATGTATTTTGATCATAAAACCCTCCCATAACCTCCTTTTGCCCTCTCCCCATCTCCCTTCCAACAAACTCCAACTATTCCTTCTTCTATTTTCATGTCATTTTTTTGCCTTCTGTCATACATGGTAGAATGTTCCTGGACCCAGTATTGTGGAGTTAATGACGGATGCTGTGAGGTCACGAACGGAAGACAGCATTCAAAGGCACTCCTCCCCGTCCTTTGGCTCTTACATCCTTCCAGCCTTCTCTTCCTCGGTGTTCCCTGAGCCCTGGAGGAGGTGATACCGATGTCTCATTTGGTGGCATCACCAGTAGTAGTAGCCATCACCATCTACAAAAGAAGCTTCTCTGACCAGGGTCTCATGTAACCCAGGCTAGTCTCAAATTCACAATGTAGTTGAGGGTGACCATGAACTCCTGACTCTTCTGCCTTCACCTCCCAAGTTCTGGGATTTCAGGTGTAGCCACCCCACCCTGCCGTGTTCAGCCTTGCATTCTTTTATGGATTTAATGCTGTTATGAGTGGACTGTCTTCTCAGTTTCATTTCTGTATCACTTATTGCTAGCATATGGGAATGCAATTGCTATTTGCATATTGATATTATATTCTATGGCCTTGATGAACTCATTAACAAATCTATGCTTTTGTGGATTCTTTAGGATTTTTTCTTCCTTTTTTTTCATTTTTCATTTTATTTTATTTTTTTAGAGCGAGACAGAAAGAGAGAAAGAAAGAATTGGCGCACCAGGACCTCAGCTACTGAAATTGAACTCCAGATGCTTGCGCCACCTATTGGGCATGTGCAACCTGGCACTTGCCTCACTTTGTGCATCTGGTGGGATCTGGGGAGTTGAACATGGGTCCTTAGGCTTCGCAGGCAAGTGCTTTAACCGCTAAGCCATCTCTCCAGCCCTCTTTAGGACTTTTTTTTTTTTTTTTTTTTTTTTTTTTTTTTTACCTGCAGGACCAAATAATCTTGAATGAAGAAAAGCCGGGACTGGTCAGTTAGAAAAGTACTTGAGTTCTACCTCCAGAATGCATGTCAGAATGCTGGGTGTGGCGGTGTGTGCCTGTAATCCAGCACTGGGATTGATGTTCAGATTGCTGAGGGGCTTAGATGCTCTTTGTTAGGTTGAGAAAGTTCCCTTCTATTCCTATTTTGTTGACTTTAAAAAAATCATGAATGAAGACTGGAGAGATGGTTCAGCAGTTAAAAGCACTTGCTTACAAAGCCTGCTTGCCAGGGTTCGATTCCCCAGTACTCAAATAAAACCGGATACACAAAATTGTGCATGTGTCTGGAGTTCATTTACAGTAGGAGGAGGCCCTAGTATGCCCATTCTCTCTTTCCATCTCCCCTCCCTCTGCTTGCAAATAAACAGAAAAACATTTTTAAAAAATCATGAATAATTAGGCCGGGCGTGGTGGCATACACCTTTAATCCCAGCTCTTGGGAGGCAGAGGTAGGAGGATTGCCATGAGTTCAAGGCCACCCTGAGACTACATAGTTAATTCCAGGTCAGCCTGGACCAGAGTGAGACCCTACCACGAAAAAAAGAAAGAAAGAAAGAAATCATGAATAATAATCGGATTTTTTTTGTCCAATGCTTTTTGTATGTATTTTGATGTAGTTATGTGGTTTTTATTTTTACTTTACTAATGTGGTATATTACATTAGTTGATGTTTGTATGTTAAGTCAATTTTTCTTTCCTGGGATAAATCCCACAATATGGTAAATAATCCTTTTTATATGTTTCTGGATTTGGTTTGCCAATGTTTCATTGGAAATTTTTGTGTGTAACTCAAGGGATTGTGATCTCTCATTTTCTTCAAGTCTTTGTCTATATTTTGGTAGAAGATGATTTTGGCCTCATAGAATGATTTAGGAAATGTTCTATTTTCCGGAAGAGGTTCTGTAGAAATGGTATTATTGTAACTTACTTGATCAAAACCATCTGTGCCTGGGCTTTTCTTTGTAGAAGAATTTTTAATTAATTCAATTTCTTCACTTGTTTTAAGTCTATTCATATTTTTTGTTCCTTTTTGGATTACTTTTAATACTTTCTGCTTAAGAGTTTGCTCATTTAAGTTGTTCACAAAAACTTAACTTGGTATTCTGCCACAATCCATTTAATTTCATTTTTGATTTAAAAACATTTTAATTTAATTTATTTATTTGAGAGAGAGAGAAAGAGACAGATAGGGAATGGGTGCACCAGGGCCTTAGCTACTGCAACTAACTCCAGATGCATGCAGCACTTGTGCGTCTGGCTTACGTGGGCACTGGGAGTCAAACCTGGGTCCTTACGCTTCACAGACAAGCACCTTAACTGCTAAGCCATCTCTCCAGCCCTCTTTTTTTATTGTTTAAAAAACATTTCATTTATTTGAGAGAGAGAAAGAATAAGGCAGATGACAGAGAGAAAGGGGGAAGGAGCAAGGGAGGGAGAGAGAATGGCTGTACCAGGACTTCTGGCCACTGCAAACAACTCCAGACGCATGTGCTACCTTGTGCATCTGACTTTACGTGGGTACTGGAGAATTGAAGCTTGGCTTTTAGGCTTTTCTGGCAATCTCTTTAACCACTAAGCTATCTCTCTAGCCCTCCATTTTTTAAAATCTAAGTGTGATTGGCTAGTTCGGTCTCTCCCTTTCTCTGTCCATTCCCAGAATCCATGTAAAAATGCTGAGCAGGCCAGGTGTGGTAGCGCACACCTTTAATTCCAGCACTCGGGGGGCAGAGAGGAGGATCACCATAATAAATTCAAGGCCAGCCTGGGCTAAAGGGAGACCCTGCTTCAAAACAACAAGAACAACAAAATGCTGGGCAGTTTTTCATTCTCTCCCTCTGCCGCCTTCTCCTCAATGGTGTCTTGCTTTGTAGCTCAGGCAACCTGAAGCTCATAGTCCACCTGACTCCATCGCTCTCATGCTGGGATTACAGTGTGTGCCACCTTGCCTGGATGTGTCTCCTCTTTTAATCTTGACGAGTTTAAACTTTTGTTAATTTTTTGTTTATTTTTATTTATTTATTTGAGAGGGACAGAGAGAGAAAGAGGCAGACAGACAGAGAGAGAGAGAGAGAGAGAGAGAGAGAGAGAGGATGGGCGTACCAGGGCCTCCAGCCACTGCAAATGAACTCCAGATGCGTGCGCCCCCTTGTGCATCTGGCTTATGTGGGTCCTGGGGAATCAAGCCTCGAACTGGGGTCCTTAGGCTTCACTGGCAAGCGCTTAACCACTAAGCCATCTCTCTAGCCCCAAGTTTTGTTAATTTTTAAATTCTTTCTAAACAACTAAATTTTTGTTTCATGAGTTTGTCTTTATCTTTCTATTTTTCATTTCATTGACTTTCATTTAACCATTATTCTTTTCTTCCTGCCTGCATTGGACTTAGTTTTCTTTCTTTAAATTTTTTTAAAATTTAAAGAGAGGATTTAAAGGGAGAGAGAGGAGGAGAGCAAATGAGTGTACCAGGGCCTCTAGTTATGGCAAATGAACTCTGGACACATGTACCACCATATGCATCTGGCTGACATGGGTCCTGGGGAATTGAACTTGAGTCCTTTGGCTTTGCAGGCAAGCACCTTAACCACTAAGCAATCTCTCCAGCCCCCTTAATTTTTTAAAAAATATTTTTATTTGGGCTAAAGAGATGGCTTAGCGGTTAAGGCATTTGCCTCCAAAGTGAAAGGATCCTGGTTCGATTCTCCAGGACCCACATAAGCCAGATGCTCAAGGGGGAGCATACATCTGGAGTTTGTTTGCAGTGGCTAGAGGCCCTGGTGCACTCTCTCCTCTCTCTCTGCTTCTTTCTCTCTCTCAAATAAATAAATAAGAAGAATTTTAAAAAAATATTTTTATTTATTTATTTGAGAGATAGAGGCAGAGAGAGAGAATGGGCACACCAGGGCCTCTAGCCACTGCAAACGAACTCCAGATGCATGTGCCCCCTTGTGCATCTGGTTTACGTGGGTCCTGGGGAATCAAACCTGGGTCCTTTGGCTTTTCAGGTAAGTGCCTTAACCGCTAAGCCATCTCTCCAGCCTCCCCCCTTTTTTTTTGTTTCTTAAAGTATAAACCTAAGGTGTGTGTGTGAGAGGAGTGGGGGGGGGTGGAGTAGGGTCTCACTCTGGCCCAGGCTGACCTGGAATTCACTTTATAGTCTCAGGCTGGCCTGGAACTCAGTGATCCTCCTACCCAGGCCTCCGGAGTTCTGGGATTAAAGGCAAGCACCACCACACCACGCAGGTTTTTTATTTTTTATTTTTCTCATGTATGTAACTCAGGAATCACCTTGAACTTGTGATCATCCTGCATCCACCTTAAGTGTCGGGTCCACAAGGATTGCCTGATTTACATGGTGCTGGGGATCAGACCCAGCACTTTGCACACACTGGGCAAACATTCTACCAAATGTGCTTCATCCTAGCCCACATGAGTTATTGATTTGTTATCATCTCCTCCTCCATTTTTCCTTCCTCTTCTTCCTCCTCCTCCTTCTTACAAGGGGCGGCGGGGGGGGGGGGGTTGAAAGCCTTTGCTGTGCTTAGTTAAGACCAGCTGAAGTTAGCTGGAATTTACTGTCCAAGGCTTACCCTGGAAGTTCCAGTCCTTCAGTAAACTGCGGAGTTCCAATAGAGTTACATCAGACAGATTCACTTACGCAACTGTTGGCTAAGTAGGAGAGAGATCCTTGCTTCTTCCTGCTCTGCCATCTTCCCAGAATCCTCTCTTCTTCCACGTTTTGTGGGGAGAACATAAAAACTTCTACAGAAAGTTCCTATACTCTTCTTCCTGAGTTCCTATAGTAACTAAGACAAAGATATCCTATTTGGGAGAGAGTTGCACATTAAGTGTATATTTGAAGTAGTGGCTGGTACTTGTAGGACACAGGATATGACCCTAAAGAGGAAGTAGGCTCATATTGTTACTTGAGGTAATTGGATATGCTGAGGTACTCCCCCCTTTTTTTGTTTATTTTATTCATTTATTTGAGAGCAACAGACAGAGACAGAAAGAGGCAGACGGACAGAGGAGAGAGAGTGAGAATGAGTGTACCAGGGCCTCCAGCCACTGCAAACGAACTCCAGATGCGTGCGCCCCGTTGTGCATCTGGCTAACATGGGTCCTGGGGAATCAAGCCTCGAACCGGGGCCCTCAGGCTTCACAGGCAAGCGCTTAACTGCTAAGCCATCTCTCCAGCCCTCCCCTCTTTTTTTTGAGGTAGGGTCTTGCTCTAGCCCAGGCGGACCTGGAATTAGTCTTGGGCTGACCTTCAATTTACAGCGATTCTCCTACCTCAGCCTCCTGAGTGCTGGGATTAAAGGTGTGCACCACCACACCTGGCTGTCCCCTTTCATGTGATTTTATTTCTTGGGCTCTGAAAGTTTTGCTCCGCATTGTGACTGGGTAAGATTGGACATGAGCTGGTTGCGGAAGGACATGGGCTCTTCCCCATGTGAGTAAAAAGGAAGAGACCAGGGGTTGTTGGGTTTGGAGCTGAATAGAACAGGTGGCTGGTGAGAGAGAGAGAGAAAGGGGATATGAAAAAGGCCCAGTAGACTGCGCAGGCCAGTAGACGTCTTTGGTTGGTAGCAGACGGTCTCTGTCAATTCCTGGTTTACCGTTATCCTCTTGCAGTTAAAGAAAGGTTCCGTGAGGGTAACTTCAGTATAGATGTGATTCTTCAGATTGATCCATTTTCTGACACATAGTGGGGAAGTATACTGGAAAATATTTTGGAGTAATTTGTTCTAGATCTGAATCGCGGACTAACTTAATCTGAGGCTACAACCAAGTTACTGAACTTGCCTAAGTGTCAATCCTAGCCTTTATAAAGTGAGGTGATAGGAAAAAGTAAGATGACGGATCAAAACTATTTTGAAAATTTTATGTGAATGCAAGAAATAATTACCACTCTGTAAGGGCTAAAGTGTAAAGAGCTGAAGCTAGGCGTGTGGCGCATGACTGTAACCCCAGCACTGGAGAGGCTGATGCAGGAGGGTTATGAGTTCCCTGTCAGCCCGGGCTGCATAGTGAGACCCTGTTTCAAAGACAAAAACACTAGGGCTGGAGAGATGGCTTAGCGGATAAGCGCTTGCCTGTGAAGCCTAAGGGCCCTTGTTCGAGGCTCGACTCCCCAGGACCCACGTTAGCCAGATGCACAAGGGGGCACACGCGTCTGGAGTTCGTTTGCAGTGGCTGGAGGCCCTGGCGCACCCATTCTCTCTCTCTCTCTTCCTCTTTCTCTGTTTGTCCATCACTCTCAAATAAATAAATAAAAATAACCAAAATAACACTAGGTGTGTGATGGTTTATACTAATAATAAATCTCAACATTTAGGAGGCTGAGGCAGGAGAATAACTACAGCCTGTTCTCTATATAGTGAATTTCAGGCCAGCCTGAGTTACAGAGCGAGACACTACCTCACAAAGAAATCCAAAGCAATATTAAGAGCCGCTGTTTATAAAATGAAAATATCTTATAAAATCATAATGGAGGGCTGGAGAGATGGCTTAGCGGTTAAGCGCTTGCCTGTGAAGCCTAAGAACCCCGATTTGAGGCTTGATTTCCCCAGGATCCACGTTAGGCAGATGCACAAGGGGGCGCACACATCTGGAGTTCGTTTGCAGTGGCTGGAGGCCCTGGCATGCCCATTCTCTCTCTCTCTCTCTCTCTCTCTGTCACTCTGAAATAAATAAAATAAACCAAAAAAATATTTTAAAAAATCATGATGGAAAAATAAGGGATAATTTACCATACCATTGCAACAGAAAACGAGACTATGTACTTGTTGAGCAGCAAGGTTCACGTGTGCTGAGTGAAGGACGGGTCATCTAATCGTCACCTACCTTACAGGTACCATCATTTGAGCATTTTCAGTGCCCTTACTATATTTATATGCTGATGAAAATTCAGAGCATTTCTTTTGTAAGAAGCCAAAGAGAATGTCTCCCCTACCCCTCCCCGCCAAAAGATGATAGTGTGTTTATCTAGGTCCTCTGAAAGCATTTCCTGCCAGCAATTGACATGTAGCTTTGGCGCAATTTCAGGAATCTGTTTGCGTCTGTTTACGCTTTCCAGGCACAGTATCTCCTAGGAATTGAGATGATGGGGTCTCCTTTAACTTCTTCAATTTTTGTTTTTAAGGTAGGGTCCCACTCTAGCCCAGGCTGACCTGAAATTCACAGTGGCCTTGAACTCGTGGCCAGCCTCCTACCTCTGCCTAACTCCTTCAATCTTTAGAAACCTGCTTTACATATACACTTCAGCATTGCTCATTATACTACAGCAACAAACATGCTTGTCTTTAAAAGGAAAGGGCATCTGTTTTATTCATTTGCTTTGAGAAAAGTTGGAGCCTTAAAGTGAGTTAACACAATAAAATGTACCCAGAATAATGTTCCTTTCCCATAAGATTGTTCAGATAAATCTATTTCTCAGAAAACTCAATGCAATTATATCTGAATGTATAAAACCTGTTAATTATGGGATCATTGTTCATATATCCAGACCTTCACTGTGAAAAAGAATTCATTTCTTTAGAAGAGTATGCTTTACTTAATTCTTTACTTTTTATTTTTATTTTTACTTTGCTTTTTCGAGGTAGGGTCTCACTCTAGCTCAGGCAGACCTGGAAATCACTCTGTAGTCTCAGGGTGGCCTTGAACTCATGGCGATCCTCCTACCTCTGCCTCCCTGGTGCTGGGATTAAAGGTGTGCACCTCCATGCCCGGCAACTTAATTCATTTTCAATACTTTCCCTTTTTTTCTGTCAAGGTCTCACTCTAGCCCAGGGTGACCTGGAACTCATTCTGTAGCCCAGGCTGGCCTCAAGTTTACAGTGTTCCTCCTACCTCAGCCTCCCAAGGGTTAAGTCACCTGGTTCATATTTTTTCTTTTTATATCCCATTGCTGAAATACTTTGCAAGGTACTATATTTATAAAATGAATTAGTCTAAATTTATATTCCTTTTATGGAGCCAATTTGTTTCTAGATGATTTTTAAAAATATTTTATTTATTTATTTGAGAAAGAGAAAGAAAGGGAGAGAGAGAGGGAAGAAGGGAGGTAGAGAATGGGCACGCCTGGGCCACTAGCCACTGCAAATGAACTCCAGAACATGCGCCACCTTGTGTATCTGGCTTATGTGGGTACTGAGGAATTGAACTTGGGTCCTTAGGCTTCACAGGCAAGTGCCTTAACTGCTAAGTCATCTCTCCAGCCCATCTAGATGATTGTTAATACCATTATACGGTTAGGAATGGAGAAGTGTATTATAACTTTATTGCAATCTCATAATGCATATTATTTTAGTTAAGTAGAAATATATCTTAGAAAGGCTATAGTTGCAAAGGTATCCATGTCAGGATGGTAAACTTGACAGCTGGGCACAGTGGCACATGCCTTTAATCCCAGTACTAGGAAGGCTGAGGTCAGAGGATCACCAGGAGTCTGAGGCTAGCCTGGGGCTATAGAGTGAACTGCAGGTCAGTCTGGGCTACAATGAGACCTGCATCAAATCTCCACCGAAAAAGATGATAAAGTCGAGCTGGAGAAATATGCAATAACTTGATACTATGCTTAATTGTGAACAAGTTTATATCTTCTCTGCATAGTATTGTTAGACCAATTTATATTTAACTACTTTTTTTCTACCAGAATGATATAAAACACTTTCTAGAGTTCTGGTCAGAACTAGAACTGTAGTGGTCAGTGGCTCAGGAAGCAAGAGCAGACCAGGAATAAGACTGAAATGAACAGCTTAGTGGCAAGAGAGTGAGTTCAGTTTGTGATCTGGACTAGGCCAGGAGCCTGGAACCAGGAAAATGCTTCAGATTGGGAGATGTCTGGGGCCCAAGATCAGAACCTAGTCATAGGTTACTAATAACATAGGATACTAACACAGGATACTAATGGGGGGCAGTTGGGAAGGAATGAGGAAATGACCACCATTAAGTCCCAAATTTAAATTCCACCATTAGAATTTGGCCTCTTGGAACCTCTGAACAGCAGAGGTCTCTCTCTCATTCTCACCCTCCCTTCCTCTTTTTAGGATGTTTCAGGCTTAGTTGAAAGCAAGTGCCTTTAACTGCTGAGCCATCTTCCCAGCCCTATTCAGGCTTAGTTAGAAGCCACAAGCCGGGCTGGAGAGATGGCTTAGCTGTTAAGGCTCATGCCTGCGAAGCCTAAGGACCCAGGCTTGATTCACCAGGTCCCACATAAACCAGATGCACATGCTGACACATGCATCTGGAGTTTGTTTGCAGTGGCTAGAGGTCCTGGCATGCCCACTCTTGCTCTCAATCTCTCTCTCTCTCTCTCTCTCTCTCTCTCTAATAAATAAATAAAAATCTTAAAAAAAAATTAGAAGTCACAAGCCTAGCTTTCACACTGAAACTGAAGGCTTCTGAGATGAATGGCTCCCTGCTTTAAAAGAAGCAGAAGTTAGCGTAGCTTACTCAGTAAGTTCATTCAAGTTCACGCTAAGAGACTAGACTTAAAGGGGCAAAGGACATAGCAGATCCCGAGACGTCACTTGTCTCACGCACAGTTATCATATTTGTGAATGGGTGACTTTGGTCTGTTCATTTATTATTGTTAAATATTACTACCACTGTCTTGGAATCCTGTCGATTCCTGGATTGTTTGGTCCTGGAACCATCTATTCCTAAATGACTGCCTTAACCCAACACTGCAACTGGAATGTTCCTTAATTTGTAGGACATCCAGCTGGACATTGAAGAAGACATAAGAAATAGGAAACCCAAAGAATCAGGACGCCACCAGCAGAGAAAGTGAGCGAATCCTTCTGTCAGCACTAACCCAGTCCGAGTGCCCTCTCGGGGCCTGAGCTCATCCCGACCCCGCCTTCAGTGCCTGTCACAGAGCAGGTATAGATGGAGGTAGACACTGAGGATACTCAAAACACACCGGAGCAGAAATCCTGAAGCTGCCAAGAGTTCAACACTAAAGTAGACTTAAGGGCTCGAGAGATGGCCTAGTGGTTAAGCCATTTGCCTGCAAAGCCAAAGGACCTCCATTCAATTCCCCAGGATCCTCATAAGCCAGATGCACAAGGTGGTGCAAGTGTCTGGAGTTCGTTTGCAGTGGCTGGAGACCCTGGTGTGCCCATTCTCTCTCTCTCTCTATGCCTCTCTCTAAAATAAATAAATAAAATTAAATTAAAGAAAAGGAAAAAACAAAAGTAGATTTAAAACACACCCTACCAAGGCTCAGGGAATTTTGGGGGAAGTGGGGGCAGAAAGAATGTAAGAGCCACAGAGTGGGAGGGAATATCAAGAGACATTGCTCAGCACCCCCGGACAATGACTGACTGCTGCTCTCACAGCTCAAACCCCACAACTCCATGGTGAATGCCAGGCATCCTACTAAGAAAGCCTCTCAGTAGAGTGGGGGCAGGGAGGTGGGAAATGATGGCACCATCATTTGATGTGTTCATACAAAGTTTCTACTTAATAAAATACATTAAAAAAATTGAATATTGTATTAGAGGGTCTATTACCATGATAAAAGTAACTGGATGGGGATTGGAGAGATGCCTCCGTGGCTAAAGGCACTTGTTTGCAAAGCCTGACAGCCTGGGTTTGATTCCCCAGCACTCACATAAAGGCAGATACACAAAGTGGCACATGTGGCTGGGGTTCGTTTGCAGTGGCAGGAGGCCCTGGCATGCCCAAACTCACTGTCTCTGTCTGCTTCTTTCTCTCTGTCTCAAATAAATAAATAAAATTTAAGCAAACTGGATAGGAGAAGGAAGAAGTGAGGGGAGACACTCCTGAGCTCTACAGAGGTAGAGGAGTATCCTAGTAGGAAACCAAGGTGCAAGGAAACTATTGACCCATCAAACCATGTACAACAACATTAGAAGTGGACTTGGTGTCTTCATTCCCAGATTTATGCTGTGCACACTGACGGATGGTTTGTAAAACTCATGCTTTAGTCAGCCAAGATGCGTTTCTATTAATATGAATTTTGAGTAAGTACAATTTTGAAGATGATAGAATCTAATTGATAACTTCCCTATTGCTTAACCTATAGAGAATCTTCCCTTTAAAAGTGCTCATTAAAGCAGCAATCATGCAGAGAAAAGCCCGTGATGAAAGTATGGAATAAGATTGTGTTCTTTGTTCAGCAAGTTAAAACAAGCTGGTCTGTAAGCAATTATTATCTTCATCAAAATTCTTAGCTCTCATGTTTTGGTTTCAATGGCCCAGCACGTATGCCTCCTCAAACAATTGGATGGATTTGAAACACTTAGGAGATGTTTGTGCTTATATCTTAACATAGCATCAGTTCAACAGGAAAAAGGAAAAAAAAAAAAAGTAAGATTTGGCATTAGGGCTTAGTTTGGAAAGAAAAAAATGGAATCAAAACTAAAGTAAACAAAAAGCCCATACTGCCTAAGCATTCAAATGCGCATTCTTTATTCAGCCCCACAACGCCCTTAGCAGCAGGGCTCCAGTAAAGGATCAGGGGTGTCTGTCTTTCCCTTACTCTCAAACCATTTAATATTTCTGGAAAAAATTATCAGAGTGTTGGCTACATAGGACACATTCTCAATAGGTCTCCCTTTGTCCTTTTTTGTTTTATTTTTGTCTTCCCAAACAACAATAACATGTGTCCTATATTCTAAGGAAACTCACATGGCTTCTTGGGCCAGCAAATGATTTAAAAAGGGTACTAGATTTTCAAATTCTGAATTTATACCTGTGCAAGTGACTATGAAGAATGTGCCTTTGAGGAAGATTGAGAACATTTGGCTAAAATAGAAAATAATAATCTTGGGGCTGGAGGGATGGCTTAGCAGTTAAGGTGTTTGCCTACAAAGCCAAAGGACCCAGATTCGATTCCCCAGGACCCACGTTAGCCAGATGCACAAGGGGGCGCATGCGTTGGGAGTTCATTTGCAGTGGCTGGAGGCCCTGCATGTCCACTCATTCTCTCATTCTCTCTCTCTCTCTCTCTCTCTCTCTCTCTCTCTCTCTCCCTCTTTCTCTGTCAAATGAATAAAAATAAAATAAAGAAGAAAATAATGATCTTGTAAGATTAAAAATAGTCACACAGGGCTGGAGAGATGGCTTAGCGGTTAAGCGCTTGCCTGTGAAGCCTAAAGACCCCGGTTTGAGGCTCGGTTCCCCAGGACCTACATCAGCCAGATGCACAAGGGGGCGCACGCGTCTGGTGTTCGTTTGCAGTGGCTGGAAGCCCTGGCACGCCCATTCTCTTTCTCTCTTTCTCTCTCTCTGCCTCTTTCTCTCTCTCTCTGTCACTCTCTAAGAAATAAATAAGAATGAACAACAACAACAAAACAGTCACACAGAGCCGGGCTTGGTGGCACACGTCTTTAATCCTAGCAGTTGGGAGGTAGAGGTAGGAGGACTGCCATAAATTCGAAGCCACCCTGAGACCACATAGTGAATTCCAGGTCAGCCTCGGCTAGGATGAGACCATACCTCAAAAGACAAAAAGAAAAAAAAAAAATAGTCACAAAGGCTGGAGAGACGGCTCAGTATTTAAGGTGCTTGCCTGCAAAACCTAAGGATCCAAGTTCAGTTCCCCAGTACCCACATAAAGCCAGATGCACAAGATGGTACATGTATCAGGAGTTCATTTGCAGTGGTTAAAGGCCCTAGCACACCCATTCTCTCTCTCTCTTTCTCTCTCTCTTTCTTGCAAATAAATAACTAATAAAATATTTAAAAAATATTCACGGGCTGGGCATGGTGGTGGCACATGCCTTTTTAATCCCAGCACTTGGGAGGCAGACGTAGGAGGATCTCTGTGAGTTTGAGGCCAGCCTGAGACTACAGTGTGAGTTTCAGGTCAGCCTGAGCTAGAGTGAGACTGCGCCACTATGTGCATCTGGCTTATGTAGGTCCTGGAGAATTGAACCCGGGTCCTTAGGCTTTGCAGACAAGTGCCTTAACTGGTAAGCCATCTTCCCAGCCCAAGAAAACACTTTTTAAAAATGTTTATTTATTCGCAAGCAGAGAGGGAGGGAGCAAAAGAGAAAGAGATAGAATGGGCACGCCAGGTCTTTTTACCACTGAAAGTGAGCTCCACATGCGTGCTTACTACTTTGTGTGTCTGGCTTTACGTGAGTACTACGGAACTGAACCTGGGCCTGCAGGCTTTGCACACAAGTGCTCCCAACCACTGAGCCTCTTTTGTGTTGCTAGTGTAATCAGTTTTTGTAATGGCAGCCACCAAATAAAGGGATGCTAGGAAAAAAATAAGAATTTTCCAGAAACTCATGAATAGAGTGGTAAACAAGGAAGATCAACCAAGTTGTCTTGCACCATGGTACGTGTGTGCCAGCACACACATGCGCACGTGCACAGACACATAAACACCCCCAAATGAATGAAAAAAATTTAAAGGTATACACGGGCTGGGGAGATGGTTCAGTCTGTAAAAGTGCTTGCGGTGCAAATGCAGTGACCCATGCACCCATGTAAATGCTGGGTGGGCATGGTGACCCACCTGTAGTCCTAGCACTTGGGAGATGGAGATGAGCAGATCCTTGGGCCAAACTGGCTAGCTAGTCTAGCTACATCGACGAGCTCTGAGTTCAATGAGAGAACTTGTCCCAGTAAAGTGGAGAGTGATAGAAAGTGACATCCAATGTTGATCTCTTCACAAGCACACACACGTGCACCCAAACACATATGAACATGCATGCACACATGCCACACATATATACATGCAAAAAAGGTATGCAGAAAAAGAGGTAGTTGAGAGACTCTACAAAAAGAGTGGTCACAGAGCGGGGCGTGGTGGCACATGCCTTTAATCCCAGCACTTGGTAGGCAGAAGTAGGAGGATTGCCGTGAGTTCGAGGTCACCCTGAAACTACATAGTGAATTCCAGGTCAGCCTGGGCTACAGTGAAACCCTACCTCAAAAAAACAAACAGACAGAGTGGCCATTGAGACAGGAGAAGGACTATTGGTGAAGCTAGGAGTATAGAGAAGATAAGTAAAAGACCCAAGACGCTATAGAAAGAAGGAACAAAAAGAAGAGAGCATCTGGAAAATAAAAATATAATAGTTGCAATTTAAAAACTTATAAAACAAGAAGAAAAATATTGAGAAAATTTCTCATGAAACAACAACAAAAAAACCCAGCAACAATTGAAAAAACAGTGAAGTAGACAATTAGATTAATCAAGAAAGTCCAACACATAAATAATAGACATTGGGCTTGGGAGATGGCTAAGAAAACTGCTTTCAGCCGAGCGTGGCGCACGCCTTTAATCCCAGCACTTGGGAGGCAGAGGTAGGAGGACTGCTGTGAGTTTGAGGTCACCCTGAGACTCCATAGTGAATTCCAGGTCAGTCTGGGCTAGAGTGAGACTCTAACTCGAAAAACCAAAAAAAAAAAAAAAAAAAAAAAAAACCACGCTTGCTGTGTAAGCATGAAGACCTGAGTTCCGATCCCTCGCACCCATGTAGAAGCCGGACATGGCAGCATGTGCCTAGAATCCTAGCACCTGGGAGGCAGAGACAGGAGGACCTCTGGGGCCTACTGGCAGCTCGTGTGGCTGAATCAGTGAGCTCTGGGTTCATTGGGAGGGTGCCTCAAGAGTGCCATTGAGGAAGACACATGACATCAATCTCCGGCCCCCACATGCACGTGAACACACGTGTGCCTACACACACACACACACACACACACATACACCACGTACAATAGGGGTTCTACAATAAGAACTTACAGAATCAAAGAATACAGGAACATTTATTGGGACAAAAGAACTTGAGCCTTTAGGTTAAAAGGACTTGTCTTAGGACAATGTTTGAGCAAGTACCATATGAAGATACATCACCACATAATTTCTAAGAAAGGCCCTACAAACTTACAAAGACAAAAACACACACTTTATTCCCAATTGCAATATCAGAAAGTATACGCACAATGAAACAATGCCTTCTAAATTCTGCTTGAAAAATTTTTTTTTTCCCCAGGCTGGGGAGATTGCCCAGTGGTTAAAGGATCTTGCTTGCAAAGCATGCCCACCCTGGGTTCAGCTCCCTAGTACCTATATAAAGCCAGATGCACAAAGTGGTGCACGAGTCTGGAGTTTGTTTGCAGTGGCAAGAGACCCTCGCGTGCCCATTCTCTCTCTCCCTTAAATAAATTTGAAAAAATAGAAAAAAAATTGTCCCAATATTTCATTCACCAGCCAGACTATGAATCTGGAGAATAGATTAAATCCCTTTCAGGTTTGCAAAGGAACAACAACAAAGGGTGCTTCTGAAGTACACATTTTTTTTTTCCGAGGTAGGGTCTCACTCTAGCTCAGGCTGAACTGGAATTCACAATGTAGGCTGGCCTCGAACTCATGATGACCCTCCTACCTCTGCCTACTATGTGCTGGGATTAAAGGTGTGCACCACCACATCCAGCCACTTTCTCTTTTTTTTTAAGATTTATTTTTATTTATTTATTTATTAGCGATAGAGAGACAGAGAGAATGGGTGTGCCAGGGCCTCCAGATACTGCAAACAAACATGTGCCACTATTGGCATCTGGCTTACGTGTGACCTGCAGAATCAAACCTGGGTTCTTAGGCTTGGTAGGCATGCGCCTTAACCACTAAGCCATCTCTCCAGCCCCACACTTTCTTTTTTTTTTTAAATTTTGTTTGTTTATTTATTTATTTGAGAGCTACAGAGAGAAGGAGGCAGAGAGAGAGAGAGAATGGGCGCGCCAGAGCTTCCAGCCTCTGTAAACGAACTCTAGATGCGTGCACCCCCTTGTGCATCTGGCTAACGTGGGTCCTGGGGAATTGAGCCTTGAACCGGGGTCCTTAGGCTTCACAGGCAAGCGCTTAACCGCTAAGCCATCTCTCCAGCCCCCACACTTTCTTTTTAATTTTTGTTTTGTTTTGGTTTTTCAAGGTAGGGTCTCACTCTAGCTCAGGCTCACCTGGAATTCATTATGTAGTCTCATGGTGACCTTGAACTCATAGCGATCCTCCTACCTCTGTCTCTCAAGTGCTGGGATTAAAGGCGAGCATCACTATGCCCAGCCTATACTTAAAAAATACATAGATACACACACACACACACACACACACACACACACACACACACATAATTTATTTGCAAGCAGAGAAAGAAAGATATCTAGAGGGAGACAGAATGGGCATGCCAGGGCCTCCAGCCACTGCAAACGAACTCCAGATGGGTGCACCACTTTGTGCATCTAGCTTTATGTGGGTACTGGGGAATCAAATTCGGGTCATTACATTGTGCAGGCAAGTGCCTTAACAGCTGAGCCATCTCTCCAGCCCTGATGTGCACTTTCTTAGAAAACCACAACAGGAGGTGTTCACAAAAATGAGAGGGTAGATAGAACAAGAGAGAAGACAGGCTGGGCGTGGTGGTGCACACCTTATCCCAGCACTCAGGAGGCAGAGGTAGAAGGATTGCCATGAATTCGAAGCCATCTGAGACTACATAGTGAATTCCAGGTCAGCCTGAGCAAGACGCTACCTTGAAAAACCAAATAAATAAATAAAAGAAGAAAAAGACAGAAGATTGAAGAAACAGGAGATCCAACATAAGAGAGGTCCTCCTTCCAGGAGAACAGGCCTGCCTGTGAGTCAGCAGGGGACGATGAAGAGACATTTTGCTATTGAGGAAAGCTGAGGGAGCCTACACCTGTTTTTTGCAGTGGTGAATGCAAACTTCCTGTACTTGGAAATTTTGAGAATAGACAGGCTTAGGACAATTGCCGTGGGAGCCAGAAGAGATCTAAATCACTAGGTGTAAAGGGACTGTTGAGCGGTATTCAATGCTTTGAGGTCTGTAGTGAAGCCTACCAATGTTGTTTGCACTACTTATGGTAAAGTTCCAGAAACTGTGAAGGCCACTATTTATTACTCCGCTGACATGCTGTGGAGGGGGTTTTGCCGCCCACATTGATTACTAGCAAAGGATTTATTTCTTTTTTTGTTTTGGTTTTGTGTTTTATTTATTTATTTATTTGGGGGTGGGGTTCCGAGGTAGAGTCTCACTCTAGCTCAGGCTGACCTGGAATTAACTATGTAGTCTCAGGGTGGCCTTGAACTCATGGCAATTTTCCTACTTCTGCCTTCCAAATGCTGGGATTAAAGGCATGCCACCACGCCTGGTTTGTATTTTGCTTTTTTAGGTAGGGTCTTGCTGTAGTCCAGGGTGACCTGAAATTCACTATGTAATCTCAGGCTGGCTTCAAACTCACGGAGATCCTCCTACCTCTGCCTCCTGAGTGCTTAGCTCAAAGGTTTATTGGTGGTGCATGCCTTTAATCCCAGCACTTGGGAGGCAGAGGTAGGAGGATCACCATGAGTTTGAGTCCACCCTGAGACTACATAGTGAATTCCAGGTCAGCCTGGGCTAGAGTGAGACCCCACCCCAGAAAAAAAAAAAGTTTTATTGCTACCAAACCCGGCAGGATTTATTTCTTCTGTATATTATATATTATATAATATGTATATTAGAAATTTGAGGCTTTAAACAAGTTCACCTAGTAGATAACACTGGTATTAATACACACACACATATTCCAAGCCACCTGTAACTCAGGTTTTTTGAGCATTTAAAAATCTTGGTTCTGGGCTGGAGAGATGGCTTAGCGGTTAAGCGCTTGCCTGTGAAGCCTTAGGACCCCGGTTCAAGGCTCGATTCCCCAGGATCCACGTCAGCCAGATGCACAAGGGGGCACACGCGTCTGGAGTTCGTTTGCAGTGGCTGGAAGCCCTGGCACACCCATTCTGTCTCTCTCTCTCTCTCTGTCACTCTCAAATAAATAAATAAAAATGAACAAAAAAATTAAAAAAAAATCTTGGCTCTTCAAGTCTTGTATAGTTGAGAGATGATTGATGGGTATAGAAGAAGCTAAGAATAGAATGCAATGCTGATTATCCTAAAAGAAAAGTTTCAAAAGGAAGGAAGGGCGGAAATTAGATACAAGAGCTTGGCCTTCCAGGAAACTAAGATGGCTCTGTCTTTGGCATGTCAACCATGTTTCCATACTAACAGAAATTCTGGGGAAGGTTACTACGAAACAAGCTGGTAGATGCAAATAAAGCACCACCCCGTTTTACTGATGTTTAAATTTTCAAAGTCATAACTGTGAGTAAGCAGACGTTCATATGCATTATCTTTCCATTACCGACTGTTTTAACAGAAACTCCCTTGAGGTTGGAGAGATGGTTCAGCGTTTAAAGGCACTTGTTTTCAAAGCCTAATGGCCCAGATTCAGTCCCCCAGTGCCCATGTAGAGCCAAGACACACACGGAAGCTGCATCTGGAGTTTCTTTACAAAAGCAGGAGGCGCTGGCACGCCCATTCTCTCCCTCTCTCCTTGCAAATAAATAATAAAAAGAATTTTTTTTAAAAAAGAAACTTCCTTAGCATTTACCATTCTGTTTGTCAGGAGAGATATTAAACTACATGGATGACTTTGATCATCTCTGAACTCATCATGTCCTTCTTGCCTCAAAACTCACCCATAGCTTCCCATACATATTTTTTGCATGTGTATGTATGTGTGTCATGTGTGTGCCTATGGGTATACATGTTCTCATGTGTGTGGGTACATGTGTGTGGAGGCAGGGACTGACGTGACGTGGGGTGTCCTCCTCAGTCACATTCCACTTCATTTACTGAGACGGGGTCTCTCACCTGAACCTGCAGCTTGTTTATTTGGCTGATCTAGCTAGCCAGCTTCTCCTAGAGATCTCCAGCTCCACTTCCAAACACGGAGCTTTTACTTAGAGAGCCAGAAAAAAAAGTGGCACGTGTGTCTGGAGTTCATTTGCAGCAGCTAGAGGCCCTGGTGTGCCCAATTCTCTCTCTCTCCTTATTTTTAAATTAAATTTTATTTTTTTATTGACAACTTCCATAATTGTAAACAATATCTCATGGTAATTCCCACCCTTCCCCCACTTCCCCCTTTGAAACTCTACTCTCCATCATATCCCCTCCCCCTCTCAATCAGTCTCTCTTTTATTTTGATGTCATCGTCTTTTCCTCCTGTTATGATAGTCTTGTGTAGGCAGTGTCAGGCACTGTGAGCTCATGGATATCCAGGCCATTTTGTGTCTGGAGAAGCGCGCTGTGAGGAGTCCTATCCTTCCTTTGGCTCTCACATTTTTTCTGCCACCTCTTCCGCAATGGACCCTGAGCCTTGGAAGGTGTGATAGAGATGTCTCAATGCTGAGCACTCCTCTGTCACTTCTCCTCAGCACCATGACGCCTTCTGAGTCATCCCAAGGTCACTGCCCTCTGGAAAGAGAAGATTCTCTAACCAAAAGTGAGAGTAGCATTAATATATGGGTATGAACTTTAAGAGAAGTGCTTGCTAGGCAGTTTGGTGAGCATAGTATAATATACATTTAGCCAGACATCAGCAGACATTACACCCCTAGGGCTCATGACTGTCCCTGTTGTAGGTTTTCAGTATCAGAGATATATTCCCTTCATGGCCTGGCTGGCCAAATTTAAGGCTTGCAGTGCCCACTGTTGAGTATCTTCACTGGTGATTTCTCTCTCTCCCATTGAACTGCATGTAGTATGGCTTTTTCTAGCTTTGTGTCAGCTGGTCTACATGGAGGAGGTTTTCAGCTCAGCTTCGGCAGGATTTCTCAGTGACCTTGCAGCCCAAGTATGTGGAATCTTCAGCAATAGGGTCTTACCATCTATTCCTGGTGGGAAACCAAGAGCATTGGCAATGGCCTGTAATGTTTTGGGGCATCAGGGACCTCCCTGGCCAACAACTCACTGGAAGGTATCCCATCCCTGGCACTGAAAATTCTCTAGTAACAAACTATGGCTTCTGAGTGTTTGTTTGTTTTTCAAGGTAGAATATCACTCTAGCCCAGACTGGCCTGGAATTCACTATGTAGTCTCAGGTGGCCTCAAATTCACAGTGATCTGCCTACCTCTGCCTCCCAAGTGCTGGGATTAAAGGTGTGTGCCACCAAGCCTGGCTTCTCTCTCTCTTTAAATTAAAAAAAAAAAAAAAAAAAGGCTGGGTATGGTGGCACACGCCTTTAATCCCAGCACTCGGGAAGCAGAGGTAGGAGGATTGCCATGAGTTCAAGGCCATCCTGAGACCTTACCTCGAAAAACAAAACAACAACAAAAGTAAATAAATAAATAAATATATTAAAAAATGCTTAACATCACTAATATCAAGGAAATGAAAATCAACTATAATGTGATATGTGACTTGCTAGAATGGCTAACAGATAATAAAAAAGATAAAAAATAGACTTTTTTTTTGAGGTAGGGTCTTGCTCTAGCCCAGGTTGACCTGGAATTCACTATGTAGTCTGAGGCTGGCCTTGAACTCAGTGCTCCTCCTACCCCTGCCTCCCAGCACAAAGAGAGATTGAGCACACAAGGGCCTCCAGCTACTGCAAATGAACTCCAGGTGCATGTGCCACCTTGTGCATCTGGCTATACATGGGTACTGGGGAAGTGAACCCAGGCAGTCAGACTTTGCAGACAGGTGCCTTTAACCGCTGAGCCATTTCTCCAAACCACAAGTAGTCTTCAGATAACAACTGCTGATGAGGATGCAGGAAGGAAACCTCTTACATGCTGTTGGTAGGAATGTAAATTAGAGGTGTTATGGAAAACAAGATGGAAGTTCAATCTCAAGTTTTTAAAGTTTATATGTGTGTGATGTGTATGTATGACCAGTGTGTAGGTGTATGGGCATACATGTGCCACTGCACATGTATGTAGAGTCAGCGGACAGCCTCAGAGTGTTTTTCCTCTCCTTCCACCTTCCACCTTCTTCTCCTTTTTTTTTTTTTTTTTTTTTTTTTTTTTTTTTTTGCTTTTTTCGAAGTAGAGTCTTATTCTAACCCAGGCTGACCTGGAATTCACTATGTAGTCTCAGGGTGGTCTCGAACTCACAGCTATCCTCCTACCTCTGCCTCCCGAGTGCTGGGATTAAAGGTGTGCGCCACCACGGCCGGCTTAACCTTCTTTTTTCAAATATTCAATTTATTTATTTGAGAGAGAGAATGGGCACGTCAAGGCATCTAGCCACTGCAAACCAACTCCAGATGTATGCACCACCTTGTGCATGTGGCTTTATGTGGATACTGGGGAATAGAACCTGTGTCCTTAGGCTTTGCAGGCAAGCCCTTAACCAATAAGCCATCTCTCCAGCCCCCATCTTCATTTTTAAAATATTATTTATTTATTTATTTATTTGAGAGAGAGACAGAGAGAAAGAGACAGGCAGAGAGAGAGAGTGGGTATGGGCACACCAGGGCTTCCTGCCACTGCAAACAAACTCCAGACTCATGTGCCACTTTGTGCATCTGGCTTTATGTGGGTACTGGGGAATTGAACCTGAGCCCTCAGGCTTTGTAAGCAAGTGCCATTAACCACTGAGCCATCTTTCCAGCCCCTCCTCCCACCTTCTTTTTGAGACAGGGTTTCTCTGGTTGTGCTGCTGGGTGTATGCCAGTCTGGCTGACTCAAGACCTTCTGGATTCCCTTGGCTCTGCCTCCCATTGCCCTAAGTGAGTTGGGATCATAGATGCACGTGCCACTTTGTGTCTGGCTTTGCATGGGTACTGACGATTGAACTCAGACCTACAGGCTCTGCAAGCAAGTGCCTATAGCAGCTGCACCATCTCCCCAGGCCAGAGGCTCTTTATTCCAGTGTGTGTGTGTGTGTGTGTGTGTGTGTGTGTGTGCACGTGCATGCACTCATATGTATGTGGGGGCTATACGCGCACATGCGTAGGCAGGCCAGAGGACAGCCTCAGGTGTTGGATGCTGCCCATCTCTTAGTTGAGACAGGGTCTCTCATTGGTGAGCAGCTCACCAATTAGGACAGGTTATCTGGCCAGTGAGCTCCAGGAATCTGCCTGTCTCTGTAGGCCCAGTGTCAGGATTACATGCCACCATGCCTGGTATTTCACATGGATACTGGGGACCAAACGCAGATCTTCATGCTTTCAAGCACTTTACTGCACCCTAAGCCATGGGTATTCCCTTCCGTCCTTTGGGTTTTTTTGTTTGTTTGTTTGTTTGTTGTGTTTTGTTTTGATGAGGGTCTCATTCTACCCCAGGCTGGCCTGGTGATCCTCCTATCTCTGCCCCTGAGTGCTGGGATTAAAGGACTGAGTTAGCACATCCAGCCTCTTTTACTTTTTTTTTTTTCTTTTTGGGTTTTTAAGGTAGGGTCTTGCTCTAGCCCAAGCTGATGTGGAATTCACTACACAGTCTCAGGGTGGCCTCAAACTGACAGTGATCCTGCTATCTCAGCCTCAAGTGCTGGGATTAAATGTGTGCGCCTCCATGCTCAGCTCTTTTACTTATTTTTAAAATTTTTATTCATTTGTTTATTTGAGAGAGTGAGCGAGAAAGAGGCAGAGAGAGAGAGAGAGAGAGAGAATGGGTGTTCCAGGGCCTCCAGCCACTGCAAATGAACTCCAGACACATGCACCACATTGTGCATCTGGCTTACGTGGGTCCTGGGAAATCAAACCATGGTCCTTTGGCTTTGCAGGCAAACACCTTAACCACTAAGCCATCTCTGCAGCCCAGTTTTTAATTTTTTATAGTTGAATTTTTCAAAATAGCTGACAGAGAAGATTTTGTGTGTTTTCAACACATAGAAATGATGTATGTCTGAGCTGAGGCCAACTATCCTCATCTGGGAATTACATATCATATACATGCATTAAAATGTCACCCTGGCATTGGGGATGTAGCTTAGTTGGTGCCTAGCATGCACAAAGCCCTGGGTTCGATCCCCAGTGCCAGCCACATAAATCAGGTGTGGTGGCCTATGTCTGTAATTTCAGCATTGAGAAGAGGAAAGAAGATCAGAAGTTTATGAACATGAGAATTAATAACTCCAAATGAAATTTACCAGACAGGGTGGGCCAGGAATGGTGGCCCACACCTTTAATCCCAGCACTCAGGAGGCAGAGGTAGGAGGATTGCTGTGAGTTCAGGACCAGCCTTGAACTACAGGGTGAGTTCCAGGTCAGTCTGGGCTACAGTGAGATCCTACCTCAAAAAAAGCCTCCCCCCCAATAAAGAAATTTACCAGACAAGATTAATATATATGTATTATAGACATATACATATTTATGCTGATTCTTCTCTTATTATTAATAACCCTATAACTTATGTTAATTATAGTAACCTGGGTAACTAGTTAATTTTCCTCCTAAATTCTGCGCAGATCTAAACAAAACTTTATCCTGACAGAAAATTTTCAGGTCATGAGAGAAAAATGCCTGCTGTGTTTGTGTGTATTCATATACCAGAAATTCACTACAGACTTTCAGTATTTGTCCGTTAACACAGTAACAGAAGGAACTAATATTTGCAGAGATTGTCTGAGGCAGAAATAAAATCATAAAGCTGTTTACAAACATATGCAGTCTTTTATAACCGCATCTGCATGTTAAACAACACTGCTTGGCGCAATTTCGTTGTCTGGAATTGTACATAGTAAAACTAATAAGTAAACTGCAGGCTACAGTTCTGCTTAATTCTACTGATAGATCAAGGAAGTGTGCAAACCCTTAGTTTTTCTCTAGAATAGTACTCTTAAATGTTTTTAGATGGACCTTTTTGTGAAGCTTTTAAAAGCTATGAACCTTTCTGTATGCAGTGAATTCTACACATGTAAACAGCTTTGCACCCCCATTAAACATCTCTGGAAGGATTACGTGAACTGCAGGAATGATTGTCTGAAGGGCAGGAGTGAGAGGGAAGATTTATTTTTCTTGGAATATTCTTTTAATCTGTTTTTGAAGTTTGTAACTAGGTATATCATTCCTATATTGTAATATATACACATACACACACACACAAACACACAGACATATTTGCTCTAGCCCTGGAATTCACTATATAGTCTTAGGGTGGCCTCAAACACATGGTGATCCTCCTACCTCTGAAAGTGCTGGGATTAAAGGTGTGTACCACCATGCACAGCTATAAAATATATATGTATACATATATGTATACATGTGTATATATATATTTTGTTTGTTTGTTTGTTTTTCAAGGTAGGGTTTCACTGTAGCCTAGGCTGACCTGGAATTCTCTATGTAGTCTCAGGTGGCCTTGAACTCACAGTGATCCTCCTACCTCTGCCTCCTGAGTGCTGGGATTAAAGGTGAGCACCACCATGCCTGGCTCTATAAAATATTTTTTTTAATGATAAAGAGAGAATTGGTGCACCAGAGCCTCCAGACACTGCAATCAAACACCTGATATGTGTGTCCCCTTGTACAATTGTGCGGCCTTGCGCACTTGCGTTACCTTGTGCATCTGGCTTACACGGGACCTGGAGAGTAGAAAATGGGTCCTCAGGCTTCGCAGGCAAGTGTCTTAACTGCTAAGCCATCTCACCAGCCCTAAAATATATTTTTTAATTTTTTTGTTTATTTTTATTTATTAATTTGAAAGCGACAGACAGAGAAAGAAAAAGGCAGATAGAGAATGGGCACGCTAGGGCCTCCAGCCACTGCAAAGGAACTCCAGATGTATGCGCCACCTTGTGCATCTGGCTTACGTGGGTCTTGGGGAATCGAGCCTTGAACCTAGGTCTTTAGGCTTCACAGTGCCTCCTGAGTGCTGGGATTAAAGATGCCTGGCCTTTTTGTTTTGTTTTGTTTTTAATTGTATAGGATAGAAAATCCAGAACCCAATTGTATATAATTGTATGTAAAAATTGTTGACATGTGACTTAGAAAATATTTTAGTGGGGCTGGAGAGATGGCTTAGCAGTTAAGGTGTTTCCCCAGGACCCACGTAAGCCAGATGCACAAGGGGGCACACTCGTCTGGAGTTTGTTTGCAGTGGCTGGAGGCCCTGGCACGCCCATTCTCTCTCTCTCTCCCTCTTTCTCTGCCAAATAAATAAAATAAAATATTTAAAAATAAACAAACAAACAAGCCGGATGTGGTGGTGCATACCTTAATACCAGGAGGCTGAGGTAGGAGGATCACTATGAGTTTGAGGCCAGCCTGGGACTACAAAGTAAGTTCCAGGTCAGCTTGGACTAGAGTGAGACCTTGCCTCAAAAACCTCAGAAACAAATGCCGGGCTTGGTGGTACACGCCTTTAATCCCAGCACTCAGAAGGCAGAGGTAGGAGGATTGCTGAGAGTTCGAGGCCACCCTGAGAGTTCATGGTGAATTCCAGGTCAGGCTGGGCTATAGTGAGACCCTACTTCGGGAAAAAAAAAAAAAAAAAAAAAAAACACATACAGAAACAGGGCTGGGGAAATGGCTTAGTGGTTAAGGCATTTGCCTGTGAAGCCTAAGCACCCCGGTTTGATTCCCCAGGGCCCACATAAGCCAGATGCACAAGGGGGCTTATGCATCTGCAGTTCGTTTGCAATGGCCAGAGGCCCTGACATGTCCACTCTCTCTTTCTCTCTATCTACCTTTCCCTCTCTCTCAAATAAATAAATTAATGAATTAATAACAAAACAAAAAAATCAGAAACAGGGCTGGAGAGATGGCTTAACAGCCAAAGGACCCAGGTTCCATTCCCCAGGACCCACATAAAGCCAGATGCACAAAGTGGCACATGTGTCTGGAGTTTGTTTGCAGTGGCTGGAGGCTCTGGCATTCTTTATCTGCCTCTTTCTCTCTCTCTCTCTTTCAAATAATAATAATAAACAGAAACAAAAAAAGATAGAAAAGTTAGATCATCATTTAGACCAACCATTTCTTTTCCCCAGTTGTCTGCTGCAGAGAAGCCTGGCTGTTTCAAAGTCTAAACAAGCCTCCACTGTTGGTCTGAAGACACTGGTGACATGACAGACAGAAGACCTAGGATGACACCCTTACTCTGAATGCTAGAGCTGAGGGCCTGACTTTCTTCCCAGAAAATCAGAACCCCTCTGTTTGGAAGAAGAAGAAGAAGAAGAGGAGGAGGAGGAGGAGGAGGAGGAGGAGGAGGAGGAGGAGGAGGAGGAGGAAGAAGAAGAAGAAGAAGAAGAAGAAGAAGAAGAAGAAGAAGAGAAGAAGAAGAAGGATAAACCACCAAAGCGACATCCACAAACCAGAAAACCCAAACAACTCACTATCGTTCAGTGTAGGATTTAAAATAGCAAAAGGAAGTAGAGCCCATCGCTGTGATGTCAAGTGCTATTTTGGTATGCAATAGAATAGTTGAATTTTAAGCCCCTCAGAGTTAAAATACTGAACAGACCCTTAGCTTTAAGATGTGCTACGAGGCATCTGTGTAGAACATAAGCATGTAATCAGGATGTATCGTGCTTCTCTGTACAAAGAGGATCATACTGCTTCTAAAGATTGGGAAACTTTCATTGGCCTGACAGAAGACAGTGCAGAGGAAATGGCTGGGGGTGGAGGAGAAGTAGGAAGGAGGATGAAAGGGACCGTATTCATGCTATCCAAATTAGAGTCAGGATGTTTATGCTCAGATCTGTTCTTGGCTCTGTGTTGAGGGGACTGAATAACGGGACATGGGAAAGTGGTATCTCTGAAGTCCTTAATTTAGGCACCAAATTCCTTCTACCAATGTTTCATATTTTAGCCGTCTCTGTGCATTTCTGAATCTGAATATATACTGTGATTAAAGTGCACAGCTGGCTAATGCTAATTATCCCTTCCTCTCCTCCCCCCTTTCTTTTATATCTTCTCTATAGCTCTCACTTCATTCTGATGTTTACAAGTAGCATGCCTTTGCAGGATTGTAATCTAATGGAAGGGCTTTCATTTATCTTTCTAAGTATACTGCCTCCTTCCCATTCCCGGGGTGGGGGGGGGCTGGGGGGAGACAAGGTCTCCCTGTGTTGGCCAGGCTGGTGTCCAATTCCTGGGCTCAAGGGATGCTCCTGCCTTAGCCTCCTGGGAAAGCTGGGACCGCGGCTTTCATTTCTTAGACAGCACGTCTTTATTGTGCCTTTATTTCATGGTAGGCACACAGGATATAATTATGAGCAAGATACGCTTGGCTCTTGTCAGTTTGCCAGTCTCCCTTTGCTCCTTATACACAGCTGGACTCCTTAGTCCAGGCAAAAAAGTGAACGTGATGCACGTGCCAATGTCGGGAGCTGGGATTTTAAGTCAGTCAGAGTGCTTGCTTAGCATGCAAGAAGCCCTGGACTCAATCTCTAGCACCCTATAAACCCATGGATCAGAAGTTCAAGGTCATTCTCAGCTACATCATGAACTCAAGTCCAGCCTTGGCTACATCAATTCCTGTCTTTAAGAAAAAAAAAAAGTCAGAGGCTGGAGAGATGGCTCAGTGGCTAAGGCACTTGCCTGCAAAGCCTAATGACCTGAGTTCAAGTCCCATGTCATTCCCATGTAAAAGCCAGATGCACAAGTGGCACACACATCTAAGGTTTGTTTGCAGTGGCTGGAGGCCCCGGCATGCCCATGTCCTCTCTCTCTCTCTCTCTGTATTTGCTTCCACATAAACAAATGAATAAATAAATAATCCATGTTTAGAAAAAAAGAGAAAAATCAGAAGCTGGGGAAATAACTCAGCCGTTAAAGGCACTTGCTTACAAAGTCTGTCAGCTATGGTTCAATTCCCCAGCCACCCATGTAATGCCAGATAGCTATTCATTTGCAGTGACACCACTGCTATCTTCGGACACACCCATACGCACACATGTACAAATAAATTAATAAAAATCAAAAAAATTAAACCTCAGATGTCAGTGTTTCTAATAAATATTTAGCCAGCGTATGCCTATACAGCACAAATGCTTACATAAGTGGATCTTAGTTACACTCAAGACTGTATTTAGAGAACTTAAGGTATGTTAATTCTCTTTCTGAAAGAGCAGAGCTAACAAAGGTTTTTCTTAGGAAGTGAAGAAGTCCCATGCCTCATTTGAAGATAGAATTGGCAAACAAAAAGAAGTGTTTGTGTCTCATTCCTGCTCTCTTACATTGCTTCTGCACACACGAGGCAGCTGCCTGGATGAGAATAACTAACATCTTAGGTCTCAACGGAGGAAGATCTGTTGACCTTCTGTTGAGTCGACTTTCTTCCCGGATGTCACTCACAAGAAAAACAGGACTTTAGCCGGGTGTGGTGGTGCACGCCTTTAATCCCAGCACTCGGGAGGCAGAGGTAGGAGGATCACCATGAGTTCGAGGCCACCCTGAGACTCCATAGTGAATTCCAGGTCAGCCTGGGCTAGAGTGAGACCCTACCTCAAAAAAAAACCAAAACAACAACAACAACAACAACAACAAAAAAAAAAACCAAGAAACAAAAAACAAAAACAAAAAACAAACAGGACTTTAACAGGAGTTCCAGTAGTTTTAGAAGTGGGAAAGTGAATCTACCCATAGGACTGGGGGTGTAGTTCAGTGTCCAGCTTGTGCTGAGCATGTGTGTTCAAGGTCTCTGTACAACCAATCCCCAGCACCCCCCACCCCTGAAGACTAACTAGGGAGCCAAAGGTAAAATTTGTGGGGTGTGATAGTACATGTTTTTAATCCCAGTATTTGGGAGGCAGAGGTAAGTGGATTGCTGTGAGTTCAAGGTTCAAGGCCAGCCTGAGACTACATAGCGAATTCCAGGTCAGCCTGGACTACAGCAAGATCCTACCTTCAAAAACCAAAAAAAAAAAAAGAAAGAAAGAAAGATAGACAGACAGACAGACAGGCAGATAGATTTGGCTAGAGTGTTAAATTCCATGGCTTGTCTTGCTTTCCCATGCTGGAGTTCCTTTTTCCTATGCTGAGGGGAGAACCACTCTGACTTGAGACAGGAGACACTGGAGAGAGAGGTGAGTATGTGTAAATATGACCCAGTTCTCCTCAAGGGTTCACATGTCAGTGAGCTAGAGGAGAAACTAGCTGTTGGATTTTGAGTTTGTAGTACAGCTTGTTCTGACTTGCTGGCTTCAAGGTGTCCCTGTGTTTTCCAGTGTGTGTCAACAGCAGTTCAAACTGTGGGTTTTCCTAATGTTAGCACCAGTTCAACTCACCAGGAATTGATTCATTTTACACACACCACCACCATGTCACACTGTAGGTAAAGTCTTATTGACAGTCCAAAGATCTTCGCTGACTTCAATATAATGAAGTCAGAGTTCAGGCCGGTAACTCGTGTGCAGTATCTTTTCTTTTCCCTCCCCCCCTCCTTCCTCCCTTCTTTCTTGCTCCTTTCCTCCCTTCCTCTGTGGCGAAGGAGCAATAGACTTTATCAGTTTGGTTCTTGTCACTATTTATGTTTCATCATGAAAAAGTTACATTATTTCCATTATGAATCTTAAGCTCATCATTTTCTTTTGTTTTAATTAATTGGTTTATTTATTTGCAACGAGAGAGAATGGGCACACCAGGACCTCTAGCCACTGCAAACAAATGCCAGGTGCATGTGCCACATTGTACATCTGGATTTTGCATGGGTGCTGGGGAACCAAACCTAGGTTGTTAGGCTTTGCAGGCAAGTCCTTAACCACTAAGCCATCTCCCCAGCCCTCCTCATCATCTAAATAAAGTACAGTTTGTTTTTTTTTTTTTTTTTTTTTTTGGAGGTAGGGTCTTGCTCTACTACCGGCTGACCTATGTAGTCTCAGGCTGACCTCAAATTCATGGCAATCCTCCTACCTCTGCCTCCTGAGTGCTGGGATTAAAGGTGTGTGCCACCATGCCTGGCTAAAAAAAAACAAAAAACAAAAAAACAACAACAAAAAAACTTTAACTGCAAGCAAAGAGAGAGAGAGAGAGAGAGCAAGTGAGCACCAGGGCCTCCTGCCACTGCAAACAAACTCCAGATGCATATGCCACTTTGTGCATCTGGCTTTATGTGGGTACTGAGGAATCAAACCCAGACCCTCAGGCTCTGCAAGAGCCTTTAACGGCTGCGCCATCTCCCCAGCTCCTCCTCCTCAGTTTTGATGCTCACCTTGCCTCTGAGTACGTAACTCTTTGGGATATGTGTGACAATTGACTTGGCTTGGGTTTGGACATGTCTTAGACTCTGCTTATGTTCATTTCTACACATCAGATCCTGGGAAAGGTAACTAAAATTGTAAACCTGTGTGTGTGGTGTTGAAGACCAAACTCAAGAGATTCAACACATGCTAGGCAAGCTCTAATATACCACCACATCACACCTTTGGCCCTAAAATTGTAAATTCCAGTCTCAACTTCAAAAGTCAGTTTTTATTGTCGCTTAGATTTGAGCATGTCAACATCGAGGTCTATTTATAGTGAGCTGTGGCAGGAGAAACCGGGTGAAATGGCTTCGGAACATCCCACCATGTTACGTATCGCTTTGGATTTTAAGTGAATTATTCTTTTCCAAGTGGCTTGTCATATATGGTTGTCAATGTCCTTTAAAATTGCACTAACATCAGAATCTCACTGCTTCATTATCAAATGACACCCTTTTCTACCTTTTGCTTTTGCATGCTGGCTGAGAATTTTATATTTTTTATAGTTATTTATTTATTTGCAAGGTGAGAGGGAGAGAAAGTAAGAATGAGCGTGCCAGGGCCTAGTGCCGCTGCGAACAAACTGCACACACGGGCCACTTTGTGCATCTGCCTTTCCGTGGCTACTGGGGAATTGAACCCCGGGTCACAGGCTTTGCAAGCAAGCTCCTTTAATCGCTGAGCCATCTCCCCCGCCCTATTATAAACAAATTCTCAGAATCACCTAGGAGCTTTATTTAGCTTCAGGCCAGGGCCCTGGGGAACTCTGGTCTGCGTTCTGCTACTGGCTACAGTACCCAAGGTAGCTCCTTTCAATGCCCTTAGGGTTTCACGATGCTCCTGGAAAGAGCTCACGGGTCTGTGCGAAGGCAGGCGGGCGGGCCATACAGACGGGCTTTTCCCAGACTCTCCCAAGCTCCGGCTTTTCATGCATACCAGCAGAGCCACTTTTTTCCTCCAGTGATTGAAACCATCTGGACGGCGGCGGGGGGGGGGGGGGGGGGGGTGTCACGTGTGTATGAGAAAATGACATAAAGTTTCAGACCTCCTTGTGCTTTGCTCCAGACTCAGACAATTCTAGGTCGGCTGGTGCGGAGGTGAGGGGCCGTCCAGTCTGGGGGGGTGGGAGCCAGCTTCCCATCCCGGCCTCGCCCCCCGCCCCGCCAGCCCCCTCCGGGCTCCGTGCACAGCCCTCCTCCCCGCTCCGGCAGCCCACCCTCTCGGTCCTGGGTGGAGGCGCACATCCTCCACGCCCCCTCCCCGCTCCCCGCTGCAGCCGGGCCGCAGCCCGGGGCGCGGATGCCCGCCCGCCCGCCCTCTCGGGAGCGGCTCCTCCTCCGGGCAGCGCGGCGGGCTCCCTCGGTGCAGAGCTCCCGGTCCGCCCCGGGCTGCGCGGAGGTGAGTTGCCTCGGGACCCCGCAGGACGTCGCCGGCTGGGGCCCCCCCCGGGGGACGGGGGAGAGTTGTCTTCGCTCCCGGCTGGGTGGCGGGCGGGGAGGGCGCGGGTTCCCGCCCAGCCCAGCCCTGCCCCGCCCCGGCCCGGCCGTCTTCTTCCCGCTACTCCGATCCCGGTCCCCGCGCGCCCGCTGCTGCGCTCCAGACAGTGAGTATGTGCGGGAGGGCGGCGGCGCTCGGCCCCGGAGGAGGGGGTGCCCTCCCGGGCGCTGGGGCCAGCCCTGTCTTCCGGCCTGGCCGGTGGGGGTGGGGTGGCGAGGGTCCCCCCGGGGCGAGGAACGGGAGCCCAGCCCGCCCGTGGAGCGTCCCCCTCGCCCCCGATGGGCCCCGCACGCCCCTGGACGCCGGCCGCCCCGGCGGCTCCTGCCGTGAGCTGTGGCAGCTTGCGCGCGGCTCGTGGGAGGACACGCGTGCACGCTCGCACACGCTCCGCACTGAACTCGAACAAAGGAAATTAACTTTGCATCCTATCGCTGCAGCCCGCTAAACAGTCTGCGGACGGTTCCCTCCCGCCTCGGTCCACCTTCTCCGTGTGCGCTAAGTTATTGGAGATGGTTTCCCCCCCCTCCCCCCAAAATTGTCCCAAGACTGAAGGGACTACACTTGCGGCCAGACTGTGCTCCTCCGACATGGGGGGTCCAATCATGTTCTCACTGAGTGGAGTTCAAAAGACTGAACATGTTCTAAAGAGGAAGCGCTGCAGTTTTCTGGAATTTTTGTATGGCCACAGCTTTTGACTGCTGGAATGGAAATAAAACAGCGTCTTGTCTAGGGGAAAGAATTTGCCATAACGCTTGTGGGTAGCAGGGTTGGGAGTGGTGGAGAGGTCCTTACCCCATCTCAAGATGTTGTTAGGCTACTTTACCGTATGTGATCACTTCGTAGGACCCAGGAAAAACACAAGTGACTGCGTTATTATCTTGTTTTGTCTCCTACAAGTGCTATTCTTCAGAAAGCAACCCCCTTCATTGATTTTTTTTTTTTTTTTTTTTTTTTTTTGTAATAGAAGTAGTCTAGATTCCAGAAAGCTACTCAAAGAGACCGAATTGTCAGAGGTCTAGCCCACACGCTGAGTTAGGGAAAGACCAAGACCCCCAAGTGTTTGCTGGATGTTTCAAGAGGGGCGGAAGCGTACTGCAGGTTTAGCTTTGGAAAGATTCGTCAAGGTATGGAGAAGAGGTTTATTTATTCAGATGCATACGGAGAAAAATGTATATGTGAAGTGTTACTTCACCCTGAAAGGGGCCATTTCTGACAATTTCAAGATAACCTTTATTTTCCATGTACTTGTTACTGGACACTTAGCATTTGTTGGGGGTACCAGGAGTGACACAAGAGAGTATCTGGCTGGCTTAGAGTATGAGAATTATAGATGCTCAGGCAGAAAGTGATTATGAGGCAGGGCAGCTTCCAGAAGAGAGGAGGTTGCAGCTGGGCCTGGAAGTGTGGCGGTGACCATGACTTACCTCAGTTTTCAAGAGAAGAACTGAGTGGGGCCATTTGCATGGGAACCAGGAAGAAGAGGAACTGAGCAAGGCTGTGACTCGTTCTGTTCGCTGTTTCATCCTTTCCTGTGGTGAATTAGGTATTATCCCTCTTGTCTTAGGAGACAGGATCAGAAAGGTAGGTAGCTTGCCTGAGATCACCCAGTCTTAGGGGGCAGAGGCGAAATTCCAGTGCCGGGCTGGCTTGAGGCTCCTGGGTGGCTTCCAGAGCCAGCAGTGGGAGGTCCAACTTGAGTTCTGGCTTGGGGACTGTAACTTTATCCCATGGGACACGGTCAGGTTTTAAAGATTTTCTTTCTTTCTCTCTTTCTTTCTTTCTTTCTTTCTTTCTTTCTTTCTTTCTTTCTTTCTTTCTTTCTTTCTTTTGAGAAAAGGAGCAATGGAAATGAATGTGACATCTGTATACAGGAATGTGGTGTGTGGATCACACTCACGTGCAGGCCCGGAGCCCTTCGTTAGGAGTTCAGAAAGGGAGTGTAGCCAAGGCATCTGGGTGTTTCCGTTTATGCCCCATTTACAGTACCCCGCAGTAAGTGGATTGGTTCACTGGGTGAGATCTAGTTGGCGTGACCACAGGGCTCAACCTTAGCTGGCAAACGCTGAATGTGTGAGTGTGTGTTGTGTTGTGTTGTGTTGTGTGTGTGTGTGTGTGTGTGTGTGTGTGTAGCAAACATGAATGGTGGTTGTCCCTTATGTCCCCCGCATGTTTTGCAGTATTTGGTGAAAGTTTTTTTTTTTCTTTTAACAACTATCCCAAGAGGTGGAGATCAATGCTATGATTTAGGAGTATTCCCTGCCTAAGGGTTTGGGAGGTCTTCCTCCTCGAATTCTCTTGCTTCTTAAAACTGTTGAATTTTAAAACATGATAAAGATTAATCAAGACTATGTTTTCTGTTTTGAAGCAGGGTCTTCTTTCTTGTCCAGGCTGTCCTGGGACTCACTCTGTAGCCCAGGCTGGCCTCAAACTCATATCGAGCCTCCCTACCTCAGTCCCCTGTGTGCTAAGATTAAAGACATGTGCCAATATGCCTGGCTCCTGTCTTTCTTAGTAATGAGACCAATACCAAATGAGACCAATTTTTTCACTTGTTATGGGGAAAATAGCCTTGAGAGATTTTATTGTGTGGGATGTTAAAGGGCTATGAGTGTCAGGACCTAGAGAGGGCAAGGCTCTTTTCTAACTCTCCATAGTTCTTTTATTTTTATTTTTATTTATTTATTTGAGACAGAGAAAGAAAGAGGGAGAGAGGGGGGTGGAGGGAGGGAGAGAGAATGAGTGTGCCAGGGCCCTCAGCCACTGCAAATGAACTCCAGACTCATGTGCCCCCTTGTGCACATGTGCGACATTGTCCACTTGTCCATCTGCCTTATGTGGGACCTGGAGATTTGAACGTGAGTTCTTGGGCTTCTCAGACAAGCGCCTTAAACTGCTATGTCATCTCTCCAGCCCCCTTCACATTTCTTATCAGGGAATTGTGTTCCCATGTACTGGTAGGAAGCATACAGAGTCATTGAATCCCCAAATTTATAACCAGGCTTTTTGATTCTCTGCAGATCAAAGGACACAGGAAGGGCAGCAGGGGGTGGAACTGTTTCACTAGAATAGTCTTGAGTTTTTGTTCCTTGTGTAGCCTATAGGTTTTTGCTTGTGAACCTCTGTTGGTGTTCTGGAGACTTTTTGGGGGGAGGGGCAAGCAGAGAGAGGGAAGAGAGAATGAATGGGTGTGCTGGGGCTTCTGGCCACTGCAAATGAAGTTCAGATGCATGTGCCACTTTGTGCATCTGGCTTTACGTGGGTACTGGGGAATCAAACCTGGGTTGTTAGGTTTTGCAGGCAAGCACCTCAACCACTGAGCCATTTTCTTCAGCCACCGAGACTTTGTTCTTAGGCCAATGAATCTCAGGTAGTGGGAGCTTGGATAGAAAAGGACTTAAAGGTAGAAAATTGAGATTTGTCAGCTAGAAGTGTTTTACTGTAACTAATGTGGAAGTCAATCATATGTAAAACCTTTGGACACGGTGGTACACATCTTTAATCCCAGCACTCTGGAGACAGAGGTAGAAGGATTGCTGTGAGTTCGAGGCCACCCTGAGACTACATAGTGAATTGCAGGTCAGCCTGAGCTAGAGTGAGACCCTATCTCAAAAACAAACAAACAAACAAACAAACAAACAAACAAAACCCAGACAAACAAAAATAAGAAATGTAAAACCAAAGTGTGGGCTGGAGAGATGGCTTAGTGATTAAGGTGCTTGCATGCAAAGCTTAATGACCTGAGTTCAGTTCCCCAGTACCCGTGTAAAGTCAGATGCACAAAGTGGTACATTTGGCTTGAGTTCATTTGCGGCGGCTCCCCTGGTGTGCCCATTAAGAAAAACAAAACAAAACAAAAGTGTGCCTTAGCTCTCCTTTCCCCCTTTTAAGAGCCTGTACTTGGAGAGCTGCTGCCCCTTTGAGTTGAGTTATGAAAAGATCACCATTAACTGTATGGACATGACTCATGTTGGGTTCTGGGCCTCTGAGAAATGTCACCTTTCTCGGGGTGGGGGATTTGGAATCTAAAAACATGGATTCAACCTCCAGCTTTGCCATTTATCCAGAGGTTTCTGGAATTGGATATCTGAGAGGTCTTGTAGCTCAGTGTTTCTCAGTGTAGAGTGTGGTAATCCTATCGGACCAGACATTGGGAGTCATGTCCGAGCTAGGCCCAGAATGGGTTCCTGCTCCCATTTTGTATCTTGTATCCCCAGAAAGCCATCTTGTTTATCTTTGGCCTCTGTTTACAGAGCAGGCTGTCTAGGGTTTCCTCAGAGGGTAGTGGCCCTGTTAGCTGGTGAGCTTCTCCTTTGAGTTCCTGTGAGAATGCTGTAGCCCAGGCTGACCTGGAATTCACTATGAAGTCTTAGGCTAGCCTCGAACTCTCGGCAATCCTCCTACTCTGCCTCCTGAGTGCTGGGATTAAAGGCGTGCGCCACCACGCCTGGCCTTTTTTTTTTTTTTTTTTTTTGACTCATTGCTTACACAGTAAATATTTTTTGACTTGCAACTCACTCTATAGCCCACGCTGGCCTTGAACCCATGGTAATTCTCCTACCTCAGCCTCCTAAGTGCTGGGATTACATGTGTATGCAACTACACCTGGTTCCACAGTTAATGTATTTGGTAAGCATTTGTCATTTTTATAAAACATGAAAAAGGATCATTTCCATTTTCTGAGAACCAAAAGCTTAGAAAAATAGGACTAGACTCTCTGTTGCTACTCAGACATAAACTCCTGGTGTCGAAGGTTGACCTATTTTGACCTCTTCCATCTCCAGACATCCTTAACGGTTTGTCAAGATGTTCGCTCTCAACGGGTTTCACAGCCTTCCTCGGCCTTGCTAAGTTTTTAATGATCACGGGTGACCGCCTTGTGGTTAGTTTTCGTACAGTGCTTTACTGTTCTCACACCCTTCTATGCTCAGCTACTCACCGAGTAACCAAATTATCTTCCCTGGACCCCAGCGGCAGCCACCAAATGTACATGCTGTCCCGTTTGTACCCATCCCTTCTCTGCCCGCCGCTGGCTAGAATAGCGGAGCTCCCTATCTTTCTGTTTTGACTTTGTAAGTCTTACTTTTTAGACCTATGATTATGTCGTGTGCTCGTTACTCTGTGTTTTGTTTTGTACAGGAAGTCAACATCAGATATGCTGACAATTAGAGCTTTCAGTTTGGAAGGAATGAAATCTGCTCCCCACCCCCATCAGCGTAAGCAATTATGGAACATATGTAGACTCTGGAGGTGATCTTTACAAAAATTAGCAGCGAGATGATTTTGCCCAAGTCTTTTAAGGGCTTATAAAGAATCAAGTGTTTGCAAGATTAGGTGAACTCCGTCCAGGTCCTTCTAGAAGTGTGGGAATCATTTGTTTAAACTGGAGTTTAGTGCCCCAAGCAAATATGATAGAAATAGGTACTTAACTGTGTTTAATAGCACAAAAACTAGCCCCCCCCCTTTATAGACCTCTTGTGATGAAAGACCGCACAGTTACTAGAATAGGCCGCTTGAAACTGCTTTGAGTGAGCAAGATCAGTTTTGGTGTTTTTTTTTTTTTGGTCATTCTTTGATGTGAAGCTGAGATCTTGGACATTAATTTAGCTATGATAAGTTTGAGTCTAGATGTTTGTGAATCCACCTGTCCCTTCTCCCCAGTCTTTCTTTTGGGGGAAGGAGGCTGACTGGAGTCTGGTAGAGAGAACCTCTGATCAGGCAATGGTCCCCTGGGAAAAAGTACTCTGTGTTACTAATGTTCTTCTAATGTTAACATACTTACTAATGTTAATATACTTCTCCATCCCTGTATCCAATCTTTTATTAACTATCTGCCATGGAAAAAGCACTGGGTGTACAAACATCTGTTTATCTTTATTTTCCGTAGAGAGCATGCTTAATATTAAGGTGCTGATGAATCAGTGGGTGGGTGATATTAAGAAATAGAGTGGATCTTACCAGGCATAGTGCCGCACACCTTTAATCCCAGCACTTGGGAGGCAGAGGTAGGAGGATCGCTGAGAGTTCAAGGCCACCCTGAGACTACATAGTGAATTCCAGGTCAGCCTGGGCTAAAGTGAGACCCTATCTCGAAAAACAGAAACAAACAACAACAACAAAAGAAATAGAGTAGATCTGGGCCTGGTATGCAAGCCGGAAATCCCAATTACTCAGGAGGCTGATTTTAGAGGGGAACAAGTTCAAGGCCAACCTAGGCAACTTAGTGAGACCTTGTCTCAATATTCAAAAGAAAGGGGGGGGTTAGGGATACAGCTCAGCAGGTAGTGCACTGGCTTAGCATGTGCAAAGCACTAGGTTCAGTCTTTAGCACCAATCACACAAAAATTAGGAAATTAGGTGGGGGCTAGAGAGATGGCTCAGTGGTTAAGGTGCGTGCCTGCAAAGCCTAACGATCCAGGTTTGATTCCCCAGGACCCACGTAAAGCCAGATGCACAAAGTGGCACATGCATCTGGAGTTTGTTTGCAGCGGCTGGAGGCCTTGGTGCACCCATTCTCTTTGTCTGTCTCTCTTCTCTTTACCTCTGTCTACTTGCAAATAAATAAATAAAAATATTTTTAAAATACTTTCAAAAAATGAGGTGGGAGATGAATTTTAGATACGGATGTTGAGCACCTGGTTATTTAAATGCTGCTGTTGGTAAGTGTTTATACATCACTCTGGGCTTAGTTGTGGGTGTTGAGATAAACTCTGATAAGGAGGCTGAACATGTGGGGATGTATTTTCTAGGGAGTAAACAGAGCCTAGTCCGCTATTTTTCCTATTAGTCATGTCAGATTACATTTACTATTGCCAGGACCCTCAGTTAACATGATATCCCCCTTGCATTAGAGAGTGCCACTCAGTTATCACTGGGCTGTCTGGATGCGCTTTCCCGTACAGTTCTCTTCTCTTGAGCCAGGGATGGGTTCCAAGTGCTTCACCCAAAGGCTTCCATACTCTGGGCCCAAGTCCAAGGGGAATGGAAATTCTTTCTAAAATTGTGCATTGGTTGGGTGTGGTGGCATGTACCTGTAATCCCGTCACTCCGGAGGCAGAGGCAAGAGGATGGAGAATTCAAGGCCAGCCTGAGCTACGCAGCAAGTCCAAGGCTAGTCTGGGTCATTGAGACCCTATGTCAAAAAACTGAAATAACACAAAAAAAAATTTGTGGGGGCATCAAAGCTTTCTATTTCTCACTGGGCACTAGAATCTGTGCAAAGAGATGCTGAAGTGAAGGAAATTACACTGGAAAGGAGAAGGGCCTGTGGTTAGTTAGGGTCAGCATGGAAAAATGGTTCTTATTTGAATGGTTCTTAACTCTGTCTACTCGCAAATAAAAAATACTTTTAAAATGCATTAAAAAAATTAGGTGGGAAATGAAATCAAAATATCATTTGAATCCGTAATGTCCAGATAATCAGAGGTAGCCATTGTGATGATTTTGTTTTGCTATTTTTCCCCACATCTGTGTTTTGACAGGCCACTGCCCTGCATTAGAATAATACTTAGGACCATAGTGTTTTATAGCAAGTGTTGCAAGAGTCGTGGGAAAGGGCTGGGGAGGGGATGGAACTCGGTGCTGGAGGGCTCACCTAGCGCGTGCAAGGCCTCGAGTTTTCCTCAACTCTGCAACAGAAGAAACAAAAAGTATCGCAGGAGAAAGTTTTAGAAGCCTCCCCCCCCCACCGCCAACCCCTGTTAGTAGCTCAGTGATTAGTATGAGTAAAAACAGAATTCGTTCCTAAAATAACATCTTTGTTCTACGTTCACATTTGTTCAGAGTTTTTTGTTCAGTTGTGTCCAACTGTGTTCAGTCACCTACGTAGTTCCCATAGGTTTGTCACTATTACCGTCCCTAGAGGGCCTGGGGTAGATGTTGGTATATGACACTCAGAAGGGGGTTGGAGCCACTTTCTGGTAGGTCAGCTTGATTTCCTATCAGTTACAACCAGGGTCGCTGGCAGGGGCTGGGGCTGCAGAGGAGGAAATCAGAGGGATACATAGTTCTGTGGAAATTGAAATTAAAACAAAAAAAGTTACAAATCTTGCTTTCCTCATTAACTTGGACATTTGTTCTGTGGGAAACTCTTATCACTTGGGACCGTTTTGTAAATATTCATGGTAACTAGCTGAAGGCCCTGTGATACTGTCCATTGGTGGGAAGAGCCCTTCTAGAAGATTCTCTTCTGTATGCTTATCTGGGTTGTGCCTGTTTTATTTCCCTGCTATTTTTTTTTTTTTTCAAGGTAGGTTCTCTTTCTAGCCCAGGCTGACCTGGAACTCACTCTGTAGTCCCAGGCTGGCCTTGGACTCACAGCAGTCCTTCTACCTCTGCCTTCCAAGTGCTGGGATTAAAGGCATGCATCACCAGACCTGGCTGATATTGGTCATTTTTATACTTGTATAAATGGCCAAGAGACTGAAACATATGCACAGAGCACAGGGTTCTGCGGTTCAGTGGAAAAGTGGCATGGGGCATGGGGGTGTGGAACGGCTTTAGCCAGAGTGGTTCTCTGCCAGGATGGGACTGATGGAGGCCTGTGGTGGTGTGGTGGTGAGGATGTAACTTACAACTTAGCCTTCCTTGAAGAGGAGGAGGATTATTATTATTTTTTTCCTTAAAAGAAAGCATTAGTGCTGGAGAGATGGCTTGCCTGCAAAGCCTAAGGATCCAGGTTTGATTCCCCAGAACCCATGTAGCCATGTCAGCCAGATGCACATAGTAGCACATGTGTCTGGAGTTAGTTTGCAGTGACTAGAAGCCCTGGTGTGCCCATTCTCTCTCAATAAATAAAAATAAAATATTTAAAAAATAAAACAAAGAAACAGAACCTTGCAGGGGGGGGGGGGACTAGAAAGTATAGTGTAATGTATTGATTTCTTTGAAATTTACATGGTGTTTTCTATGAATAAGTGTTTGCAAATATCTGAGTAAATGTCTATGCCAAGAATGTATATACGGGCTGGACAGATGGCTTAGCAGTTAAGTGCTTGCCTGTGAAGCCTAAGGACCCCGGTTTGAGGCTCGGTTCCCCAGGACCCACGTTAGCCAGATGCACAAGGGGGCACACGCGTCTGGACTTCCTTTGCAGTGGCTGGAGGCCCTGGCGTGCCCATCCTCTCTCTATATATATCTGCCTCTTTCTTTCTATGTCTGTCGCTCTCAAATATAAATAAATAAACAAAAAATTTAAAAAAAGAGTGTCTATGCAAGATGAATATGAGAAGCCTAGGACACATAATTATTAGCTAAAGTATTAAGTCACCTAGCTGTAAACTGTGAGTCCAGACAAGACTTAGGATGTGTAGCCTGATGCAAACCTTGGCCTTGTGGAGACATTGTTGGCGTGCCCCAAGACTTAGTCTTTAGCCCTTCTCTCCTTATGTGGTCCACAGTTTTTATTTATTTATTTATTTATTTTGGTTTTTTGAGGTAGGGTCAGGCTGACCTAGAATTCACTATGTAGTCATAGGGTGGCCTCGAACTCACGGCGATCCTCCTACCTCTGCCTCCCTAGTGCTAGGATTAAAGGCGTGCACCGCCACGCCCGGCTGTTTTTTAATTTTGGCAAGGTCTCTCTATAGCCCTTGCTGGATTGGAACTCATTATGTAGACGTGGCTGGCAGCGATCCTCCTACCTCTGCTTCTTGAGTGCTGAGACATAGGCATTTGCCACTTACTTGACATGGTCCCAAGGGTTTCAAGTGTTAGAATTTATGGAGTATTTACTCTGTGGTAGACTCTATTCCAAGGGTTTTAAAATTTTTTATTTTTATTTTATTTTAATTTATTTATTTGACAGAGAAAGAGGGAGAGATAGAGAGGCAAAGAGAGAGAGAATGGGCGCGCCAGTGCCTCCAGCCACTGCAAAAGAACTCCAGATGCGTGTGCCCCCTTGTGCATCTGGCTAACGTGGGTCCTGGGGAATCAAACCTGGGTCCTTTGGCTTTGCAGGCAAATGCCTTAACCGCTAAGCCATCCGTCCAGCCCTATTCCAAGGGTTTTACAAGCAGTAATTTAACCTTCCAGACAGCCATACTTTTATCATCTTTACCGGAAGGTGGAGGAACTGAGGCCCAGCGGCGAGGAACTCAAGATCAGCCAGCTCATGAAGTGGAGAGTTGCCCTGACTGGTTCTGCGGAGCCTTCTTGGGCCCAGTTCCTCTATTGCTCCTGTTCCTTTACCCTCTTGTCTTCAGGTAGCAATCAGAGCATTGTGTATCCCGCATGCAAGCCTCACAGCTAGAGGCAGAATCCGGATTTACTGTCAGTCCTGCTGTGTTCTAAGCCCTAGGCTTCCACCTGCTCTCCACCTTCCTCCCATCTCAGAGCTTTGCCCCTCGCCTTGGGATACCCTTCTTCCCGGGTATCGTTACTGTACCCACGTCCACCCAAGTGTGGGCTCCAGCACACAGCCTCAGCGAGGTGACTGGCCTGTGTGAAACTGCCTTGAGCCACTCTTTGATCCTTTGTTTTTTTTTTTTTTTTGCTCCTAAAATTCTGTTACATATTTGTGTCTTTCCTGTCTGCTTTCCTAAATAAACTCCATGAGGTTGGTGACTCTGTCCATTTGTTTACTGGCATCTTTATTTTTGAGACTAGCACGTGGGAGGTTTTCTTTAAATATTTGTTGACTAAAGGAATAAACGGTCCATTTGCATTTGATGTTCGTGTCGTTTGTGTTGAACATGACTTCACTTGGTTAAAAATAGTGGAGAAGAAAGAGATAGGCAGCTGATAGGGTGTGGGTCCTAATTGGCTTTCTGTTTCTCATCAGGGCTTAGCTGTGATATCTGGCTATGAAAGTGGTCAGAATGTCTTGATTGGATGAATGTGCTGTGTGATTTATTCTGGTTTCCAGACAGCCGTGCAGAGGGGAGAGTTGTGTGGGTTGGAGTGCTCAGAGAAAATTCTTGGAGGACTTGCAGACTTTCAGGGAGAGACTGGATTTAGTTGGACATGTAGGAATCAGGATAACTTTTTGTTTTATTTTGTATGTGTGTGTATGATGTGTATGTGTGTGAGTGCACGTGTACCTTGACTGGTGTGGGAGAGAACGATGAATGTGGGGCCTCCTACCTTATTTGAGATAGGCTTTCTCTTGTCCTTTGCTTCTGGGAAGGCCAGACTATCTGACCAGGGAGCTTCGGGAATCTCCTAACCCTGCCCTCCAGTTGCTGTAACGGGCATTGGGATTACAGACACTTATGTCTCTTGGCATTTGGTGTTATGTGGGTGCTGGGGCTCTGAGCTTTGGTCAGAAGCCTTGCAGAGCAAGCACCTTTAACCACTGTGTGCCTCCCCAGCCCAAGATAATTTTTTTAAGCTAGGACTTTTAGGTGATCTACTTCAACCTTCTGTTTATAGAAGGGGAAACTGAGCTTAGAGGGGCAAAGAATGTATTCAAAGGCACACACAGCTAGCTTGCGCCAGGGCCATGCCCATGATCTGGGTGTTTTAGTTCATTTTCCTCCCTGCAGTGCCATGTCCAGAGTTGAGGTGACACTGTGGGACTGAAGGTGACTGGGGACCAGTATTAGCAAAGGCCCATAGAAAGAGAGAAAGAAACGACGTTGGTTTATGTGAACAGAAATCTGGTTGTCTGCCGGGCGTGGTGGCGCACGCCTTTAATCCCAGCACTCGGGAGGCAGAGGTAGGAAGATCACCATGAGTTCGAGGCCACCCTGAGACTCCATAGTAAATTCCAGGTCAGCCTGGGCTAGAGTGAAACCCTACCTAAAAAAAAAAAAAAAGAAAGAAAGAAAGAAAGAAAGAAAGAAAGAAAGAAAGAAATCTGGTTGTCTTAATTGAATCAGCAGGTTTATGAAAGAACACTGGGAGAGCTCGGCATAGTGGTGCACACCTTTAATCCCAGCCCTGGGGAGGAAAAGATAGGAGGGAGGATCTCCATGAGTTTGAGATGAGCCTGGAACTACAGAGTGAATTCCAGGTCAACCTGGGCTAGAATGTGACCCTACCTTGAAACACACACACACACACACACACATACACACGGAGACAGTAGACTGTATAAGGTGAATCAGACCCTCTGATGTCAGCTTGAAGACTTTACATCTGGAAAACTTGCTACCTCATCCTGCCTTTGGCTTGCAGGCGGTATTCAGCATTCAGTAGATCTACTGGACAGCTTCTAAACCCCAGCACCAGATACTGTGCTTAGGACTGGAGCTTTTATATTTTGGTCATATGGCATCAAATGCCATTGACAGGAGATTAACATTGATTCAGTTTCACAGTAAGCTCTCCTATAGCCCGCAAAGTTACATAAGTTCGTCCATAGGCCCACAGTTACTAATGTTTGCTGAGTACCAGGCATTGTGCTGGGTGCTGAGGTACTTTGGAAGATGAATCGTAGTTGGATCTTGGGGGCTGGAGAGATGGCTTAGCAGTTAAGACGCTTGCCTGCGATGCCTAAGGACTCATGTTTGACTCTCCAGATTCCAGGTAAGCCAGATGCACAAAGGTGAGGCAAGCACAAGATCACACATGCTCACTAGGTGGCGCAAGTGCCTGGAGTTCCATTTCAGTGGCTGAGGTCCTGGAGCACCAATTCTCTCTCTCTTTAAATAAATCAATAAAATAATTGGATCTTGGTATGGTGGTGCACATCTGTAATCTCAGCACTTGGGAGGTAGAGGTAGAAGGATCAGAGGCTCAAAGCAGGCTGACCTGATACATGGTGAGTTTAAGGCCAGTCTGGACTTGATGAGACCTTGTTTCAGAAAAAAAAAAAAAAAGAGAGAGAGAGCAAAGAGCTGGGCGTGGTGGCACTCGCCTTTAATCCTGACACTCAGGAGGTAGAGCTAGGAAGATCACCATGAGTTCGAGGCCACCCTGAGACTACAGGGTGAATTCCAGGTCAGCCTGGGCTAGAGTGAGACCCTACCTTGAAAAAACAAAATCAAACCAAAAAAAAAAAAAAAAAAAGAAAAGAAAACAAGCAAAGAAACAAACAATTGGTGAAACCACAAGCTGGTTGATCAGAATTTGCTTAGTGAATGTGACAGTTCTCCAGTTTTCTGAGATTCTTAGGCAAGAGGAGAGAGCATAGCCAGTAATAATGTATCCCTCTTGTGCAGTCTACACTGGGCCCTCCCTGTCCCACTAATCCCTGATTTCTTACCCCTGTCTTTAAGGAATATGATTACGATATCTGGGGATATAGTTCAGTGGAAGATTGCTTGCCTAGCATCTGTGTGGCTTGATCTTCAGCAGTGAAAAAAGGAAAGAAAGAAAACAATAAATACAATAAGTTGAGAGCTATGAAGATTGGCTCCTTTGCATTAAGCTTGGGAAGCTCCATCCATCAGGAGGTTCAGCATTTCCCTGATGAGATCGTGAGGTTAGCAGCCTTTCCAGGAGATCTAGCTGCCTGTGTAAACTTCTCTCCTTCCTGTGGAAGCGCTTGCCGACTGTGTGGGTGCAGGGCATGCAGCGCTTCTTTGTTGGTGTCCTTTGGAGGCAGAGGCACGGTGTCTGGTGTTCTTAGAATGAATGACACAAACGAGAGGCATGCGTGCAGTCAGGGGTTTCCCACATTTGGGAGCTGTTCAGAACAAAGAGAGGAAGACAGTACAGAAGAGTATGCTTTTTTGAGTGCTGGGATTGACAACTGCAATGATGCCTTCCTCTTTCTCTGTGTGACGTCTGGAGCCAGTGGAGTCTGCTCCCCTCCCCCCCCATTTCTCTGCATTCAATTCATAGAACACTACAAAATTGTAGTTCAACTTTACTTGGGTTTTAAATAATATTGACCAGGCACAGTGGCACATGTGTAATTCCAGCACTTGGGAAGTTTAGGAGGAGTTCAAGGCCAGCCTCAGCAAGATAGAGAGTTCAAGGCTATGGAGCTGGAGAGATGGCTCAGCGGTTAAGGCACTTGCCTACAAAGCCTAATGACCCAGGTTTGATTCCCTAGTACCTACATAAAGCCAGATGCTCATAGTGGCACATGCAGATGGAGTTTGTTTGCAGTGGCTGGAGGCCCTGGCTGGCCCAGTCTCTCTATCTCTCTTCTCTTTCTCTGCTTGCATATATATATATATTTGTTTGTTTGTTTTTTCGAGGTATGTAGCTCAGGCTGACCTGGAATTCACTCTGTAGTCTCAGGGTGGCCTTGAATCCTCCCAAGTACTGGGATTAAAGGCATACGCCACCAAGCCTGGCTAAAAAAAATTAAAAAAAAAAAAAAGAGAGTTCAAGGCTAATTTGGGATATAGAATGAGATCCTGTCTCAAGAAAAAAGTATGTGTGTATGTATATGCATATATATATGTATATATACACACATATATGTACACACATGATTTATGATACATTCGTCAACTTCAACTTGAATCAATTCTTTTTTACTTTATGTGTACATGCTGGTTTTCTGGTTTTGTTTTTAATCTTATTTCAAGGTAGGATTTCACTCTAGCCCAGGCTGACCTGGAATTCATTCTATAGTCCCAGACTGACCTTGAACTTATGGCAAGCCTCCTACCTCTGCCTCCTGAGTAGTGGGATCAAAGACGTGCACCACCATGCCTGGCTTGTGTATACAATGTGTGCAAGTGTGAAGGTGTTCGTACGTTTGTGGGCACATGCATGAATGTGTGTGAGAGGCCAGAGGTTACATCAGGTATCTTCCTCAGTAGCTCTCCACCTTATTTTTTTATTTTTTATTTTAGTTATTTATTTGAGAGAGAGAGAGAGAGACAGACAGACAGACAGACAGACAGAATGGGTGTGCCAGGGCCTCTAGCTACTGCAAACAAACTCCAGATGCATGTGCCACCCTGTATATCTTGCATTACTTGGGACCTGGGAAATTGAACTCGGATCTTTAGGCTTTGCAGGCAAATGCTTTAACCACTGAGCAATTTCTCCAGCCCTCCCTGCCCTTTTTTTGAGGAAGGGTCTCACTCCAGCCCAGGCTGACCTGAAATTTACTACATAGTCTCAGGGTGGCCTCAAACTCACAGTGATCCTCCTTCCTCTGCCTCCCAAGTACTGGGATTAAAGGTGTGCACCTGGCCTTTTTTTTGAATATTTATTTGAGAGAGAGAGAGGAGAGAAGGAAGGAGAAAATGGGTGCACTAGGGCCTTCTGCCACTGTAAACAAACTCCAATGCATGTACCACTTGGTGCATTTGGCTTTGTGTGGGTATATGTGGGTATTGGGGAATTGAACTTAGGCCATCAGGCCTCCTCCTCCTCCTCATTAACTTGTCTAATATGTACGGCTTTCTCCAAGTCTTTTATATTTAGACCAAACCTTCCTTTTATCTCTAGACAGATTGTCTATTAAACTTTTAATTATAGATTTGAGGTCCTCTGTTTGCAGGGTGCCTCTGGAGCTGCATTCCTTTCCTCTTTGTCATCTTGGGCATTCCTTTAATCTATGTTTTCAGTAAGAATGTATTTCTGTGAGTTGTAACTTCCTGATGATCATTTTAAAATTTTTATTTATTTAAATTTTTAAAAATTTATTTGTGTGTGTGTGTGGGGATAGATAGATAGATAGATAGATAGATAGATAGATAGATAGATAGATAGAATGGGTGCACCAGGGCCTCCAGCCACTGCAAACGAACTCCAGACACATGCACCCCCTTGTGCATCTGGCTTACGTGGATCCTGGGGAGTTGAACTGGGGTCCTTTGACTTTGTAGGCAAATGCCTTAAACGCTAAGCCATCTCTCCAGCCCTAAAAACATTTTTGTTTTATTTGTCGAGAGAGAGAGGAAGAGGGAGCATGGGCCCTCTAAAACCTCTAGCCACTGCAAACAAACTCCAGATGCACATGCCACTTTGTGTATCTGGCTTTACGTGGATACTGGGGAATCAAACCTGGGCCATCAGAGTTTGCAAGCAAGTGCCTTTAACTGCTGAGCTATCTTCCCAGCCCAACTCATTGATTTTATATGGACCTAATTTTTTAGCTACTTTTCCATTTTGCTAGTTGGTTTCATCTTAGCAATATGTATCAGCCATCCTACAAATGGATAGGAAATACTTATCATTTATTGTGAAGAAGGCTTCAGTTATACAGATTAACTTGGTTCTTTCCTATTGTAAGCCTTTTAAAAACTGCTCATATGTTTTTTGCTGGTTGTTCATTTTTTAAATTAAATTTAATTTTTAAAGTATTTTTTATTATTTTTGTTTATTTATTTGAGAGAGAGAGACAGAAATACGGAGAGAGAGAGGGGGGGAGAGAATGGGCACGCCAGGGCCTCTAGTAACTGCAAATGAATTCCATATGTGTGCACCCCCTTGTGAATCTGGCTTACATGGGTCCTGAGGAATCGAACCTGGGCCCTTTGGCTTTACAGGCAAGTGCCTTAACTGCTAAGCGATCTCTCCAGTCCTTAAAAAATATTTTTATTTGGGCTGGAGGGATGGCTTAGCAGTTAAGGCATTTGCCTGCAAGGCCAAAGGACCCAGGTTCGATTCCCCAGAACCCACATTAGCTAGATGCTCAAGGGGGCACACGTGTCTGGAGTTCGTTTTGCAGTGGCTGGAGGCCCTGGTGTGCCCATTCTCTCACTCTCTCTCCCTCTTTCTCTGTCAAAGAAAAGAGAGAGAAGAAAGACAGAAAGAATGAGCACATCAGAGCCTCCAGCCATTTCAAATGAACTCTAGATGCATGGACCACTTTGTGCATCTGGCTTTACATGGGTACTGGGTAATTGAACTTGGGTTGTTAGGCTTTGCAGGCAAATGCCTTAACCACTGAGCCATCTCTCCAGCAAGGAGTGCGCCACCATGCCCAGTTGGCCTTTATAATATACTGCAATTTGTATCAGGTTCACTACAAAGGACTGAGGAATTAAGGTACTTTCATTTTTGTGATGGTCACATTTGACTTGTTTCATTGAGACAGGGTCACATATAGCACCGGCTGTTCTCAAGCTCAGTATGTAGCCAAGGTTGGTCTTGGATTTCTGATTCTCCTGCCTCCTCATTAACAGTGCTAGGGCTGCAGTGAAGAGCCTACCTCAGGAAAAAAATACAAAAAACAAAACAAAACAAAACAAAAAGGGTGCTGCTAGGGTTATAGGTGTGCACTCACACACTGACCTATGATGGGGATTTAATTAATGACTACCTAATTACAACAACTCCCTCCTCCCTGCCACTTTGGTACTAGGTGGAAGGGGAAGTAGGTACCAAGGCTGGAACTATAAATGTGGCCTCTGATTTAAGAGGGTCTTGATTATGTACTCAGGGGGAACTGAGAAACTTGATTTCCTATGTCCTTTTCCAAAGTTGATCTGTCTGAGGAGCTCCTCCTCAAAAGACTCTATATCCGCATGTATATCATATAAATATCTTGTAAAGTATCTTAGGGCACATGATAAATATTTACAGTGGAGTATGTTTGATATGATTGTTTTTTTTTGTTGTTATATTTTATTTGTTTATTTGCAAGGAGAGAGAGAGAGAATTGGGTGTACTAGGGCCTCTAACTGCTGCAAATAAACTCCAGATGTATGCCTCACTTGTGCATCTGGCTTTACATGAGTATTAGGGAACTGAACCTGGGTCCTTAGGCTTTGCAGGCAAGAACCCTAATCACTGAGCCATCTCTGCAGGCCAGGCCTGATTTTTTTTTAAGGCAGAGTCTCACTGTAGCCCAGAATAACCTAGACCTTGCTTTGTAGCCCAGGCTGGCCTCCAGTTACACAAGTGAGCCACCATGCCTGGCTACACTGAAATATGATTCAGGGGCTTGACCTTAGGAAAGCAAAGACTGTTGAGGGAAAGATGCAAAAGGAAGAACCGGGGATCAGGGAGAGTCTATCAGAAGAAATGCATGGGAAATGAATTTATTTTTTTTAAATTTTTTTGTTCATTTTTATTTATTTATTTAAGAGTGACAGAGAGAGAAAGAGAAAGAGGCAGATGGAGAGAATGGGCACGCCAGGGCCTGCAGCCACTGCAAACGAACTCCAGACACATGTGCCCTCTTGTGCATCTGGCTAACGTGGGTCCTGGGGAATAGAGCCTTGAACCGGGGTCCTTAGGCTTCACAGGCAAGCACTTAACCGCTAAGCCATCTCTCCAGCCCTGAATTTATTTTTTTAATATATATTTTATTTATTTATTTGAGAGACAGAGAGAGAAAGAGGAAGATAGAGAGAATGGGTGTGCCAGATCCTCCAGCCACTGCAAAGGGACTCCAGATGCATAAGCTCCGTCGTTGTGCTTCTGGCTTACGTAAGTCTTGGGGAATCGAACAGGGGTCCCTTAGGCTTCTCAGGCAAACGCCTTAACCGCTAAGCTATTTCCCCAGCCCAGGAAATGAATTTTGAGGGATTCTTGGAGTTGTCTAAGCAAAATAGACAGAGGTGGAAAGGAATTCCTAGACGAGGGAACAGTATCCTTAAAAGACCTGGAGATCTTACAGAGGACAAGAAAACTTCGGGAGAGGGAGAGATGGCATGCGAGTGTGTCTGCGTGGGCTGGAAAAGGGGCATGTCATGCGGGGCCTCTGAAGGGAGCTCCTGCTGAGCACTGAGCGTGAGAAAGGGATCAGAATCCACTAAGGGTGCCTCCCTCCCACTAGCTATTGCCCATGTTGCTATTCATCCGGGCCTCATTATTAAAATGGGGAGATGCTTCCTAATGCTCAGCTCAGAGGAAAACGAGGCTAGTGAGTGGAGCTGTCTGTCCCTTGGCAGGTTTGTACTTAGTAGCTCTGGACACACTAAGCTCAGTGCTTGTAGGACACAGGGATCCTTCTCCAGTGACACACGTGTCATTAAGAAGAGTGATCATGGGGCTGGAGAGATGGCTCAGCGGATAAAGGCACTTGCTTGCAGAGCCTAATGGCCTGGTTCAAGTAAAGCCAGATGCCCAAAGTGGCACATACATCTGGAGTTTGTTTGCAGGGGCAAGAGACCCTGACGTACCCATTCTCTCTCACTCTCTTTCTCTCTCTCTCTCTCTGCTTGCAAATAAATACATTAAAATACTTTAACAAAGAATCACTAGGGCTGGAGAGATGGCTTAGTGTTTAAGGCACTTGCCTGCAAAGCCAGAGGACCCAGGTTCGATCCCCCAGGAGCCACGTAAGCCAGATGGACAATCTGGTGCATGCATATGGAGTTTGTTTATAGTGGCGGGAAGGCCCTGGCATGCCTATTCTCTCTCCTTCTCTCCCTATTTCTCTATCTCTATCTCTATCTGCCTCTTTCTCTCAAATAAATAAAATTAAAAATTAAAAAAAAATCACTATAATTTCAGAATTAAAATTTGGTATCCTTAGGCTGGTGAAGTCTTTTTTTTTTTTTTTTTTTTTGGTTTTTCAAGGTAGGGTCTCGCTCTAGCCCAAGCTGACCTGGAACTCACTATGTAGTCTCAGGATGGCTCAAATTCATGGTGATCCTCCCACCTCTGCTTCCTGAGTGCTGGGATTAAAGGCGTGCACCACCACACCTGGTTGGTGAAGACTTTTTTGTCCCAATTTTTTTTAAAAAAATTATTTTTATTTATTTATTTGAGAGAGAGGAAGATATATATATATGTGTATATATATATGTATATATATATATATATATATATATATATATATATATATAGAGAAGAGAGAGAGAGAGAGAGAGAATGTGGGTGCGCCAGGGCCTCCAGCTACTGCAAACTGAACTCCAGATGCATGTGCCCCCTTGTGCATCTGGCTAATGTGGGTCCTGGGGAATCGAGCCTTGAACCGGGGTCCTTTAGGCTTCACAGGCAAGCACTTAACCACTAAGTCATCTCTCCAGCCCTCAGTTTTGAATTATTAATTAATTAATTTGGTTTCTCGAGGTAGGGCCTCACGGTAGCCCAGGCTGACCTGGAATTCACTATGTAGTCTCAGGCTGGCCTCCAACTCACAACAATCCTCCTACCTCTGCTTCCAGCGTGCTGGGACTAAAGGCACATGCCACCATGCCTGGCTTTGTGATTTTATTTACATGAGAAAGTTTTACAGAATTCTAAAAATTGAATCAAATGTAACAAAGTGCATTTATAGAGGCACCTTTATGGTAAACGACTATATTCCAAGTTCTCTGTGTTCCCAGAACAGGTGGATGTCCCGTCCCTTGTCTGGCCCCTCGAACACTGTTTTCGTGTTGGACGGGAGTGTGGTGAGGCGAGATTGTTTGCAGTCCAGGAGAAAATCAATGACACGCTGTTTTGCCCGTCTGAACTTTTGTTTGGCACAGCGATGGAGCCTGGTGCCCGTTTGTTAGAGCAGATTGAGCAAGCCCCAGCAGGAAGCCGTCAACGGGTTGAGTCAGTACCACACAGAAACACGAGGCAGTGGGCTGTGTGCCTCTTTCACATTTCATACTTTCCAGAATGACCTGAAAGCCTTGCCCATGGAGCCCTCAGAGCCACCCTAACCATTCGTTGTCTCAGGCTCTTGAGAGAGGAGTGTGGGGAGTTTAACCTTGAAAGGAACTGAGGTCAGCCATGGAAATGTGACCAGCAGGGCAAGGTAAAAGAACACGGTGCCCCTTTAATTTCTTGTGGGAAAATGTATTTGGTGGCATTTTTCCCCCAGATCTGTTTCAGAACAGTCTCTGAAAAGCTTACCTTTGAGGGGTGGACAGGAGAGAATGCTGTCCAGGAAGCACTGAGTCAGCACAGGGACCCTCTTCTGCGCCTCTCGTGCATTAAACTGCGCTTTCCTTGTTATCAGTTCAAGGGCAAGCTCAGGCTATGTGCTGATGATGACCTTGAACTTCTGATCTCCCTAGCTCCACCTCCGTCTTCTAGCTAGCTGCACCTGGTTTTGTGCGGTCCTCAGGGACCAAACCCTGGAAGATTTAGAGTTTTAGGCCTGCCAGGGCGACAAGATGAGACCCTGTCTCAAAATACAAATAACCCCCAAACAAAACAAAATGGGACAGTGGCACAGAGCCCAACCAAGAAAGTATCTTACAGTCTTCCATTACAAAATCAGTTAAATTTTTGTTGTTTCTTTTTTTTAAAAACTTTTTTTGGTCTATTTTTATTAATTTATTTGAGAGCAACAGACAGAGAAAGAGGCAGAGAGAGAGAGAGAGAGAGAGAGAGAGAGAGAGAGAGAATGGGCGCATCGGGCCCTCCAGCAACTGCAAACGAACTCCAGATGCATGCATTACCTTGTGCATCTGGCTTACGTGGCTACTGGGGAACCAAGCCTCGAACCAGGGTCCTTAGGCTTCACAGGCAAGTGCTTAACTGCTAAACCATCTCTCCAGCCCCTGTTGTTTCTTTTGAGGCAGAGTCTCACTCTAGGCTGACCTGGAATTTACTATGTAGCCCTAGGCTGGCCTTGAACTTACAAGAGATCCTTCTACCTTAGCCTCCCCAGTGCTAGGATCAAAGGTGTGTGCCACCATGTTTGGCCTAGTAAAAATATTATGAATCAAGTAAAATTGCAATATACGGGCTGGAGAGTTGGCTCAACAGTTAAGGTGCTTGCCTGCAAAGCCTAAAGACCTGAGTTTGATTCCTCGGTACCCATGTAAAGCCAGATGCACCAGGTGGCACATGCGTCTGGATTTTGTTTGCAGTGGCTGGAGCCCCTGGCACACCCATTTTCTCTCACTTTCTATGTGCCTCTTTCTCTCAAATAAATAAACAAAATAAAAATATTAAAAATAATTTTGCAGGCTGGAGAGATGGCTTAGTGGTTAAGGTGCCTGCCTGCGAAGCCTAAGGATCCATGTTTGATTCTCCGGATCCCATGTAAGCCAGATGCACATGGTGGCACATGCGTCTGGAGTTCATTTGCAGTGACTGGAGGGCCTGGTGTGCCCATTCTTCCTCTCCCCCACCCCCGTCTGTTATAAATAAATAAATAAAAATAAATCTTAAAAAATAAAAAATAAATAATCTTGCGGCATACATTTCTTGATATGCTTGTCAAACTGAGTTTATGTATTATTGTAAAGTCTGGAGAAGTCTTAGGACTGTCCAATCAGTCATAACCTCTCTTTCTATCTGTCTCTCTCTCTTCTCTGACAATTACTATGAAGTGTTCTGGTAGCTATGCTGTGTAAAGCACTTCAGCAATCAATGGTATATTCTGGTGAACAGACAGAAAAGGAGTAAGAGCAGTTCTTAGGTTTTCAGTTTCATGGCTAGGCTAGCAAGAAGGGAAGAACCGTAGCTCTGGTGTGTAAGTGACGAAGGTCTGTCTGTCAGCGGCCTGGCCTGTCTCCTTGTTTCGTGTGTGTGACGATGGGGACGGGATCTGCACACAGCTCTTACAGGGTCATGGAGTTGGTAGGAGTTTACTTGAGAGGGTGCCGTGGATGGTAAGCACTTCCACCATAGCTTGGGTCACACTTAGGAGAAATGCTCCAGAAAAGGAATTGTCCTCTTTGGTTCTCCAAGGTAGTGCGCCAGAGAAGGCAGAAAGGCCCATTGTTTTCTCCAGACAAGGGTTCATTGCACTGGGGCTCAGGAGGGCTGTGGGGAGCCTGCTCTAGGTGCCCACATGTGGGCACGGTTCTGCTGTTCTACCTGCTTATTTTCTTCTGAGTTTATCTTTATTTTTTTTTCAGGCCTGGTGGTGCATACCTTTATTTTTTTATTTTTATTTATTTGAGAGAGAGAATGAGAGAGAGAGAGAGAGAAAGAATGGGCATGCCAGCGTCTTCAGCCATTGCCAAAAACTCCAGATGCATGTGCCACCTTGTGCATCTAGTGTATGTGGGTCCTAGGGAATCAAACCTGGGTCCTTTGGCTTCGTAGGCAAACGCCTTAACCTCTAAGCCATCTCTTCAGCCCCTGAGTTTATCTTGTGTGGACCTTTTGCAAACTGTTTTCTCCCAGCTTTTACCTTTTACTTTGTCTCAGAGCCCAGGAGTTTGGTGAGTGCTATTAGTGCTTGGGAACTAGAAAGAACCAGAAAGCATCTTGGGAGTTATCCTAGTTTACTTTAAAAAAAAAAAAAAAAAAATATATATATATATATATATATATATATTATATATATATAAATTTTTTTGGTTTTTCGAGGTAGGGTCTCACTCTGGCCCAGGCTGACCTGGAATTCACTATGCAGTCTCAGGGTGGCCTCGAACTCACAGCGATCCTCCTACCTCTGCCTCCCGAGTGCTGGGATTAAAGGCATGTGCCACCATGCCCGGCTTAACATATTTTTTAATTTAATTTTTTTTTTTTTGTCCTAGGGAGTACCTGCCTTCTGCATTTCCAGGGGTGGTGCTGGGAAGCTTGTGTTTTGGCTTGAGGTCTGGAGTAAGGCATGTTAGCTTCCCTGACCTGTTTACATTTGTTTGGTCTTTCTGCCCTTGATTACAAATGAGGACTTGGGTGGGGAATTTCCCTGCTTCCATAGAAGTCACTCCTTCCTTTTATCTGCTTCCTCAATTTTTCCAGCTGGGAAGAGCTGCCTTAAAGAATCACGTTCCCCCCCCCCCAAACAACAACCACCACGACAAAACACTCCCCCAAGCCTTACCAGACTTTCTTTGACTTGACTCCCCGTCTCATAGGCTGTCCAGTGAGTGGACTGCTTCACGGTCAGTAAGTGACCATTGACCTGGAATCTCCTGGGGCTGCTGCACTTTCCTCACTGCCCGGCTCTGCTGCATCCAGCGCTCTCTAAGAAGCCCTGAGGTCTGAGGGTCAGTCTGGACTGCTTGTTGAGCTGGTGTGGACATCGGGGTCTTGCGTTCTTTGTCAAGAGTACCCTGGCTCCTTCCCCCTTCTCTATTTGTCTGTAGGCGTGGTGTGTGAGTGAAGAAGTGAACCCCGAGGGAAGGGTGACCACCAGTGGCTCCCTTCATTTGCCACGGGGTCACCCCATCCCGCCCCCAGTGTGGGCCTGCTAGCTTAGAGCAGGGCACGGTCAAGTCCTCTCTTAGGCCGACCTTTACCAGATGGTTCTTTGGTCACTGGCTCCCAGAAGGGACAGCCTTTTGCCCCTTGCCTCTGGGCCCCGTAGAAGGTCCCCAGAGCTCTGTTATTTCGTGGAAGGCTCCCTGTAGTTCTTTTGAGTAGTGCTGGTGGCAGATTCTCTGGCAAATGGTCACTGGGAAGCGCAAGGGTATTTTACTTCCTGGCAGTAACTTTCCACTTTCTTCATAGCTTTCATACCATACCCTCTGCAGAAATTCTGTCTTGGGCAACTCATGTACCAGTTTTTATTTTATATTATATTACATTTTTTTTTATTTGAGAGGGAAGGAAGGAGGGAGGGAGGGAGAGAGAGGCAGAGGGAAAGATAGAGGAGAAAGGGCGCACCAGGGCCTCTAGCCACTGCCAACGAACTCCAGACGCATGTATCACTATGTGCTTACGGGGTCACTGGGGAATCGAACCCCGGTCCTTAGGCTTCACAGGCAAGTGCCTTAACCACTATGCCTTAACATCTCAATGGTCCCTACAACTTTTTAATTTTATTTTAGATTTTTTTTTTTTGAGGTAGGGTCTCACTGTAGCCCAGTCTGACCTGGAATTCACTATATAGTCTCAGGGTGGCCTTGAATTTATGGCGATCCTCCTAGATCTCCCTACCTCTGCTTCCTGAGTGCTGGGATTAAAGGCGTGGCCACCATACCTGGCTTTACAATTTTTTATTTTTTTTTTAAATTTTTGAGGTAGGGTCTCACTCTAGCCCAAGTTGACCTGGAATTCACTATGTAGTCTCAATCTTTTTTTTAAAGCAATGGACCTAGCTACGTTTAGGGCTGTCTTTACTACCCCCCCTCCCAGCTTTCCTAATGTGGGTTGATCTTGGTGCTTTTTCTGCTTTTGGAAGATTCTTGCTTGTCTAAGTCCTTGAGCTCCCTTCTGATTTCCTAATGGTGCTCTGTGGAAATGGTCTGTAGCCTGGCCTCTCTCCTGGAGTTCTATGCTTCTGTCTAGCTTATCGGGTCATGAGCTCTTCCCGATGTCTGTTGGACCAGTGTAGTATTCATCCTCCATCTTTTTTCATTCTCTGCTTTGTTTACTGGAAAGTTAACCTTTGGCCTTTGGGCTTTATTTCTAATCCAGGTTTCTCCTGTGTTTTAGGCGTAGCAATGGTTGTTGCTTCTGTGTTGCCTGACATTTTAGTTCCAGAGCCTTGCTGTGGTTGCTGTTTGTGTGTTTTTAAAAATATTTGTATTATTTACTTGAGTGAGAGACAGATACAAAGAGGCAGACACAGGGTAAGTATAGGTGCACCAGGGCCTCTTGCCAATGAAAACATGCTCCAGACACATGCGCCACACCCTGGCTTTTTGTGGGTTGCTGGGGAATCAAACCCAGGCTGTCAGGCTTTTCAAACAAGTGCCCTTAACTGCTGGGCCATCTTTCAAGCACCTGTATGTTTATTTTGAGATAGGGTCTTGCTAAGTAGCCCAGACTGACCTTGAACTATGGAACCCAGACTGGCCTTAAACCTTTGATGATCTTTCTGCTTCAGCTTCTGATAGCCTGGGACTACAGGTGTGAGTCTTCCAGAGTCTTCTCACCATATTTTTTTGTTTTGGTTAGAACTTTGTATGTCCTATTTAATAATTCTTTTTACACTCCAAGATCATGAAGGCAGCCCTTTTAAGTTTTCTTCTAAAGTCTTTTGTCTTAGATAACCACTTGTTCACAGTTAGATCTAGAGTCCTATTTATATTTCATTTTTTATATTTATTTATTTATCTATTTAGTAACTCACTATATAGTCTCATGCTGGCCTCAAACTCAAAGAGATTCTCTTACCTCTGCCTCCTGAGTGCTGGGCTTAAAAGCATGTGCTACCACGCCAGCTTTATTTTATTTATTTTTTAGCAATTTCTTTTAAAATATTTATTATTATTATTATTATTATTATTATTTAATTTTTCTTTTTTGGTTTTTCCCAGGTAGGGTCTCACTCTAGTCCAGGCTGACCTAGAACTCACTGTGTAGTCTCAGGGTGGCCTCGAACTCATGGCAATCCTATCACTCCCTCCTGAGTGCTAGGATTAAAGGTATGTGCGACCATCCCCGGGCAGAGTCCTATTGTCCTATTGTTGTGTTGTGTTATGATATGTTATGTTATGTTATTTATTTATTTAAGAGAGAGGGAATGGGCACACCAGGGCCTCTAGCCACTGCAAATGAACTGCAGACACATGCACCATTTGGTCCATATGGCTTTACGTGGGTACTGGGGAATTGAACCTGGGTCCTTAGGCTTTTCAGGCAAGTGTCTCAACCACTGAGCTATCTCTCCAGCCTGAGAATCCTATTTTTAAATCTCAGCCGTGACTTCTTTGCCCCAGCATGCCCTCAGTGTACTGTCGCTTTGTGTGTGTGTGTGTGTGTGTGTGTGTGTGTGTGTGGAGAAGGTACTACGTGGTGCATGCATATGTGCAGATGCTTGCTTCCCTTGCACCTGGGCGTGGTGTCCCTCTCTTATCGCTCGTCTGCACATTTCTTTGAGACAGTGATTCTCCAGTCTCTGTCCTCCACCTCATTGGAAGTGTGTGGCCCGTGCCTACCTCCCCAACCAGTCGGGTCTGTCTCCAGCAGAGGCTGACCTGGAACTCACTCTGTAGCCCTAGGCTGGCGTCTTACAGCGATCCTCCTACCTCTGCCTCAGGAGTGCTGGGATTAAAGGCGTGCACCACCACTCCCAGCTTTTGCTCATCTTTTCTTTTCCTTTCTCCTCTTCTTTCTTTCCTTTCTTCCTTCCTCCCTTTCTTTCTTCTTCCCTCCCTCCTTCCCTCCCTCCTTTCTTTCCCTCTTTCTCTCTCTCTCTCTCTCTTTCTTTCTTTCTTTCTGTGGGCTCTGGTGAGTTAAGGGGTAAGACTTTTAACCACCGAGCCATCTCCTTAGCTCACGACATCACATTTTCCCATTTTTGTCACCCATCTGCTGGCCTGTGCTGTGCCTACCCGTCTCCCACAGTCTTCCCCTCTGGAGGAGGTCACAGAGGAAATATTTAGTTAGTCTCTGCCAAACATTCTGGCTGTGTTGTTTTGCTTAACAAGACATGCAGATAAACTGTTTTGTTTCTTGGTCTTGGTGCTCTAGGACAGCTGTTTCTCCTATAACAGAGGTATTGTGGTCAGTTGGGAGGAGTGCTGGACCCGACTTTGCAGAATTGGATTCTAATCCCTGTTGCAATTCTAATTTGTGGTGTGATCTTGCACAACCTTTCTACGTTTCAGTTTCCTTACGAGAGAGATCTTATGGGTGTGAGATCGAGCCCAGAGAGCAAGCCTGGGGATCAGAGAGTACAGGCAGCAGGTAGCAGATCTGTACCGTGAGCATAGCTCTCCTTAGCAGAACCGACAGGGAACACATATGACCCACATAAGGTTGACATATGGGGTCTGTTTTTTTCCCCAGGGTATGTGTGCATGTTTGTGAGTGTGGGTGTATGGGTGCCATGCTACATGTGTGAAGGTTAGAGTACACCTTTCTAAGGTTGATCCTCACTTCCACCTGTTATAAAATTTTATTTATTCATTTGAGCGAGAGAGAGAGAGATGGATCCAAAGAGAGAATGGGCACGCAAACAAACTCCAGACGCTTGCACCACCTTATGCCTTTGGCTTTACGTGAGTACTGGGAATCAAACCCAGGTCCTTAGGTTTTGCAGGCAAGCACCTTAACTGCTGAGCCATCTCTCCAGCCCTCTTTATTTTATTTTAGAGAGAAAGATATAGACAGAGACTGTGTGGGGGGGGCCGGGGGGTGTAGTATGCAAGGGCCTTTTGCCACTGCAAATGAATTCCAGATGCATGTGCCACATTGTGCATCTGGCTTTATGTGTGTACTATGGGATTGGACCCAGGCATTGCAAGCAAGTGTCTGTAACCACTGAGTCATATCCTCGGTCCTAAAAAATACTTTCATGTGCGTGTGTGTGTGTGTGTGTGAATGGATAGATGGATGGATGTGCCAGCTACTTGTGCCACATTTTGTGTCTGGCTTTTCATGAGTGCTGAGAAATTAAGCTTGGGCCAGCAGGCTGTGGGAACAAACACCTTTAACCCTAAGCCATCTCCTCAACCCCAACCCAACAGGTAGCTGTTCTGAGGACGGGTCTTTCATTGTCTGTTGTCCTCTGCTGTGTGCAGCCTAGTTGGTCTGCGAGGTTCTGGGAAGTTCTCCTGTCTCCGCCTCCCAGCTTGCTGTCAGTTTGCTGGGATTCTGGTAACCCCTACAGCTTCGAGCTTCCACCATGGGTCTTGGGCTTCCAAACGCAGGTACTTGGGCTTGATTGGCAGGTGCTGTGTCCACAGAGCCATCACCCCAGGCCACACTGATAAATGTAATTGTTTTGAAACCATACGCAGTGTGATAAAATGATGGAAGTTCTCTGACAAGGGTCACTTCAGAAGAGAACTGCCTTGGCCACCCCTGGGTTTGCTCTGGGTCCACACCAGCTTGCTGTCCCCCTTGGGATATGGGAGGCTTGTCCTTCCATGGGTTCAGTTCCAGAATTCCTCCTCCCACCTTCCACCTCCTTCATAAACCCAGGGATAGTTGAAACTCAGCCCAGATCTTCACCTGGCTTTGATTTCCCCGTTCATGTGGAGATTGGTCTTTGGAAGTTGTGGCTTCCAGAAACCTTAAATGTTTGCTAACAAGTCCAACTTCTGTAGCTCTTCATCCATCCTTCTGGCTGAGCATGGCTGTGCTCCAAAATTTGGGCCCTGGAGGAGGTATGACTTGGTTCTAACTAGGAAAGGGTGAGTATTTGGGGGATCCAGTTACCAAGAAGTAGGAAATAAGAGTAGACAAAAGAAGTGAGAGATACCCTTCAAGAACACCAAGGGGTCTTTGAAGAGAGGCACAATGGTTTAACTTCTGCTTATATAAACACCAGCTTTCTTTCCCAGTAGACACTGATATCAGAGCCTCTGGCAAAAGCAGAACTACACTTCTTCTCAGCCCTGTTTCCTTCTGCAAGGACCCTGAGATTTAATCAGATCTTGCTTCATTTAGACATTTTCCCCTTTCCCAGTAAAGATGTGCATTGGTTCCTTTCAGTGCAGAAAGAATTGGATAAAGACAATCTCCAGAATCTTTGGCAATCGTGGTTTTTCTTTGTTGTTTTTGAGGTAGGGTCTTGCTGTAGCCCAGGCTGACTGGAATTCACTATGTAGTCTCAGGCTGGCCTTGAACTCACAGCAGTCCTCCTACCTCTGCCTCCTGAGTGCTGGGATTAAAGGTGTGCTCCACCATGCCCAGCTAACCCCCACTTTTCCTTCCCTTTCTTTCCTGTGAGTTTTGATTAGTTACCTAAGGAAACACCCTCCTTGCTCCAGAGGTTCCTCTTTGATTTTGGGGTGAAAGCTAGCTCTAATCCTAGCTGATGAGCGTTCTACCAGGAACACTTCCGAAAGGGAAGTCAGACATTTTTGGGGAAAGTAGACCGTGTTCAGCCATAAAGAAGGATGAAATTATGTTGTTTGTCAGAAAATGGCTGTGATTGGAGTTCATTATACTAACCAAAATAATCCAAGCTTGAAAAAGACGAACATTGCATGTTTTCTCATATTTGTGGATCATGGATTTTTTAAAAAATATTTTATTTGCTGGGCGTGGTGATACACACCTTTAATCCTGGCACTCGGGAGGCAGAGGTAGGAGGATCGCTGTGAGTTCGAGGCTAACCTGAGACTACATAGTGAATTCCAGGTCAGCCTGGTCTAGAGCAACACACTACTTCAAAAAAAAACCAAAGAAACAAAAAAAGAAAAAATATTTTATATACTTATTTATTTGAGAGCAAGAAAGCAGTATATATATATATATATATATATATATATATATATGGAGAGAGAGAGAGCAAGAATAGGCATAGTAGGGCCTTTAGCCACTGTAAATGAACTCCAGATGAATATGCCACCTTGTGCATCTGGCTTTATGTGGGTACTAGGGAATTGAACCCAGGTCCTTAGGCTTTGCAGGCAAGTACCTTAACTGATGACCCATCTCTCCAGCTCCTCATAGATTTTTAAAAAAGATTTTATTTTTATTTATTTATTAGAGATGTGGGGTGGGGGAGAATGGGTGCGCCAGAGCCTCTAGCCATTGCAAATGAACTCCAGATGCGTGTGCCACCATGTGCCTCTGGCTTATGTGGGATCTGGAGAATCAAACCTGAGTCCTTTGGCTTCACATGCAAGTGCCTTAATTGCTAAGCCATCTCTCCAGCCCTAGATTTTTTTTTTTTTTGAGGTGGGTCCCACTGTAGCCCAGGCTGACCTGGAATTCGCTATGTAGTCTAAGGGTGGCCTTGAACTCATGGTGATCCTCCCACCTCTGCTTCCCAAGTGCTGGAATTAAAGGCATGCGCCACTACACCTGGCTCCCTCATAGATTTTTTTAGAGCTATATGAAATGATTTATGTGACATGAAACTAGAAGGAACACTAGGGAAGGGAAGGAGACTAAAGGGAAGGGGGAGAAAGAAAAGGGAAAAAGTGAGGGTGAATATGGCTAAAATGTGTGCATATTTGAAAGAAATTGACTTTATGAAGTCTAACCCTATGTATAAGGAATGTATACCAATAGAGAAATTTTAAAAAGTTAGACAAGGGCTGGAGAGATGGCTTAGTGGTTAATGTGCTTGCCTGCAAAGCCAAAGGATGAAGGTTCAATTCCCCAGGACCCACATAAGCCAGATGCACAAGGTGGCACATGTGTCTGGAGTTTGTTTGCAGTGGCTAGAGGCCCTGGCATGCCCATTCATTCGCTCTCTCTGTGTGTGTCTCTCTCAAATAAACAATTAAAAATAATATTTTTAAAAAAAGGTAATTGGCAGGAGTGGTGGCAGACGCCTTTAATCCCAGCACTTGGGAGGCAGAGGTAGGAAGATCACCATGAGTTCGAGGCCACCCTGAGACTACATAGTGATTTCCAGGTCAGCCGGGGCTAGAGCGAGACCCTACCTCAAGGGGAAAAACAAAAAGACAAAATGTTAGATGGTGTGAAGATGGCTAGTTGTTGTCTTCAAACACACAGTGGTCCTTCTACCTCTGCCTCGAGTGTTGAGATTAAAGGTATGTGCCACCTATGCCTGGCCCCTCCTGTTATTTATTTACTATTTATTTGTAAGGAGGGAAAGAGAGAAAATGTACATATGGGCATGCCATGGCTTCTTAATTGCTGCAAGTAAACTCTACCTCAGGCTCTGTGTGGGTACTGGGGAATTGAACCTGGGCCATCAGGCTTTGTAAGCTATGCTTTAATGGCTGAGCCATCTCCAGTACCCCTCCTCATTGGTTTTTTGTTTGTTTGTTTTAATTTTGTGTTTTGACTAGGAAAGAATCAGTTCTTATGATGTGGTACAAGTCTTAGGTGCAGAGCTCCTGGTTTGAAGCAGTGTGTACTTCTTTTTTTTTTTTATTAAAACATTTTTTTTTTTTAGAGAGAGAGAGAGAGAGAGAGAGGATTGGCACACCAGGGCTTCAGCCACTGCAATTGAACTCCCGATACTTGCACCACCCAGTGGGCATGTGCAACCTGGCACTAGTCTCACCTTTGTGCATCTGGCTAATGTGGGATCTGGAGAGTCAAACCTGGGTCCTTTGGCTTCTCGGTCAAATGCCTTAATTGCTAAGCCATCTCCAGCCCCAGTGTGCACTTCTTATAGAACATTTACCCTGATAAATGATGCAAACTGAAGGTGACCAGTGCCCTGTGTGTGACCTGCAGCTTCTGAGGAGTGAATAATTCAAGAAAGTAGAGCGAGTTTCTGAATAATAATTTTTCAAACTACAAGACTGCAGGTGACTGAAAATGTCCTGTGAGAATGAGAAGGTCTGTCCTAATGTGTGTGTGTGTGTGTGTGTGTGTGTGTGTGTGTGTCAGACAGAGAGAGAAACCCTGTCTGCAGCCAGCATTGTTGTGTCTTTCTTTCTTTGATCTCTGTGGTAGCCAGGATGCTCCTCTTGAATTCATGTTTGGTTTTTTCTCTCTCTCTTTATTTATTTATTTATTTTTTTGGTTTTTCGAGAATTCACTATGTAGTCTCAGGGTGGCCTCGAACTCACGGCGATCCTCCTACCTCTACCTCTGCTTCCCGAGTGCTGGGATTAAAGGCGTGCGCCACCACGCCCGGCTGGTTTTGTCTCTTTAAAGAACGAGCACCTTGAGGAGCTTGGGTTGGGAGTGCAGCCTGGCCACAGGAAACTAATGGCTGTCCTCAGGTCCAGACCCTTTCCACTTGCCTCACTGGCACCAGACAGCGAGGAACTTGAGTAACCAGCTGCAGACCCTTATTGTGCAATTCTTGAGACGAAGATGGGAGAAATCCCATGGGCTGGGAGGCAGACATGTGGCGACCAGAGAGATGACATCAGCTAAGTTTACTGGTGCGGTGCAGGAAGGGGGGATTCCAGGTGCTTAGCCTTCTTCCTGCCCGGGGGGGTGTCTAAAGCCACCCCCAGCGCTGTCTGCAGCCAGAGGCTCTGCTCGGGAGAGGCTGTGTCTGGTTCTCCACTCCTGCTGTGCACATGGGGACCTGAAGTTGGGGCGTTGGCTGTGGGAACTAATCTTTGAGGACGACTGGACAGACTTGTGTGTGCCCTTCGCGGAGATGCCAACGCTGACTAAGGTTTGCCGGTGGGGCTTGGATGTGGAGCGAGAAGGGGAAGTGCTGCCTGGGCTTATGGCATCTGTGTCGGGAAGTATCTTTCCCTTTGAAAGGAAAGCAGTCCTTAATCCTAATCATTTGAAGATTCATGTTATTTAATGCCTTAATGTGAAGTCTCATGAAGAAGACGTGTCTTTTTTTCCAACCCCCTCCACCTTTGGTTTTTTCGGAGGTAGGGTCTCACTGTAGCCCAGGCTGACCTGGAACTCAGTCTGTAGTCCCAGGCTGGCCTCAAACTCAGCCATCCTCCTGCCTCCGCCTCCACAGTGCTGGGATTAAAGGCGTAGTGATTCTGTGTCCTGCCCTTTCCCAGTGCCTGTCTTCAAACAGAGCCTCAGGAGGCTGTGCTCAGAGAGACAGGTTAGAAAAGGCTCGGCTGCAGGGCGATCTCTGCTCCGCCTTGCTGCGTTTGGCTTGCCGTGCGGTGGGAAACCCGCAGTCAGCGGTAGGAGTGGAAGACGCTTTACGAGTTCCGAAGCAGACAGAGCGCAGAGCGGGAGACACCGAAGCCAGCCCAGCCCAGCCGCTCACCAGCTTTGTTTTCCTGTCAGAAGTCGGGTTCCCCCTCTGGTTCCCACCCCGTGTCCTGAGATGTTAGATGATGATACCCGTTACCCAGGAAGTCGGTGACGCCATGTCACACTCTTACGGGATCAGAGCTCCCATTCTTCGGCTTCTGTGACTGGATAGCTTAGGGTTTCCCTAGAATCTTTTGCTCATATTCAGGTGTGGCCACCGTTCACCAAAGGCAAGGGGGCCAGCTTAGACTTGTTCTGTCTGGATGTCTTTCCACCACTTTTTCCCCCTCTTTCTTTGGGCTTTCAGATCTGACGACATTTATAGCCTCTGAGCTGCCAAGGTCCTTGGTCTAAGCCCAGGGCCTCCCCTCCTGGGCCCAGGAAACTGTGGGTAAGCTTTTGTGGTTTCCTTCTCTTTGGGGTGCTTCTGGGAAGCTGTCTACATTCCTTTCTGCCCAGCTCTGCCTCAGGGGCTGTGTGGGGTGCGGTTGCTTCATGCCTCTGTGATGGGGAATGTTAAAGCAGTTCCTTGGAGACTATCTGCTGAAGGTGACCAGGGGTGTTTGAAGTTGTGGAGCCAGGAGCTAGCTTTTCATGGGATGTTGGCATTGGTTCTTTTTTTTTTTTTTTTTTTCCGACAGATCTTACCAGGTAGCCCAGTATAGCCTCAAATTTATGATCCTCCTGTAGTGTTGGGATTACAGGAGTGTGCTACCGTACCTGGGTTTAGCCTGGCTTCTTTTAAAAACTATTTTGTTTGTCTCCCTATCTCTCTGCCCCTTTGGGTTTTTTTTTTCTTTCTTTTTTTTGAGGGGGGGGGGGCGTTTGGAGGTCAGCCTGTAGCTCAGGCTGACCTGCAATTCAGTATGTAGTCTCAGGGTGGCCTAGAACTCACAGTGATCCTCCTACCTCTGCCTTCCAAGTGCTGGGATTAAAGGCGTGAGCCACCACGCCCAGCTCTCTGCCCCTTTGAATGGAAGAGGGCGAGGAGCAAGGTCATTACTGTTTCCTGTGATCTTCCTTTGGCACTGGAGATGCGTACAGCAGATAGGTGCCTTTTGTGAGGAAGGAGCTGAGAGACAGATAGGAGGTTCTGTCTCCTGACTACTATGTAGCTGATGTCTCGTCAGCCTGGCTGTGTTGGTGTTCTGAAAAGTTTCTATATGCATTCCCTTCTGTGACGGCAGGTATTGTCTATTTTTGTTTATTTTTGGTGTGAGTAGTTTGGGGTGTGTGTGGTGTATGCATATGGCCCATACACACACATGTAGAGGCAGGAGGAAGATGCCCAGCATCATCTTCCTCCTCCTCCTCCTCCTCCTCCTATTACTCTTTCATCTTATTTCCTTCTGACAGAATTCTTCACTGAATCTTGAGCACACTGAGTGTCAGTTTGACTGACTGACCAGTGAGCCCCATCCACCCATCCTCGTTTCTGCCCCACTGTGTGCTGGGGTTACAGATGTGCATGTAAGCCTTTTCATGCCCAGCTTGCTTTTCTTTTTTAGTTAAAAATTGTATTTATTTATTTGAGAGAGAGATACAGAAATAAGGCGAGAGAGAGAGAGAGAGAGAGAGAGAATGGGTGTGCCAGGGCCTCCAGCCATTGCAAACAAACTCCAGATGCGTGTGCCCCCTTTCGCATCTGGCTTACATGGGTCCTGGGGAGTCGAACCTGGGTCCTTTGGCTTTGCAGGCAAACATCTTAACTGCTAAGTCATCTCTCAAGCCCCAGTTTTTTTTTTTTTAATGTGTGCTGGGGATTGAACTCAGGTCCCCATGATTACATTGCAAATGCTGTTACCTAGTACCCATGTAAGCCAGATATATATGGTGGCACATGTGTCTGGAGTTCTCTCTCTCTCTCTCTTTCTCTCTCTCTCCCTGCCTATTTCTGCATCTCTCTCTCTCAAATAAATAAATATAGATAAATTATTAATAATAATAATAATCATTAGGGCAGAACTATCTCAAGGGCCCAGATCTGAAATGTACATTGAAAGACTCTTGGTTCGACACACACCTCTTCCTTCCCTTTATCTTTGATTGGCATAATGAGCAGTTGCCTCTATCACACAGACTGATCAGGACATTAAGAATGGAGCTAGAAGCCGGGCATTGTGGCACACACCTTTAATCCCAGCACTAGGGAGGCAGAGGTAGGAGGATCACCGTGAGTTCAAGGCCACCTTGAGACTTCATAATGAATTCCAGGTCAGCCTGAGCTAAAGTGAGAGCCTACCTTGAAAAACAACAAACAAACAAACAAACAAAAACAATGGAGCTAGGAGCCCAGTGTGGTGGTACATGCCTTTAATCCCAGCACTTGGGAGGCAGAGATAGGAGGATCATTGTGAGTTTAAGGCTGGCCTGAGACTACATAGTGAATTCCAGGTCAGCCTGAGCTAGAGTGAGACTCGACCTTGAAAAAAACCAAATACAAAAAAAAAAAAAAAAGAAAGAAAGAAAGAAAGAAAAGAAAAGAAAAAGAAAGATTGGAGCTAGGGCTGGAGAGATGGCTTAGTGGTAAAGGCACTTGCCTATGAAGCCTAAGGACCCATGTTTGATCTCTCTCCAGTTCCCACGTAAGCCAGACACACAAAAGTGAGGCAAGCATAAGGTCACACATGCCCACTAGGTGGCGAAAGCATCTGGAGTTCCATTGTAGTGGCTGAGACCCTGCTGTGCCAATTCTCTTTCACTCTTGCTCTTGCTGTCTCTAAAAAAAAATAAAAAATAAATATTTTTTAAAAAAGAATGGGGGCTGGAGAGATGGCTTAGCAGTTAAGCACTTGCCTGTGAAGCCTAAGGACCCCAGTTCAAGGCTTGATTCCCCAGGAACCACGTTAGCCAGATGCACAAGGGGGCGCACGCGTCTGGAGTTTGTTTGCAGTGGCTGGAAGCCCTGGCATGCCCATCGCCCATTCTCTCTCTCTCTCTCTCCCTCTCTGTCTGTTGCTCTCAAATAAGTAAATAAATAATAATAATAATAATAATAAAAAGAATGGAGCTGAATGTAACTATCCACGCACTGCCTGGAGTGCTTGGGGCTCATCCACAGAGGAGAGGTTGACTGAGCCTGGGACGGACCTTTTCTCCCCAGAGCTGCTGAGAGCAGAGAGGAGAGGGTGGGAAAGTACTTCAGGGTGAGGAGGGTATTGATCTTACGCCCTCCCCTGTCCTGCACTCCCAACATTGTCAGTGCTGGGGAGTTGTCAAAGGCTGGAGAGAAAGCCAAGACCTTACTCTCTAGTCATCATGCAGTCTATAAGCACTTGCTAAATTTTTCAGCATAACCAACATTATTATATACTCTTATATAATATATAATGTTCACTTCTTATTTATTTATTTTACTGAGAAAGAGGGAGAGAAAGGAGAGAGAGAGAAGAATGGGTGCTCCAGGGCCTCCAGCCACTGTAAACAAACTCCAGATGCATGCACCCCCTTGTACATCTGGCTAATGTGGGTCCTGGGGAATCGGACCTCTGTCCTTTGGCTTTGCAGGCAAATGCCTTAACCTCTAAGCCATCCCTCCAGCCCAATGCTCACTTCTGACTAGAGGGTATTCCTAATCTATTGAGCTTGCCAGGGCCTCCAGTCATTGCAAACAAACTCCAGATGTGTGTGCCTCCTTGTGCATCTGGCTTACGTGGGTCTTGGGGAGTCGAAACTGGGTCCTTTGGCTTTGCAGGCAAACACCTTAACTGCCTTTAATCTATTGTTTAGAGAACATCCAAGTTCTCAGCTGCCTTTGTTACTAACCACAAATATAGTTTGGGAACACGAAAATTGTGTCTTAAAATCATAGGAAAGCCTTCTAGGAAGAGGCAGGATTTTTTTTTTTTTTTCTGGTCTTTGAAACTTGGGTGGACTTCATAAGCAAAGGAGGGGTGGGATATGTTCTGAATGTGGAGAACAGCGAGTACACAGAGAGAATGTAGCACCCTCGGGTCACCGTGATGAGCTGCCTTGAAGCAGGAGGCCTGGCAGAGCAGAGCCAGGAATTTCAACCCTGTAAGTTTGGCCTTGGCGCCTAGGAGATGGGAAGTGATGCAGTAAGTGAGGAATTTCGAGGGGAGCTCTCTTGTATAAGAAAGTCGGGTGATTTTGGAGAGGACAAAAGTTGGTGGTGAAGAAGTTGGGCATGGTGACACTCACCTTGGATGCCAGCACTCGGGTGGTGGGGGTGGGAGGCAGAGGTAGGAGAATCACTGTGAGTTCAAGGCCCACTTGAGACTGCATAGTGAACTCCAGGTCAACCTCAGTTAGAGTGAGACCCTTCAAAAAAAAATAAAATAAAATAAAACTACTCAGCACTCATGTAAGCCAGGCATACAAGGTGATGCATGTGCACAAAGTGGTGCATCTGTTTGGAGTTTGATTGCAGTGGCTAGAGGTCCTGGCGTGCCAATTCTCTCTCTCTCTCTCTCATACAAAGAAGAAAATTCTGTATATAAAATAAAACATGGGAAATCATGAAAATATCTAAAGGAAGATGTACATATGAAACAATATGCTTCTAGTCTTTCTATGCATATAAATGTGTGTGAAGTACATAATTTTTTATCAAAGTTGAGAAATACCATATATAATTTTAAATCCTTGATTTTACTTCCTAAATACCTTAAGCATTTTGTTGTCATTAACCCCTTTAAAATGTCAGTTTTAGTAGTTGTATAATACCCTATCATGGGAATATACCTGAATTAAAGCATTCCCATTGTCCAAGAAAATAAAAATAACAAAAAGGAAGGAAAGAAGAAAGAAAGAAAGAAAGAAAGAAAGAAAGAAAGGAAGGAAGGAAGAAAGAGAAGTTGGTAGTAAGGTGTCCCACTAAAAGAAATGGGAGATCTGCAATAGAAACAGGAAAGGTGGTCCTCTCATGTTCCAGGGTGAACCAGGAATGTTCTAGACATGGGATATTAAGGATGGAGTTGAGACGGAAAGACATTGTACTAAAGTTTCTGTCCTGTGAGCTGACTGACTGTCTGTCTGACGTCTGTGGAGTGCCCTAAACGCTTTCATTCAGAACCTCAGAGTTGCTGGGCTCTTGGAGTTCATGTAGTCTGACTTCATTCTACAGTGAGGAGAGTAGAGCTGGTCCGTGGTGGAGCAGGACCTCTGGTCTTAGCCTTCTCTCTCTCTCCCAGGGAAGTTTTAAGGTAAGAGCAGCATGGAGATCAGAAAAAGTCCACACAATGGCACGACACAAGGTAACTCCCAGTCTTTCTGAGCAGAAGGAAACTTACCCAGAAGCATTCAGACCTTATTAGTGGTTCTCCTACTAAGAATTGTTTTCTGAGAGCTACCCACCAAGAAGATGAGGGTTGTTTTTGTTTGTTTGGTTGGTTAGTTTTTTGAGGTAGGGTCTCATTCTAGCCCAGGCTGACCTAGAGTTCACTATGTAGTCTCAGGGTGGCCTCGAACTCACGGCAGTCCTTCTATCTCTGCCTCCTGAGTGCTGGGATTAAAGGTGTGCGCCACCACGCCCAGCAATGATGAGGTTAAGTGCAAAGAAATTATTTATATGAAAAATGTTTAAATGACGTTCCTGAGGGACTGTGGCTTGTTCCTTCCAAAGGGAATTTGAAAAGTAATTTGACTTCATGTGATTTTCACTGTGTGTGATGGTACAGAACCTGACAGCTGGGCAGGGCACCTCCCTTCCCTGGTAGGCTTTGGCCAGTGGTGAGCAAAACCCAAGGGCCAGGGTCCTGTTACGTCCTTTCTAAAATCATCTGTACACACACACACACACACACACACACACACACACACACTGGTGTGTACACAGACATTCTCCTCTCTTCCCCTCTGTCCCTGCCTTTCCTTTTATCCTTTTCTCCTCCGCTGTTTTTCTTGTCTTATTCTCCATCTTTTATCCTCCCCCCCACCCTTGGCTCCTGCCTGCCTTGTTGTCTGGATAGCTTCCTGTGTTGGAGCACCATCCTGCCCCCCAACCCCACTTGGTTAAATGTAGACATGACTATAGCAAAGCACCTGGAATATTCAGTTTTGTCTCTGTTCCCTGATGGTGATTGGCTGTCAGTGCTTCAAACGAGAATCTCAGAGTCATTCTGGAATCTTCCTCACATTCAAGGCCAAGTTCTTGTTTTCTTCCAAGTTCTTATTTCCTATACAAAGATCTCCGAGCTTGCACTTCATATATCAGGAGAGGGATCATAGTTGAAGAAAGAAAAACAGACATGAAGGTCACCTTCGTTGTCCCCGAAAGCCTTGTGAAGAGGGTGCCCTTCATCCAGTCTGCTCTAGTGGTCAGTGTCCTGACCCTTATCTTCCTCACTGGTACATGGCAGCCCCTGAAGATAAGCCAGAAAAGTGTTACATCTTGGGGTGCCAGGAATCTGCTCTTCGCCTGGGGACCGGGCACCCGGCTTCTAGACCATCCCAATGCAGGGCCATCATGACATTTCTGTGAAAGCTCAGCTGTGCCTATGCGGAGACGCAGCCAAAACAGCAGGCGGGAGTGAGGTTCTGTGTGCTGCTTCTGAGTCCGCAGGGTCCGTCTGCCTCGTCCCCTGCTCTCGGTTGCGTACCTGGACATGCTGGGAGGAGCAGCACCCTTGCCAAAGGCTCTCCAGGGTCTCTACTCATAGTGTCCTCACTGTAGTCTGAATAACCTTGGTCTTGGTATCTGTCCCAAAGTCTCTATCTAGCTATTAGGGTCGTTTCTTGCGTCTTCCTCTTTAGCTCCTCCAGGTGGCATTGCTGTGATCCATCTTCCTCTCTTTTGTTCTGCTAGCCTTGTGTGTAGTAGAGGAAAGGAAGTTAGGTGTGTGATCTGATAAATGATCTTTTTTGTCAGTTAGTTTTTTGGAGGTTGGGTCTCACTCCAGCCAAGGCTGACCGGGAACTCTGTAGTTCCTGGCTGGCCTCGAACTCACAATGATCCTCCTACTTCTGCCTCCCAAGTGCTGGGATTAAAGGTGTGTGCCTGACTTGGACAAATTACCTTACCTGGAAGGTATACCCCATTTTTCGTGTCCCTTAGAGCAGCAGGTAAGGTCAGGTGTATCTGGGCTGTCTCTCCCAAGCCTTCACTGGATAAACCGAAACAAGTGGACACTCCTCAGAACTTACTGAGGCAGGTTTTTTTTTTTTTTTTCAAGGTAGGGTCTCACTGTGGCCCAGGCTGACATGGAATTCACTATGGAGTCTCAGGGTGGCCTTGAACTCACAGCGATCCTTCTACCTCTGCCACCGCCAGCTGGTTCCAGGTCGTTTGTTGTTTTAATAAATAAAACTGCCTCACCGGGCATGGTGGCGCATGCCTTTAATCCCAGCACTCGGGAGGCACACTGACGCTTGGTGGCTACAAGTTTCATCACCTTCAGGACTGCAGGGCTGACTCCTTGTGTCTGCCCCGGCTCAAGATGAGCTGGTGAAGCCCAGGAGTCTGGAGCGGCGGGGCTCGGGACAGGGACGTCTTCTCTGGCACTGGCCGTGCTGGGCACAGACTCCTTGACCCTTTGCTCTTTCCTCCGTGCCGCCCTCCACGTGCTCATCAGCTGCACTAGTCACGCACGGCCACGCGGTGCAGGCAGTCATGTTTCCGAGGGAAAGGAACCCCAGCTGCCGGGGCGGTGAAGAATTTCCAAATTCTTTCTTCCTTCCAATAGGCTAAGTGATACTAAAGTGTGTTTTTTGACCTCCCTCGGAGTAATGCTCAGGAATTCCCCCAGATCTGTTGTTCTGACTGCCAAACAAGTTTCCTCCTGTTTCTGTCCTTCAGAATCTTAAGTTGCTCCCTCCATGGTCCTCTCTTTACTCATCGTCGCACCCTTCTTAGTCCCCTCCGTTATGTGGTGCCTCTGTGTTGATCTCAAGGGAACAAACACACACAAGCATGTTTTTATATGAAAGGCAAACTGTTAGCTCTGCTTGGGGTTTAAAAACAGGATGCACTCAGGGCCTGCGCGGATACCAAAGGAGCGAATAATTGCATAGATTGGAAACTTCCAGATCCTTAACCTTGAGGGTGGGGGAGAATGACTTTTAAAAATGGCATCTCAAGGGCTAGAGATAGTTTAGCAGTTAAGGCACTCGCCTGTGAAGCCTAAGGACCCAGGTTCAATTCTCCAGTACCCACATAAATCTAGATGCACAAAGTGGCACATGCATCTGAAGTTTGTTTGCAGTGACTACAGGCCCTGGCATAGTCTCCCTCCCTCTCTTTCTTTCTTTCTCTCTCTCTCTGTCTCTATTTCTTTCTCTCTCAAATAAGTAAATAAATAAAAAAATTTAATTTAAAAGTGGCATCTTGGGCTGGAGAGGTGGCTTAGAGGTTAAGGCACATGTCTGCCAAGCCTAGGTTCCATTCTCCAGGTCCCACGTAAGCCAGATGCACATGGTGGCACATGCGTCTGAAATTCGTTTGCAGTGGCTAGAGGCCCTGGCGTGCCCATTCTCTCTCTCTGTTTCTCTCTCTCTCTCTCTCTCTTTTAAAGTGGCATCTGGAGGCTGGGGAGATGGCTCAGCCATAAGAGTGCTTGCTATGCAAGCTTGAGGACCTGAGTTGGACCCCAGTACCAATGTAATAAACCAGGAATAGCTGTGCATGCCTGTAGCCCCAGTGCCCAGGGGTACCGGAAACTGAGGACCAGTGGGACTCCATGGTCAACCAGTCTTAACTGAGTAACGGGGAACTCCAGGGTCAGTGAGAGACTATGTCTGAGGGAAAGAAGGCAGAAGAGTGATAGAGGACAGCCAGTGTCATCTTCTGACCTGCACATGTGTATACGTGGGGCACATATGACTGCATACTACATACATACATACCCACACACCCAAATAAGTAAATAAATAACAATGGCCATCTTCTATTATAGGGCTCTGTGGTTTATTTAGTATTTATTTAGCATAGCACGCCTCTGCAAACCAGAGCCATCTACCTCGTTGTAGGACGGCTTTTGTTCTTCTCTCGTTGTGTTTTCTGCTTCTGGAGGTAAGCGGGCTTGTACACATCCCAACAATGCCTACAAGGCTGCAGGGCTGCATTCCTGCCATCTAACGTTTCAGACACAGGACTTGCTCACAAACAGCTATCAGATGACAGCTTAGTATAGAAGGTTAAAGATCCACAAGAATTCTTTCTGATAGTTAAAAATAGTACGTTGTGAGGGCTGACCATGGAGAGCCGTAGTTTAAGGAGACAGTGGTCAGGATGTTTTGGATTCCAGAGCTGCTCAGTGTCCTTGCAAAGGCTCGGAAGGTCAAAGCCCTATTTGGGAGGACTGTGGCTAGCAGGAGGGACAGAGGACAGAGCAGGCAGGGCTCGGCTGTCCCTGTCCCTTCTTTCGGGAGATGCTCTGCATTTCATTAAGCCAGGGTCTCCCAGAGATGACTGCATGGGGGAAAAATAGTGGTTTTCTACCTCCCTGTTCTGCAAGATGGTTTGTGGACTTCTGAATCAGACAGTGCTGTCTCACTTCTCAGTGTGAGGAGCTCTGCAGGCTTGATTCTCCCTTTTTCTTTAAGTATGCTTGCCTGCTTGGTTAGTAATTCAAGATCACATTTACCCTTGGGACTGAAAATATAGTATGTCTCTTAGAAACACTTCTTTTTTAAATTTATTTTTTAAAATATATTTTATCATTTATTTATTGGGGGGGAGAGGAAGATAGAAAGAATGGGTGCGTCAGGGCCTCCAGCACTGCAAATGAACTCTAGACACATGTGCCCCTTTGTGCATCTGGCTAACGTGTAGGTCCTGGGGAATCGAACCAGGGTCCTTAGACTTAGCAGGCAAATTCCTTAGCTGCTAAGCCATTTCCTCAGCCCTGAAATTTATTTTTTTATTGACAACTTCCATAGTTATAGACAATACCCCATGGTAATGCCTCCCCCACTTTCCCCTCTGCAGCTCCACTCTCCATCATATCCCCTCCCCCTCTCAACTGGTCTCTCTTTTATTTTGATGTCATCGTCTTTTCCTCCTATTAGAAACACTTCTTTTTCCCTCTCTCTTTTATGAAAAAGGTTGTTGGGATGTAGCTACACCGGTCTTGAATTCACTATGTAGCCCAGGATGGCCTAGAACTCGAGATCCTGCCTTAGCCTCCCAAATATCCAATGCTGGCGTTACAGGTGTGTGTCACCAAGCCTAGCTCTACAAACATTTTTTTTCTTGTAGTTTTATGGATTAATCAAACCCAGGGCCTTGGATACACTAGGCAAGCTCTCTACCACTGGGTTGTATCTCTCCCTAACCCTTGGAAGCACTTGTTCTAATTGGAGTGTGGCCCCATTTGTCTGGGTTCTATATTTCAGCTATTTAAATTTAGAGTCAGTCAGGCGTGGTGGTGCATGCCTTTAATCCCAGCACTTGGGAAGTAGGGGGATTGCAGTGAGTTTGAGGCCACCCTGAAACTACATAGTGAATTCCAGGTCAGCCTGGGCTAGAGGGAGACCCTACCTCGAAAAACAACAGCAGCAACAAAAAAATTTAGAATCAGGGCTGGAGAGATGGCTTAGAGGTTAAGGTGCTTGCCTGCAAAGCCAAAGGACCCAGATTTGATTCCCCAGGATCCACATAAACCAGATGCATAAGATGGTACATGCGTCTGAAGTTTGTTTGCAATGGCTGAAGACCCTGGCATGCCCATTCTCTCTCTCTCTCAAATAAATAAAATAAATGTTAAATTTAGAATCATATCTATTCATCAGTTGACTTGTATTGAACCTTTCTCTAAGTCTTTATTTATTTATTTATTTATTTTTGAGGTAGGATCTCACTCTTACCCAGGGTGACCTGGAACTTACTCTGTAGTCCCAGGCTAGCTTCAAATTCACAGGGACCCTTCTACCTCTGCCTCCTGAGTGTTGGGATTCCTCAGGTCTTTTCACTTGTACTGTCTTCATCCTATACTTGTGCAAGTTTTTAAAATATGTAAGCATGAAATTACATAACCTTGTTATATTTAACCTATCTACGGTTACAATTTTACAGTTGCTGGAGGCTTTTTTCTGATTATCTGTTCTGATTAATTTGTCACATGCATAATTGATAAGCGTGTCTATCTAAATCATTGATTGGATGACTATGATGGCATCTATAACAAATGGGGCTGAGCGTGATGGCACATGCTTTTAATCCTGGCACTCAGGAGGCAGAGGTAGGAGGATCACTGTGAGTTCAAGGCCAACCTGAGACTACATAGTGATTTCCAGGTCAGCCTGGATTAGAGTGAGACCCTACCTCGAAAAACCAAAAAATAAAAAATAAAAAAAGTTATAAATTTTGGCTGGAGAGATGGTTTAGCAGTTAAGGCACTTGCCTTCGAAGCCTAAGGACCTAGGACCCACATAAACCAGATGAACAAGATGGTGCATGTATCTGGAGTTTGTTTGCAGTGGCTAGAGGCTCTAGTATGCCCGTTCTCTATCTGCCCCTCTCTCAAATAAATAAAATATTTTAAAAATAGAATAAATGGGAAAAGCAAAGGATACCACAGGCCTATATCCCTGATGAACACAGATGTAAAAATCTTCAATAAAATACTAGCAAACTGGGCTTACCAATTAAAGCACTTGCCTGTGAAGCCTAATAACTCAGGTTCGATTCCCTAGTACTCATGTAAGCCAGATGCACAAGGTAGCTCATGCATCTATATGTCTACAGTGGCTAGAGGCCCTGGTGTGCCCATTCTCTCTTTCTAGCTCTATATCTATCTGCCTCTAATCTCTCTCTCTCCTAAATAAGTAAATAAATAAAATATTTTAAAAATACTAGCAAACCAAATTCATGAGCATATTGAAAGGGTCCTACACCATGATTACATGGGAATTATCCCTGGGTTGCAAAACTGGTTCAGCATATGCAAATGAACGCATGTGATAAAAGCTGTCGGAAAGTGTCCAAACTTCTAGGAATTCAGACCTCTTCTGGTTGATATCCATCCATTTTGCAGTACTGTTCAATTCCAGCTGTCCCTAGATGCCAGTCTGTCAGCCTGTGTATCTATATTTCATTCACAGGATTAAGAGAGACTTTCTGAAGTCCGGATAGATTATGTTTCTAGCATCCTTGAATGTATGTGTGTGCTAGCGTGTATGTGTTTATATGCTGTAACATACATATCATATACAAATACACATTGTGTAAATATGTATGCATTTAATTAAAAAATGTTTTTTTATTTTCCAGTTTGTGGGGTTTTTGTTGTTGTTGTTTTTGAGGTAAGGTCATGTTCTAGCCCAGGCTGACTCACAGTGATCCTCCTACTTTGGCATCCCTAGTACTGAGATTAAAGGCATGCACCACCATGCCTGGCCTTGTTTTTTTTTTTTTTTTTTTTTTTTTTTTTGTTTTGTTTTGTTTTTGTTTTTGTTTTTTTGAGATAGGGTTTCACTCTAGTCCAGGCCAACCTGGAATCCTAGAATTCAGTATGTTGTCTCAGGGTGGACTCAAATTCATGGTGATCCTCCTACCTCTGCCTCCCAAGTGTTGGGATTAAAGGCGTGCGCCACCACACACAGCTCTTTAAAAAAAAAAAAAAATTAAAGATTTTTAAAAAATATTTTTAAATATTTTATTTATTTATTTATTTGAAAGATAGAGAGAAAGAGGTATATAGAGAAAGACAATGGATGTGCCAGGGTCTCTAACCACTGCAAATGAACTCTAGACGCATGCATGACCTGTGCATCTGGCTTAATGTGGGTACTAGGGAATCGAACCTGTGGTCTAAGGCTTCACAGGCAAGTGCTTTAACTGCTATACCATCATTCCAACCCTAAAAATATATTTTTTAATTTATTTGCAAGCAGAGAGAGATAGAAGAGAGACAGAGAGAATGGATGCACCAGGGCCTGCAGCTGCTGCAAACAAACTCCACATGGATGCTCCACTTTGGGTATCTGGCTTTAGGTGGGCACTGGGGAATTGAACTTGGGTCATTAGCCTTCATTGCCTTAACTATGCCTTAAGCACTAAGCCATCTCTCCAGCCCCCATATTACCTTTAAAAAAAAAGTCTTTATTTATTTGTTTGAGAGAGAGAGAGAGAGACAGAGACAGAGAATGGGTGTGTCAGGGCCTCCAGCTGCTGCAAATGAACTCCAGACACATATGCCACCTTGTGCATCTGGCTTCTGTGGGTCCTGGGGAATCGAACCTGGGTCCTTTGGCTTTGCAGGCAAGTGCCTTAACTGCTAAGCAATCCCTCTATTCCCACCCCCCATATTATCTTTATAGAGAGAAGAAAGTACTATGAATTCTTGTGGTCTAATCTAGACTGATTATCATATCTGCCTATAAAAATATAGATGTATGTATAGCCTTTTTGTATAGATAAGCACATCTACCCACTTCCCTTACCCTAGTTGCTTCTGTTAGTTTGTTTGGGGAGTCTTTTCAGTTTTTTATTAGTCCCACACACATGGATTTACCCATAATGAGTGAGATACTAAAGTCCATATACCTGGAGGTGCTCAGGCCTGCGGGAGAGGGGTGAGGACATAAATAAAATGCTAGACACAACATTGAGAAGGCAACTTTGAACTGCTATGGGCCATCAAAGGAGAGAGATTCTGCCAGGAGATCAAGAAGTACTTCACCGAGGAGGTGGTTTAGGATTTTGTTAGTGAAGGAAGGACAGGTGGCCAAATGAGGTTACAGCTCCAAGCAGCAGAGGGAGGGAGAAGATGCAAGCCAAGGTCAAAGCACCAGGCTACGTGTTGCATGCCTACAAAGTGGTGGTGGCGGCAGGGGAGGTGTGGCTAGGAGAGGTATTGGTTTTTCTGTGATTGCTGAGAGAGGCAAAGGAGAAAGGAGCTCAGACTCGGAGATGGAGGTAGAGTATCTTTTTTTGTTTGTTTGTTTGTTTGTTTTGGTTTTCAAGGCAGGGTCTCACTCTTGCTGGTCAGTGATCCTCAAAGCAGAATCCTCTTACCTCTACCTTTTGAGTGCTAGGATTAAAGGCATGCACCACCACACCAGGCAGAGAGACCAAGAGAATGAGCACTGCAGGTCCTCTAGCAGCTGCAAATGAACTCCAGATGCATGTGCCACTCTGTGCTTCTGGCTCTTCGTGGGTACTGTGGAACTGAACTTGGGTCGTTAGGCTTTGCAGGAAAGTGCCTTAACTGCTGAGCCATCTCTCTAGCCCAAGGAAGAATATCTTAGAGGGATTGGATTTAGACACAATAGTCTTGCTTCTACCTAGGAGTTCATTATTTTTCTCCACATACAGTGGTTTTAGCAATTTGTTTTGGTTTTGAGATAGGGTTTTGCTCTGGCTCAGGCTGACCTGGAATTTACTACGTAGTCTCAGGGTGGCCTAGAACTCACAGTAATCCTTCTACCTCTGACTCCTGTGTGCTGGGTTTAAAGACGTGCGCCACCACATCTGGCTCAACAATTTTTTTTTTTTTTGGTTTTTCGAGGTAGGGTCTCACTCTAGCCCAGTCTGACCTGGAATTCACTATGGAGTCTCAGGGTGGCCTCAAACTCACGGCGATCCTCCTACCTCTGCCTCCCGAGTGCTGGGATTAAAGGCGTGCGCCATCACACCCGGCTTCAACAATTTTTTTAGTAGCAAAACCCTGTGTTTCAAATTCATTTGTTTTTAAATTGTAAATCATGATATTATATACATACACACATATATATATATATAAATATATATATATATATACACATTTTAGTAAAAAATTAATTTTTGTCAGCACAGTGGCCGACTGCATTGTACAGTGAAAGGGAGAGATAGTATTTTGTCCCTGGGTGGAGTTAACCCCAAAGAACCCTGGCTGGCACCGTGGGAGCTGGGCCATTGCTGTAGCCTGCTTGGTTTGGCAGTGACGCCGTGGTGGGGGAGGAGGGCCTGTGAGTGGGCACTCTAGTAGTGAGAGAGGCTGTAAAACCCTGGAGTGTGTCCCCAGGAGAGTGACCTTACCAGGAAAGTTCTGGGAAACAAACTGCAGTGAGACTTTACAGGAATTTTTGGTTGAGCCCACAGGCAAGGCACATTCAGAAAAGAGATGTAATTATAGTCTATAAGTTTATGAAAAGACGCCATGAGTGACATGAAGTAGCTGTTCTGAGTTTCTCCTTCCTGGAGGACAGGAAGAAGTGGGTTTTTACGCATTCATTTAGCAGATGTTTGAGTGCCCGTTCTGCACTGGGCCCCATACCAAACTCAGGGACTTAGGACAGCCAAATAGTCAAGGTTCCTGCTCCCAAGGAAGTGCTGGGGGAAGAGACTCACATTAAGCAAATAATTGCACAAAAGTATAATTTAAAACCCTGCTGCGTGCTTTGAAGGATAAGTACACGAGCTGCAGTTAGACTTGGTAGATTGTAGAAATCAAGAGATAAAGAGTCAAGTGGAGGCAAGTGAGTAAGTTACCCGAGCAAAGATGATGGTGTTGGGGCGGTGGGGGGGGGGGGAGGGAGCATCCCAGGCTTAGCTGGATAGTCTGGAAAAAAAAACCTCACACTTATAGGGAACTAATAGTTTTGTGTGGCTATGTGCAGAGGGGGAAGGGCGGAAAGTGTCCTGAGAATTTAGATTTTATCCTAAGTGCGGCAGGAGGCCACTGGAGCATGTTAAGCAGGAAATGACACGATCCTGCCTCAAAAGGTGATTCAGAGCCCGGTGTGGTGGTGCACGCTTTTAATCCCGGCACTCAGAAGGCAGAGGTAGGAGGATTGCCGTGAGGCCGTGAGTTCGAGGCCACCCTGAGACTACAGAGTAAATTCCAGGTCAGCCTGGACTAGGGTGAAACCCTACCTCAAAAAACCAAAAAACAAAAAAGGTGATTCAGTTGGAGAATGAACTTGGGGGCTATGATGTGAACAATGTACTAGGTCTTCCTCCTGTTTCCTGGCAGACAACTAAAATGCTTGGAATCTCCAACATGGCTGTCGTTTTTGTGGGCCATTGAACTGAGTGATGGTTGGAGGGCTGCTTCCCAGAGGGAGCTACCTATTTGATCAGAGGATTGAAACTTTCAGCCCTCCCCAACCTCAGGGGAAGAAAAAGGAGCTGAACATTAAGTTGGTCACCAATAACTAGTAATGTTATCAATCACAATTATATAATGAAGCTTCCAAAAAATTCAAAAGGACTGAATTCTGGGGGCTTTACGTAGCCACATGTATGGTGGCTCCTACAGGGTGGCATGCCTGGAGTTAGCTTGATGCTCTGCTCCTTCCCCCATCTTTTTCATATCTATATCATATCTATATCTATATATGGTGTGTGTGTGTGTGTGTGTTAGTTACTTTGTCACTGCTGGGACAAAATACGTGACGAGAAATAGCTTACAGAAGGACAAGGGTTTAATGCAGCTTATAGTTTCAAGGGCAAGTCTCATCATGGCAAGGGAGGCTTGGCAGGCCAGAGCAGGAAGCCTGCATCACGTCTCTGCAGTCAACTCGCAGAGAGAGCCCTGGACAGATAACCCCCCCAGGCCAGGCTTCCAATGACACACCTCCTCCAGCAAGGCTCCACTGCCTAAAAGTTCCACGACCTTTCCAAACAGTGCCAGGAAATGGGGATTAAGCATTCAAACAGGTGAAGCCTAGGAGGGGCATTGTACGTTCAAATCATCATAGTATCCTTTGTAAGATAATTTATAATAAACCGGTTCGTGTAACTATTTCCTGAGGCCAGTCTAGCAAATTAACCCAAGGAGGTGGTCCTGGAAGCTCTAATTGAGATTTAGAGGTGTTTGGTCACGAGCACAGACAAATAGCCTGAGTCTTACGGGTTCTGGTGCATTCTCCAGGTAGGCAGTGTCAGGGTTACCTTGGAGGATGTGTGATTATGTCTGTAATAAAACGGAAGACTTGCTTGGTGTGTGCGAGAAACCTCTACCCAACTGGCAGCGGAAGTCCTCTGTTGATTGATGAGGAGAAATTGAGTTTGATTTTTCCTTATTATAGTCTATTCTAGACTAGCAAGAATAGAAACTGGGACAATTTGGAGGTTTTTGCAGTAATTAATGTGAGCAATAAGTAGCAATATAAGCAGAGAGAAAGGAACATATTAACATAGTTGGGTGTGGTGGCGCACACCTTTAATCCCAGCCCTTGGGAGGCTGAGGTAGGAGTATTGCTGTGAGTTCGAGGCCAGCCTGAGACTAATTCCAGGTCAGCCTGGGCTAGAGCAAGACCTTCCTTGAAAAAGAAAGGGAGGAAGAAAGGAAGGAAAGAAGGAAGGAAGGAAGAAAGAAAGAAAGAAAGGGAACATATTAAATACATTTCTCAAGTAGAATTATTTGGAATTCATAAATTGGTTAGACCTTAGGAGACAGAGGCAGGTAGGCTAGAGATGACTCCCAGGTTTCTGGCTCAAGCATGCCTTGTAGGCTTTTACTTGTGATGGTGTTAGGGATGGGTCCTGTAGCCTTGTGCATGCCGGGCGTGTGGCGCACGCCTTTAATCCCAGTACTCGGGAGGCAGAGGTAGGAGGATCCCTGTGAGTTCGAGGCCACCCTGAGACTACATAGTGAATTCTAGGTCAGCCTCGGCCAGAGTGAGACCCTACCTCGAGAAACCAAAAAAAAAAAAAAAAAAATGCTCTACCAATAAGCTACATCCCCATTCTTTTTTAAGTTTTCAGTTTTGGACACAAGGTCTCACTAAGTTGCCCAGGCAGGACTTGAACTTGGAGTCATCAACCTCCCCAAATTCTGAGATTACAAGCCTGAGGCACACTAGGCCTAGTTGCTTGTGGACTTTGTGCATGTGTGGAAATATACATATACTCGTGTATATGGAGACCTCTGGTATCATCCTCAGGTACATGGTTCACTTTTTTTTTTTTTTTCAAGGTAGGGTCTCACTCTAGCCCAGGCTGACCTGGAATTCACTATGGAGTCTCAGGGTGGCCTCAAACTCACAGCGATCCACCTACCTCTGCCTCCCAAGTGCTGAGATTAAAGGTGTGTGCCATCACGCCTGCCTAGTTCACTTCTTTTCAAAATAATATTTTTATTTTATTACTTATTTGAGAGAGAGAGAGAGAGGAGAATGGGAGCACCAAGGCCTCTAGCCACTGCAAATGAACTTCAGATGCATGCACCACCTCACGTGGGTTCTGGGGAATCAAACCTGGATCCTTAGGCTTTGCAGGCAAGCGCCTTAACCGCTAAGCCATCTCTCCAGTCCCATAGTTCACTTCTTTTTGAGATAGGGTCTGTCATTGGTTAGGAGCTCACGGATTAGGCTAGACTAGTTGGCCAGTGGGAATCACAGGCACACACTGCCACACATGGCATTGATGTGCTTGCGGGGATTGAACTATGGTCCTCATGCTGCCAAGCAAGCACTTTATCAACAGAGTCGTCTCCCAGCCCTTTTGGGCTTCTTAATAGATGGAGATAGCATATATCTGTAAAATCTTGATCCTTCAGGAAAGATCAGTCAGGGTTGATCCAGCCTTGCAGAGGCACAGGGAAGGCCGCTCGCCTTTGCTTCTGTTCAGTTCAAGGAACTCCAGCCCACCGCCATCATCATGGCCCAAGCAAGGATTCTGGGCCACCAGTGAGTGGGGCCCTTGCTTTGTCCCTAACCCCTGAGGACAAAGCTCTGTAACTCCAGTGTGCCACTAGGGGGAGCATGGCTCACGTTGTGGGTCTGGTCTTCAGGGCCTTTAGAATTTGGATTGCTTCAGTGGCTGACTCTATCAGCTTTGGTCGTCTGACCTCTGGCTCCTCATAGTAGTTTAAAGTATGTCTGACATATGGTAAGTGCTTGATAAATGTTAGTTACCATTATTATTATCCTGTGAATTTTATACTGGGCGGGACCACCTCTCCTTCCTTGCTCAGCATGGAGACTGAGCTCATGGAATGCACGTTTTCTGGATTCAGCTGGAAGAGCAGAGATACTTGGGTTGGGTGTAGGAGGAGGGAGAAGTTTGGAGATGAAATGGCGTTGCACTTGCTCCTCGGTCTTGTCTTCCTTTGTGGACTTGGGACTCAGGTGGGTCTGTGAGGGGCCGCTGCTCCCGGCTTGGATGAGGTTGGGAATATAGGGTGGGTGACTGGGTACATACATATACACTTTGACGATCTGGTTGCTTCAGTGAAGCCAGAGTGCCCGCCACGTAGGATCTGTGCTAGCCTGTCATTTCTTGTTGCATTTTATGACATTTCTCCTACTTTGGCTTCTGTATATATTTATGTTTTAAATTTAAGTCAATTAAAATCATGTTTGAAAACACATCAAATCACAAAGACTCTGCAAAGGATCAACATTAAAGATTCCATCAGGGGGCTGGAGAAATGGCTTAGTGATTAAGGCACTTGCCTGTGAAATCAAAGGCTCTAGGTTCAATTCCCGAGGACCCACATAAGCCAGATGCACAAGGGGGCACATGCATCTGGAGTTCATTTGCAGCAGCTGGAGGCCCTGGTGTGCCCATTCTCTCTCTCTCTCTCAAATAAATAAATAAAGAAAAAAACATAAAAATCCCATCAGGGGGTTGGAGAGATGGATCAGTGGTTAAAGACACTTGCTTGCAAAGTGTGATGGCCCAGGTTCGATTCTCCAGTACCCATGTATACAATGTGCCATATGTTTCTGGAGTTTGTTTGCATTGGCGACAAATTGAATTGTGAATATAAATAAATAAAATTTTAAAAATTTAAAAGAGATTAAAAGATTCCACCAGGCCCTGTCTAGCTTTGGACAGTGTCCTCTTTGAGCCTCAGTGTCTTCATATGATGATGGGGGGGTTATAAGAGTGATTGCTGGTTATTCCTCATTGTTGGGGGGGGTGCTGAAGTGAGCGAGGTTCAGAACCTGAGTCTCTCCCCTGCCCTGATGATAGGATAAATAGGTGGAAACTGGAAGGTCAGATGTTTTGCCCAATGGCAGTTGGCCACATGGTGGTGAGGTGAGGCAGTGCCAAGCTCTTCCAGTTGCTGCTCTGCCCTGTTCTTTTGTGACTACTCTGCTTAACATATGCCTGAGAGTTGAAAGGCTTAGGTACAGGTTTTCGGATCTGTTATTTTCTGGCTCTCTGAACTGAGATAAGCAGTTTTACGCTTGTTTCAGAGTTTATAAATGTGTTAAATTAAGTCCTAACTTTCAGGCCTACTCTGTTGGGAGAGGTACAGAGGAGCCACTGATGAGTGAGATTATGGAAGGAGACAGACACATGCTAGCTGAAGGGCAGGACATTTTCCCTCCAGTGTGTGCAGCAGGATCTTACATGCCAAAGATGTTATCAAGTTCTAGGCTAGAAGGGAGACTGTTAGCCATACTGTAGCAGGACCCAGAAAGAGTCTCTACTTTCCTTGGGAACCAAGGCTTGTGTTTCAAAACTGGTTATCATAAAACAAGTGTGAGGGCCGGGCGTGGTGGCACACGCCTTTAATCCCAGCACTCAGGAGGCAGGCAGAGGTAGGAGGATCACTGTGAGTTCGAGGCCAGCCTGAAACTACATAGTGAATTCCAGGTCAGCCTGGGCTAGAGTGAAACCCTACCTTGAAAAACAAACAAACGAAAAAGAAACAAAGAAAGAAAATGAGCATGAAGAATATATGAGATGAAGGGGTCCTTGACTGTTTTCTACTTGGATTTCTTTTCCTAATTTGCTGTATAGCTATGATTTAAACATCTGTTCTCTCTGGGTGGCATTCTTCCCCGTTGTAAAATGGTTGCACACCTATCTATCTAGTGTGTTTGAAAGGGTTATGAGGATTCAACAACATAATACACGTGGAAGTATGGTAAGCAGTGTATGAGCAAGAGCGTGCAAAAGGGGCAGCAGACTTGTCGTGTGTGCACAGCTGCCCACAGGAGGCCTGGGCTTTAGCCACAGGTCCTGTGTAGGGCAGAGAGGAGACTTTCTGTCATGTTTGTTGCCCGGCTGTGATTCTAGACTTGCGGGGGACGTGGACTGGCCTGATCTAGTGTTTCCTCTTCCTTGCAGGAAGATGAGAGAATACTTAGGCGCCTGCACTAGTACCATGGGTCCCTGTGCCGGTTAAAGCCAGCTCCTCGACCCCGGACAGTCAACAAGGTAAGCCCAGTGCTCCTGGGATGTGAGTGCACTTCCCTCCCATCTGCTGCCCGGGAAATCCCAGGCGAACCAACAAGTCCAGGCCTGTGCATCAGGGTCCCTCCATTCCCACATGGCAGCTACTGCAGGGCCCAGAGGAAGGGCTTGCTTCCCCTCCAGCCTCCAGCCTCCAGCCAGCTCCCTTGCCCTTGGCCGAGATTCTTTTGAGTTTAAAAAAAAAAAAGTCAAGGCACTGGAGGGGAGGAAAGCAAAGTTCACTCACTGCCCTCTTCCTTCTCCCCTCCGAGCTGTGGCAGGCAGTTCCCAGGAGCTGCTCGGACCCCCCCCCCCCCCCCCCCCCCCGCTGCCCGGGGACCGGGCAGGAGGCGCGGAATGCAAGCACACACCGAGCCCATCAAAGGACCGTGCCGTGGTGTGCAAGTCTGGGACTGAGATGCGCGTGCGTGTGTGCGCGCGTGCGCGCGCGGCGCTGCAAGCTGGCTCGCTCGCTTGCTGGGTCGGTCGGTGGAGGGAGAGCGCGTCCGTCCGCAGCCCGGGAGGACGGAAGGACGGGGTCGCCATGACAACCGGCCTGGCCGGCTAGCAGCGCAGCGCTGCGCTCACTTGGCTGGAAGGAGCGTCTGGAAAGGTCAGGGGAAGGAGCTGTGGGAAGCTCGCGGCAGGTACCGCAGCTTAGGCCAGTGGATTTGGGGGGCACTCCCCGCCCCCCCGCCCGCCCGCCCCGGGCTCCCCCCACCCAGCGGACTGTGGTGTGAGCCAGCCTCTGCCGAGAATGGAGTGTGCGGGAAAGCGCCGGGACTTCCAGGTAAGGGCACCTCTGCGCCCACAGCACGGCCGCGCTCTTTTCCAGGGAGGCCGGCGGAGTCGGTGCTGTCCGACCAGCTGCCGGCGGCTTGAGGCTCCGGGATGATGTCATGCTTCCACAGTCTGTTAGCTGCGAGAGGAGGAGGAAGAGCAGAGAAGGGGCCCGTTTTCTAGACTTCGCAAATCCAGCTCATCTCCCACCCCCTCCCCCTTGCAGAATCTGTTGGTTCTTACATGGAAACTCCTCTGTCTTTTGGGTGGCTTGGTCCATCCATTCTAGCAGACACTGAACTGTAATTGCAGCAGCTAAAAAGCTCAGCGAGAAGCCCACGAAGCAAAGCAGTTAGCAGGACGCAGGGACTGTCCAGGGGTATCCGAGCTGCGGCGCTTGGGCTCTTTCTGCGGCGCTTGGGCTCTTTCTCCGAGGTAGCTTCATAAGACTGTCTGTGCTCGTCTTTACTTAAGGGCTGGCACAGACTCTTTTGAGATGTGGAGGAGGAAGCTTTCTTAGGCTTGGGGTCCCGCAAAGGGGTGTCTTCTCCTGATGTTGCAAAGTGAGAGCTCTTACGTGACTGGACTGAGCTTATGCCGGGTGGATTCCTTGGGTTAATAGTAATAAAAAACTTTTTAACCAAATCTCTGATCACACAGTGTCCATCCCGTCCGTCCCTTGTCCTGACCTAGAGGAGCAGTGTGTGGTGAGCTCAGTGTGGCCTGGGAAGGGAGACCCTTCCAGAAAGGTAGTTTTATAGGTGATGGAGTGGTTGTTTTGCTTCCAAGAAACGGGCTTCCATCTTAAACCTACTTGTTGGCCTCAGGGAACTTTGTGACTGATTTGGGTCTCTCAGTGGGATGAGGGAACAGCTGTTTTCCTGGCTGTTTGGTTTTTCTTCTTGAACTTTGTGAACAGTATGTCTTTTGTGTTCCGGCAAACAATAAAGGGGCCTTCTGATGAACTCCGGGTCAGCTTGCCAGTGTCAGCGCCGTCATGGCCCTGATTCTAGCGCGAATGTATGCATGCGTGCATCGGTGCTGTGCCCTGAGGCTCCGCCAGCGTGAACTCGGTGGCCCTGGACTTCAGATGGGCAACTTCCAAAGTTACTACACTCTGGGAATCCTCTACTTGGAGGGAGGTGGCATGTTGATTGGAATTAAAGGGGGGGGGGATGGAGGTGAGGAGGAGGTCTATGAGTCCAGTGGTCCCTTGGGAGTTCTGCTGCTTGCTGGTAAGTCCCTTAAGCAATATGCTTCAGATTATTAGCTTTGAGATGGAAATAATAATAATAACTACTTAACAGGACTGTTGAGAATAAGCAAATGGAATCATTTCCATGAAAGCCGTTGTAAACAAATCATGTCCTATTTAATGTAGTATGTTGTGAGTTGGAGTTTGAGAAAGGGCCTGACATTGGGGAAAGTCACTTTGCCTCTTTCTTCTGGTTTATAAAGTGACTTATACTCTCTAAGGAAGAGGGCAGTGAAAAAAAAAAAAAACCCTCAAAAGTCTTCCTTGAGATGTTTAAAGAAACAATACTCTCTTTGGGTTGGGAAGTTGAGCTGAATAATGGACTTTGAGCCTCATAAGTGGCCCTTCCTGCTGTTTTAGTATAGAGGGGGATTCCAGGAGACCCTTTCCTTTCTCTGTGTCCCACAGCTCCCTGCAGTTTCTGGCTGGAAGACAGGCTGCTGGGTGCCAGGCCTGGGTCCCCCGTCCTGCCAGGTTCCTTGGGAAGCTGTCTTGAGTGGGTAGAGGGGCCTTCCTCCTTGGCTGTGGTCTTGAAGGGTAATCTTCTAGCTGGCAGGGAGTGTTCTGTTCAGAAAGCCTCACAGAGGCTAGGCAGCTCTTACAGGAAAGTATAAGGCTCTAGTTTAGGGGGAAACTAAAAAGAAAAACAAGGAAGTGGGAATTCCAAGGATAGATATCTGATATGTTGTGGGACTTTGCCAAGGAATTGAAAAGGGTGTGTGTGTGTGGGGGGAGGGTGAGGAAGGATCCAGGCAAGGGTGCCCTGATCTGTTTTCAGTGAACCTACAGGATGTGTGGCACACTAGGGCACCCCACCCACACCCTCATCCTCTTACCTTAGAACGGGGAAAACCTGCCAGCCATGCCCTGGAGGAGTGTCTGGGAAGAACAGACTCAGAGTAGGCAGGTTTGTTTTTTTTGTTAATAGAACAACTGAGCGCACCTAGGTGAGTCACAGCACAGTGGTGCCTGAGGCCTGCGCAGCCTAGGCTGGGCCGGGCTCCCCCTCCCCATCAGCCCAGCTTCCCAGGGCTGAGTCACAAATTGGATCCCTCTATGTTCCTTAAGGATTAAAAAGTAAGATTTCTGTTCTCACTCCCCTTCCCCCCTTCCTCTGCTCCCCTTCCCTGTACATTCTCCCTCTGGCCTCTCTTCAAACTTAGAATAATCAGTCATTCAAGGAAGGACTCTGTTCTCATTATTAGAAGACAGGGCTGAGCAGTTTTAGAGAGACATCTCAAACTCCAGGTATCATGGCCTCATCCCTGCCCTGGAACTGGGAGAGGCATACCCCACATGCATTCTGCATCCGATTCTACGTGCTAAGTTAGAGAGGTGGAAGGGTCTGAGTACCTGTGGGGAAATGGGCTATTATCTGTCATCACGGCTTTAATGACTCTTGATTTCCATTGTTGGGCCCAAGATTGCTTTTTGTTTATTGTTGTTGTTGGTTTTTGAGACAGGGTCTCATTCTAGCCCAGACTGATCTGGAACTTACTCTGTACCCTAGGCTGGCCTTAAACTCATGGTGATCCTCCTATCTCAGCCTCCAGAGTACTGGGATTAAAGGCATGTGCCACCATGCCCAGCCCAAGAGAGTTTGGTAAGGCAGCCTTGCAAATGTATCTACGGCCAGACAGCAGACCCTCAGAGCCTGGCTTGGTCTCCCCTCTGTGCCTCTATATGTTGGCATGGGGGCTGGGGGAGGGAAAGGGGAATCTGTAGGCAGATAATCGAGTTCTTTGAGTTAGAGGAACCATGGAAAGTGGAGGAGGGGCTGGGAGGGCATGAAGGGGGGGAAAAAGACCATCTGGCATAATATAATAGGCAGAGATTTCTCTACAAAGCCTGTGGGAAAACTTTTGCATTAGCTTCTAGAGGAGAGAGACTGTGCCTGTGTCTCTTTATGCCAGAGGGGAGGCACAGTGACCTTCTGTCCCAGTAGGGAGGTCTATCTGTCTTAAGAGAACACACACCATGTAACGTTGTACTGACTAGAGAAATCTTGGAGTCTGTTTCTGGCCCTAGGCCTGAGCAAAATTCTCTGTGTGGTGGGGGTGGGGCGTGCAAGTACATGTATATGCACAGTAAGAGGGGCAGAGGGTCTTCAGTGAGTCTAGACTACCTTACTGAAGAGTTTCTCTAAAGATCCCTTCTCTTATTTTCTTTGGCTGTGATATAAGGAATACACTGTTGAAACTATCACAATGCCTGGATATTTGGGCTTCTCTGAGACCGTCCCTATAAAAGGGTGAATTATAAGCAATTAGGGTATAAAGCTGCTTTGCACAGATGGCCACGTTTCTAAGGACTTGTCATGACGCCACTCTGGTTTCTCAAAGGGACCTGTCTCTTCTCCTGTGAGACCTGTTGTGAGGCTGTGGCTGCAGGTCTGTCTGCACACTGAAGATTGCCTTTAGGAATCAGCACAGTGGGTGGGGCTGCTGTTTGGATCTGGAAAAAGAAAACACGCGATAAACTGGCCCATGATGGGACCAGGGACTTGGAAATAACACAGTTCTCGGGGCAGCAGGTGGTCATAGAAGGGCTGGCCTGGGAGCCTTCCGAATATAGCAGAAGGCTGGTCAGCTTCCAGGGGGCCAGGCATACGATGTAAAGCAGGCCCTAGCAAGCACTGCGAAGATGGCTGGCTGGCAGCGGGGTCAGCATCCCTGCTCATTTGCTCTTGGGCCCAGAGCCATCTCTGGTGCAAACTGTATGTGCCCTTAGTCCAGTTGCCCTTTCACAGTAGATAGAGCCAAGAGTCGAGGAGGATCCAAAAACGTATCAGGAGTGGGACTCTCTCCCATGTATGTTTATTTATGTTGTCTAGTTCTGATTTTTTTCACTGCTTCCCCTTCCCCAATATGCGCTTCTGCCAGTGTGATTAAGAGGGAAGAAACAGAGCCAGGCATGGTGGTGCACACCTTTAATCCTAGCACTAAGGAGGCAGAGGTAGGAGGATCGCCATGAGTTTGAGGCCACCCTGACACTACAGAGTGGATTCCAGGTCAGCCTGGGCTAGAGTGAGACCCTACCTCAAAAATTTAATTAATTAATTAAATTAAAATTTTAAAAAGAGGGAAGAAACATAGACCTGATGGAATTTGGGATTGCTTTCTTTCTTTCTTTCTTTCTTTCATTTTTTGATTTTGTTTTGTTTTTCAAGGTAGAGTCTCCCTCTAGCCCAGGCTGACCTGGATCTTACACTGTAGTCCCAGGCTGGCCTCGAACTCACAGCGATCCTCCTACCTTTGCCTCCCAAATGCTGGGATTAAAGGCATGTGCCTGATGAGTTTGGGATTTTGATGGTAGGGTTAATGACCATCTTTAGCTCTTAGGCTGGGGAAAGGGAGGAGGGTCCTGCTCTTAGACTGATTTAAAGCACTGTATGAAGAGAGCCAAGTAGAGGTCTGAAAATAAGAGGAAGGTAGGGTTCTAAGCTACTTTAAAAACTTCTCAAAGTGTTAAAGGATGAGGTGTAGAGTAAGATAGGAAAGGGAACATTGGGGAAAAACACTATGAAGTCAGCTACTTTCTTGAACTCTAGCCTTACTTAAGAAACTGGATCTTAGTGTGCTTACTCATGTCTTGGAACACAGGCTACCTCATAAAGTTCTAACAATTGAGTTTAAAAATATTATTAAAATAAAAAATATTTCATTAAAACATTCAAATAAGGCCTTCTAGGATTACAGGTGCATGTGGCCATGCCCAGCTATTTTAGGTGAGAGAGAAAGGTGGGGAGAGAGGGAGAGAGAGAATGGGTGCGTCAGGGCCTCCAGCCACTGCAAACGAACTCCAGACGCAGGTGCTACCTTCTTCATCTGGCTTATGTGGGTTCTGGGGAATCAAACTTGGGTCCTTGGCTTTGCAGGCAAGCACCTTAACTGCTAAGCCATCTCTCCAGCCCTCTTTTGTTTTTTCGTGGCAAGGGTTCACTCTATCCCAAGCTGACCTAGAACTCACTGTGTAGCCCAGGCTGGCCTTGAACTCACAGTGATCCTCTTAGCTCAGACTCATGGGTACGGGGATTAAAATCATGTGCCAGCACACCCAGCCACTTTACTTTCGGAGACAGGATATCACATGGAACCTAATGCTCACCGATTCTGCTAGACAAGCTAGCTAGCAAGTCCCAAGGATTCTTCTGTCTCTACCTCTCCAGGGCTGAAATTGCAGGGATATGCCACCACAGCCTGATTTTATGTCGGTTCTGGGGATCCAAACTCGGAGCTTCATGTCGCATAACAGGCACTTTTCCTATTGAGCCATCTCATCAGCCCCTGTAGGTCATATATGTATGTATGATTTATTTATTTGAGAGGCAAAGAGAAAGAGGCAGCCAGAGAGAGAGAGAGAGAGTATGGAGCACACCAGGGTCTCTTGCCTCTATAAAAGAACTTCAGACATGTGTGCCACTTTGTGCACCTGGCTTTACGTGGGCACTGGGGAATGGAACCCAGCCATCAGGTTTTGCAAGCAAGTGCCTTTAACCACTGAACCATCTCTTCAGCCCCTTAGAGGTCATTTTTAGAATGAATTCACCTGTAGTGTGTGTTTTCACCAGTGACTGTTAGATCCTTAGTGAGTGTGTGGTTCTCCCTTGAAGCAGCTCAGGAGGAGTCGTACTTGTTGAGGGTAACTTTACATGCAGAGGACGGTGCAGTAATTAAAAGCTGGAACTCGGAGGTCCTATAGGCCAAAGGTTAGAATGTGAGCCAGCTGTGTGGACTTGGGCAAGTCTGAGCCATCAGTAGGATGGATGGTATAGTAATAGTACTTAGCTTGTTAGAGTTGTACCCCTCACCATTAAGTGCAATATCTATGAATAGCTCACTGCCTAGGACATAGTGAATATGCAGGGCTGTCCATTATAGCTATCAACTCAGACCGGCTTTTTTAAGTTTTTTTTTTTTTTGTTTTTTGTTTTTTTGTTTTTCAAGGTAGGGTTTCACTCTAGCCCAGGCTGACCTGGAATTCACTATGGAGTCTCAGGGTGGCCTTGAATTCACGGCCTTGAACTCGTACCTCTGCCTCCCAAGTGCGGGATTAAAGGCATGCGCCATCACGCCCCGGTAGAGCAGCGTTTTGAAGAGAGGAAGGCTGGCATCTCTCAGTCAGAGTGGGCTTACTACACTAGGAACGACCCACATTTTTCTTTCCGAAGTAGTGTACACTGTGTATTTTGTGCATCTTTCTGCTGAGACCCCAGGAGGGTCTCTCTCCAGCTTGCCAGGTGCAGCTTATCCTCCTGAGGTGGAAGAGACCCTTCCAGAACTGCCCTTTCTCGCTGGCCTACCCAGGCAAGGCCCTGAGGTCCTCCTCGAGCTTGCGTTGGAGGCTCTGTACACGCTGCTGTCAGTGCCCCGACACAAGCTCCTGTCCATCCCTCCTCACCTCTGCTTCCACAACTACCATTCATGTATTCTACAAGACCCAGTTGAGGACACAGGCTGTGCAGTCAGTTCTGGGGGGAGGGGTGTGGCGGGACTGCAGGGAGGGGGGGAAGTATTGTAGTCTTTCTTACTGTCTGGCCTTCTGGAAAGTTATTCTGTAAGCCTCAACATCTTCATATGCAAATTGGGGGTAAGGATCTTACCCATCTCAAAGAGCTGTTGTACGACTTGAATGATTTAATTTATGCCGAGCACTTGGCTTAGTTCTGGACCCACATGTGCTTTTGACAACCGTTAGCTGCTGCTGTTGTCCGTGACCTCTGTTCATGAGCGTCTCCACCGAGTTACAGCGGGAGAATGGAGACCTTGGCCATGCAGCTGGCAGATCTCAGTTTTAGTCCTGCTGTAACTGACCCATGACCTTAGGGAAGTAACTTGGCTTCTCTGGGTTTCAGTTTCCTCTTCAAGAATGCAGAAGGTATGGATTGAGGGTCCTGATTTACATTCTTTCTCACTTGACCTGTCAAATGTCTAAATCTTGTCTTTCCAGCTAGAATCCCTGAAATTCTATGAAATTAGGCATGCTATGCATGCTCTTTACTTTCCCAAATAGTCAACATACACAGTTTCATTTATTTATTTTTGAGGTAGGGTCTTGTTCTAGCCCAGGCTGACCTGGAACTCACTCTGTAGTTCTAGGCTGGCCTCAAACTGACAAAGATCCTCCTACCTCTAACTCCCGAGAGCTGGCATTAAAGGCATGTGCCACCATGCCCAGCTTAGTTTGTGTGTATGTGTTTTTAAACAGCCCTTAAAGCCAGAAAGTCTGCAGTCAGTAAGAAAAAAGGTGGGTTTTCACATGCTGCCCCCAGGGAAATTTTGATTAGTAAGGGCATTTGTTTGTTCTGCTGTTCAGAAAAAATATTGCCATCACTGTTTCCCACTCTAGTGGAGAAAAGTGCAACTACTTCTGAGTGTCCTCCTCTCCTTTGGAGTTTGAGTGACAGATCTGCACACTAGAAGGAGAGCCATGCAAGTAAGAGAGGTGTTTGGAGCCTGAACTCCAGGGTCAAGCTGCACTCTGGGCCCTCGGCCTTGTCCTTGTGACCTAGCTCCCCTGAGGCCTGTTACCCTTCTGTAAAACCGAGGCAGCAGAAGACCCACTTCATAGGGTTGCGGTGAAGCCTAAGTGTAAAGTTCTTAGCTGGCATCTCCTAACTTGCTGGATAAAATGTTAGCAATATTATATACGATCCTCTTGTAAACCAAGCAGTGTTTGTTTCTTTGTGGCAAATCTATGGGGTTTGCTTTTCTGAGCGATGTGAGATAATATCCCCTTCCTTTATGTCTTATACTAAAACCTACCATCAGCTGATCCTTAAAGTGTCCTCTGATTAGCAGTAGTTCAGAACTCTTGTACTCTGTATTTGTAAGGAAATACATAAACCGTGCGCTGGGGAGATGGCTCAGTGGTTAAAGGCACTTGCTTACAAAGCCTGCTATCCTGGGTTTGATTCCCCTGTACTCATAAAAGCCAGATATACGAAGTGGCATATGCGTCTGGAGTTCATTTGCAGAAGCAGGAGTCCCTGGCATACCTACACTCTCTTCCCTCAGACTGTTCATGCTTGTTAATCCAAGTCCTTGGGAGGCTGAGGCAGGAGGACCGTGATCCAGGCTAGTCAAGGCTATGTAGTGAGACCTTGTTTCAAACCAGTCAACCAACCAGGCAACCGAACACAGCAGCAAACCCGAGACAGAATCTGGCTAAATTAAGGAATCTTGAGACAGAGTGGCCCGTGTGTAATGAGCAGTGCGTGTTGTGTGGTACTGGGGTAGGGGCATGGCAGAACCCTACGTGAAAGAACAAGATGGGAGTCTCAGGAGAATGGAAACAGGGATGGAAAGATGTAGGTATTAAAAGAGCCAGATTGAAAAGGGGCAAGTGGATGTGGTTAAGACAGCAAGGGGGCATCTGGACAAGCTCCTGGCACTCCCCCCCCCCCAGAGACATCTTCATTCCAGCCCCAGGTGGGACTCAACCAGCACTCACCCCACTGACCGCTCCGAGAGCAGGGGGCGGGGGGAAGTGGGGACTCTGGGTGAGGAGGATCTCATCTGTTTCTCCAGAGTTAGCAGTAGTAGCTCTTTATCTACAAGTGCAATTATAAAGAGATTTCCTTTTCCATCTGCAAGAAACAGGAACTTTTGCTGCCAAATTTAGCAGTGTGTTTTAAGTCCCTCAAATCTCCTTTGAGTGCTACCAAAGCTCTCTGCTTTGTTGTTATCTCGTGTTGAAATACAGCTTGGAAAGGTCATATTAACAGTGCCAATTTATGGGCCTGCTGAACCCAGGCAGGCCTAGGGCAGAATGGGGAGTTCTTGGGAGTAGGTGGTTCACAGATTTTCTCTTTGAGAAAGGCTGCTTATAATTTAGGTGTCTTTTCTCTCTCTCTCTCTCTCTCTCTCTCTCTCTCTCTCTCGAGACCACATACTCTGCAGTTACTTCTGAAGGTTCAGGCTCTGTAGCATGCTGCTCCCTGCATAATGGAAGCCTCCGCCTTGATAACTCACTAAAATTATGCCCCCTACTTCCGACTGGTGGTGAATGTCCTTGGCACAAAGTTACACTAGATTCTCTCCCCTCTCCATTTATTTTATTAGCTATTTACAGCCAATCCTGTGTTCTGCTAGGATAATGAAAAGACGGTGAAGACTGGGATGTAGAAACGACACATGGGGCTCGACTCGTTGTCAGACATCTGGGAACAAGAAGGTCAGAGTCATGCACATATAGACTGTGACACTTGGCCAAAAGGAAGGCAAACAGAGAGGAAAGTAAAGAAGGTGACTGACCTAGCAACTGTAAGGAAGTAGAATACAGGCGTATGACAGGAAAATACCTACATCAGTTGACAGGATCTTGGCAGTAGCAGTGACCTTGCTTTGTAGTCCTTGGCTTGACTAACTCAGCTGCTCTGTTCAGAGGAGTAAGGCTCTGGATTCTAGATAGAAAGTTCAGAAGGTCCTTAGGATCTTGGCCTTGTCCTACATCCTGCCCATGCATTCACCCTTGGGGTTCGGCTGTAAATGGAATGGACATCACTGACCCAACTGTGCTGGGAAAGCCAGCTTGGGTGGGGGGGGGTAGGGAGGAAGGCTTTACTATCATTAAACCATGCCCTAAGAAAGTGGCAGAAATCAAATTTAAAAGAAAGCATTAGCCGGGCGTGGTGGCACACGCCTTTAATCCCAGCACTCGGGAGGCAGAGGTAGGAGGATCACCGTGAGTTTGAGGCCACCCTGAGACTACATAGTGAATTCCACGTCAGCCTGGGCTAGAGTGAGACCCTACCTCAAAAACCAAAAAAAAAAAAAAAGAAAAAAAAGAAAAAGAAAGAAAGAGAAAAGGAAAGAAAGCATTGTGGGGAGGGGTTGCTGGGTAATGGCTCAGTGGTGAAAGGTTCTTGCTTGCAAAGCTGCTGACCCTAGTTCAATGCCCATGTAAAAGCTGGACACAAAGTGGCACACACATTTGTGATTCTAACGTGGCAATGGGAGGCAGAGTCAGAAGATAGCAAGCAGCATCTTCAGAAGAACAACTGGAGATACAACGTGTCTCAAAGAAGGTGGATGGAGAGACGACACCCCGAGGTTGCCCTCTGACATCCCCACGTGCGCCGTGGCATGCGTGTGCCACCCACACACACACACACACATAAATTAATAACAAACTGGGAATATTTGAATATCATTTAGTGGGAATTATGTTTTTTTTTTCTTTTTCCTTTTCCATCTCGTAACCCACAAGTGTTTGGCAAAGCCAGGTGGGTTTCAAAAGCAATGCTATATAGACTTTGCTCCACTCGCAAACCTAAGGTCGGGTGTCTTTATGTCTCACTGGAAGAGGTTTAACGCAGAAAATCCTCGAGACTACAGCATCTCTAAGCCTCCTAGGCTCCAGGCATCATTTAATGTTGTGTCATTCGAGGAACGGAGATGACTTTATTTATGGGTTTCAGCTTTTTCTAATTACCATCTTCCCTTAGGTCCCATCCTCTTTCACCATTAGTCAGAAGAAAGAAGAGGGTAGAGCCACCTCTGCCTCTCATTTCAAAAGCTGAAATTGTTTTTTTCTTGTTTTTGTTTTTTGAGGTGAGTCTCACTCTAGCCCAGGCTGACTTGGAATTTACTGTGTAGTCTCAGGGTGGCCTCAAACTCACAGCGATCCTCCTACCTCTGCCTCCCGAGTGCTGGGATTAAAGGGATGCGTCACCACACCCTGCTTAAAAGCTGAATTTTTAAATTTAACAATTATATATATATATATACATATATATATACACATATACATACACACATATAATTATATACATGTGTATACACACATACACACGTATATAATTTGGTTTTACGAGGTAGGATCTCTCTCTAGCTGAGGATGGCCTTGAGATCCTCCTGCCTAAGCTTCTTCAGGGCTGGGGTTACAGGTGTGTGCCATCATGCCTGCTCATTTAATTGCTATTTACTATCTGTTTTGTTCTGTTACTCTCGATGTTAGGGATGTAGAGATAACTAAGATAATAAAGTCTTCTTGTGGAGCTTATAAAGCAGGGAAGGTCTTGGTCACTAATAAACAGTTCAATAAATGAGATAAATGCCATAATGGTAGCTACACATGAAGGAATGATGATGAGGGAAGGAGAAAGAGAGAGAAAGAACTGGGGGCTTGAGAGGTGAGAAAGGCCTCACAGAGAATGTGGGGTTTGAGCTGTGAGCTCCAAGATAAGAAGCCGTGGGTGTGGGGCTTTGGAAAAGACCTTCCTGGCGAAGGGACCAGCAGAGGCCAAGCCCTGGGCGGGGAAAGAACATGCCTCGAATACAGGGAGCAAGTGATGCAGGCTGTACGAGGTTGGCAGAGGCAGCTAAGATGGAGCTTATTCGCCATGTTGGGGGAAGGACCAACATGTCAGGTAGACATCTAGGCCTGTGGTACACTTTGGGTTGGAGTATGGAAATGTACTCAAGAGGGAGGCTATCTAAGAGGAGAATTGAATCTGATAGTGAGGAATCAAGAAAAGGAAGGAGAAGTAGAAATGATCTGGAGCAGGGATAGGCATCTACCTGCTCAGCTAACTGAATATATTCTGCAGAATTCTTGGGGTCAAACAATATACATCTCATAATTTTCTACAGATTGTAGGTTCATGTTAAGTAATTAGTTGACCTATTTTTTTTTTCTTGAAGTAGGATTTCACTGTAGCCCAGGCTGCCCTGGGATCTCAGGCTGGCCTCGAACTCATAGCAATCCTCCTACCTCTGCCTTCCCAGTGCTGGGATTAAAGGCGTGTAACACTACACCCCGAAGATGTATTCTTATACTAAGCGTTCTTGTGTCATTTTAGTAAACACTTACAATAACCCGTGGGTGAACTTCTTGTTACAGGAACACAGAGCAGCTCACTTGCTTAAAAAATCTAAATTTAAGCTGGGCATGGTGGCACATGCCTTTAATCCCAGCACTCGGGAGGCAGAGGTAGGAGGATCACTGTGAGTTCAAGGCCACCCTGAGACGACATAGTGAATTCCACGTTAGTGTGGGCTAGAGTAAGACCCTACCTCAAAACCCTCTCCCCCCTCCAAAAAAAAATCTTAATTTAAGGGGACTGGAGAGATGGCTCAGCAGTTAAAGGCATTTACTTACAAAGCCTGCTGGCCCTTTACCCATGTAAAGCCAGACACACAAAGGGGCACATGTATGTGAAGCTCATTTGCAGTGGCAAATAGTAAATAAATAAATAAAATAATCTAAATTTAAGTCTGTGATTCCAAAGTATGGGCTCTTTCCATACCTCCCTCTGATTGACATACTAAATGTCACTCCTCTCAGTTATCTAGAACAATTGAGTCCCTCCCCTTGG